>CM046069.1:27758470-28408260 GCA_025215515.1 Schistosoma japonicum | reverse complement strand
AGATTTAGGTGAACTATTAGAAAAATGTTCTAGTTTTCCTAAGCTCCTAATCAAAATGTAAATATTCATTTCAGAATGAGTACACTTCGTTTACATGAGCTGTGTAAATGTGTATGGTCATTGTGCAATATGAGTGTTACATGATTTTTACGTCGTCAGTATCAGTTACGAATACTTACATAATTATTTGTTCTGGGGAATTACTTATTACTACAAGTACCTTTATCTTAAATGGGTTCGTGCAAACCCAAAAACCTGATAAGGACGTTTGACTTAACGATCTTGTTAAACGATTCCTCTGAATTTCGTTTACATCTTCACGTTCGAATTCCAGATTATTCGATATATTTTTTCTTTAGAACATTCACTACTATTATCAACCCTCCTGGTAAGTTTCTTAATTATGTCAATGAATGTAAAGAGCTGATTATTATTTATAAAGCTGCTACTGAGAGTCTGAATTTGATTCCTTAAATTGTCTACCGTAAATGTTCTTTTTACACTTATAAGACCATGATATAATCTCTCATATTGTAGTAATATCTATTATCTTTATGCAGTCAAGTAATTTTCTATCAGTCTTTTAAGTCAATTATTTAGTATTATCTAACAAACTTATTATTATAATAATTCACTATATTGAAGCGTTGAACCTTCTATAGTTTACGTCAAATTTAAATGTACGTTGTTTGTTGGGGGGAGAGTTTAGATCATAGTGTGTAAGAATCAGAAAGATAGATGAATACGTGAAAGAGAGGGCTGGTGACACGGTAATCTCACCAAATGCACTTTTATTTATTAATGAAACCAATCGATCAAAGTATGAAGTGATAGGAGTGGAACATAGGCAATTGAAACCAGAAATTGACAGAGTTAACTTTCAAGTGTATTATATTATGATTGGCACCTAATATATAAAGACACAAAGACATAGAATTTGTTTATAGCTTTCATTATTTTATATAAATTACAATTGTACAGTTATTGAAACTGAGATCATTGAAGCGAAACACTCCTTTGAATTTTTTGTTTACAAATAGATAATGTCAATGTTTATACCTGTTATAAGTTAACTACGAATATGTAAATTGTTGAATTTGTTGTTTTTTTACGATTTTAGTAAAATAAAATAGTTTTATTCTAACTTCCCACCATTATGTAAAGAACATGTTGAAGAGTTCATAAAAGTTGACAATTATTCTTATACTATCAAATGAAATTTATATTTTAATTCTTTCTGAGTTAGTGTAATTAACTCTTTATTGGAACCAACTGACGTCATAAACTTTATTAAATTCAACATTATAATAAAGTCGGTACTATGAAAATACTTTAATCTGCCAGTCACACGGAAATTAGTACAATGGTATTTTTCTTTTTTAGGATAATTCACATGAATACATGAAACTTTATATTGAAATATGCTGAATTGTTGGTTTGTTTTGCATACAATATGATACTATTGCGTTAATTACTTACTGAATAGTACAATTAATCTGTTTTCAAAGTAAAAAAAGTAATCGTTCACATGTACGGAATATTACGAAAGTACAGTTACATTGATTTTCGAATGGAAACAATCCAATAGAATTTTTAAAATAAATTACTGTTTCAAAAAACTTTTGCTGTGATTGTCTTTGAATAGATAGTCAATATATGTAGAAATATTGCATGAATGACAAATTATACCTTAGTTTAAATGAAGTAAATAGTCATGCAAATAGTGCTGATGTATTTATTGGATGTTATATTCAACTTCAACAATGTAATGTTATGCAAATGCACATGATTTATATAGTTTAAAGAAACAAAGAACACTGTCAGTTGATGGGTAGGATAGGATGAATTCATTCATTTTACAAATTCTCCACATATACATAACAATTATTTAGAGAAAAATTATATTAATCAATAGAAATACAATTCGATGTGCATACATTAAATGAGGATGGCCTACAGTATTATCATATAAATGTAGAATAATGAATGATAATGATTGAGAAGAAACTAAAAATAATTTAGATTGTTCCTTATTTACAGTTTAATAAGAGGAAAGTTTAGGTAGACAAAATCGTGATAACTATGTATACAAAAGCTTTCTTTAAAGACAAATATACATGGTTACGTGATGATTAAGAACATATTCAAGAGATGAATAAATTTCGTGTTAGTAAACAACTTTATGAAAATCCGAAGTTTGTAGATGGAAGAGTGGTTATGTAGAAGAGTTTTAAAAATTGGTCAAATTTTAGATCACATTTCTTAAAATGCTAGATTAAGACGCTGAAATGTATCTAACAGTGTCAATGCGAAGCACTTACTTGACAGAGAACATAAGATTTAGTGCATAACCATCTCTTGAGATAATTAACGAACAAAAGGCTTCTAATTTTCTTTTTAACAGAGGCAATCGCAATTAAGTGCTTTTAATCAGGCTTGTAGATGTAAAACCTTATTCTATCATGATTACGAATTTTCAAAACTCTTCTACATAACCACTCTTCCATTTACAAACTTCGGATTTTCATAAAGTTGTTTACTAACACGAAATTTATTCATCTCTTGAATATGTTCTTAATCATCACGTAACCATGTATATTTGTCTTTAAAGAAAGCTTTTGTATACATAGTTATCACGATTTTGTCTACCTAAACTTTCCTCTTATTAAACTGTAAATAAGGAACAGTCTAAAATATTTTTTAATTCCTTCTCAATCATTATCAATCATTATTCTACATTTATATGATAATACTGTAGGCCATCCTCATTTAATGTATGCACATCGAATTGTATTTCTATTGATTAATATAATTTTTCTCTAAATAATTGTTATGTATATGTGGAGAATTTGTGAAATGAATGAACTCATCTTATCCTATCCTTCTACTGCCATTTTTGTTCCTTCATTGGAATTTATAGATAAGAAAACTGTTCAAAACGTAAGATGTTGTTTTTCCGCGTAAAATGACTCTTTTTAAATCCCCATTCATGATGATAATGAAAGTCAGTCATTGTATTTTGAATAAGAAAATGTTAAAGTAATTATAAATTTACTCTTCAAATAACATCTTACTAAACGTACATTCATCGAGTGCAATCGACTAAACAATGTTGTAATAAGTGTTGACATGTGTAGATAGCTTTGAAATAAACTTTCAGATTTGATAGTTGTTTATATCCAGATCTTATTTTTCTTGCTTTAACTGAAAACTAGATATGCATCCTCCGATTCTAATTCCTGGTCCTCATACGATAGAATCATGGAGTTTACGGAAATTTGGATCTTCAACAGTATGAAATTTGTCCGTTTCGCCACCTTTTACCACCCTCTATATTCTCCTTTTCTTCTCAATTATAAAAAATAGACAAAGAAGGTAATTACAAACAATTAGTAAGAGAACCTAACCAGCAGCTCGGTAGTAAAGGTTACTTACTGACTTAATTGTCGATTTGTAATTGTAATTACCATAACCTATATCGTCTTGTTTAAGTATCTCAAAAAAAGAAGCTGGTAATATTTTTTAGACAGATATTCCTCAATTCTGTAGTTCAAAGAGATGATGAGTTTTTAAGACTGTTTATAAGAATAAAATTTGGTTGAAATTAAGATCATAAATGAATTATTCCGTCTGTAATTAGGATGTTGTAGAAATCGTTGTGTAATTAATTTGATATAACCAGTTGGTCTGAGTTATCTAAACATTTAAAACCAGGAATCACTAGACATCTTTTCGTCCTAGTATGGGTCTCTTCAGTACAGCCCAGCCAAGATCATACTAGAGAATCCAGGCCAGGACCTTCAGATTACGAAGGTGAACACGTAACCATTAGACCACTGAACCGGCTTCGAATGGTTGATATTTATAGCTCCATCATCCATTGCTATTCTTGGGTAACTGTTTGATACCTGACGTGGTCGAACTACATCGATCATGTCATCTTGAGTTAGGTAGTTGCCCATCAGGGGCAATTAGATAAGGTCACACACATATATACTCAAACCAGTATGTGAAATCACATTACATTGTCAGTTTCGACATTGACAATCGTACTATTCCAGCATTCCCGAATTCATAACCTCTAATCCAATTTACAAGGTATTTCTTTCTACCTTATACTTTGCTATTCACCTTTGAATTATTAATTAATTTGAAATCTATTAATGTAGAATTTAGCGAGAATTTTATCGAAAGGAATATTTATTTTTCATAATTGCACTGTTTTACTACATACATATGTCCTAATAAGTTTATGTGTGGTCAAATTGTTTGAAATCTATTTCGTTACTATATAATCTATCTCAAATAAGCTTCGTCTTCACATCTTATTATCTAAGCACACTAACAGTTTTAGCTGTATAGTTACAAAATACAATATTGTTTTAAGTTCTTCCTTCTCCCCTCGCCGATCACATCTATAAAATAATAAAAAAATTTTATTGACTTTATTTGCACTGCATTAAAACTGTTAGGATTAATTAAATTACAAGTGTTACAATTATAATTATGTGTAACTTAGCCTGTAACATTTCATAATTACTAATAATGATTTTTGTATTTCATAAAAGTAATTAATTCTATAAAAGTAGTGCAAAAGTATTTCAAAATAAAAATTTCTTAACATTATAAAATACTACTGATGAATCATGAAAATTGTATGTTTAGTAGAATGATTAACTGAATGTAGTTTTCAAAATGATACTTATACCTTTTAAACCTAATTATACTAGTGATTCATTGTTCAGTACTGTATTCTATTCAATTAAATTATAGTTAGTCATCTAATTTTTGTCCTCATTTAATTTATAGTTTGTTTTATTCTCTTTTTTTTTTGTCTAATAAACTGGATTATCATCAATTTAACTATTATTTTTATTATTTTCTGGAGAAAAAAAAGAGATCGAATTCTGTATGTTCAGTACATAGTTGTTTATATCTCTACGAGACTAACTCGTAAATCGTATTAAGACTGTATCCATATATCATGATAATATTCAGAAATATATCAAAAGAACTAGAGGAAATTATAAAATGACTAAACAGAATGAAAAATTGCCCTCTTAATTTTTATCATTTCTTTTATAAAAACTAGTAGATAAACATGAAATTGGTGAATTAAGTAAGTTTGCCTTCTTTCATGATAGAATAAATAGTGTAAAGCTTTGCGAATTTTGTAGCACACTTCTTATTTACTATTGGTTTTCTGATATTGCCATCTAATAACTGAAATTTTAGGAGGACTTGTTAGTGAAAAACTATTGTTATACCGACTATTTCTCTGCTTTTACCATATGCTTAATTATAAATTTCAGTGAGTACGATACCATGTTGGATATATAACGGATGGTGTTTAACTCTTCTTCAACAATGTCTTTGGAGTAAATACGTTTACCACATTGAGTTAGACATTTCAGCAAGTTTCATGTCTGCTTAAAGGTACAAGACTGTAAAAATGACAAACTAACACATTAAATTTGGTCTTCTAAATATACATCTTTCTAACAAACGATGTAATCGTTTCAGTAATATGATGTTTTTACTAGGCTCTCCTTTTAGTTGAATGTTATACTCATACCTATCTTGTTCATCTCATTTATAAAATCTATTGTGTCATCTATGTGTCAAAAATAGATTGTTAACTAGTCAATTTCATCCTTAAAGGAGCCATTTTCTAGCTTGACTAGAACGTCATCTGAGAGAAGTGGGTCAGCCACAAAGTTTAGAAACCTTATATTTGAAGTTATATCCGAATAGCATGAAAGAAAATGTATTTAATTTTAAAGAGATTATGAATGATATTCAAGCTTATCTATCAAACTATCACCAAAATTAATAAACATTCAGTTAATGGTTATCGAATAGCGTGAGTTACGGTTTTCGAACCACAATCCATCAATGGTTTAAATTCCTTTAAAGGAAGAATGTGACATGAAAATTAAATATGTGATAAGTATTTGTCACTAAATACTAAAGTAGATGAGAATACCATACTTTGATATTTATTGTCAACTTAATACCATTCTCCCAGAATATGCAAAAAGCTAAATCCAAAGTATTGTAGGTGTTATTGAGTTTAATTATAGATGAAAAAGAAACAAAACATTGTATTACAGTTAATATTCTAATTTACTTCAATAAAAAACATTTTCGATCAGTGATGTGGAAATATTTGCTGATCATGTAAATAATCATATTTTATTAAGGTACCTCTTTTAGCTATGCAATTTAATAGGGATTGTTTAATTATTTCATCTAATAGCATCAGGCCACAAAATCCGAAATAATCATAGGAAATTAATTAAATTATGAATGTTTTTTGTCACCATATGTACAAATGCTTTAATTTATTATTTGGTTTTATCGAATTTTCGTCGTCTATAAAGACACCATTTATTATCATTTAACAGCCATTAATCGAAGTTAGGAGATTTGAATAATGGACATAGTGAAACGATTTTTATAAAATGAAAAGTAATTGACACCAACAATATCTTTTATAAGTTATTCACTGCTTCAAGTAAAAATCATTCAATAGTCAAAAAGTCAGAATAATTCATCCTCTATGGCTTCATTCATTTTGCCACTTTGGTATATGATTTATTTGAAACGTAGAATTGTTATCATTTAATTTGTATTGTGACTGGCAAGTGGAATCCAGGACGCGCGTTTCGTCCTATTTGGGACTCGTCGGCTGGATGTACCTGCATCCCAATGTTGATGTTCACAGTGGGATTCGAACTCAGTCCGGTTCGTGTCATACGCCACCGCGTACACCACTAGACTACTGAGTCCAGACAGTCACGTTTGTGCAATGGGCGAATTGGTAGTAGAATGAATTTGTATATTCCCATTGATTTGTTATAGACTGAAACTGGTCAGTCACTGTTGCTATATGTGCATCCTGTGCGGATCGCCTCGATATAGCGATTATTCCTATGCGTATGACACGAACCGGACTGAGTTCGAATCCCACTGTGAACATCAACATTGGGATGCAGGTACATCCAGCCGACGAGTCCCAAATAGGACGAAACGCGCGTCCTGGATTCCACTTGCCAGTCACAATACAAATTAAATGATAATTACGAATAATCGCTATATCGAGGCGATCCGCACAGGATGCACATATAGCAACAGTGACTGACCAGTTTCAGTCTATAACAAATCAATGGGAATATACAAATTCATTCTACTAGTAGTATTGTTATTCTTCAATGTATACGCGTATCTATTAACAAAAACTATTAAAAATACGGTACCATATCATATGTGAGATAATGTTAGCAAAAATCTGTATATTGAACTAACGATCCACATGTTTTATGGACTATTACCTACCTAAATTCCAGATAATAGTTAGTCTTAGTGTACTTAGGCCCGTTTGTAATGAAATCGGTTCAGATTGCTCCATATATATGTATATGGATAAACCTGATAAATTGTTAAATACCTTAGATGGTAACTTTTTCTGAATTCCTCCCGCAACCCATTCGATAGCAATTCGACTTATGTAACTCAATGAACAACAATCGACCTGGGATAAAACAGTTTCTTGATAAAAGTGTAACCAATCTTTGTTTCAAAGAATTTTTCGAATAATAGATAAAGTGTCTTAAGGTTTCCTAAATTAGTTACAGTTTTAATTTGTTTACTTTGAAGATTTTGTATTCATTGAGTTGCATTGTTGTCTCATCCCTCTATTTGAAAACGGACTCGCTCTATTTCCCTGGTAATTAGTAATAAGATGTAAGAATAACAATAAAGCATTTACGCGAAGAAGTATATATATATGTTTAATTCGTTGAATCATCCTGAGGTAAGTTCACAGACATTGTTGTTAGCTTCTTTGTTTAAATTGTGGACAAAAATGATGCATGAAATTAGATTACTATCCAAATTTCAAATTATTAATTTTATCTTAAAAGCAAAAAAGATGAAGTAAGGCAATTAGCAATTAATGCTTTTACACATTTAAATTTACCTATGCGTTGAACAAAATGAAGGTTTATTAGTCGGTTTATTAGTTCTATGTCTTTAAGCTGATTGATCACTAGCTTGTTTGCATATATGATTCAGCCAACTGAATTACAATGTTTTCATTAATTTTAATGACTCAATGTTCCATAGATCAAGTACTGATGTTAAGTTTCCCGTGAACTCTTTTAAATCATTTAATGTCTTGTGTGTAAACTATAAGTTTACGGTTTTCGCATCAATAATTTCATCATGCAATGAACTAATTTCAGTTAAATCACAATTCTTACTAACTCTACTTTGATTAAAGATGACACACTAACAGAGAACTAAGATACTAGTCATCGGTAAACACTGTGATGCAGCGTGTCCATAATATGATTTTGCAAGCCAAACAAAACATAAACTACATTCTATTGCTACTAGGGTAATGGAAATATTTTAGTAATTATTAAAATTCTTTGAAGGACAGAATTATGGCAATTATTCACTGGAGGAATAAAATGACGCGAATAATTGAATAATAAATAAACAGATAAATAATAGTTATGAGAGAGCATGAGAATTAATTATGGTGATCAAAAGGAAATTAGGGTCAAGTTAAAATAAGCGTTTGAACGTGCTTCTTCTGAATACAAAAAGTTAGTTTTTTTTATTTGCACCCTTTACAAACCTAATTCGGTTAACTTTGTGAATAATATGGAAAGATGACATATTCAGAGGTCATTAAATGTTCGAGGACAGAGCTATTGATCGATCTCTGTATTCCGTTCAACAACCTCGTACAAACAGTTGAGCAACATGAATATAAGAATATAACTGATATCTTACAATTTAATAGACTTTCCATCAATTTTATTTAAAAAATCACACAAACTGTCAAGGCTTAATTGTGTATAATAATGAATATATTATAATATCATGGGATGTTATCAACGTTCTACCTTAAATCTATGGCATGACATCAGGATCACAAATGATTCTAAAATATCATGAAATTCAAATGTTCTACAAAATAATTAACATTCTTCAAGATACTTTGGTTAAATGAAAGTAAAGATCCATTTTCACGTTCACACAAAAAATGTTTACCGGGTTAAGTTGTATCGATTAAGGGTGCTTTTGATATTACTGAGTTTTCTCGAAAAACTCTTGACTAATGTGAAAGATCATGTAGGCTACATAAAATGACCTTCCAATAGTCCTGTAGATCACAATAAATTCCAAATAAATTAGTAAGAGAAATACATGTTATTTACAAAAAATAAAATTGACATCATTAGCATCTAAACTGTCCAGAAATGGTTTTATCACTATGAAGAAAGACGAGTTGTTAGAAGTATTTCACATTTTGCTAAACCCTACTACAATTTAATGGAAATACAAAACTTTACTATTTATCTAATATGGACTATCTATCCAGACAATCACAATTAAATTGTTTTAAACTTCTCATGTGTTAGACGCGTTCAAATTATTAACATTTTTCTCACTCAGGATATCATACATTTGATATCCACTTACAGTTCGCAAACAACTACAAACGTTTAATTAGAATGTATTTGGTTCTTTCCGTTGATTTTCTGAAATCAATCAGTCTCTGGTCCCGTGTGTGCATCCTGAGTTGATATCCTCGATATAGCGATAGATCACAAGTATTGTTTGAGTTAAATTGTGACTGGCATGAGGAATCTAGGAGGAGAGTTTCGTCTTGTTTAGGACTGATCGGCAGAATGTACCTGTGTCCCAGTGTTGTCATTCACTCCGCGACTCATACCTAGTTCAAACTCGGGACGAAACGCGTGTCCCGAATTCCACTTGTTAGCTACAATCAAACTAAAACTATAAACATTTCTCATTATAAATCAACTTGAACTAAATTATATGAATTCAAAGCTTTTAGACTTGTATCTTGATTAATGAAAAATATTTTAATCTGTGTTGACTTAGCTTATCTACTTATTTTCCATAGAAGTGGCTTCCACTAATTTGTGAAACATCAACTATTTTGATTACTACCAGTAAGAATATTATAAATGTATACAATCAAGTTCTATAAAAAGGCATTCGTAATGTTATTATTTGAGCTTATCCCATAATCAAAGACATTTGAAATACTTCATTAAGCAATTAATAGTACTATCACTTATTGTGGAGCTTCATGTCTTTCAAAGGTAGTCAAAACCTGCAGATAGTTTTATCTTAAGCTAGTGATATGTGGAGTGAATTTATTCTTACTCAAACATTTCATTCTTCAGAATGTATCTACTGAGACACATTCGTTTATTTACACTATGCCAGTTTCTTAATGTTACTGTTCAATATTTTTTGTATAACTGTCATATTTATGAGATGTTTTACAGCTGATAGATTTGTTATCATGACAAACGCTATAACTCACGTAAACATTTTCATCATTCCTACAGAATAAATAAGAAGTGATAGTTCCACATCGTATTATTCCCAAGTGATACATGTTATTGAAAATGAAGTACATTATTCTGTTTTGAATAGATCATGTGTTTAAGTATTCTTTCTTATTGGAGTAAACGTAATTATCAAATAATATCTGGCGTATAAATGTTAAACATCAGTAATAATTGATGACAAAGTAAAAATTATAGAAAGAAATAATCTTTATACAAACTAAAAATGAAATTAGACAAGAATATGTACTAATATATAATGGTTTGTGTTACTAAATTAGTAAATTATTCTAATCATTATTAAGATGTTAACATGCTTAGTAAAAGTTTTAAGTTGAATACATACTGTTTTTATTATAAGCTAACGAAGTATTTGTAATTAGAAAGCATTCAGATTTTCATGTTAATTTTTCATGGTTTAAAACTGGTCAATCACTATTGACAGTATGCGCAACCTTGAGCTGATCCAAATACTGCTTCAGTAATATATACATACCCGTTGCACAAGTGTGGCTATCTGAACACAGTAGCCTAGTTGTGAATTCAGTGACGTTTGGCAGGAAACGAACTGAGTTCAAGTCCTGGTGTGAACATCAACAATGGGATCCAGGTACATCCAGCTGAAGGGTCGCAAATGTGAAGAGACGTGCAGTCTTAGATACTGCTTGGACAATTATAATGCAACTCAAACAAAGAAAGTATTTAGGTTTGCTTTAATTTATATGAAATGATAAGGAGGCTTTTCTCATGAATCTTGTTGAAAGAATCCTTTTGAATAAAATTAACGAAACTTATGTAAAAGTTTTAGGGATTTCGTAATATGGATTAATAATTGTTGACTATATTTAATGAAACAGTTTAGCTTTATTACTATATGCAGTTTAATGATAAATAATTTGCCTATTTTTCTGGCGTTTTAAAAAATGTACATAGTGAACATTGAAGAAATATTTCTCGTTCATCAGTGATAATTCTTTCACTCCCGTCATGTTTGAACTTCACCAATCACGACTTCTCACTAGAACTTTAGGAATATCCTGAAGTTAATCACTAATGTGCTGATTAGTACAGTAGAACTGAAATGGTTTTGTAGGGATTGAAATTAATTTTAGTTGATTGGATTGGCCACACACATAGATTTTAATATGGAACTACTGAAATCCAGGAAACATCGGACATTTGTTTCATCCTAGTGTGAAATAATCCAATAGTGTACACTTTTGACTTCACCTAGAGGAATCAAACCCAGGGTCTTCAGGTTCGTTAACGCTTAACCCTACGTATCGCTGGATAGGTGTCTAAAGCCTAGGATAATTAATCTCATTATTTTGTGATGTAGCAAAATGAACATTGATCGTCGTTGGTGAAAACTATCTTACCCAGACATATCTAAACTTCGTTAGCAACGAATCAGACCAACCAAACTTTACACCAATCACCACAAAACTACTTCATTTTAATTAGCATTAGGCAACCAACTAGTGACTAACTCCAGGATGTCCCTGAAGTTCTAGTGACAAATCGTGACTGATGAAGTTTCGAAATATCAAATTTGTTATAAATTTAACTGCAGACATATGACTGGTTAATTCTATCTTTTTACGTCAGTTCACTCGGTTGACATTCAAATAATAACATAATTCTATATCAGGGAAATATATATGTGATCACTCAACTTTCTAGACAGTTAGCGCTAAATAAAATATAACAACAAATTAATTGATGTTAGGATGAACTTGTATCTTCCCGTTGATTTTTGCTATGGACTGAAGATGGTCAGTCCGTTGCACAAGTATGACTGTTTGGACTCAGTAGTCTAGTACTGAAAGCGGTGGTGTTTGGACCAAAATGGACTGAGTTCGAATCCCACTGTGAACATCAACATTGGGATGCAGGTACATCCAGCCGAGTAGTCCCAAATACGACTAAAACGCGCGTCCTGGATTCCACCTGCCAGGTACAATCCAACTTAAATAAATTAACTGATGGATTAGAAATTCATTTTACAAGAATGTGGAAAAGAAGGGAGTAAAGCAAATTGTTTTTGTACACATCAGGTTATAAATTATGGCCATGGTTTCTACTACATAAGGTAAAGTTAAACATATTTCTTGTAAGTTCTATGGTTGAATTTTGTAAATGATATCCAAACAATTAATCTGTAACAGAATATTCCTGAGTCCATTGGATGTTATAGAATCAATAATTTGACAGATCACTGTTGCTCTCGCAAAACCATACTGGTAAGTACTTCCTAATGTGACACACAACTGGCTTTGATGGACGTCTCGTATAGTTAGCTTCACAGCAGCTAGTGGATTTTTGTATGTACATAGAGTTAGTCAGTCTTGGCTATTCATCTTTCACCTGGATACATATAACAGGATGGCCACAGTAGTTTACGCTATGATGTTTGGCGCCAAGCATCTTTCAAATCCTTTTTTCTAAACACTTTTGGCGTGTCACTATCAATATCCGCTTCGAACTAGAGGTTGAAATACAATATCTTATTGAGAACTATGCATTTATTCTGAGAATACCGTTTCTTCTTCATACTTCATCCGATAAGTCTTAACTGATACCCATTTCCTCTAAAGGAGTTGCTTAAAATGGATAGTTCATTGTCTAAGCAGTCTAGTAAACATATTTTCCATTAAGATGAGCTTAGAGAATGAACAAGTTCAAGTTATCTTATTAATCAGTACCTTGCTATCGAAGTCTGTCAATTTTCCGCTACATATGGATTTTCTCTATATAGATCATTGTATTGAACCATCATTCCATTTAATAAGTATAACATAAAGAGATGATAATTTCGATTCATACTGGTACTCTATTGTAAAGTAAGGTGATTGGTGGGAGTTATTAAAAGTCTTCAAAATATCTTGTATCACCCTAACTCTTCATCATATTTCATATCGTTGATAAACCTTTTATTTAAAGGCAGCCGACTAATCGTTGTTCTGTTTTCAACATTTGCCATGAAAAAATTCAACAATGAAAAAAGTATGCACATTTTGGTTATTCCGAAGAAGATATCCCATGATATTGATGGTATGTGGTTAGTAAACTAAGAACAATACTAAATGTAAAGAATTTTAGTAAACTGCAAGTCGATCAAATGTTTTGTTATAGTTAACAAATCATATTTTTGGTTCTCAAGTATATTCCAATGTAGATGATACACTAACCTTCTTATTGATTCGAAACAGTTAATGTTTCATTTTTCAGCATATTTTCTTAAAATCATTTTATGCTCTATAAAACAATATTTTTTTATTGATATTATGAAATAACATACTACTTTGATTTAACATTCCTTTTCCTAAATTCTACAGCTCTATTATGAAAACTTATTGATGATCAAGATCTGTAAGATTAAAACATTACAGTACCTTACAAATTGATTAAATGAGTCTCTTATCATAAAACTGTTGTGTAACTTTAACGAATAAAGTTTAGAAAATGTAGTCGGTATATGAAGTGTTAAATGATGTATAACAGATGAATACAATGATAAGACTTGTTTGAGTGCTATGAATTCACTAAACTGGATTATTAATTTAAATTCAAGAATAAAGTAAAGATCAATTAGTCATTAAAATAGATTTCTATATTGTAAAAGAACATATTCATGTATATTACAGTAAACAATAAAATAAATTTCAATAGTTAGATGTAGCCTTAAACTTTTAAAACATAGAAGATCATTCAAGTATCCATGATACTAATATGTGATTATCACAGTTATTTGTTGCTCAAAATATTTAATATATATATAATTTAGTTAAAAAGCTAGCAGGAACATAAACTAAATTAATGTTATTCATGCCAAATTATTACATAACTAACAAGTAAAAATCAATATTTCAATATTTTCAACGCTGTTGTCTTGTATTTTTTAATCGTATAGACGTCTTTTCATCAGATGTTTCATTTCATTTAGATTTATCTTATGATCTTTTAGTTTGGCGTGTTAAACTTATATTACACAGGAAAGAAGGCTGGGAAGAGAGGGGAGGGAAAGAAGAAATCTTTCATCTAAAAAAACAGTATAAATTGTTAATCACAATCATTATCAGATATTTTTTTGTTATAATTACAAGCAAACATTTGTTCATCAACGCGTATTAAGTGTTGTTTAATATGAAAATTTTTTTCAGAATATCATTTCATACAAGATTATGCTTTTCAATGAAAAACACTTTTGGTTTTAACAGGGGAAAAAAATATATCATAGGGTGGTTACTTAATTCAGGAATAAATAAGATGAAAAATATTATTTTAAAGAAAATACAACTAGACTAGTATCAGAATGTACATAAACTTGACATAACTTATTCATAAAATAATTTCAAAGTCTTTAATCGTTATAATGTTTATATTTTAAATGATGAATGGGTAGATACTCACAACTTTGAGACTATTCAATAATGACGATGCCTTAGTTGTAATCTTCTGTTATCGTTTATTAATTTTACTTTTGTGTGTAAGGTAGACTGAATTGATAAACTAATCGAAATCAAAACCTTAAAATACAAAAATGTGTCTAATGTAAATACTCAGAAAGACTTAAAATACCAGTCATTTTGAAATTAGTAAATTATGCAATCAATTCACTAGTATGTCAATACATGAAATGGCATTAATATGATGCATTTATAAGATTTTTACATCAATCTCGTACCATTTACCATAATCTAGTATGCTATTCATATTGAAATAAAATTTTAGTATTATAATAAATGCAATCGCATGGAATTATAATTATGTCTTCTGTTTCTGAAAAGTATATGAAGTAACTTGAGTCTTTTAACTAGGTATTTTTTTAGTAAAATAAATATTGTCTAAGTTGTAATCGGAACCACTTAAAAGACTCAGACTGAAAACAGTTCACAACCCTCTCTTCTCTAATTCTCTTTTAGAATATTTTAACTATCCAATGACTGCATACTATAGACAGAATCAAGAAATATTAAGAAATTAGGTATCTTTAAGTTTAAAAATAGCCAGTTTTTATCTTATCATCACTTTTAGTAGTCCATAGGTAACTAAACAATGACAAAACTATGTTTCTTTCTGATTGGTCAGTATTGAATAAAGGTTATATAAGTAGTAATAACCAATCATAAAATTTACACGATTGAATTATATAAGTAATAATAATGTTTAATAGAACACAAAACAAGTATTTGCCAAACTTAGTTGAAAATAAAAATAATGAATGCATCATCTTTAAGCCGTCTACATTTACATAAATTTGGATTGTACATTAACCGTAATGTTTTCGTAAAAATCTAAGTGAAACACTATAATCAAGTGATGAATTTATAATAAATCAAAATATTCTTATTTTACCTATTCACCTGCTGATACAATACGAAGAACATTAAATCTATTCGAAATAATTGATTTCAAGACAAATGGGAACTTAATTCAAAGTACACTGTTGTATAGTGTAGTTCTAGTGGATATACACTGTACTATTCGTAAATAAACTAAGACAACATTTATCTATTTTATAAATAAGTTACATGTAAATGAAATTTTTTTCATGAAATCAGGTCGTCAAAATACATTTAACAATTGATGCTTTAACCAAATGAAAATTATACCAAAATTCGGTTTTGTAATTGCTCAACTTTGGTGGCTGGTAAGTTTCATCCTGTTAAATTGTATTAAAAACTGTCGTCATATCTAGAAACTAAATGTCAGAAAAGAGAAAGAAATAAGCCAATGTAAAGCTGATGATAATACAAACACTAGATTTTAAGCGTATAGTGTTAACTTTCACTTAATTTCAGTGCATAATTGATAGAAATATTTTTCTGTTGCACTTTATTATGACTTTGTAATATGTGAACATTGAAAAGCGAAATCTATGAGAACCCAGCACGAGAAGCGTTCCTTAACTTAGACTAATTTAGTAAATTTGTATTACCTGGAAAATTATTTGTCTAGATGAACAGTAAATGGTATGTATTTTAAAGAGTTTTAATTGTTAAATGAATTATCTTAGTCAAACAATATAATTGTTAACAGTTGCCAACATCATGTAACTTATCAATTGTCGAAATGTTTCCTTTAGTCTATTGTAAACTTTGCTATCTAAATATCAGAACAACAGTCAAATATTCAACATTTTCGGTGTCAGTAATCAAATCTACATAATAAGAGCAATGTAAGAAACACGAAACGCTGTATATACAATCACTTTTTAACCGTAGAAGGAGAAACGATTATCTGAAGAATTTTTCATTGGCAAAAGATTGAAAAATAAAAAGAACCTTAGTTAATTTAGATATCACATAACAAAACAAGATAGAATATAATGGACGATTCCGAAAGAGTTCTGATCTTATTCGTCTATGCAGGCAAACTAATGAATACTGTATATGACTAGAAAAATGACATTTACCTCACTACATTTTATACCTGTTTAAGTTCACGAACTAATTTACTCAAATGATACTGAAGTAAAATTGTTTTCAGCTTAACTTTTTATCCTGAATACTTTAACCAATGAATAATTTATGAATGCTGAATCAGTTCACATAAATATCATTCAAGTAATTAAAGTTTATAGGTACAATTTCATTAATTAAACAATATTAACTTATCAATTTAAACATCCTCTTGAATAATTCAGGGGTAACTATTTTTTCAAGAGAACATCTATTATCAGTAATTGCTACCTTAGGTTTTACAATTGTGAATTCATAAGATATTGCATAACACAAACGTCGTTTTATATTGACTGAAGTCTAAGTATTTACAAAATGTCGTTAGTTTTTTAGCTAGGTTCATTTTCGAAATTATAAATCTATTTTTATTACTAGTGAAAAAGTTTGATATAATAGTCTTAACATGAGTAGTTAACAACAGTTTCCTTCAGAAAGAGCTTAATACTTAAGTAGTTTAAGTGGATAAAAACACTGTTAATTTAAAGAGGTTGGTTATCATTGCAAGGGTGATGAATATGTCAATGAACCATAAGTTCGTTAAATGTGACATTTAAAACAACATGAAGGTCAACTTCGAATGATATTTACCATCGCTTATAAACAAGCTTATCAAACTGTATAACTCCCAAATCAATATTTTGTGCTTCTCGGCACTCATCAATGACGTGTACCGACGATCATTAATAAATTGGTTATACTGATGGAATTCAAAACCAATTAACTCCATTTCATAATCTGAAGTCAAAACTAAATTATTTCAACTTCATCAAAACTTTACTTGACCAGCCATTTCATTTTATCTTGATGTACGAAACTCGGTTACCGCTTAATGCCAAAACTCAGCTAACTATTTAAAGTTATTTAACTAAACAAATTTTATTACAGTCACTGTTAAGAATAGTTAATCAAACAATTTAATTGGTATGATAATTATTCTTTACGAAAGACATACAGTCAACAACCTTTGGAGTGAATAAACCATAATTAAAATGTTAGATTGTTATAAGATTATCTGTTGAATCCCCTGTATTCTCTTTATCATTCTCTTTATCTTATTTGTCTTGTAAACTGACATCTATTGAATGTAGATTTTGATTAACAATATTCTTGTTTACATGTCTATTAATAGTTATCATTTCATTTAATATAAACACATATTCAATGTTTGTTTACATTTATTGGTAGAGCTACTGCTTATGATTTATCTTCTTGAATCTGTCGAATTTATTGATTAGTAAGTGTTTATTATACATCAGTTAATGAGATACACAGAATGATGACTATTAATTCATGTATATAGCTACACCTTTTTATCATTTATGTAACCTTGTTTGATTATATACATGCTTAAATACATAAAAAGAAACCATTAAAAGGGTCAAAAATTAAGTATACTGTTGATTTTCAGAATGTTTTCAACTTATTATCAAGATTTATTAACATTAAGTAACCTTTTCTATTTTTCGCTTTTTGTTATGTCCATTTTCGCATATTTAATAATATTTAATAATTAAGTAAAGTTTACAAATTAGAATTCGAGCACTGTTATCCTATTAGAAAACTTGGGTAATTATCGGTTGAACTCATTGTTGTGCTATCTGTTAGTAATCAAATAAGTAATTTTGAACTATATGGCATGATAAATAACATTTCGTTTACTTCTATACGTAGATTCTATTATCAGTATATCTGAAGAGATTAATATAGTTACATAAATGCCTAGAATTACTTGCGAAGACTTTATAAAAAGTATTTAATTCTTATATGCTACATTCTGTTTACTTTCAGATCGAGTTATGAAGATGCTTGATTTTCATCCAATAAATCACAGATTAGAACTCCGTTCTACCTACACCAGTAAGAGTAACAGAGTAATATCATTAACTTTCATACTTTAATGTGTAAATTCGTAACTGGTAAATGTGTTAATAAGAAACGGATCTGATAAATATAAATTTAAGGTGTTTTATTATGTTGTACAAAATAAATTATATCTAACTGATCGATGGCAGTGGTCTAGAAAACAGTATTAATATTCTTTTAATTAGTGTATATTGAATCTGAGAATTATTGCTTAATTAGATTATACTTTTTAATTCATTTGCTAAGGGGATTACTCAGTAAATCAGAAACAAGTAGGAGCTATTTAATTGCCACATTACATGTATTCTAAGAGTGGGTTATTTGAAGATGAACAGTAAAAACACTGAAATAAAGCAAAAAACAAAATCTGTTCATTATGATAATGTAACATCAAGTAATTGTTATGTATTTGAAAATACACACTACCCTTGATGATTACTAATCACTGTACAGACACGTCTTCCCTGCGACTACCAGTCCCCCAAGCCGGAATAGAGAAAACAACGATTGATGAGCCAACAAAAAGAACTAGAAAACGAATTATATTTCAATCATGCCGTTATATATACACAAAATCAGATCACATAGTGAACCAATTAGGAAACTAACATCAATACAAAACTAAGAAAATAGTGGTAGTGAATAAGGACAACTTGTATACAACTGATTAACTGTAGTCCATAATAAGAGACTATATAATAACAATAAATATGCTAAACGAGAGGATAGAGTATGAGGAACGTAACAATAATAGAAATGTAATGTTTACACTACTCACGACCATAATGAAGTGAATTAGTTCTCTAAAACACAGTTCTGGAAGTTTCTCACTCTTCAATAGTGGTCCGACATAACAGTAATCTAATTAAAAGTATACACAAAAGTAATTCATTGATGTGCACGTAATTATGTTGAATAGTCTTCTTTTAAATACAGGCATAGAAATATGACTTATATTCAATAGAAGCTTAATACATTTACAAATTTCTGTTAAAAATAAAAGCAAATACTTGTAGATGAATTCATTCACTAGCTTAGTTTAGATCCCTTAGATAAAATACTAGTTTACTAATTTTTATCCAGAGAATTTATTCCTTATTCTTTGATCAACTCTATGCTGAATTGTTTATACTACCACTTACACAATTGCTTTAACTTTTCCGCTAGTCCCCTTGATAATTTTATCTTACAGGGAAGGATGTGAAGTGACAACATACAGTGATGCTCTTTTGTGCCAGATTCTACGTTACCTATAAGTAACTAATCAGTAATACATATTTCTTAACCAACTTTGTGTACGTAATTGTTTATTCTAAATTGTGTTAGTAATTTGTTTTAAGCTTACGTACAGTTTAAATTACACTGTTTGTCAGAGTATCTAAAGCAGGGATATAGTATTTCAGCCTTCAGGTTAGTTATGTTAAACCATTTTAACTAATTTTACTCAATGATAACTATCTCATTTATTACTTAATCAATCTATGGTATATTGGACTAGAGTTGAAACATAAAAAAGTAAATCATTTTACCTTGTAATAAATCTAACCGATATTAATCTATAATGAAGATTATGCAACACCCTGTTTCGTTTTTTTTTATTGATTTTTAACTTGTTAGTTTTATGTATAGACTGAATGAACATTCCAACACCTAGAAAATATTGCTGAAGAAGAAAATAACTTTTATTGTTTCAGACATTTTATTACAGTTGAATATTTAACAAATATTGTTGCATAACATGAAACACGATGTTTAACCTTTTCACTTATTATTATAAATTCATTCATGATTTACATTAGACCTCATTCTATGTGGAACAGTTGTATAAAGTCAATGTATGACTGTAAACTGTCATTCTTTATAATATGTAAAGAAATTGAAAGTGTTTTCATTGTGCTAATGTATGCTGATACCCATTCGTTAAAGATATCTTAGGCTATTTGAGCAGGGTGAATAACTGTAACTGAGTTAATCTAATTTAGTACTTGACTTGGTTATGCGGTAAGCTGTCGTTGTCGAGACGTTTAAACGCCTCCTATCATCCTTTAGAAGTAACGTAAACATTATGTATGGATAATTCAGTATGTTTCGATATATAATTTTGTATACGTTCAACTTAACCTAAAATATTCGAAAATTATATACACTGCTGACTGTTAACATGAGATTTTATTATTCATAAATATCCTCATTCATGACGACAAATACACTGAATTATCATTAGGTAACCAGTGTTGCCTTTGTCAAATATTTTACAGTTCTGATCGAATTTCGTCGATCAACTTGTAATGCTGCTACTAGTTTAAGTGACTCAATATTGTTATAGTTATGATAAAACGGAAAGTGTTTTTAGTATAGTCGACAGCAAACCCTACATCTATATCTCGTACTATTAAGCACATGTCATTAGGGTGTACCTTCACTGTTATGTAACATGTTGCTGTCCCAAGTCACTCAGTTTCTCAGTCAGTATCTATTAACACAAAGCTATTTGAGTCGCAACCAACCATTCTATACATCTCAGTCTTACAGGTAATCAGTCGCTGCAAAAATACCTGAGTATTAACAGTTACATATTTTAAAAAAATGAGTCACTTGAGATCGTATCCTCCAGATAACGTCAAGTATCTAAAGACTGGGGGTCCACCTTGTTAACGAGTACCAAAAAGCACGAGTTTAGGTCTTATGTTTGTTATAGACTACACCAAAAACACCCTCTATCTCAACATAGTGATAACAATATCGAGTCACAGACTAATAATTGCATTGCAGGATGCCAACATAAATATCAAAATGTAAAGCTAGAGAGAAGAGGTATATACGTCTTATTGAAATTCATATAAAAATTTAGAATATTCATAGAATATGGATCGGTGGAAACAAACTGCGTAGATAAGAAATTCTGTCTGTTTCTGGTTAAATAGTTAGTTATATTATTTTTAACCCTACACAACGCATATCTACTTTGTTTAACTATTAGAAAAGAGAATAACTTTAAGTTTACTAAGGCCTATTAGTGGTCGTATATCTTTTATTCCTTACATTTTACATAGATGAACTATTAAATGAAAGTATATTGTATCATGTCCAATGAATATTTCCAGTTTTCGATTTCTCTTCGAGATCCATGAATTAAATTCATATTTAATTGGCTATGCTCTAAACTATCCTGAATTATTATTATCTGGTTCAGTACACACCAAAATAACGTAGTTCGTATCTTCACTGGTATAAACAATCTAAGTAGATTAAATGCAGTCTAGTGAAAAAAAACTTAATATAAATGTATTTCCTTTCACAAATTTAGGATAATGTAAGTACAAATAAATTGTCATGAATTCATTGTCTTTCCTACTTTCTCATCAGCTTTATATAAGTTCAGTTGGTTTACATTATTTATGAAATACTTTATCATTTGAATCAACAAAGTGTTCATATCGGTTGGAATATTGGAGAGTTTAAAACATTATTACATAACATGATAAAGTTCTAAGTAAGAATATCATGTGGCGAGTAAGACAAATAAAACAAAACTCATTAAACATTGATAATATTTTTGTAAAATATGAGAATAATGTATTGTTCTTTTTGCTAAAGATTAAGGATAGTATTTTCAAACACAGATATTGAATTTCAAGATTTTATTTGCTATGGTTTCTGCTAATTCTTTAATCAAATAAATTGGTATTGTTCATTAGTTAATATAGAATGTGCTTGTTATGCCCACGTTGTATTTCACGTTCACCTAGAGGGGAGGTCAAGGGAACCTAGACAAAACTTTAAGTGAAATGCACACTACAATATATAAATGCTCACCTTTCAGTCTTTGAAATGTACATACTTCTGCAATAATATGCACATCCTGACATGTGTTACTCATGAATGGATTCAAGTGAATAGCTTTGGTCGTCATTCTGAACGCATTTATCAACAAAAGCTACTAACAAAAGTAGGCTATAAAAGCTTTTTGGTTACTACGTCGGAGTTGAATTCAATTGGTTGCTTTAAACATATGTACAGTCATTTTCTTGCATATTTATTTTGATTAATTTCCCTCTTGACTCAAATCGTAGCATGATAGTTGCTTATTATTTTTCTAAATGGTTGATGAATTGGATTCATCTTAGCATGTTTATTCACTATCGACTGAATTGATTGTTCATGCCTCTAAAAATGCTTTCTTCTTCTAAAGTCACAAAATTTATCCAGTTAAAGGTGTATCCATAATTAATCATTTAATTTTACCTACGTGACTCGTGATAGTAAACAACATTAATATATGAACGGCTTCTCATAATTTACATCTGTCAACTATGAAGCTCATTATGATATGATTCATTATTAGTCTAAATGATAGTTGAGAGGTAAGTCACTTTAAAAGACGATTTCTTTGCAAACTGTGATTAATTGGAGATATAATTAAATTCCTTGACGTTATTAAAATTGCATGATCAAAATTTAGAACAATTATGAAACGAGTATCCACAAACTAGTGGTACCAGCTTACATGGTTAGCGAGAGATATTTATACCAGTTAATCATAATCCAAAGTTTTACATTTCTATTTTTTCATAAAAGACCAGTAACATCTGCAGTGCAAATGATATAGAGTGTGAATTAATTCATATTGGTTTATATTATGACTGAGTGTCTTCGCACTAATTAACTAAATAATAAAATTATGTTAATATAACTTGTAACTCAATGTAAAATATTTAAAACAGTTTATAGTCTTCCAAAATACTACTGTTGAATTACCAAAAAACCTCTAAACTGTAAAATAGTAGATGTTTCTTATTTATACGCGGTTTATTATTAATGGATATCCTACATACTAAATATTTTCATAGGTTACCTACAAGAATGAACACTTGAAATATCACACACAATTCGAGTTTTCTTTTTTCTGTTAACAAAGTGTATGCCGTCTGTTGGCATTAATGATATTTTTCGGATTAAAATATCTCCATCTATAAATAATAATGAATCAATTATTGTAATTTAATACATGATTGTCAAACAGATTACCAATAGTCGATATTCAGCTTATAATGAATGCTATACCAACATTTTAGCTTTTTGTGGTAATTTATTTATTTTTTCATAATAATAACGGTCTTCTAGTGCCCTTTAACTCTGCAAAAGGAAATTTCATCATCCTTATGCTGGTGGGTTTACAGTGTTTAGTGATAATTTTAGTACTGTTTCTTTCTACATAGATCAATTTATTTAAATAGCTCTCATTAGTGACCTCAACAGATTCATCAGCGCCCATAAATGGTATAAATTAACTTATTATTTTATAAGCAAGAAGTCAGTTAATTTTACTGGCTATGTTTAAGTTTGGCAGTCTTCAGTGTACAAATTTTTGACAATTTCTAATCATTGTTCGAGTTGGATTGTAACTGGCAAACAGAATCCAGGTAGCGTGTTTCATCTTATTTAGGACTAGTCGAAATGCAAATATGGCAACAGAGATTGATCAGCTGCATTCCTATAACAAATCAACATAAAGATCCAAATACATTCTAATTCTATATACATACTCGTTGCGTAAGTGTGGTTGTTTGGACTCAAAGGTGTCTTAGTGAACGTGTTGACGCTTGGATAAGAAAAGAAATGAGGTCGAGTCCCGGTGTGAACAACAACATTCGAATGCAGGTACATTCCAACCGACGAGCCTCAAATAGGACGAAATGCGCGTCTTAGATTCCACTTGACAGCCACAATCTAACTCAAACAATACTTGTAATCTAACGCTATATCAAGGTAATCAACTCAGGATGCACATATGGAACCGGAAACTGACCGATTTTAGTCCATAACAAATCAACGGGAAGATTGGAATACATTTTAATTTCCATTCAGTTTATGTATCGTAAACTGTATTTTTGTCCATGTTGGTGAAATAGATATTCAGTTATTTCACGAATCCAGTATAATTCATTTGCTAGGCGTTATCTCATTTCTATTACTTCTCGGTAATTTATTTCAGTAGATTAAGTTTACAGGTATTGACCATCTGCAGGATTAAACGTTGTTGTAAAAATTTTTCATGCTGAATTTCATGACAAATCACATTAAGTTTATTGAAGACAGTTTGTAAATTGAGAAAGAAATTTACACTGTTTAGGTTTAAGTGAACGATATGACAAGAATGATTTATACTACTATCAAATAGATACTTATTAAATGTCAAACCAATCGTATTAATGTTTAGATTAACTAGTGTATTCAATAAATAATACTTGATATATGTTTTATATTATGTTACATAAATTCTTTAAATAAATTTATCTGTCGGAATTGTTTATGTAATTTGCTGATGTTCCTTCTCATTATTCAGCATTCTGTGGAATTTATTCAAATATAAAGGCTTATATTTGATAAGTAATAAGTTGATACTGTAAATAACAATAAGCCTTTTATTCATAAAGAAATGCATTACATACAAAATACTCTTATAATCATACACACCATTTAAAAATATGATACTGGTATTACAAATTTAATCAGGCATAAAGATTATTCAATTAATCTCTATTTTGTAAGCTTATTGTCATAACTGTTAGTTATCGAAAGTATTTCAATTACCTTAAGAATAACAATAAACAAAGAATTCATTTTTATTTTAAAAGTTGAAGAGGTCCAGTACGTAAAATTAAGCTTCTTGACTAGTAGGACTAAAGGATATTTACAATAACTAATATAAGTAAATAAAACAGTTGTGTTATTGTTATGTTTTTATTATGTTAATAGGAAGTATTGTAAATATATTTGTAAATGATTTTTTACTTACATGAAAAACAACCTTATAACAGTAAAGTCATACATCTTATCTAATGCAAAAACTAAATTTTGTTTATTTTATTCTGTTCACAATAGACACCATTAGCATAAATCAACATTGAATAGGATAAAAACACCATTAAATTACATTCTCTGAGTGAATATTCCTCCAAAAAAAAAAAACATCAACATTACAAGCATTGTATACACAGTTGTTATTTAGTTTTGTGTGAATATATCGATGAATTGTCTTCTTTTCCATATACCCTGGTTAATTCTATAAAAATATTTTAATTTTTTTCATTCATAAATGATTGTTTTTTTTCTGCTTAAATTTAACCAACATATCATTAGCATGAAAGAAAAAGCACAGTTAAATGAAGCTATTCATTTCCAAATTTAGTTTTATATTATGCAAACAAATAATTTTGTATACTTATTATGTAAGAAAATATTATTTTCTGAAAAAAATAAAACATTTTAAATTTATGAAAATATATTTGTGTATGACTAAATTAATCTGTGGTTAAACTATTTGACACTTATTAGCTAAATGTACTTGTATTCCATTGGTGACATTTACATTAGGATTCGAAGTTAGTTTCCTGAATCCTGAAAGCAAAAATTGTACTACATGTATGCATATATAAATTGAATGTATTTATATCGTAACGTTATTGTCATGAAAAGAATTTTAGCAGTTTGCAGGAAGAAGGTACAAACAGCGGTTATACTCACTCCCCACTGTCTGGCTTTAGGCACACTTGTGGTCTACTATCGTCTCCAAGATAGTTCTCTTATAATGCGCATACAACAACAGTGAACCGTCTAGTTAAGTGCTTAGTAACATCACTCAGATAATACACATACTTTCATTTTATATATTTTTATATACTTTAAATGAATGACTGGAATATTCTGAAATAAAACAATGATAAGTACAAGTTACATTTTATTATGTACATTTGTTAATAGGTGTGTGTTACCAATAAAGAACTTATCTTTAAGTACAATTATTTGTAAAAAATATAATACAAAACTAATGGTTTGTAAACCAATGATTCATTCTATCTGAAGATGATGTAATCATCACTAAAATAGACTATTGAACTAGTCACTTTACAATCTTTATGCTTCAAATCATATATTTAAATATTTCATCTTATAAAATTCAATTATATTGATTTCAGACTGTACTTATTTTAGTATGAAATCAACTGAGGTACTGTAGAACACCCAATCATTTCGCCAAGAATTCTAGTACTATAAAAACTAGACCTAAATTATGGTAAAAATTCGATGTCGAACTGAATAAAAATAATACAATCATAAGACAGTGCACTTTAACATTAGATCCTTTAAAAAGAAAGTATTTTTTACGATTTCGCATCGTGCTTCTAATTCATACTTTGGGTAGAAAATAACTAATTAGAATAAAGTATCAGTAAGCACAACTAGTAACGATGTTGAAGATTCCATTCGATAAATATCAACAATATGACATATTTTACCATGTTTATATTCAATCGATGCTTTTGATTGAATTTCACTTCTAATACAAACGCTACTCTAACACTGAAATTGTCAGATTAATCAACTAACTGATTTGATACAACCTAACCACTATGACTGATAAATAAATTTTAACTAACGAATTATACAATCTTATAGAGTAAAAGGCGAATGAATTCGCAGTCGTAAATTACAATAAATAACAATAATAACCGGTAGAATATGCTAGTCATAATGTCGCTTGAAGACAATTTCTATTACACTACGCAAAAGAAACAAAAATTGATACTGTACTTCAATATTTATAAATATGTTACTGAAATTGTTTCCTCAGACTAATATCCAAGTAATCATAGTGTGAAAAAGATATTTTTATACTGAGATATTTTTTTTCAGTAGTCTATTGTTAACGACATGAGGTTATTTTGCTAAGATTTTATGTATAATATTACTTTTGTGAATATTCACCTAGTTACCATTTGTCTAATTTCCTACGACAGTGATTTCAATGCATATATCAATCATTATATAATAACTATTACATTCGTTTCATATTTGCTAATATATTGATTAGAAGAAATCTTTGAGAGGGGGGAGGAAGAGGATATATTACAACTAATTTTTAACAACAGTTGGTAGTTATTTTATCATACAAATGTCTTTTACATAGCTCGGATGTATTAAGTTATTTCTTTTTCTAATTCAGCTTATTATTTACTCGAAAATTGTTCTATGGTTCTTTTTTTTACAACAATGGAATATAATACCATTCTTTTTTCTCAATCAATTGATTGACAACAGCTAAATTAACTAAATGTTTACGCCCAACTATTTAACATGAACAAACAAGTAACAAATAGGTAACAATTGTTGACCCTACTAGAATGATCGACTACAATTAACGAATGAAATTCTATCAGTATGCATATATTACAATAATTCCTCTTTACTTTCCATGGATAAAACCTCCCATTAACTAAGAGAAATACATAGGTTTTTTTAATTTTTTTAATTGTTGCCTATTTAAATGTAACATTTAAGCTGAAATGTGACCTAAACAGTAGTATAAATGAATAAACTGCTAATTACTAACCTAGTTAAACTGTTTTGTTTTAATTAAGAATTGTATAAACATTTACTAATTGACCTTCTAGCAGATGAAAGCTGTTGTTTTACACAGCATAGGATTTCGAACGGAATGAAATAACAAGAACATATTTCAGTAAATAGTTCATTTTCATGGTTGTGCAATCTTGGATATATGCATTCTTCATGAGAATGATCAATAATATATGATAAAGACAATATATTAATGAATACAGCAACTATAAAAGAAACGTCATTCACTTGACTCGGATTTTATTTTTAAACACATTTCATCTCACTCTTATGGAAAATAGTCATCTTAACATAATAACGTAATTGGGTTTGTGGTGATTTTCGAATGTTAATATGACATCACAAATTGGTTTGAATACGACAACCACTGACCACCGAGAAGCACCGGACAGTTGTGTCGTCCTAGCATGGAACTCTTCAGCATCTGCGACCATCTTAGGAATATCAACCGTAGCGAGCTGGCTTAGTAGTCCATTTGCAAATCACTCGCCAAAGAGTTAGATGGTCCCGAGGTCGATCCCTGGTGTGGCCGAGAATGTATGCTGCTGGAGAATTCGGTACTAAGATTAAACAGCCGTTAAGTGTTACCTGGTAGTCAACGTTAGTCCGGTTCAGACCTATTTCTGATAATTAATTAACGTACTGACTTATCCTAACATTTATTAGTCTATGTATAATTCCAATGACATTTTAGTCACTACTCAACTACATTTTCAGATTCGTATTACTAACGTTTCCTTTACGTTCACTCATTTGTTGTCATTACAAAATATCATTGGTTGTTGTTATAAAAAATGTATATATTTGGGACTGTCCAGCTTTGAAAGTGAATTTGCCGAAACATATTTCTGTTTTCCTTGCAATAGAATGGGTAATTTTTATTCATTCAAACAAAATACGGACTGAATTATTTACTTCCGGAAATCAGTATATTGATAATGATCAATGAGTTGTTTTTCATTTAAACGTTCAACTTCAATGAATGACTATTTTAGGATTTAGAGGTGCTAGTTTAACGGCGTTTTCTGTTCCAGATAATTTTCATAATCATTCTAGATGACTTCATCAGGGCAAACTTTCGGATAAAATGAGACAGAAATATTTTTAAAAGTATCTAACAGCGTGTTCTGTTTACCTTGAATTGAATGGGTTGTTATTATTACCTGTCATATCAGTTTACAAAAATTTATTTTGATTCCCTTTCCTTTAAAAATTCGTATTATTTCCCAAATAACCCTAATCATCACTAGAGTTCATATTACATTGATGTTTTATGGTTTAATTTACAAAACTGAATGTTTAATAAATATTTAAGTATTGCACTGTAACTGTCAACCATGCAGATGAAAGCATGAAGAAAATCATAATTTAAACATTGTCATCGAATTGAATCACTAAATAATTCCAATCATTTTGTTGCTAGTTTATTGAATGTGTTTTATATTTAGGTGTAATAATCATTGAAGATCTCAATACAAGTTGTAGCTTTAGAAATATTTTTTTTCCACCAGACATATAAGTTTAGCTATGATGATAAGTTTATTCAGGAAACCTCCAGAAAATGTTCCTAAAATAAATAAATATTACTGAAGTTGTTGGGTATAACAAACTGTAACCTAATAAAAACATTAAAGATAACCTAAGCGTTAACGTGTAGTCAATTAATAAAGTAAGTGGACATTACCTTAGACTAGTGATTAAAACGACACGTCTTTGTTATTTATTCATTTTTCAGGTTTATCTCAAGAGCACTCAAGTGGTTAATATTATTTAAAATCGTGATTAGTTTGAGAAAATAAAAGACAATAGAAGATAAAGACGATCTAATTAACATGAGGCTCAGGAATAGATTTCATCAGGAAACATTAAAACAGAATTACAATTCTAGAACTATCAGATTCACCAGTTCACCATGGTTACAACAGTTACTATCTATTGCAATACGTTTAAACAATGCTACCAGTATTCATGATACAACATCACCATTAAACCAAACCATTATAAATGATAGTATATACACAAATATAGAAAACTTATCAACATCAACTACTGCTATTGGTACCACTGGTTGTATTATTCTAGAATTATATGATAAAAATCCTAATTTTCTATATGATCAAGAAGATTTTCATGATATTGATTATTCTGTATTAAAAATGCAAATTATTGTTTGGACTCAAAAATACTTAAAACCAGATGATTTATTCATGGATTGGTTTGAAACAGTCAATAAGCATATTCATAACAATAAAAAAAATTATAATAAAAATGATAATTCAATATATCATGATAATAATGAATTATTATTTACTAATGTAACATTTTGTACAGAAAATCTAAAAGATTTAATGACTGATAATGAGAATCAAATGTTTAGTGAAATGAACACTTATAATTTAAGTAGGTGATTTACAAACTGTCAAGAATGAAACAAAATCCGGTAAGTTATGAATTGTATCACTAATGTTTCATTCAGATATCTTTCAAGTATGTAAGAAGCAGGAATAGAGGTCATAGACACCTTGTAATGATTCATTGAAATGAATTCTAAGTATAAAAATGTTATTGAAGTGACTGGAAACTGAAACTTCTAATTGACTGGATATCCATTAACATGTATCTTTGACCAACATTCACAAAACTTTTCAATCTCAACAATGGTGGTTTTCAAGTCAAGTTGGTGATAAAAATTCAGTTACTTGATCTCAGTAAAGTTTGTGCAGTGGTTTGCGTACTACACAGATTATTGAAATCCAACATGAAGTGAAACAATATAGAAGTGCCAAAATCATGGCTACTTGGTCAAAATTGTTTTGTTGTATTAATTGTATCCAGTTTAATATTTGCTTCAGGTGACGTAATCTAAACTATATGTGGTAACCGGTCACCACTGTCAATGAAACTGAATGATAGAATTCGTAAATATAAAATATTGAAGTATGGGTCATTCTTGTTTGTTTTATATAGTGTTAGGGGCAGAAAAGAAATATCTAACTGTCATGTTCTATTTTGCCATAATTTCTCAGTTGACATTAGCCTCTGTGAAAGAAATCTGTCTTTAATTGTAACTGAAGTAATCTCTGAAAATGTCATGTCATTTCATTTATATTTCCAGAAGGAAATATGTTACATGAGAGGAATATTTATTAGTTTGATAAAGATTTTATACAGCTTTGCTTATATATTTACCAACTATTACTTACAGAATCTCTGGAGAACTAAGTTAATATACCTAAATACATATACAGAAACAAGATATGAATAAAATACCATTGATTAGCTTCCATATCTAGATCGAGTTTCATGAAAGTTCTAAACGTATACAGTAGCACATGAAATCAACTAAATCACATACAAAATGAGATGTAATCCATGATATGGAATAAATTAGTTCAAGGCAGAAAACTTTTGAAATTCACTAATTAATGATACCATCCTCCTTGTTGTGCCTGGTCATGTGCTGACTCTATAAATGTAAATATCCTATAACTATCTTATATCAATGGCTATCTACTTTTCGTGAGATGCTGATGAGATTTACTTATCAGTGTGATCTATTGAATAATCATGCATCAAATAAAATAACTGAACACTTGATTCACCTTTATAGGGGACTTATTAGTGTCAACCTATGTTCCTACCAGGAGTCTACCCTAAGGCTGTAGAACTTTGCTACAAACGTTCGATTCTTAAGACACTAACCTAGTACATAGTCGTTGGCATTTCTAACTTCAGCTAAGTTTGTGATATATTGTGAGACCTCACATTAGTGTAATTAGCAAGAAACTACCGAAAGCTGGATACAAGCTGAACTATACTGAGTAGGTTCTACCTACTGGGTCTTAGGAATTGACTACTAGAGGTAGTCATTAATGAGTTAGTGATAGATAGGCCATTTTGGTAATCTATGCATTTTTTAAAGTAAAGAAACCTAAAATCTAAAATAGTAATCATAATACTCATAAGTGTTGTAACTCGATGGTTGGAATAGTATCAGACGAACAATTTTTGTAAACATTAAATTGGTTAGCGAATTCTTACAGCTGTTTTCTTAACTATGCATAGGAGACTGAAACCGACAAATCTTGAGTGCTTTATTAGTACTTTGTAAGTGATTGTTATGATACAAATTACATCCCATTCGTGATGTGCGGAGTACAATACACTTGATCAATACCAGTACCAGAAAACCCAAACACCAAGGCCATTGTTCTATGCCTACATACCTCCTCGTGAATCCTAATCCCTAAGATGGATAGAGAAAAACAAGATGAGTGAGTTAACAACTAACCATCAAGGTATATTTCACTCATTTGTTTATATACACACAAAACTTCACCATACATCAAACCAATAAGCAAAACAACATTTATACAAAAAAGGGCACTAATTACTAAGAATTGAGAGTACAAATACATAGTTAAGTAATTATTGTTATCGGACTGAAAGACAATATGATAACAGTTCATGGGTTAAGTGGGAGGTCAGGTCGAGAGGAACATGACAATAAGTGATTTACACTTAATCAAAATGACTGAAACAATCTTCCAATAAACAGTTCTCAAATAATTTATCCTTCTTGTATTATCCAGTATAACACTGATATTAATTATTCACTTTATATCGAAGTTCACTAAGTAAAATTAATTCAAACAGATGATGCACATCTCACATTATTAAACCTTTGAATCACTGAAATGACTTCTTACTAGGACAAAACAACCGTTGATCATTGAATTTATTAGTTTATATAAATTCGAAATGAAAATTATTTTTGTCTCATTCTGTTCTTTTTATTTATTTATTAGAACAATATTAAATGTAATACAAATTAAGAAACATTCATACTATTTGAAAACATATTCTGATTTTGACAAAAATGATTACATGGTTACGTGTAAGAAGTAATTAACCTATTTCATACTACTATTATTATCTGTCATTATTTTTGTTTCCTGTAGATAAATATATTGGTAATGAAGTACAAATTTTGATTGTTATCACTCTATGTTCTGTTCTTATAATCTGTTTTGTAATGGCTGTTGTTTTACGCATAAAGTAAGTAAAGAGACAAAGTCAATTGGATCTTAAATTGTTTTTGTTGCTTTTTTATAGCATTGTGAAATTACGTAATCATTTTGTGCAGAATTAAAAAATAAGCCAAAGAAAATGATATTGTAACTATGTTGTATAGTAAATCGACTGAATCGATGACTTATATTTATGAGATGATTTTTTAACATTGCAGTGTTATACTTTCAGTAATCAATTATATACATATGAATAACATAGAATCTGATGCATATGTGCATTAGTTCAAGTTGTCAAACCTTGACGACATAAAAAGATTAACAACAAATTAGCAGAAGTAATTATTACTTTAATGATGATAATAAAAAAAGGTTGAAATATAGAATATTATCCTAGAGAAAAGATTTAGTTTATGGAAGGAAAGTTATAAAATAACTTTATCCTAACAGTTTAAGGAAGAACAATGAGAGAACAAATTATGCATGGAATCATTTATCTCTTTCAAGTTTAATGACTAAAGAACATTCTAACTAAGATATTGATATCAAGGATAATTGGATATAAAGTTTTTCCTCATCGAGTTATTTATAAAATACGAATGTTAATGTTGAAATAATAATGATTATGTAACTTAAGAAAGGTAAACGACAATTGAGATAGACAAGATTATTAGTCTCTGTTTATGAGTGACATATAAGATGGGGTGGTAGCAAAACACGATTAGATCAAGTGTTTGTAGACAAAGGTCAAATCCTATTTAAAATGAAACCGAATGGGCATGTTACATTGGCAGATGCTCAAGGAATTTACTCCTCCGTGCTCGGGAGCACCTTGCGATTTGGTTAACCAAAGGAGTTGTCAGAAATATCTACAGTTCAATACTAGCTCATCTTATTTAAACAGGTCATATGGAGAGCATAAGTCAGTCATTAAGAATAATATTTTGTGTAAACAGTTATCTGCCGAGATCGGTTAGGCTCAAATTCCTTAAAACGGCAGGGGCGATAGCTATACGGACCTCTTCTTTTGCCATGCCCGACGAAAGATCCACTAAACCAATCTCCACCTCAATCATACGACGATTTAATTTGATCACTGCATATGTATTCTCCTTCTGAATGTGCATTCCCATATTAGTATTGTTATTGTTACTATTATTATTATTATTATTATTATTATTATTATTATTATTATTATTATTATTATTATTATTATTATTATTATTAAAGTACACAGAATGAATTTGAATATCACATTTTAAGATCAAACAAATGAACTGATTGTAATTATGTCTATTATTGTTATTGTTACTATTTGACGAATTTTGATTATCATTCACTCCATTTTGCAAACTCTTACCCATTCGGTTTCATTTTAAATAGGATTTGACCTTTGTCTACAAACACTTGATCTAATCGTGTTTTGCTACCACCCCATCTCATATGTCACTCATAAACAGAGACTAATAATCTTGTTTATCTCAATTGTCGTTTACCTTTCATAAGTTACATAATCATTATTATTTCAACATTAACATTCGTATTTTATAAATAACTCGATGAGGAAAAACTTTATATCCGATTATCCTTGATATCTAAGTAATGTATTTGCGTAAGAACTGGCTATTCTTGTGACTAATAAGATATTAATAGTTGAAGGTTTATACGATGCATGCATTAAACAACATATTGAAAATTTAGTTGACTGAATTCATCACAGATTGATATTGGCAAGTTACCATTGGAAACCAGTGAGCACTGAACAGCTATATCATAAATTGAATGAAGTGGAAATTATACCTTTGAATGTCGACGCAGTGGTGCAGAGGGTTAAGCGTTATCCACCTGAAGCCCCCTGGACAGAATTTAAGATGGGTACTGCTGAGGTGTTCCTATACTAGAACGAAACAGCTTTCCATGGCTCCTTAATTCTAAATAGCACTCTACCAAAATCAATCTGTGACGAATTCAATCAACTAAACTTAATACCACTCTCTTCATACCACCACGATTCAGTACTGAAAATTGTTGTTCAGTGAAATGAAAATGTTACTTTACTCATAGTTTATGATTAAATTACTGTGTATCATCGAATTACATATGGAAAGGAATATTGGAAGTTAAAATGTCTAGCGATGCAAAGTAGGCATAAATAAACAAATTCAGTGTACCGTGTAACTATATATGTCAAGTGAATTACACTTGATGAGGAAATGAACAATCATGCAGGTTTATTTAACTCGAAATAAAAAGCTTATGTACAGATGAACTGAATAATCACAACTATTTAATTGTTTACCATACGTATACATTCTTCAATCAGGTATAACTATTTTCATCTCAGATCTATGCGATATGATGTTGATCACAGTCTCCGCTGGGACATTGGTGTGTAATATTGTGGAGTCCTATTCTAGGAAGAAACAGGTGCCTAAAACCTGCTGATTTGTAATAGTCGTTAACTTGCAATATGATATTTCAAAACTAACAATTTTCATGATTTAAGTAATAGTCACTTTAATGTTTACTTTAAAAACAGTCAGTTCCAAATTTTATAAGCTAACTATATATATATATATATAACGATCAACAAATAACGTTATTACTCTATAATTAGTCAGTTTATAAATATCAGTCACACAAGACTTCTATCATAGCTCGAATAGCCCGGTGGTAACGGTCATAAACTGTATAACAGTATGAATCAAGATTAAGAATATTAGTTCCCATATGATACCAGAAATGTTTTGCTGGTGAGTGCAGAATGGCATGAGATTAAGGCCAAGGGTTTTCTGCCAACCATCTAACATTTGTAACAATATTTACCCAAAAACTGCTAAGTTCACTGACGCAAATTCTCCTTATTCCAATCAAAACACTGAAAAAAATAATTCAAATAATTAGCTTCGACAATACAAGACTTTTCACTTGACTAACCACTTAACCAACCGAGAACAATCTGTGACGAACGAAAATAACAAATTAAATACCTAACTTTAGTAAATCGCTTTAGAGACAACAGTAAACTCACCAGTGACCAATTTCAGTGTAATTGTTAAGTTTTGAGGCAAAGTTCGGGCTGGTAGGATTAAAAAGCCATCACCCATTCTAATGATTGATCGTTACCGCCATATCCCAAATTAACTGTAGTCATAATCTTACTATTGAATATAGCCCAGTAATACTGGTGGTCAAGCTATTGCAGACCTGAAATCCACAGGCTCGATTCCTGAAAGGATAGAGAGTAGATCTTTTAGAGTCTCATACTTAAACGAAACAGCTGTCCACTGATTTTATCTAATTTTCATGTGGTTACTCATAAGAGATACTATCTATGGACGAGTACAAACAGCAAATTCATTACAGGTTAGATATATGCATAGTGATCTTCTAGAAATTAAACTTCAACCTTATATCCTCCTTACTTATACACCTTAGAATAAAAATTCGTCATGCTACTATAAGTCGATCTCCATTCATATTGTTAGGCATTGTATAAATGTTTACCGTAAACATTTTAAAATAATATTTTTCTCTTGACGCACAGAAGCTTTTGTAAAGCGTCAAACAGAATCAAGAAAACAAATGCGTAGTGATCGTGATTCGGCATTACAAATTAATTTCCCATATGATGTTAACGAAACACAAGTTGAAGAAAAACCACCTGTTCCCAAGTACAACATTTGGCAGCAATGTATATCCAGGGCTAATGAAAAAAAGAATCGGTGTATATAGATATAATCGTATTCCGGCATCACACTATAATTCAATACAAAAATACAACAGAATAGTAAATGCCCAAACATATCAGCCATCCACCGTTTTTGTTCTTGGTTGTCAAGGTACGGATAACCTAAACGTATCTAATGATGAACAGCAGCCAAACCAAGTGAGTTATAAAACTACCAAGTAATTAGTACTCAGAATTTTTGGCTCTAAAAATATACTCTATCAGCAAATTTTCGTGATTATCAGACATTAGATATTATGTGCCTCATACTTAACTGTATATAGTTTCGATTTAACAATAACTTCATTTAGATAAAAAATCATGTTTGTTTCCATCTAGATCAAATAAGTTATCAGAAGTACTTCAGTAGCAATACTCAGTATGTTATAGATAAGAATTTCCTTCCTTTTTCGAATGATTAAAAGTATGTCAACAAAGCTACATAAGGTAGCTTCTTATTTTGGTTGCACAGCACTAAATGGCATATGAATAACTTTGAGTTTGTCACAACACTTCGGAAGATGAAAAGTGATGATATTTGTTGAATAAACAAAACACAAATGTCTACCACTGACTGTGTTTTCACTTTATTTGCTTTGATATGTTAATAGATTAAATTACTTCTTTCCATTATGATATTAGTTCATTTACGAGAATGTGACTTTAGAAAAATTGCATCAAAATTATTAAGTTGAAAACAATTGAAGTTGATCAATTTTTTATTTATGACTAGTAAGTAATTGTGTCATATTTCACTCAATTAAATCAGCAAATAACGAAAAGTGTTGATTAGAATGCTAGAATGATAAATAAAATGAAAAGAATGAACAATTAAGGTTCCAGGAAATTGTACATCCGTAACGTTTTTGAATATAATGAACAACCAACGTTGGTGACTATCTACAAGATATTTTTTATGTCGTTAAGATTGTACGTGAAGTCACCCAAGTTAATAGTACTAGTCCACGACATTATTAAACGATGATGAAGCAAACTGACCAATGACAGACGAATTTCAAGTAAACGAATAACCTATAAGTTATATGGGTTTGACACAAGTCATCATAGTATTTATCCACCTGTAATTAGCGCTATAACTCAAATATATGATTTATGTATTATTAGTTGGCCGATGAAAAAAAATTAAACATGTCTCCGCTAATTCATCTAATACATAAGTGATGAATATGCCAACCAGTTAACACACACATTCGTTTTTTTGGAAACAGTCCGTAAAAATCAATTAAAAGCTGCATAATACTGTAACTGGTTTATGTCGAACATGTAGTAAATAAAAATACAGAATGTTAGATCACTTCCCAACTTATTGTTAAATCTACTGATTACGCTAAGGTAAATCTACGTTAAATCATTTACATTAAAAACGTTCATGCTATCAGCATTATTTGAAATGAGTTGAAATATGCTAAAAGTTCATCAAAAAATTCTAGATTCTCTTATTCATTATCGAAATAGTCAACTTAAATGACACAAAGAACAAATGCATTCAAGTAATTTGTTACATCCTATTTGAATATTAATTCACTGTTTGCAGGTAGTGATAGCTTTGAAAGCTCATTGTTAGCGAAAGCAACATATACGATATCCAGTTGCTGTTATGACGTGTGAAATTTTTGGGTTGTGTGGCCGAATGCCAATGAGATGTGCCTGGTCGATAATTGCGCATCTGCCCTATGCTCACTGAGTCCCAAGCCGTAATAAGTAGAACATAAGCTAACCAGACAACACTAGCGAACCAGAGAACTGCGAATTAGCGAATTATATTTACGTAAATACATCGATTTTTATATCAATCAATTTACAGTGATTATTTATCAAGTGAAATCATCAACATTCAATCAATACAATGGAGTGTTATCAAGCTGTACTCAGGAGTAGGACTCACATTGAAATTAAATTAATGTGATGTTAGTTCACAATTCATTCTTATGAAAAATTAAATACAGCTTCTTTCGTTTAATTAAATCAACCATTGTATTTTTGGAGATTATGAATCCCTAACAGTTGGTCAAACAAGTTGATTGCAAATTAATTGATAGAAATTTCTCAGTGCCAGGGATTCGGCAAAAATGACAATGGTCACTACTTCGTCAAATATCAACTCAGTACCTCGGAGGTTAACATTATAAAGTTTGAAGTAAAAAGTTGTTAGACTTTAGTCACAATGTAATTATCAGCTATTGCATGCATGTACATGTAGATGACGATTTCAGGATGGAGCAAAACTCACGTTTTAGATATTTACTGACAGCCATATACAAGTATGTTAAAACATTCACTTTTCCTTCGTTCGGCAAATTGCTCGTTTAATATTAAAATGAATATGTCGTAGCTACTGGATTATTCTATGTAATCACCAACACTGATAAAATGATTATTGAATTTAAAAATGCAATTTTGCCTTAAACTAATCAATTATACTAATATTTAAACATTTTATAAATTTTATTTCTTACATTTTTTCCTGCAATAACAGGAGTTCCAAAGTCGATATCTGTCGCATCAGAGAAAATCGGAAAATCCGGTCAATAATTTATCAATTCAAACATCAAACTATAAAACTCCATTAAAATCATCGAAAAATGACAGTCATCCTCAGAATAAAACACTGATAACGGCGACTAAAAGAAATTATCATATGAATAAATCAATTCAACGAACAAATAGTTTTTAACATAGTATGCTGTGAAATGTCAAGCTGATAAAATGATTTAAAAAGAAACACCACTTATCAGATTACGTAATTTAGTTGAATTATAAATATTCTTTTATTATATGACTTAATTCAACTCAGCTCAATGTCAAATTATTCTTAAATATTTACTATTGTATACATATAACTAATTAGAAACTGTAACCAAATAGGTACATATATAGTGAGAACTGTTCATCTGTAGATTATGAAGCATAGATCTTTAAATAAACATACCTTATTGATTTAGTTTGAAGTAGTTTTTTTTCTTTTTGTGTAAAAAATTTTTTCTGTTTTATAGATGAACATGTACAAGTACTTCAGATAATTCATGTTAAGTATAAACTATTACAAATTAGTATGACTTCTTTATACATCTAGTAAGCTTATTGCATAAAAATGATGTTTTAAAATGCCTATTTAGAATATATATGACAATAAATAATTTTTGTGTTAAAATGAACTAATTTTGTAGTAAGTGGATTGAAAAGCTAGAAACTCGATGTTTAGCTATTGATAAACATATTCTATAACAATTTACAATACACCAACAAAGATGAATTCATTTGAATTTATCTGCATTTTATTTGTTGATGCTCACACAGCATTAGTCCATTTGCTCCAAGCGTAATTACACCATCTATTGAGTTACTGAGTCAAGACGTCTTTAATTGTGTAATATTTCTATGTCTAACTTTTATGAGTTCTCTTCTTCAAATTTGGAATGTTGTGGACTATGATTTATCAATAACGTGTACTCTGTCTGTATCCTGAACAGATTGCCATGATTTGATAACAAGGTCTTCAGTATCCACAGCACAAATATATAATCAAATATAAGTAAGGTACATACCCAGTTGTATAAGTATATATGTTTGGGAACAGCATTTCACTTGCATAAGTCTACAGCACTTCGAGCGAGAGGAGTTAACTCGAATTCATGTACAAAGATCAACATTTATTTGAAGGTACACTTAAAGTGATAATACTTGAATAGGACGATAGACCTAGATTTCAACAACACGACTTTTAAAAAATTGATCATCAGTGTTATTGAGGCAATCCTTAGATGATACATATATGGCAACAATGACTAATTATTTGAAATCCTAAGCATCTATAGTTAGATAATACTAGCTCACATAGACTGAAACTTATGTCCACTTAATTAGTGTCAATTCGTATTAAGCGCTTACAATAATTACGAAATGAATTCAAAATGTGCTACAGAAACAGAAATGAACATAAAATTGAATAAACATAATAAATAGGAATAATAGAATTTCTAAGGTTCTAGTAATAAATATATGATGTCATAGTGATGTTCTTTTTCTTACAGAAATATGAATGTAAGTCTCGGTTCGATTATTAGAAGTAAACACAAAGGAAATTTCTACAATAATTAATGTTCTTAGTCGATACTTGTTGTCATGCATTATCTTTCAAAAAAGTTTATATTACTGTTTTTATTAACGTAGTAATGAAGTTTAATACAATATCTAGGTTTTTATTCAATAATGACTATATTGTCATAAGTCAGATTCGTCATTGATTAATACAAACAGGAATGTCGATACAACTGCAAAGAAAACCTGTTTTACCATAGAATGAGAACTAGTAGCTAACTTGAATTTCATGCTGACTGTACAAAAACAAACTGAATGAACTCGTTTCTACTACTTTATATTACCTCTCTGTTGGTGATTTGATAAGTATTACACATAATTCACAATTTTGAATGATGTCTATGATGTGGTTTAAGCACTGCATATAAAATAAATACAGTTAACAAAAAAGTATTTGAGTGTCAAGTTTGTAAAGCACTTCCAGATAACGATAAATAAGGTATAAAGCGAAATAGGTCTATATTTGAAGGCACTGCAGTTTCAAACACATCACTTTCAAGGAGTAGCAACTATCATAGATATCAACCTAAGTACCAATCGATAAGGATTACTGTTTCTAAAATATTATGCGACTCATCTAGATAAATGTCACAACATTCAACTTACTGATATCAAGTGGATTTATCGTCAACTGCTATTAATCACCCAATAATAGTATTATTATACAAATATGTGAATAAATATCAAAATGTTATCAATAGATTAATGTAATGACAACTAAATTATGGGGAAAAGTAAGTGTAATAAAACTACGATTTTCTACTCTCTGACTCTATCGGACCACTTGAAGACATTTGTTTCTGAAGCCACTTAGGCATATGTTTTTCAACACTTAATTACAATGTCCTGTTACTTCTTTCTGTGTATGTGCATTCACACATACAACTGAACTAGTAAATACAGTGAGATATGACGCAATCATTGAAGGAATTATGAGGTTTAAATAAAAGCATGGTCTTTAACTTTCAATGATGATTATTTTAGCAGTATGATATTTTCTTGAGTGCAGATTTCAGCCTCTGTTTCAAAATCATGATATTACATTCCTCCTTATATGATAACGTAATGATGGCGCTTTTCTCAGAAACAGAATTATCCTGGGTTTTATGTGTTAACTGACCCTTACGCAGGTTAATTTCAGTGGATATTCATTTAACATCAGTGTCTTGATCATTCCTAGATGCAAGTGTATTTATATCTTTCAAAATTTCTTTTATTAAGAAGCATGAAGATAAGACCACAGTTTGCAATTGTTCAGATGAAGTGTATATTCATTAAAAATAATAATAAGTATAATTGAATTGTTCTATGTATAGTAGTAACAAGAAATTTAGGCAAGAAAACAACTGTCGAAATAAACCTTGAATTGTAAAATAATTTTTAATGATTTCCAGAAGTTGGGAAACCAATAATGAAATGAATATTAATACGATTAGTTCATACGTAGTCATCTTAGATGGATTATCGATCATTCAGTTACATACTAAGTCTTACACTGTTCTCATATATTACTACACCAAGTCGTTATCCATAATAGTAAAATGTATATCGTTTTACATTATCATCAGATAGACTAGGGATATATACGGATGGCTAACTTATTACGGAATCCACGACTTTTTTAACGTCAAGTTAAAATTCATATTTGATAAGTACATTTGCGGCCCATTAAATACATATGGTTATAATTATGACTGACATCCACTAGAATATACGGTAATGAATTGAAAAGTTTGAAATAAAATAAAAAGCTACCAAGTCGCATTATTACTAAATATCAGTAAATATAAACAAGGAATAGTTACTTAGAATCTCGTAATTGAGTATTGTACAATATTTAACTAAAAATTAAGTTAATCCTCATTCAAATTGTTTTTGTTTGTTTGCGTATTTTATTAGTGTTTCTTCTCTAGAGTTTTATTTTGGGTGTCGTAGCACATCTAGAATCTTGATGAAATTAGCTTTCAATAACAGCTTACAATCTTGTAAGTCATTGAAGAAGATACTAGAATATTAACTAATTATTGTAAATCAAAATTCCCCCCCCCCACACACACACGTGCAAAAATGGCACCAACAAAATTATTAATGTAATTACTATAACAATTATCTTGTTGTCGTCTGATAAATTAAATGATTAGATTTTACCAAGACATTAATTAATCACACGTACGGTAATAAAGATTCATTTGAGACTTTTCTATAAATTGATGATTGAGCATTAGTGTCACTAGGTAGGTCACTAGGTAGAAAAAAGAAAAAAATAGAAGTTATGGATAGAGAAATAGGGAAATCTTTGGGAAGTTACTAAAATTTAAAGGATATCAGCCTAAATACTTAAGTCAGTAGTCTATGTTGAGAGTACAGATGAAGAATAGACTGAAAGGTTACACTAATGTTCAGTGATCAAAATAATCTGTTAATTTTACTCTTTAAAAATTAAGCTAACTTATAGCATTAGATTATATGTGTAGATACGTATGAAGTTCATTTTTAAAAATACATATTCAAAGCAAAATATGTTACCACAGATAGTTAGTTAACTTTAAAGAGGATAATCCGTATACATCTAAGAGATAGAGATTATCTGTGAATACGAATGATGATTTAAATCTCTTAGTTTAGTAAAATGTAAACCAATGGAACTTATGTATTTTGGTGATCAAATCAATGTGATGTTTTAAAAACCAGCAGATCGGTATTGAAAATGTAGAAATAGTTTGTAAAGTTCTCACTAACTATCAGAAAATGAGAGTAGATCAGACTTTTATTACATTGGTAAACACAACTGTACCGAATAGAAGAAAAGTCCTTAGGATTCATCCAAAGTATACACATTTTTCAAACAGTCATACATTAGACTTATTCATACAGTAATCATACACTAGTCCCATTTAACAAATTGCACAGCATAAATAAGCCAACTGATTAAATCTCTTCTCTCATTCAACAAAATTTACGACATTCACTTCTACTAAGATCAAAACTTCTAAATATACACAAATTTGTCTCGATTTTGACCTACTCGACATATCTATGATCAGATCAGTGACGGATTTTTTTTTCATTATGATTAGTAGTTGGTTAGTTTCCATCTACTATTTAAGTCAATGTTAATTTGATTCCGTTATGTTTTCCCTTAAAGAAGCGATAATGGTTGAAGTCACTAAACGTCAGAAATTAAAATTCTGTGACATTTTTATTCTAAACAATCCAGTGCTTATCTTATTTCATATTATGAAATCATGTCACATAAATAATTCTAGTTTAATAGGAACCACTCAGTATTCAATTATATTTGCTAGTGCAAAGAAGTAAAATAACAGAAAAGATTTTAGTGAAATTCTGTTAACTTTAGAAAACAAAATAGTTTATTGTCGTATGATGCACTACTAATCATTCTCCGTGTGCTAAACGTTTCTTTGGATGAAGACTTCAGTATTTTACTGATTAGTATATAAACTCCTCACAATTACAGAAATTATAAGAAATGCCAAGACCAATTATATGTAAAAAACTATTCATACAACAGTATACCTAAAAAATATACTGCTTACATACTTATTTAAGTTTTAAAAGAATCATTTTCTCATTTTAGAACAGTCATATTATATGAGACAAGTGATAAATATTTCGATAATTAGTTCCCGGTAAAACCAAGAAACTATACGATAATAGTTTTATTCTATGTCGGGTAATCTAACTAGTAACTGACTACCTCACAATAAATTGAGACCGGTATCTTGCAACAAGCATTTTATTATAGAACTTCTAAAATCTAAAACATACTTCATATATACTTAAGGGTTTAATTGAACCATTCATTATTGATTCAGAAACATTTCTCATCGTTTGCTAACAAAGTACTGCTTCTTAAATCATTTTGTGAAATGGCGGTTTCCATTCATGAAGCAAACGATTCGTAAATTCTTTTGACAAGGACATTATAATAGAAAGTAAACAACTTATTTTTTAATTAGGATGAGTTTATATCTTCCTGTTAATTAGTCATAAACTGAAACTGGTCAGTTCCTGTTGCCATATGTGTATCATGAAGGAATTGAATCGATATAGCTATGATTCAGAAGTAATGTTTACGTTTGATTGTGATTGCCAAGAGGACTCCTGAACTCGCCTACCAATCACAATCCAACTTAAACTTAGTTTTAACTCTATAATTTCAGATAAAGTGAGAATTGGGCTTATAATTTACAGACACATATGACATTATTATACCATCTCAAAGTATCACTTAAATTCATCTGAACTCAGATAATATGATTGTAACGCAACCGGACTTGTCACTATTTATGCGGTTGTGCAAAATGTTTTTTTATATTGATTTCCGCTGCATCATTTAAACTTGTAGTAGTCATATTTGATTATTTACTCTTTGAAGTTGTTTGTACTTAATAGAGAAACACTAGAAGTTTTAATTTCCACTCAATTGAATATTATCAACGTATTATTTGTTTCTATGGAGTGAAAACACTTAGCAAAATTTATGGAGACAAATGAAACTAACTTACGGAGTAATAATTCTAATAGTGATTACTGGAAATCACTCAACTTGTACAAACATCAGTTATTCACATTGAGTATCATCATCAGAATGTTTGAATTGTATACAACTGCAGTTTTAAGATAACACTTCTTATGAGTGATCTAATCAGACGGAAAGAGAGATGACTGGAGCTGTGTATACTTTTATCTGCCGTTAACAAATAAATATGATTTCATTCGATTACTTATTTTATCGAAATTCTATATACTAACGACATACCTCATTTTTTTTCACTATATTGCTTACAATATAGATAAACGGATACATATAAATATGGAAAATATATTCGTCATTACGTACACATTTAATAAATTACCATAAGAATACATAACATTATTTGCTATACCTAACACTGCAATAATTAAATTTACTCTGCATGTCAAATAACCACATGCTGAAGTGAACAGGGGAACATAATGAAAAAATTCACAAATTATAGCTACGATGTCGCCTAACATTATTTCTTCTAGAAGTTACATGATGGTATATGTTGAAACAATTGTCGATAAGTTAACAGAGTTTTAGTTGTATAAAACATGAATGAGAATTTTCATGATAATTTATTACACATAAGTAAACATTTATCAATGTATATATTAAACATTCTAATGTTTTCTGAATAACATGTATACATGGCTACAGAAATTAAAAATAATTGTACAAAGAAGTTGAAATGAGATTTGTAACACATGAAGAAAATACTTATGTCATTATTTGTAGATGCATACAAGTTATCATCAACTTTAACAATAATGTATATCAACTGAATCTGGTATGGTAACCATGATAAACACTTTTTATTGTGTTGCGAATGTATGTTAAGTGTGTTATTCAAAAAAAAAAGTAAGTAAATATACTTAGAATCTGTAAGTTAACAATATTCACTCATAATGATTCACAGGTCACTAAAAGATAACAGCATTCAACTTGAGTGAATAATAAGCCATGAAGTTCATTAATTGGAATAAATGAATTATTTACATCACAATTGCAGAGCTACGTATAATGGATTAAGTGTATGTTTGTTAATACCTTTTAAATTAAAAATTGCTAACAAATGTCGCGCTATATATCACAAATTGATGGAAAGTGGGAAGTTCTAACATTGGATGCCTGCCAGCTCAGTGGTGCAGAAGGTCAGGTGTTCCCTAACTTGAATCCCCTGTGACAGAATCTAAAGTGTGGATTGTTGAGGAGTTCCGAACTAAAACAAGACAGTTTTCCAGTACTCCCAGGTTTCCAATGGTACGCTGCAAACATCAGTCTGTGACGTATTCAATCAACTAAAATTAAGACGTCGAGAAAAAAGTTTTTTTAAACGATGTTATTTAGTATAGCTGTATATTCGTATTTATTATGAATAACTGCTCACAACAAAACCAGCAGTGCATCGTTTGCTGAAGTAACTAATAAACAGTCGCAGTTTCAATTATCCAATTAACTGGCGGTTTAAGTAGTTCGAGTAACCACCTAATGATGTATTACGTCACAGAGTGAATTTGCCGAAATTAATTTTTAAAGCGTGGGTTGTAACAATCCAAAATAATCATCTTAAATATTTAATAGAAGAAAGGTAAATGTTAATTACCAACTTGAGGAAAACTAAAATGAAGAATAGGTGGTGATAACTTCTAAAACATTTGGAACATTTGAGAAAAAAAACGAAATGAAGTGGGGGGGGGTTATTAAGACCATGATACACTTATGATATGGACATGAATATTCTGGATACGAAATTCAGGTTGGAATTGTAGAATTGTTAACGCCTTCGATTATATATACTTTATGTAAACACCTGTGCAGTAATGTTGATAAATGTTCTATATCATCTAATGTAACAATTGCCCAGTGTTATTTGTATAAATTACCTACATTAGTTGATAGTAGTAAATATCTAATCCTAACTACGTATAGTCACGAAAATACAACTTTAAGGAAGATTTCTTTAGGTGTTAAAAATCTATACTTACAATATAGGTATTGCCTCAGCATTAAGCACAATAACATATGGAATCTACCTAAATCAATATATACAGTAACATACATAAGTTCAAATTTTTCTCCCCACAATTTTACTTTTAGTTTTATATGAAAAAAATTAGTTAATTGAATTTTCATGTTTTGTATGATAAGACCATTTAAACAAAACTGTACCATTGGAATTGGTGAGTGTTAATTTTAGCTAATAACCATGATATGGTATGACTGTGTGTTTAATTGATAATCAATAAAATAAAAGATTTCTGGAGACTGTTTTATATACCGATAGTTCTCATCTACAGAGTTATTGATATTGTCATGTTCCTTATTCATTTATAATTAACAAAGTACCTGACATAATTATGGATTAGTTATCGTACGAAATTAACACTACAAGATAAAACTGATAAGTTAAGTGACAAAAAAGTTAGGATTATTTATCAATAATGACATTAGGAAAGTTGAAATATTGGGTCAAGAAGATAAAAGCAAATGAAAGGAGATCTAGAAAAAGAAAAGTAGTAAAACTGTACACTCCACTGTAGTCCATTCTGTAACAAGTAGCCCGACGTATCGAACCAGCAAATGCTATCACCTGAAAACCAAAGTGTTGGTCTGACACTACCAATTCGATTCAGATCAATAGTCGATGTCCACTACTTGCAACCGGATGTACATTCGAAAGAAAGGAGTTTGCTTTCAATAAGTGATACTGGTGATTGATGAAACAATCAAGCCACGCAAATATATATCTTATACTATATAATAGGGTTATGACTATGAGATACTGATGATCATGTCATAGCACAACATTAAAAACATAGCAACAAAGATTGAGTCGATTCAGTCAGTCAGCCAGTTACAACGGAGAACTTGGTAAATGCGTACATCACTTCAAGTTGCCATGCCTCATTAGCAGATAGAGATTAAATTGTCGGACCGAATCCCAGAGTAGGTTAGGTAGTAACAAATTAAGTACTAAGGAAAAGGTATAGAGATCGGAGATAAGATTTGAGAAAATATGATTTAATAAAGATACAATTATGATAAGCTCAGAAACTTAGAATTTGGAGGAAGACAAGGAGTGGATCCACATGTACCACTGACAACGATTTTGAGCCGTATCACCTAAAGTCTCTTACCATTTGTTACGATCATCAGGCTGGTCCCAGCCATGTAATCTGCATCTATTAACATGGCTAAGCCCAATTGTCAATGTCTTAATGGACTGGTGTCATGTTTTCGTTTGGCCACCAATAGCTTTCTTCCAACCTACTCCTACACCAGACAACATTGCTCGTTTCGGTAGACGGTGGTCAGGCATACGTAACACATGCTCTAACCACCTCAGCTGGTAAAGATTCACTACTTCATCAACAGACTTACTGTACTTACCTATTCCTAACCCATGCATTGCTTATTCGGTGGTCGCAGCAAACACGAGTGATACTTCGAAAACATCTATAATCGAATACTAAAAGCCTATGAATATCCTCTATCCTTAAAGGCCATGTTTCACATCCACAAAGTAAAACGGATTGATTTAAGTCGATTAAAGACAAACCTAATGATAGTAACATGAAATACTATTCACAGTACATGTTTTATTAAATTTAGAACTCACTGGCTATGTTTTAATACATAATCTTTTAACGTAATTGGATGTTTCTTTAACTCAGTGCTGAAAGGGACTCAGTAATTCTTTCCAAAACATATATATATATGAACTTAACAGAGACTTATTTTGCGTAGCATTAAAAAATATACTGAACTAAATAAGTGTTAATTCTTATGCACACTACATAATGTCTGCATAAATTGTATATCTACGGGAATTCTAGTTAGACCTGAAATTAAATTATTCCTTCATACTAAGTATACTTTGTTTTTTATTTTCCAAATTAAACCAGACATTGTTTATTTATTTAAAGATTATTTATGCTCTAAAGGTATCATAATACGAGATGGAATAAAATAGTTAGTTGTACTTATATAAGACTGATGTAATTCTAATTATGTCATAATGAGGGCTAAAGAGGTTGGTGGAAGAGTTGAAATTAATGAATTTTCAATGTTAAATAACTTATTACAAAATAAAATCTACGCAGATAAACATATTACAAACGAAAGAATGCAAAAAATAAATCATTTTAATAAACTGACGTAAATTAGAATGACTTTTTTCTTGATCTAATTCAGCATTATAATCTCTTTCACAGTAAATTTTATAAATGGATACTTGTGCAAGTGAAAACTGTTTATTAGGTGTAGTACTTGATCAATCAAACAATACCTATTACCCAACGTTGAGCATTGTCTGCCTACCAGTATTCTTGAATCAACTCTTTCCCTAGACCTGCCATTTCACTTCTGCCCAACTAATATTCATTCTTTTCCTGTATATTTCCAATTGCGAATACGTTATTTGGTCCTCCTCTTTTCCTTTGACTTTCAGGATTTCAAGTTAGTGCTTGTCGTGTGAAGTAGTTTGGTGATTTTTTCAATGTGTCGTACTCACCTCTAGCGTCTTTTCTTAACTTCTTCCTAGGCTGAAATTCGGTTCATTTGTTCTCTGTCACAGACGGTTGTTGTTGATAGTATATGGACAAACGGATGCAGAGCATTTTACACAAACAGCTGTTTATAATTACTTGTATCTTCCAAAGAATGCTTTTCGTAGTTATCCAGGTTTTATCTCTTTACAAAAGAAGCTATCTCCACAGTCGATGTTGAAAATTAAGACTTTAATGTTAGCTGACAGATAGGTTTAAGTTCTAGATGTTTTCAATTGTAGAAATGCTGCTCCTATCTAAACAAATCTTGTCTTTATATCTGCGTCAGATCCTTCTTGTTTATCGCTGACACTGCCTCAGTTATGTAAAAGTTTCCACATCTTCCAAACTTCTCCACCAAGTCAAGTTTAATTGGGTTGATGCTCGTTGTTTTGTATCAAAGGATCTTGTAAATGTTGAAGGCCTACTCCTAAAAAGGCTACTAATTAGCAACAAGCTAATATAAATTATCTATCTTGCTAAACATGGATTTTCCTGGTGAAATTGCAATTCATAATGAATATCACTCAACAGAATAAACAGTGAGAACCTTTTCTGTGCATTTTTTCCCATTTTTTCCCATCTGTCTTACTACCAGTAGTAATCGTATTTACCAAACATTTCATTTAAATTCATTCTCTTTTAAACTTATTGACATTTGATCATAAGAGAAAATTATGAATGAATACAACTTTTATGAAATTGTTTGAAGTATCCTTTAAAAATAAACATTTTATTGTATAAAAATTTACTAAAAAAACATTAAAAGAAAAACTAGTGAATTGATAAAATAACAACAGAAAACATAGAATCACTTAACTTGATCTACTTCAATTTTGTCACGTTTTAATTTTATCTTTTTAAAACAAACTTCTTATATTCAAAGTGATAGATTAAGAAATTTTAGTAAATGGTAAGTTTATTCTTATTAAATACTTATGTAAAATCTGATAGAATTGAATATTTGAAGTGTACTTTTCGGTCATGATGAAGAGCTATGAGTTCAATCATAAGAAGGAATAGTAATAATAATAATTATAGTAGTAATAATAGCTGTATTAAGAACTATAAATTTTGTTATAGTAGTGAATTAACAGATCCTATTGTTCACTGCAACAAAAAATATTCATTTAACATCCAATCCAACAGTAACTGGTCAGAAAAACTTAAAGATCATAATCTGCCATGAAAGTTCTCAGTCAGTTCACCTGATATAGTTATTCTGTTTATCTACAATACAAGATATACGAATTACGATGTAATCGTCACTATGGTTATATTTTCAATGAAAAGAGAGAATGAAACTTAAAAATCCGCATTTTTGTTTTTTAGTAATAAACATCATAATAATTTATAAACCTTTAAAACTAGCTTGTTAATATAACAAGCTTTTATAATTATCCAGTTTAAACAAGTTAAAAATAGAGTAGTTAGTTGTAATATACGTACAGTAGAAAACTATGATCAAAAATGTTCGATCAGAGATGAATAGTAGCAGTGCTAAAGAATGTAGTGCTTATTGACGCTAAGTGATTATAGTTCGAAAATGTAGTAGTATAAATTCAATATTCATGAAATATCTTATAAATTGCTAGCTCATCCTTCCAGAGTGTGATATATACATTCATCACCATTAATTAAATTATGTCTATCATATTTTGAGTGTGATAGTTTTCTTAATAAACGATTTAGTATGAGTGGTTGTATATTTTATTAATGGAATTTCATTAAGATGTCTAATGTTCACATCATTCAACTATCATAAATACTGCGAGGTTGAAATTATATCCTTCAATCTAGAAGATGGTTAATTGTCCGCCATTAAGTTTGTAATGTTTGCCATTAAATCATAGACTATAAAAACGATATTGGTTACATTACTGTGAAAGACTTAGAATGCTAATAAAACAACTAATCTTTAAATAACTTTTCTTGCTGTCAACTGTTGATATGATCTATTTAAGATCCTATTAAAAAGTATAGACTTATTGAGATAAGTATACCTGTATTTTATATTCACAGAGTACTTCTCAATTCCCACTTATCATTATGTCTAAGTAAAGGTGATTTGAATAACGGCTTTAGGTGATCGGAATAGTAAAATAGACTGTCTAATAGTAAACTTCAAAGGAATGTTGATTGTACGGTGAGTAAATACTTAGTTTGACAACAAATTTCGTCAGTAACTAACATCTTCAGTATTCCGTACTTATAATTTGTTAAATGATATCTAACCTAAAATGTTTAAATTTTATTTTATCAATACTATGATTACTTTTAATACAATATGCAATGCATAATGCAAACAGTGCGACTTTTTCTTAGCTGCAATCATAATTGTAATCTTCAGGAAAATTTTATCCTATATTGGAATCAAATTACTAAGGACTAGCACTATCAAGCAACCAACCCATATTATGCATTTTACGCTACCGACCATCCATGATCAATGAAAGTTCACTGTATTCTTGCGAGTTGTATACTAATAGCTATATTTCTTATTCAAATATGCCTAAAAATGTAGTAACAGAAATAATGTATGTGTTGAACAATTGAATATATATGAATATATATATGAAACAATCTCATGATGTAAACGATTTTTTTAAGATAATAACTTATTACTTCTATGACTGGATTATAAATGACAAATATATTAAAATAACAAATAATCTATTTGTTTTTCTTATATGAGGAAATATAGATATTTTATTAATTAATATACTAAAACATAACTTCTATTATTGTCTCAATAAGAGAACAAATACTACATTATTATTTGAGTAGTACAGTGATTAGTAGTTAGTGAGTTTTTGTTCCTATCATTGATTGTTTAACTTCATTTAATAATTTTTACTTATTTCATTTACTACTGAAATAAATTGATTAATGAACTGTACACATATTACAGATGTTATGCAATTAAGTAAATCATATCATTGTCAGTTTAATTTATCAAATAAGCAGTATTGATTAAATTGTAAAATAACTATTTCTGATTTACAAAGTAGTATAGAAGTATATTTCTTTATACATCAATCATGATAGGGCTAAAGCAATCAAGCATTTAATAGACAATGAACATTGAATAGATTTAAATAAAGCCTTCAAAATCATTCATCGTATATTATCTAATAAACCGTATTGTTTACAAATTCGTCTTTAAAATACAGTTAAATTCATTCGTATTATTGTCAACAAGCTAGACCTTTAAGTACAAAGAGATTCGTGCTATCACTATCCTTACTTCAACCTTGCCCGCAAGTTTTTACTCTCTTCACCCCCTTGAGTTTTGTTTATGAAATTATAAATCCTATTATACGTCTTCGTACATAGTTAAATTCGATATTCCTAACAATTTTTTACGTAACTAGTCTTGTTAATTGACCTGCCATCAAAATGCTTTATAAATATGTAATCTGTTGAGACGTATCTTAACTTTTAAACATTTTAATCACGTTATCTCCCTCTTTTTGATAATTCTTTACTGTCTCCAGAAGCAAGTAGGTAAACAATACAAAATTAGGGTAATATGTATCTCTGTCTTATGTCTGGTATTGCTCCATTATTGTAGAACATATATATTAGTGAACAATCCTGATGGAAAATTATGTTATCGCTCTACTTTGCCTCTCACTCAGTGGTGCATAGGGTTAGGTGTTCCCCGGACTGGAGCCCCTTGGAAGAAATTTAGAGTGCATACTGATAAGGAGTTTCATACTAGAACCAATAACTTGTCTAATGCTTCCTGGTTTTAAATTGTCTCCTGCCAACACCAATCTGTGACGAATTCAATCAACTAAACATATTTCCAATAAGATTATGGAATATATAACTTAGTTTACATTAATTTCAATATATATTGTCAATAACACGTCATTAAGGTAGCACACGGCGATATGCATTATTGCAAACTTCCATTCGAAGACAAATATATGAGAATATTTGCTTCCAGTAATATATAAGTATTTTCATAAACTTATTTTTTTAAATGGTTCTCCAAACTGATGTTTAAACACTTGTATGTGGACTGCATGACTCACATCATGATAGGTGTTTGGTCCTTGTGTAACGCTCAGAATTGAGCATCTCTGATTCCTAGAAAAAATAAAACTAATTGGTCACTGGATACGGTGGTTATAGGTTCGGAGTAAGATAGTTATCACCAATTGTACTGACTGATCGTCAAGCGACATCACAAGTTGAATAAAGTGGAAATTCTTCTTTTGGCAACCGATATAGTGGTGTTTATGGTTAAGCTTTCACCGGAGGGCCTGAAGGTCCTTGGTTCGATTTCATATTGAAATCAATGATGCTAACTACTGAGAAGTCACTATATAGGAATATAGGATGTGATGAAAAGTTTCGAATGCTACTTCAAGCATGTAACCTTTACTGTTTCTCTAAGAAAATCATTCATATAACCCGTCAGTTTCTTTTATACATTGATATCAATATACATATTTTTGTGATCTGTTGACATACATGTATGTCATTGATGTAGACAGTTACTCTGTGCCACAATGTCATTTTATGGTGAAAGATATTTTTGAATTATTTCAATTAGAAATGCATGATTTGACATAACGTTAACTTTGACTGGAATTAATTTTAGGTTATGTTCTAAATTTCTACACTTCTTATTACCATCCATTTAAATCAATAAATCATTTAGTTCTTAGATTTTCACTTTCTTGTAATAACTATATTTCATTATTTGTTTCATTGAGTATACAGAGAAGAAAATGATAATCCAACAGTAGGGATTCATTATATTCCTTAAAACTATTTCCTACTACTATTAGATCATTTTGATGTCTATTTTTATCATTGTCCCCAATGCTTCGGATAATTACTCATTTCACCAGGATACTTTTGTCATAAATCCATTGAGAAAAAATGTATCAATTGATAAATTGCCGAAGTTTCAGGTCACTGAACAGCTACTTTTGTACTGTTGTTGACATCAAATTATGTCACACTATATAATGTATTTTAGCAGAAGTTGGGAACGTGAACCAAATCATTTCGATCGGAATGGTCAAAGCGACAATAATGGCAATGAACATACCATCTGTCAAGGTGGCCAGCAATAACAATTTGTGTGTATTTATGTGACCTGAAAAGATTAACACAATGAAGCTCTGCCTGTTAATTTAATTATGTACTTCATTATATGCACATTATTTTCGTCATTAATTTGTAATAACAATCCGAAATTAATATTGCTAATTCATATATACTACTATAGTTGTTAGCCAACATGCAAACATATGTGTCTGACAACAAACTAAGGTCACTATGAAGTTAATGCAGTAACTTATTTTAATATTTATATAACGTACTATATAAAGGTGAACTAAAAGTTTTCCTTCTGTTTTCATGACAAATGAATATTTTCTGTAGAACCTACAAAATTAACAGTACAGTGTATATATAAGCCTCTGCGTGGGGGTATAAACAATCTTTGGTCGAATACATCAAATATCACGAGAAATTCGGTAAGTATTCCAACAAATATTTCAGGACAAACTAAACAATAACTTATTGTAGAAGTGATATTAGTAAATGGGCTTGTATTAACTAGATAACGTGAAGTATATGTTTCTTTATTTTCTCATTCATATAATAGTAATCACTTTCATGAGTAACCGAGCTGAAAAATTGCTGAAAATTAATGAGGATTGGGCAGGTAATTTGTAATCCATTGTGCAGCTTGAGTATTAGACATTGGTGACTCCATCTGGTTTAGGAATAAGCCAATGAGATATGACTAAGTGATCAAAACTTCCAAGAACTAATTTCATTTGCTTTCTTAAAATCTGTGAATAAGAGTCAGTTGTTTGAAATTTCGCTTCATTCTACAACCTTAAACATGTTAATGAATATCTATAGGATATATTTAGTACACTGAGTATTCATAAAGATTTTAGAAGTACCATAACAGATACGTATTAGAAAATTTCATTACATAGTTTTGAGGATGATACAGCTTGGCTCATTGTTGTACTTAGCATAATATCTTTTGAATAGTTTCAGTAATATGTAATTCTTATTACTAATTAGTAAAAGAACTAGTTCAACGAATAAAGGTTTGTGTCCAGCTTCACTTCATAACTTTTGTGTTAGATCTACCGATAATATTAGACTATTTAATCAGAAGCAGTCAAACTATGTTTTTTATCTCATATCTACAGGTTGAGGTCTAAATGTTCTACTTGATAAAACACCGCATTTCATTAGGTAACAAGTATGTCTAATTTACAATTGAAATGAAGAGAATGTAGATAAAGAGTATACTCAATGTTTTAATAACTCACAATCAAATAAACTAATTGGTTGGTGCAATTATGTAAACTATTTCGGAAAAAGATATAGATTACTTAACGGCCACCACTTCTTTATCCCAATAAGCATACCACTAATTGTAATAGCGATTGAATTAACAAACAATAAACAGATCGTAGCGTTTTATGCAACCGGTTCGATTAAATGATATCCAAGAAAAGGTTGATGAAATTTAACAGATGCTTCAGTTATACAGGTGACACTATCATAAGAAAGGGAGGGATTAAAGATAACAGTCAGTCTAAATTGTTTTAAAAAGCAAGTTTTGACTTTTCACTTCAAATTACATTTGTTAATCCCACTGTGTCTGTACAGTGCTTAGATTGTGTGTATTGTGTGTAGTACATCGTTTTATGTTCTTTACTAGTGATGAAAATACGGTTAACTAAAATATTTAATGACTTTAATTTACTAACAGATTAATAAAACAAGATATTGATCATTATGTAATAACAATTAATCTGATAAACTCGATCCTCTATCAGGCCAATCACAACCTGAATGGCGAAACAGCAACAACATGAATGAAGTCTTCTAGGATTATCTGTCCCCTTATGATATCATGTGTATTATTCTAAAGTTTGTCAACTAGTAAAGAACTTAAATTTAATGAGGTTCACCAGTGACTACTTCTAATCACGTTACGTCACTTAAACAAACGAATAATGTATGTTTTTGTTTCTTGAATATACAGAAAATTGGATTCTATAGACATATTTTATTTTTATTAAATAACTGCACACCTTCAAGAGTCGAATGGATGATTTTAGTACCTACTATGATGGCAAGTATCCGTATCTAATGTTTATTGCACAAACATTTTATAGTTTACATAATGCTTGTCTTTGTGATCACAACTGTCAACCTAAGCTAATATAGAAGAAGTAATTAAACTAGGAGACAAATAGTAATACACTTAGAAATTATTTGTTCATAATGAATTTATGTACGATCTCATCAGTTCAGTCATATAGTTTTAAACTTTTGAACTATTCGTTTTCGCCACAACTTAAATTATTATTTCATTTATAGTAAATTCTTGTTCGTATGTTCATCATCATATCAGAATAAAAAAACTGAAAGCGATCGAAAATAACAGTTACAATTTGCTAACCCAAATTTTTTTTTAATTTTGGGTAATCTGTAATCTGTATTCAAACTGAAGTTATCTGTAATCTCAATCTTAATTAGGTGTATTGTATTCGACACTTTGATCAATTTTTCGCCCATTGCTTAAGGGCTGAATGTTTGTGCTCAGTATAGCTTTTAGTTCTACCCAAGGCCTTCACCCCTCCACAAGTGCCCTGATGAAGCCAAGGGTGAGGACAGTTCTCTGTCTCTGTGAAATTTTTATCACATAACTAAGCACTTATAACTTGCGCTAGGAAATTCCTTCCCACTACCTTTGTACAGTGGTATCTCCGATATAGTGAGGAAACAGAAGTAAACATCAGGAGCTTCAGCCAAAGTTTAAGATACAGTGAGCATTTAGGGGAGTTAAAAAACCTTGTCTACAGACCTTCGATGTGAATGATCTCTCGAACCCTTGTGAGTGAGGAGAAGAATGGTGTACGAACCAATTTCGATCACCGGCGATCATTTACTTCTAGCGTGACAGTGTTCAGGACTGGTGTTCCGTTTGGAATATGTATCTAAATCTTCATCGTGGTTACCTTTGCACTACATCTATACTGCGTTTCAGTGGCCAGAAGATGTCCTTCCTTGGACGCAATGATATAGATGAAATAGCTACAGCTTCTCTAATAACCAAATACTAAACCAAGTTAACCTCAAGGTTAGTTAATATATAAAAGAGTGGGTAAAATTTGATTGAATTTCCAAGACACAACCAAAGTGGCAGGTTACGTCTCTTGTGACTGTGAAGAACATTTGCTAGTATGTAATCAGCTTCTGAAGGCTCCTAAAGATCTTTTGAGGAACCTCAATCTGTATGATTTCCATAAAACTGTTTTAGAATAGGTGAAACTTTAAGTAAAATAAATGTATTAAATATTTTTAATTTTAACTGAATTTCGTCTAAACAAAGAAAGAAGTCGACACTAACATCTTGGTAATTAAACGTAGTAATTTTAAGCTTTAAAAGTTCAGTTGTGTGGGGGTTGTGACAATAGGTTTTATACTATCACAGTGACCCAATAAATTTAAAATTTGTATCATCGCATTTATTGGTATTGCGATATATTTGACGATAGTGTCCAATTCCTAAATTTTGAATATTATGAACATGGAGCTACATTGAAATTGAACTTTTTGCATTTTTTCGGTATTATCAGAATATAATAAACTTCTTATAGAATAACTTTATAAAATTAATCCGTTTCTCTTAGTAATGTAATATTTTGTCAACCCACTAATGCTTTATATTCTGCATAATGTACTAAATAAATCAGGTTTTTTCTTAATTGGCATCAACTGAGTCTCCTTTAAATTCGCTGTAGTACTACAGAATAAATACATGACATATGACTAATAATAATATACCACTTCCGTCGTTAAACTTTAAAGATTAACTACCTTTCTTTAGTATTTTCTACTTGATCCCAACATAACCCATGAGTCTGTATAATTATATACGCATACTGTTTTAAATAAAATTACAACCAGATACTAGTAACCTTCTGAAGGCTCCAGTTTAATCTCTGTCTGCCAGTTGAGGCAATAGCAACTTGAACTAATGTACGCATGTACCAAGTTCTACGTTGTAACTGACTGACTGAAGGCTCTCGCTTTCAAAGCCCATATTTCATACCCATAAATTGAAGAAAACTTAGGTCAGGAATGGTCATTCATTAAAAGATTGACTAATATCTTATCTGCCGCCCAATTCAAGTAATTCTTCTGCAACATAAGAATCTACCAAGTGAATATATAAATATCATTTCTACGTTCCAACAACTGAAAAACGTTTAGTTAAAATTGTAATTCTTTCTTAAAAGATGATTGATTAAAAAAACTTTGTGTCATATTGTTGTATTACATGTTACTTCATTTTAAAAACGGATACGGAAAGACAATCAAACACATTATAACATTCAAAGATAGAGAACAAAAGTTTAATTAGTCGATACAAATAATGTAAAGCAACTAAGCTGAACGTGTATTTCGATAAAATTACACAAGTTATGAGCTGAATTTATAAGAAGGTTAAGTGAAGAACTCTTATTCGACCACTTTTCTACACTGAACATTTCACCTTATTGACCTTTGTTATGTAGATTATTTTGATAACACTAACTAGTAATAGAATGTTAATTTTATGCAGAATGTTTGTATTTCTTAGAAGATAATTGATAGCTAATTAATCAAATGTTATTTCAAGAATTTGATGCTTAACTGAAAGATAATTATCACCACTGACAGTGGGTGATCATCGAACCATATAACAAGCTGATCGAGGAGGGAATTCTGCCATTATAAGCCGACTGGTCCAGTGGTACTGACGGTAAAGAGTTCATTGTGAGACCCGAAGGTTATGGGTTTAATTCCCTGGGGAAGTCAAAGGTGTACACTAATAAAGTAGCCCAAACCAAGACGAAATAGCTAGCTAGTTCTCCCTGGTTCACAATGGCACTAAGCAAACACTAATCTGTGATGAATACAAATTTAATACTTTTCTCCACAAAACCACCTCAATTAAATTAAATAAAATAGTTAACTTAACAGTCTAATTATTTTGTCAAATAAGTAACAACATAAATATACAATTACGTGGTAGGATGAATCAATGGGAATATACAAATTCATCCTACTACCAATTCGCCCATTGCACAAACATGACTATCTGGACTCAGTAGTCTAGTGGTGTACGCGGTGGCGTATGACACAAACGGGACTGAGTTTGAATCCCACTGTGAACATCAACATTGGGATGCAGGTACATCCAGCCGATGAGTCCCAAATATGACGAAACGTGCGTCCTGGATTCCACTTGCCAGTCATAATACAAATTAGATGATACAATTACGTGGTTAGGAAATAATGATATTCTTTGATATTATGGCTGAGGTCATTCTATAAAAAAATACACCATTCTGGAGATTATGCATACATTTATAAGTTTCTCTACAATATAAGTTTATATTTACTACCATCTTTCTCTTATTAGTGATCAGATATATAAACAGACTATAATGACAATCATTGTGATCGATAACATTGGGATTAATCTCATCGGATATAATACAAACCTAGGTAAACAATTGTGAAGGAGGTCAATGTATATGAATCAAATAATCAATGATGATAGAAATAATCCAATAAAACCTTATAGTGGGGTCGTATTAACATTAAACTTGATTATAAAATGACGATAATCCCTTGGAAAATGGTTATCTTTGTTTAAATAAGCCGCATTTACATATTCAAAAGAATATGTGAAAAATATTGCAGGAATCACTATTAGGAAATTAATTTCACTTATAAACTGACTTCATTACTTTGTTCCATTTTGTTTAGAACAAATGTGTAGACATAACCAACTTTTTTATCTAAAAAGTTATGAAATATAGATGCTTTTGTGGCAATTTAAAGTTTGTAGGATCACAGTGTGATCAACAGGTAATGGATACACAACTTGAGGTTATGGAAACATCTAACCGACAGTAGATCTTAGTTACGTGATGAACCAATTGGATTTAGATAGCTTGTGGATGCACACTACTGAGGAGTTCCAGAATAGAATGAAACAGCTGTCCACTGTACCCTGGTTTTCAGTGACATCATACCAACATCATTCTGTAACGAATTCAATCAGCTATTATTATTTTTACCTTCAAACATTTTAGTATAGCTTAAACTTGTCTGTCTCTTTTGTGTTTGCAGTTCATTCTATTTACTCTAGTAGATTTATAGAGTTAATTTTTGATTTCTTATAATAACAATTTGTTTATCCTCTTGTTTCGTATTATGTAATCAGTAAACTTATTATTAACATATCCTTGTTCATTTATTCATGATTTATGACCTTTGATTAGTAGTGTCTTTGTTCACCTTACCTTTTGCTATTCATTTACAATTATCTTCATGACCTCATTAGTACTCTGACACACCACCATTTGATTGGTATTCATTTTGTCTTAATTATAGATATAAGTGTAGAGGCTTAATGAAAAACAAACTGAAAAGAAATCTCTTCGTTCAATTGTTGTTTTCATCGAATGTTTGAATAGAATATTTCACATTATATTACTTTCAATTCAACAACAATATCTAATTAACTATTGATCGATTCCCTCAGCTCTTAATCATTATTGACCTGCTATCATTTGAGTTGGGTTGTGAGTGGCAGGTGGAATCCAGGGAGCGTGTCTCATCCTAGTCGGGACCCGTCGGCTGGATTTACCTCTGTATCAATATTGATGTTCACACCAAGATTCGAACTCAGTTCGTTTTGTGCTAAACGCCATTGCGTTTACCACTAGGCTACTGAACTTCAATTCTAATGTGAACATCAATAATGGAATGCACGTAATTCCAGCCGACGAGTCCCAAATAGAACGAAACGCGTTCCTCGGATTTCGCTTCCCAGTCACAATTCGATTCAAATAATACATGTGTACTATCGCTATATCAAGGCAATCCGCCGATGATGCACATATGGCAACAGAGATTGACCAGTTTCAGTCCATAACAAATCAACAGGAAGATCCAAACACATTCAAATTATATTATTATCCTGATTTTGTATAAGCGTTGTCTTTTCTTATTGGTCCGATGTGTGGTCAAGTTCTGTGTGCATATTAATGAATGAGTGGAATATAATGTGACTGATTTTATGTTGGTTCACCTATCTTGTATTCTCTCCGACTTGAGGATTAGGATTCACGGGGATGACACGTGAGCATAGAACAATGGCTTTGATATCTGGGTTTCCTGGTATTGGTTTCTATTAAGGGTGCTGTCTCAGCACATCCTGATACATTGTAGTCCTGAATCATAACAATACATAAAACTTATTCAATAACAAATTATCAACACTACAATTTCCAAAATGATATTGTTTTAATTGGCATTACCTTCGCTGAATTATCTTTTCCAGTCTTATTGTTAATGTTTAACTTCAATACAACACAGAGTTCTTTTTACAGAACTAAAACGTAAAATCTAATTAAATTACAATGAAATATCGTGCTATTGAAGTATGCAGGTAAATCCGTTTGAAAGTAATGTCAGTGCCTAGAGTGAATGAAATAGAGGGAACTTTAACACGCGACAATACATTTTTCCTGCTTTTAGATAAACAATAAATTTAATTGCTTTTTACATTTTTTTGTAGTCGTGTTTTTTCTTCATTGTAGAAAAGAAATACTATGAAAACTAAATTATGTCAAAGTGAAAATTTATCTTAACACAAAACGTGAGGATCGCTTTATCATCAAATAAATATGCAGAGATAAATCTCTTCAATGAGTTAAAAACAAATATAGGTCAATATATTTTTGACAGTATATGTGATGCTAAAGATTGATTCAACGAAGGATCGACGAGCGAATGTTAAAGTGATCGAAGACCTAAGTAATGACTTTTAATGTTGTATAGTCATCAAGGACAATCTATTTTGCTGTAATGTTTCAATAACAAGCGATTCGAGAAAAATGATTAAACCTTAAGAAATTATTTTCGTAATATTATCTCCCATGTATTTTGATTACATGTGCATTGAACACTTTGCTTTTCTTCTGTTTATATTCCGCTCATCCTAACTCGCATTTGTACCTAATGACTAATATTGTATCATTTTCCACTAGTGAACTGTGTACGTGCTAATCCAGTTTTCTATCATTGCCGTTTACGTTTTGTATCTATATTATTATTTTAAATGGTTTTCAGTATGGTCTAAATTTGCAGATATACATAAAGAAGTGTAAGAAGTGAGTGATCCTTGATCTTTCCTATTGGACTATTAACTCATTCAAGTGTTCTCCCTGATCTGACTAAGGAAACTGGGCAAACTAATGACAGACTAAGAAGGTCGTATATTATTCCGTAACCTACCATGGTTACGTGTCCATCGACAAGTAAGGAATCAATTAAAGGACATATCATAGATAAAATCTCGTCAGTAAAATAATCATTATGAAGGATTTAATAAAGTGAAAACTAAGCGAATATGATATCGGTCACCACTCAGTTTAACTAAGAGACAAAGTAACAAGAAACTGAATATTTGAATAGGCATCGGTTTGATACGTTGATACCATTAGGAAATCTGTATTAAGGGTTGTCTGACAATAGTTCCTAATCCATATATATCATCTGTGATTTTAAGTAGAACATAAGGTAAACATGAACTTTTACAACAAGTAGTTTATACTACACTCACACAGTAATTTGTTTCGCTATACAATGTAAGAAATACTCGCGTAAATTAGACAACTTCACTTATTTATTTACTAAGTCGGTATTATTTAAGTTGGATTGTGACTGGGAAGCGGAATCCCGGAGGCGTGTTTCGTTTTATTTTGAACTCATCGGCTGGATGTACCTCCATTCCAATGTTGATGTTCCTACCAGAACTTAATCCGTTTCGTGCCAAATGCCACCGCATTCACCACTAGACTATTGAGTCCAGACAGTTACACGTGTGTAACATTGTGATGCAGGTACATCCAGCCGATGAGTCCCGAATAGGACGAAACGTGCTTCCTGAATCCTACATCCCAGTCACAATCCAACTTCAATGTTACCTGTGACTAATAGCTATATAGAGGCAAACCGCTCAAGATGCACATATAGCAACAGGGACTGACCAGCATCAGTCCTTAATAAATTAACGGTAAGATACTAGTTCATTCTAATTACTAAATTGGATTCATATACTACTATAAATAGTACTCGTAACACTAAAAAATTTGTTTAAATTATCATATATGTTAGCTTCACTGACATATGTTTCAACAAGATTCAGAAATTAGTGATACTGACAGTAAGCACGTCTATTGTTTCATAAATTATTAATCAATCTTTTTGATATTGGAAGTAAGTGGTTGAAATTGTATTAGTGTATGATTAAATCTATCTGCGAATTAAACAATCCCAAGTAACAATTAATCTTGGGAATTGGATAGTTACCTCTTAGCTGCATCGCAAAGGGATTTTATAGAATCGCTGATTGACTGAAATAAAAAATATGACTATCGCGCTTTGGAATTGATTATCCGTAAGTATCATGATCATTAAGAGAACCGTAGGTTCTGTGTTTGATCAACGCAGAATTGCTAAGGAATGCTACTTCTATTTATCGGACTAAAATAAAATAAGTATCCAGCATTCCCAGATACCTAACTATTACTAATCTATGATTAAAAAAATACTCAAAATAAAAGTGTCTATTCCTAATTATTTATCACCAAGATCTCACTTTTACTTTCACCATCGAAAGTTTTAACTGTAAATCAATCGAATTTATCCTTAAATTTGAACTAGTCATACAATGGCTTTGATTCACTAAAATGTCCAACTTATATACTATTTAAAAGTAACCAAATGTAACCCAAAATACAAATGTGAAAATGGATGAAAATACAGTGTGCTCTGTAAAGCTTGAAGATCACCGGTTCAATTAATAGTTGATTGACATATGTGTATCTGAAAAGGAATCCTGTACTAACAAGAAACACATATTCAACGTTTCCAAGTAATCACTGGTTTTTTAACTGAGATGAATTCGATACGCAAAATTTTAAAATCTGTATGCACCATGATATGTAATAATAAAAATTGAAATAGTCGAAAAGAAGAATGTATACAAACAAAAACAAAATGCTCAAGTGAAGAAATCTTCTTCAACGAGCCAAATAATGAAGTTAAATCATTATCCTTATCTTCTGTTTTGACCTAATTTATTCATTTACCTAGTAAGTATACAGTTAATTGTTTATAATATGACAAATGTTAAGTAGATAATGCTGCTCTCTAAAAGCAGAAGAATTATCAGAATAATTGGTATCGTCAATACTGTTCAGTAAAAATATTGTTTTCTTGAAGAACTAGGGTGAGAAAATTTGTGGTGGGTGACTAACTTAGACCGATAAAAACTGAAGTATGTCATTTATATATGGAAAATATCAGTCACTGGATACGTGACAAACAAACAACAATGATAAACAAAACCCCCCTCTGTAAAATTTACTATTAGTATTCCATGAAATGCATCAAAAATTTACACGAACTTACTCATAATACCTTTATGATCATCAGTAGTGTTAAGAATTGTAAAGCATAAATGTTATGAACATAATAATGATAACAGTAACAACCATGTAACTTGTAAGTCTTTATACATATGAATGATTGATGTATTATTACTATTATTATTATCTACTGCAACTAATACGTTGCTGAGTTTTCTAAGTTTAGGTCAATTGTGTATTTTTATAAAGTAAGACATGTACATAATAGAATGAAATAAATTCATATATTTCTCTGTTTCTAACTAATTGCTTTAAAACTTCATATTGTTACAGTAGAAGAGTTCATTTAGATTAATAAAATGTATATTAAATATAAAAGCATTACATCATATATGATATCTGTGAGAACTCATCTATAATAACGACATAAAACAACTAATTATAAACTACGAAATATATGAATTCATACTACTTTACTTTGATTATCATTCATGTTTTTTTATTAATGTATAGATAGGAATAATTGTTATCGTATTTTGTATGTTTCATCCATCCATCAACTTGTTAAAACTAATTCTCATTGTTTATCAAAAGCTTATAACATCATGAATAGTATACATTTATGGTGTAATTACGTCGCAACTACTAAACAGCTGAAAGTATTTTTCAAATCAGTTTCATTTATACTTTTGAAGGTTTGAACTTACCTACCAATCAGTTTAAACGTCAAATGTCCCATAAACTCAATTATTGGCCATAGTTTGTAAATTAAACTAATTCCCGAATAAAACTAGCATTTGTATGAAATTGCTGTATAATTATTATTAATATAGTACCATATGCTCTTTATTTGATTCTCAAGCAATAGTCAAAATGTTGTGTTTGACTTACCGATAACCGACGTACAGAATTTTGACTACAAGTTTGTTTAATTTACACACACCTTCCATTTCGGTCGTAGCTCAAAAAAGTCACCCCTCCCTGAAACAAGAATCCTACAGTCCATACAAAAATATACAAGATTCCTAATATCTCCAGACACAAAATCCTTAACTTCTTCTTTAACTAAGCTAAATAAATGTTCGGATTATATATATATATATATATATATATATATATATATATATATATATATATATATATATATATACGCATATTTTCCATAGACTGTAAATGTTTAAAACTATAAATTTATTCGACACTTTCGACACAATAACCTATCTGTAATTTAAAATGCATGCAAACATGTTATTTGTAGATAATATAGAGTTCAGTGATGTTCTAATATCAACTCGACACAATATAAGCTGTTCCTAGGGACAATGTTTATGTGAACTTCACTTTCCTGGCTTTATTTCTTTGAATAAGATAAAAAAACTAAACAAGATTTATATATTTATCAATATACCAGAACAAAATGTCGTTCTAAAATTCATAGAAAATTCCAGAATACTTTGTTTAATGCTAAGCTAAATGTAATATTTTACAATCGTCTTTTAACACCTACAACAACTAAAGACCGAGTGATCTGAACCACTACTTCTGTGTGTTATATCAATTCAGCTGCTCGTCTGAAGCCAGTTACATCAAGTTCATAATCCACCAGGTATGTCATCACATCGTCGAGCACGATTTAGTCCGGATGACAATAACTCAGGCAGATTTAAAGCTCTGTTCTGTCATATATCTTTGATAAAGGACACCTTGTTGACTAGAATAAGTCTTTTCCAGTTAGTTATCAAATTTTATCAAATATTCCACACAGATTCCTATTTTTACATATAGCTGAAGCTATTGCAGTTCACATTCACAATCTAAATCTATGTAATTCAAATTTACACAAACCTTCAATCTATAATAATAATAATGGCTTCATTAAATAGTATGTTCAGTATATGAATTTTCAGTAAACAGTGTCTCAACAAGCTACTCTTTTCCCACGTACACAACCAAAAAATTATATATATATATATGATGTCAAAAACAAAAGCTGTAGTAAAAGCAATATGTGTTTATGTGTAAAATTTAGATTGCGGTAACAAGAGAAACAGAGGGTCTTTGTATTAAATAGTAATCCGTATTTTAAGAGCACAGATTTTTAATTAGATTGGCTCTTACGAATTGTTCATCACATAGAACATAGGCTAAATACGGAATGTAGCAGCATCGCGTTCTGCCAGAAGATATACAAGGTGAAAGATGTGAATAAAGAGGATGATTTATATCAGATAGAATAGCACTAGATAGTTGTCTGCAGGACTTTACATGTCAATCTGTAATCATGTTCATAATGACATCGTAATTCTCACCACGCTTTACTAACAACTCTCAATACTCTGCGCAACACAACACAGTCTTTTCTCAAAAGCCTAGGAAAATATAATGGGGAAAAATATAAAATAACCAGTAGTATACAGGAACTGATAAATTGTAATAATATGCGGTTGATAATACTAAAACTACATAATCGCTTCACATTACATATCAAACGAAAAACCCTCCTTGATATAAGCAAAACATGTGAAGACCAAGATAGATCCGAAGCAAAAATACACTAATATAAGTAACAATCAACGAAGTCTTAATTATAGGATCTCCAATTTTACAAATATCGTGCGACTTCAAAAGAGCATTTAGGTCTTTTTCATATCTTAGACGGAAACTGACTGTTTGACATTCGGAAGATTAAGTTAAAGACCAACCAAACGAGACCATCGTTCAACATTTGCTAAAAAACAATTCATTTCACAACAATTTATAGAAGAAGAAATAGGCATACAAATAGTAAGATCGTCTGCGTACTTCACAAAGGTATTTTTCATAGGCCATTCAAGAAAAGTGAGAAAAGGGAAAAGAACAGCACCATGAGGTACACCAACTTCTGTTAATAGGTGAGTGGAGGACTTTCCTTTGTACATAGTATATTGTTTTCTTTCGGAGAAATAGGAATAGAGCCAGCTGATTATCCAGCTTTCTATGTTCACATTCTAAAGTTTATTCAGTAATACAGGTCTAGGAACGGAATCGAAGGCGGAAGTGTAATCGAAAAACGTACTTCGGATATACTTTTCGCCTTTTTTAAGCTAAACACTATTACAATGTAAAACAACTGCCGCGTCCAGTGTACTCTTATTGCATCTGCATACAAAGTGATATGGATTGATATGCCCTTTCATTCCTGGCTGCAGCTTACGTAGTAGAAGTTTTCCCATAGTTTTGAGAAATGGAGAAGTTATAGCTATAGATCTCAAATTAATTTACCACCAGTAGACGCTTTTTTCAATATAGGCGTTATTTTTATCTTCTTCCAAGCTTTAAGTATCACTTTTGTAAAGGAAAAGTCGTAAAGAATACTAATCAGTAGTTGCTACAAAACATCAGCACATTTTGTAAAGAGAAGGTTCGGAAACTCATCAGGTCCTGGACATCGTGATGGTATGATTGCCTTCAGATATTTTAAAACCTCTATTTCGGTGGATATGTGACCGTAGTATTTATTCCATTTACAGTGATCAAAGAGCATCTGATCAGATTCATACCGTATAAAAGATTCATTTAACGAGCAGGCACTTAAATGTGTATCTTTTGTGACCTGTTTAGTGTATGTAAGCTCTCTGAACAGTTTCTAAACATTAGAAGAGTTTATATAGGATAGTAGGTTTTCAGCATACAATAACTTCAAACATTTTATTTCTTGATATATGGGGCTATTTAAACTTCTAACTTCAGCATAATCCCTATTCTTGTAGTGACTTTCTTTTTGCCTCCTCAGTCGTTTAAGATGTGGAGAGATCGGTCGGTCAAATCTAATAAAAATTGTTTTACTTAGACAGCAGATATCAAGACAAGACTTTAAATAAGAACTGGTGATATCTATAGTTGTTCTTAAAGATTAATTTGCAAAGAGATCCCAGTTAGTTAATTCCAGCATATTATTCAGCTCGTAGATGTTTTCATTTGAGTAGTTCCTATATTTTATTTTCCTGATTAGATAAGAAGTTGTATGTTTTAGCAGATTTCGCATAAATTTTTGGCAAACGCAAATGATGCAGTGGACAAAATTTAGAAAGGAGCCCGTTTACGAGTCCCCTATATTTCAACCTCGTTTACAAAAATGAAATCAAGTAAAGTATTGCAGCGAGCTGGGAGGTTTACTGGGTTTTCGGTAGCCTAAAGGGTGAAAGGATAGTGCATTCTGACGAGACTCACTGAGAGTAGTTGCAGCAAACTCAATGAACTCATCATCAAAGTGGGATAGGACAGGAATAGATATTTGATGAATATTGATCCTTTTTAATGTATGTTGTCAGCCACCATGATGTTTTCGTTCAGATCGAAATGAATTACTCACAATAGGTCGTAGACTTTTTATAAAGATGTATGAGTACACAGGTGCGATTTCGGGACATGATTGGGTAATTAAAACAAAACGAAAAGTAACCTATTAAGATATTTGGCGAAAAGCGATAGCCAAAGATTTCAAAAAGGCTGCCGTTTTTAGACTATCTTGGCCACAGACAGAGACTGCATCAAAGTGCTGTATTGGTGGTCATTTATTAATTATTGTGTGACCTACTATTTTATTAACTCTGTTATCAGTTCACATATGACTCATTACAAAAACTTCTTTGCCAAAATTTATCAGCAATTTTTTTGAAACCTCTGTTTTTGAGGTTAACATATCTATATACGTTACATAAACTCTCTACCTTTACATATCCACTAATAATATTCGACTCCTTGTCAAATCAGTTTTATCTATCCTCTAAATTGATATTACGTAATCAGTCAATTTCATTTCGATATATCCCACTTCATTCATTTATGATTGATGATCCTTAAATAGTAATCACTTCGCCCACCATATCTTTTCGTCGATCCTTTGCAATCACCATTTCAAAGACGTTGGTACTTAATTAGAAGTAGTTTGTGAAGATAGGTGCTAGGTTTAGTTACTGTCTAGTGACCCTTGGTTTTCAGTGGTACCGAACCGACTATAATCTGTAACCAATACAACCAATTAAACTATGGTATTTGTTCAACATTGTAGTCTGATATATCACCATTTGACTGGAACTTACTTTACTATTATTGTAAAGTATATATATATATATATATATATATATATATATATATATATATATATATATATGAATTTATTGGCATTGAATTAATCACGTTTTTGACTTTTACCTTCCAGTGCACCCTGGTTTCTCAATAGTAACTAATCAACATCAATCTATGACGAATACAGTGAACTAAACCTAATACCTATCTCCTCAAAAAACCACATAAAACTACTCATTGTTGATGTTTTTCATACTGAAATAAAAAAGTTACTTAAGATTTATGATTTGTTCAGAATTATTATTCTTCATCCTATTTATGCCAGTTTCGTTTTAATGAAGCTAAGTATTAAAAGATAATAATACAATAAAACGGCAAGAAAATTATTTGCATGACGTTTATGTAAAATTTGAAGTGCATTGAGCAACTTCAAAGTTACCCACACACTACATTCACAAAAAACTGAGCATTATATTTAACCTATTAACAGTAATTCACATGTAGTTGTTTACTGTCTGAAAAAATGACTACATACATTAGACAATGCAATTTCATAATTCATTTATTCACTGGCACTGCAAACTAATTGTCGAGATAAGTTGTCTGGGAATCTAAAAGAATAAGGTTTCAAACTAAATGGATATTACCAAATATAGTAAGCATTTTTCACGCAATGTTTTAAAAATTCATTGTGTCCTTGAGAAGCGTGATGAATTCCTCATTCACTTTATAACTAGCCTCACTTTCATTTAGATAAGACGGTATATACGCTATAACAATGATTAAATAATTTTTCAGGAACTTCTGAGAATCTTGCTCTAAAACCAATTATGTATCTCGCACACCAAGTATATATCAATGTAACCAGTTATGAGACATAATGGCAGTACTGATACATACGTAGGGAGGTCAAAATTCAGCGGTCAGTTCGTTAATAAATTATCGCCTTTCAGAAGGAAAACGCATAAAAATACGGAATGATCAAAATTGGTAAATTGAAATATTTAATGAGTGCAAGGAATCAATATTATACAAGATTTAATTTAAATATACGAAGAATAGTTTAAATTTCTCCTCAACACACGCGTAGTCGGAGTTCGATCACCACTGAAATCTACTTAGAATAAACTGACACTTCAACTACGTGCAGCGAATAAATTTTGAATATTATTTTAAACAACTTACTAATAGGCAGAATAATTGTTTGCTATTCAAAAAGGTAAGAAGTGTTAAGAACTACGTCTAATACCTTTCAAGATGATTAACAATAATCAGTTACTGTTTGAAACCATTCACCACATATAGTCAATATAAATGGAAAAGCGTACGAGAATAATCTGACTTTTCTAAATGCAAAATATTACCCATACATAGCTTTGCCTACTAATTAGTAGTATAAAATGATGTGAGAGACTTAATGTGCCGTTATGGTGAAATACTGCCAGGACACACTTTCGTATAAAAGCTTAATGAATTTAAGCTTCTAAAACTGAAAACAATTGACCACTAATATTTGTATTAGAGTTATCTTTTGTCGTTGTTAACCCCTAGCTTTTCTATTAAATTGAAAATATAATGTTTAGTAGGCAGCTAAAGTGATTAGTACATCTATTCATCAAATGCACACAGTAGAATTCAATAACCAGTTGTAAATTATATCAAAGTTATTATTATGAATATTAAATCTATGTACTCACGCTGTGCTCTCAACGGATTACAGACTATTACTGTGATAAACACTGAAAAATCCTCAGAGAATTACTGCATTTGCTTGCACTGACGAATACATGATGGATCGAGACAGTGGACTGGTAAAAGACTTTTCCCAGTGAAGATACCAACTCTCAAAAACAACACTCACTTGCATAAGATAAGTTTCCTTTATGAATTCTACTAAAGCAAAAACATCAATTGAAGCAGAATTTATTTCTATTTAGTTGGTTCTCATCAGTTGTATTATAATCGTAAATTTTACTTAATTCCAATATCATTAACAATAGTAGTAGAAAAATGGATTGGAATAACATAAGTTATCCGTTCAAAAAGTATCTAAGCCAATGTATGTGTACGGTTAAATATAGGAAAATATGGTGAGAGTATGATTATTTAGAGTGCGAAAATCGATACGATAGAGGGTATAGTAAACATAGCTCTGTTAAAAAGGTTATATACATTTTAGAAAACTGTATGAGTGTAAATCAAGAATAATTATAAGTTGAATGAAAAATCCAGTTATTATAAACTCCATCTTATCGATTTTCGAACATAAAACAATCGTACCCTCACCACATTTTCAACTTTCCAATGTCTACCTTTTGGAGGACCGTTCAAAGACATGGATATATATTGAATGGATAATCCGTGTCATTTTCTTTGTTTTCCACTACCACTAGTTATGATTACTTATCATTATATTATAATTCAATAAAATTTACGGTCGAAATGTAACTGATGAGGAACAACGAAATAAGAATGAACTCACATTATTCTAAGTCAATTATCGTTCCTGCTTCATTTAAATTGCTTTGAATAACTACAAACTCAATGCGTCACAAACTGCACAATACGCATATACATTCACTAATGAGATTCCCCAAGAACTTCCATTATTTTATACATACCTTTGTTTTATTCCTTGTTGAACTAAGTAGTATTGGTCATGTAAATTGGCTCTTGTCACCCTAACGTGATATGGCAACTCGAGCTAACCCACCTATATACGTACTTACACATTGCTTATGATGGATCGTAGATAACAAGAATCTGCCCATCACTTCGATAAACATATAATTGCAATTGTTCATAGGGTCCATCCAAATTAAATCTTAGTAGTGCTGCGTGGAACTTATAGTTTTTGAAATGCTGTTCATTCGATAAGTAAAACCATCTTACTGCATTCGAAAACAATTTGTAATTACATGGGACTATCCTGGGAATATTGGTTTTAATTTAATATTCGCAGCGGTGTTGTTTATGTACTTTTTGGATGTGTTGTAATTTGTTTGGTTTAATCGGATACTTCTGACAGTCCCCCTAATCGTGTTACAAGTAACAATTCATCAGCAATGAAAACTAACAATCATAATTAAGTGGTAATAAATAAATGCAAATAACGACCAAAGAGATGTCAAGCGAAAAACAAGGAATCACAAATAACGATGTAACCTCTGAAATGATATAAATGCGATCCATTTAGCCACACGAACGGTATTGAAGCATAAATATAAGTAAACTGAACAATAATTCGCTAATTTCGTTCTCACTAACACACATGCATCTGGTATGCAGAAAAAACCTCAAGTAATTATAATTAATATAATTATTATTACTGTCAATTATATTCATATGCAGTAGAGAAATAGCATCTTTTGGAAAAGGTAGATTATAATAAAAGCAGGAAATATACATGATATCAAAAGAATTAAATAGATGGAGATAAAGTAAGTAACTATTTAAATGCAGATAAAAAGTAAAGGTTATGCAAGGATTTGTAAATCGTTCATTACAATAAAATACTTTTAAACACACTAAAGATCACTTCACAAATTAAAACGTTTCTTCAATTCCAAAACATGTTCGTGATTCACTGGAATTCGACAAATTTCATTAATTGAATTAATGTACTGTAGAATAAAGTAAAAGAAGTAATATCGATTTGAGAGAAAAAAGGTCACCCGAAAACAATATATCAACTGTAATAAAATGAAAGGTAAGGTGTACAAATCCTCAAAGAAGCATAAATATCAGTACAAAATGTAGTGGCTCGACGAAAATTTCACTGCTAGGTCTAGTATTAAAATTACGTAATTCTTTTATTTGTTGTAACTTACTAATCATACCATACTAAATCTAACTGTCGAATATGCTCTGTCTGACCCTCACTTTCCTAACTCTGAGTCATGTTTTATTCATCACTGTTCACTCATTAATCACTTATGCTTGATATTTCATAAAGGCATTTTATTTCTAACTATAATTAGTTATTCTTTTGTTTGGTTATTTCCTTCACTATCACGAATGACCTAAATAGAGTGATATTAACCGTTTCATTTAGCCCTTAATTCTCAATTTTCCTTCGATTGTTCTATTTAGTTGGGCATCAGTCTTTGTCGTAATATTCTAATCAACATGAATCTCTTGTGTTCGATGAAGTTCATTAATTAGAGGTGTCATAATTGAAGGTATTAATTACTTGCCGTAATTGTACTTATTTCTTATAGTAACGCATTTCACTTATAATCGATAAATTTCCGTAGTTTAGATTCATTTGATTAGATAGTGATATGTTACATCCAATAACTAAATATTTTAGCACCACTTCCATTAGATCTTATTAGCGCCGAATGTATTCTAAAATGTACTAGTTCAGTTTAGTCAATAGTAGTGTAGGAACAACTTAATCTTTAAGATACTCAATTAAAGATAGGTCGTAGTAATTTACAATTCAACACAGAAACAAACCCCTTTTTCTATCAAATACATAGTTATATCTCATAGTAGAGAAATACTTCATAGTTCTTTCTGCTTTTCATTCAATGTTTAAGTGAACATTTTCAATTTACTAAGTTTATAATACTGGTTAGTAATGAAAACTGATGGAAGGAAATATTTGAAAGTAGTAGACAAGAAAAGTTTTGCGTACAAAAAATAAGACTAATATATGCAAAATAATAATAAAAGCTTAAATTAGTAATCAAGATAAATAAAAAAAATCACAAATTGAAAGTATACAGACGCATACAGTCCGCTGGAAATGAAGGAGTATTCAAGCAGTACACAACCAAGCATGCCGAATAATGTAACTACTGTCTTAGAATAACAAAGATCATCTAGTCAGTTAGGCATTATATGAACTTAATTGAAAACTGAGTGTAAATATGCGAGTTTTAAACTTAGAATTTCTCTGCTGTGTCCTTAGACAGTAAACGAGATCTTAACCATTCTCGTTATGTTGGCGAAACAATCATCACTATGTTATGAAATAAAGTGTAAATGGAAAAAGATAGTTTCATGGATATTGTTCCCTTTATTGTTTTCAAGAGAGCAAGAACAACTATTTGTGTAGGACAAGATGAATTCATCTCTCTTGAAGAAAAGAGAGATTTTATGAATGTTTATCAAACCTAAACGACAGTGATTAGATAGTGATTTCCTGTACACCAGGAAAGTGGTTAAGTATTAATTACTAAGGAAAACAAGTCAAGAAAAAAACATCTACAAAATACGTAGCACAATGTAAAATTACTAAGAAATACTTTACATAATGTATAAAAAATATGTGGACTAGAGAATATACATATGTATATGAGGTAAGAGAATCAAACAGTAAGTAATAAAACACAAATTATGGCATACCTAAAAAAATAATTCATACAAAAACTTACGTCTTTAAGAATACGTTTCTCACGTTTACTAAGTGATATTGGTTTTTTCCTGATACTGCTAGTTAAAGAGCAACATGGAGATCCAGTCGAATTACTATTATCTGAAGTCTACAATTTCAAAGTAAGAGGTATTAAATAATGAAATGTACGCGGTAAACAACTTAACAGTATATAATACGGTGAAGTAATTGATCAGTGATGTAAGACTGACGCATGAAGTAATTTGATCACTCTGGAATAGGAGGTGTTCGCTAACTCTTTTGTATTCGATAATCGTTGTTTTCAAAGGGTGACTAAAATTAAATGTGCGTTTAGGAAGAGTGACGGAAATTCAAATGCTACTACCATCTTGAAACGCTGGTTTTGTTATATTAGTAATGTATTACAAGCATCGTTCATTCTTTAATAAATTAAAACTCGACTATTTAGCTTACTTCATCCCGATCGTGTCAAAACTACAGAAACGATAATTAATAACGATATAATTCTCTGATCGGTGAGTGGAAAAATGGTAGGTTGTGAATGTTATTGTACCACAGATATTGTTATTTCCAACGTAGAACTATCACGGAGTAAAACAAATGGGAAAACTAGATATTAAGAAGCATACACTTGCAGTCATTATCACTCAAAGGAACAAACGTTACACAACTATATTGCAATATCAACTAACTTGGCTTGAGGCAGATACATTTATACATAATCATTTATTGAAAAAACAGGTTAAATTAAATGAACAACCGAATGAAGCCACTAAAGCGGTTAGTTACAGACATAACTAACTAGCTTTTTGATATCGGATTCAACGAGTGGATAATCGTTAACTAACAGAATTTAGGGGATTTGTCTGTACTTATGATTTCAATTAAAAATTTAGAGAATGTATTCTGGAGGAAGATAAAAGCATTTATTAGGTGGCTGGGTACGTGATAAAACTTTTGTAATGAAGCTCTTATTACGGTTAGTGTAAGGAATGCTAATCGTATAACTTGAAGTACCTCAATATATTTAACGATGATGAGGACACTCGATAACATTTCAGCTAAGGACGACCACTGCTACAAGTTCATTTCTTCTCTAACCCCAGCTACTCCACAAGATATATCTTGTAAAGCAGAATTTATAATGGAGGTCAAAAGAAATCGTCTATTTATTGGAGTACATCGATTTATAAATAAACTTGATTACAGTGATCACTAGTTGACGGGTTTATTAAACCGTCAACATTAGTCGGATAATCTCACCTATCTAGTTCAGGTGTTTGATCTATAAAGTTCTCTTTGCAGCTGGGACAGCTAAACATATGCACTAAGGTTTCGTATACATGTACAACAGAACCTAGCACACGAGTATATCTGTCCGAAATCGCCACACCTCAACAGCACATCAAGATTAACACTAAATTAGTAGTAATTACTTCAATGGCAATATAAAAAGTGAGGATATATAGAATATAGTACAGGGAAACAGAATTAGGTAGTTGGAAAAAAAGGAATAAATTAATTTTAAGCTCATAATTTAAGGGAAAACAAAGAGTGAATGAACCAGTGCTACTATGACTGATTCTGAGCTATATCAATCAGTCTCCACACAGTGACTACAAAATTCGAGCGGATCCCAACCAATTAGTCTGCACTTATCAATACGGTTCAGACAACCAGTCAGTGACTTCATGAATTGATTATGTTTTGGTCTGGAAGCCCCTAGCTTCCTTCTACCTACTCTAATACTAGCCAGCATCTCGCATCGAGGTAGGTTTTGGTTGCAGCCGACTTGGGAATGTTTTCTTGGACTACTTTATGATGAAACCTGGTGTACAAACGTAGAAGTCTATGAGAATCGCTTCACTTTTGGGACATTTGTCCGGAGTTATTTCGATCTAGTTGCAATTGTTTGAAAATATTATCAGAACACTTAGCACGTCGCTCATATTTTAGATGATGCGACGGTGAATCAACGTGGCTTATCATAGAATCAATAAGTACTCAGCAGGGATAGAAGCTTGTCGATATAATAACTCCCTTAAAATATGTCATAGTCATATAAAAGACCAAAAGTGAAATCAGAAAGTATGTATCAGCTATTTTGTTGCTGTGGGTAAATTAGTCATTTTCATAAAAGGGAAAACAGCCAAGTTATTGTTTTAGATCAATAGCATATGTATGTGCATGAATTTCACATTCATTTTCAATCTTCTTACTCTACATAGTGGATGGCCAAAGCGATAAGAAACATTTTTCACATTTAGTACTGAATTATATACCAAGGACTATAATATTACTGTATATTTCAAAAAAACTTTATTTTGACTGTTTATTGGGTAAATTTAGTACATTTACACTTCATTGAATTTGAATTTTACATTAAAATATGGTGAATACATGTTATATATGGTAGTCAGTAAACAGAAAAAACGTTCTGAGATAGTGAAGAATATTTGTAGCTCGGAATGATGATATTGTTGCAGTTGTGTTCACCAAGCTTGGTAATTTATTCTACAACAGATTGTTCACAAATGACAGACAGTCTGTAGTGTTAACAACACCAGATAAGAAAAAATATAAACAATCATGAGGTCATAATAAATGTGCAGACAGTGACGGGATAGGCGATCACCTAAAAAACAATCAAATTCAGAGTCAAGATATTATCTAGAATGCTGACAATTCGCACCAAATGAAGATTTACACCTACTGTTGAACTAAAACACTGTTAACCAATAAGACAGAATGAAAAAAATCTAGTCACAAAATATCAACGTAATTATCAGGTCGATGAAGGACTTACAGAACAACATCATAGTCAAACAGAAATACACATTAAAATAACTTACTGCATTATTACTGAATGAAGATATCTCATGTAACAAATTACGCTGCTGCCTTTTGTAGCAAACTACTGGTAACGAACGAGGAGTACTCACACGAGCAGAAGAATAAGATTGTGATTTATCAAATGTGTATGATGAAAACTCTAAATTATTATATGATGTGCTCCAGTTAGTAAGCGACGTACTTGATAACATAGGAGACGAAGCAACTGATGTAGACATCAAGAAAGTAGGAGATTCAGTTGAAGGTGATTGTAGCAAACGTTTGGCACTAGGCTTTATAAAAAAAATAAAATGTATAATTCTACAAAACACAGAGTGAGAAATCAAAAAGTGCTATAGATTGGTGTCATAGACAGTGAAATAGATGCAATCACAAGTATTATTTAAGTTAGGACTGTGACTGGCAAGTGGAATCCAGAAGGCGCGTTTCGTCCTATTTGGGACTCATCGGCTACCTGCATCGCAATGTTGCACAAGTGTGACTGCTTGGAGTCAGTAGTCTAGTGGTGGCATTTAGCATGAAACTGGACTGAGTTCGAATCCCAGTGTGAACATCGACATTTGAATGCAGGTACATCCAGCCGACAAGTACTAAGCATGACGAAACGTGCTTCCTGAATTTCGCTTCCAAGTCACAATTCAAATTAAATAATACTTGTGATTAACAGCTATATCGAGGTAATCCGCTCAGGATGCACATATAGCAACAGAGACTGACCAGCTTCAGTGCCTTAATAAATCAACGGGAAAATACAAGTTCACTCTAATTAAAATGCAGTTACGGTTAGTAGATAATCTGGTATCACATTAAACAAAGATCCAATGAATGAAACTGCCACAAAATGATTCACTGGAGTAGATGTAATCAAGACATCATCAAAAGAAAGTTAACACTTATTTATGTATTTGCTTATTTGGAAATTACCATAATGAAAATTAGAACAACAAATATAAGTGAACAATATTGTTTTCGATTGGATCTTTAATAAGCATTAGCCCAATAAACAACTCTAATATAAACGACAATGCAGGTAATCAACTTTTAGCCATTAAGTGGTGGACTTAAACTCCGCTGTGCTTGCTTTAATTTGAGAACCTAGTAAGCAGGCATTAACCTCTGCACTTAGAATTTAACTTGAAGCCAAGTACATGAAATTATGGGTAAAATGATTGTAAATTCTTTACCTTAGTATATGTTAAATTAATGAGTCATCTAAAAAAACTGTTTAGAGTATCCAGTTAATCAAGTTTAAATAGTAAGGAAACTCAAACTTACCGACTTATAAAATAGACTGATTCACAATATTTACATGTTACTAGAGTTTCGATGCAAATAAATTTTTACAACACTTACCTCATCTTCTGATACAGGCTTTAAAATACGATCAATTAAGGGTGTTACCCATGATCCCTTTGGTGAGAATTTTCTTTTGACTCTTTGGACAAACTAAACAAGTGTAATATCAATAATGATAAAAATAGAATGAATGATTATTTATAATGTTTGTATCAGTGAAATTTTTAATCACACTGTAGCCTCAACAAAAACCAGAAGCGTATTAACACAATGAGAACAATAATACACGTGGTACTGACATTCGTATCGGTTCACTAGAAATCCAACCAATCAAGCAAAAAGTAAGACGACATAATAAGATGAAAGGAAATTCACGAAATGACTATAGTCCACAGAATTCATCACAATGAAGACAGTCAAGGAGTTACACATATGTGTACCAAAAAGAGCATAACATATCCAGAATGTTGTCAAGTAATTTGAATATATTTTGAATTTACTAACATTAAATTTCGGGTTGTCAAGACTCAAAACATTCAAATAACTTAACAGAATGCTGGACAACCATAACTCCCAAAAGTTTGCACATATAAGAGCTCAAAGATAGTCGTATGACTAAATACTCATTTAGCTGTCATATGATTCTTCCTCATTATCATATACAGAACGTAGAAGTAGATACCTGTATAGTTTATTTTGTAAATTTATCAGATTATCATACTAAGATTATTTGTAAGAAAAGGAAGAGCGAAAGTAACTGAGTTTCAGGATTACATCAAAAACCACTACTTCTGAATAGTTTTACAAAAAAAATTAAAAAAGACATTTTAGGGTTAAAATAAAGAAATATTTTACAAGCACATAACAGATACAAGAATCAACTTCAAATATACATGCGTATGTGTGCGAAAGTTTCGACAACATGTCAGATACCACTAGATATCCGGCATGTTGTCAAGCCATTCCGACTTACTAAGTTGAGAATGCCTGACATATAGTTCGAATAAATATTAAATATAATTAAACTACTTTACATGCTACAATTTCAAAGCTATATCATACTGAACTAGATATAACGACAAACATTGGCAAACCCTATGTGCAACGTAACATTTCTTTCGTATATTATTTAGAAATCCAGAAAATAATATAACATAGTAAGTAACAGGTTATTCATTGTACTCAAACAAGAAATGGACAGCAACATAAGGTTTATACAGAAAGAGTGAACGACAGATTCTTATTAATTGCATCAATATAACTGTAGAATTTCATGGGGAGAAGATAGAACGAACATAGAAACAAGTCTGCTTCTTACTATAGATTTTGCTGTTTTGAAAAACACTCATTATCGATGTGCCCATAGCTTGGAAACAAGTGTTTAAGATCGTAGTGTATAATACAACAAATCCTCTATTCATCAATTCCAAAATGTACCCATACACTGATTAGCAGTTGTTGATCCTATTAGTTCGAAAAAGCAGCATTACTAAAATTTGTGGCAGAGCTACTGACGAAGCATTTGTGAGATAAGATAGAGTACATTTCGAATCTTTAATGAGAGGCATACATAAACTGCTATATAGACGCCTATCTAATTATTCCTGAAAGAAATATATACAATTACAACAGGATTAGATGGGAGCTGAAAAAAATGCAGTATATTTTATGAGAACGAATTTATTAATGGTTATAAATTTTACACAGTGAAAATTCACTTGAACCTTCTAGGATACCAAACGTACAGAACATTTTTAACAAAACAGTGGAAACGAAGACAATAACTAACAACGATGACTAACTTGTGTAAGTGAATCCCGTACACTACCTACGATGGATGGTTGCTTGCTAAAAGTTGGTACATCAATACATCCACCTGAAAGTGTAAAAGACCAATATTAGTTAGTGTAATATATGCAGTGAGAGCTTTGAATCACATCTGCGTTATACAATAGAAGCTAGTAATACCAATCATTAAATACGGCTGCCTAACAAGGATACTAGAGGTTTGCATATTCTTTCATACCTCACTCCCCTGTGAGCAACTTCGAGAATAGATAAAGTGCTTAGGTTTGACCATCACTATCCTTCGTCAGATCTAGCATATTAAGGGTGAACAGTGGATAACCAGCCATTTTGACAAAGGTGCACAACCCTATTAATCCCAGTCAGCATATAAAAACGATTAATATACAGGTAGAAGAATAAATTATAGAGGTAAAAGGGGGAATAATAAGGACACCAAATAATCAAATAACACAAAACAGCGAAAGTGGAGGAATCAATTTACCAATCGTCTTTTGTTCGCCAGTATTGGAAAGAGAATGAACTGGTAAGTCAATGTCACTGAACGACCCATAGGTTGATTCAAGCACTGAGTCAGTTATCTGAACAAAATTGGGAGTAGTGAAATACGATTAAATGGCAAAGAAAATCATGAAACGTTTCGAGTAGAACACAATATTTAGACAGAAGGTCTCAATGAGGCCAAAACGTTTGATAGAAAGTGAATAATCTTTAAAACACCATGTTCATTTAAACGAAATGTATACTGTTTTAGGTATGCAATGTTCACTGTTAGCTTCATTGTGTACGGATACTTTTATGCTTCAAAACTAAACTCCTATAACTTGATAAAGAATCAGCAATCATAACCTGTGGAGTATATCCTTCGCGGTATCGGGGACCCTTTACTTTGTTAAACATTCAGTAACTACTGATATTTATATTGCTTAAATCGGAAGCTTTTTATAGACTCATTGCCGATCGTTGTTTCTGTTTTCTTTCCAGAGTTACTGTAATTTTTGCTGCAGACCTATTATCTTAATCTCTACACACAACTCCCATAGTTCAGTATTTAATGCATTTTGTATTTCTTATTACTGGTTGGTTCAGTATGTGATACATAAAAGTCTCTGTTTCTACTCAATAAACGATTTGTTATTTTCTCCTATTTTCTGGTGTTTTCACGCTCTCGACCTATGAAGAAGCCTTTGGTCATTCTGGAACCGTACCCACCAATCAGTCGGCGTAGTCAGGTTGTAATTATAATACGTCCCATTAGTTCGATTAGACACATCAGTATTCACTTAACCTGGTCAAATCGTATTTTGCCTACATCAGCACATTCAAAGTCATTTCACAAACACATCAACAGTTACTTAACAGAGCATCAAAATTTTTTTACAAGTTCAAAATGGTAACCAGAATAGTCGCAACTGTAATACTATAAACAGAAAATCATCAACAAATCTAGACGTAGACGATAACCAAAAGTAATAATCAAGAAGGAAGCATGAAAAGACAAATTTTCAGCACTAGCAAGCGATTAACTGATAGGATAAGATAAATTTATAATCATTAATCCAAATTACTATAGTAATCACTGACCTGTACAGTTGAGTTGATTTCTACAGCTGAAGTAACAAATGTTTCAGGATTTAGTGAATCAGCTAAATGTATGATAAGGTACAGATAGAATAAATATTAAATTAGAATTGCAAAATTACTATAGGAAATACATTCATATGAATAGAATATATTTGTAAATAATCTCAGCGAATGAAATTAAAGAAAATTCCAACATTTCGTTCGGCATTCTGGTCCGGGCTTCTTACTTGTATATTCGATAATTTTTGATTAGTGGTTATTTCTCTAAAAAAGCTCGGACCATCTTGTCGAGCGAAACGTTGGAACTTGTCTTTAATTTCATTCGCTGAGATCATTCATAAATATATTCCATTCACAAGTCTTACATACACTCAACGTCCAAGTAGTGTGAACCATTTCGTTCTTCTTTGGACGAAAATCCCTAGGAAATATATTTAGTTTCAATTTATGAGAAAAAATACCTACTCTGTATATAAGCTTATCTAGAAAGCCATGCATCAAATCCAGTAGCGATTCCAATATTTTACTCGATTGACACAGGTATTTAACCACGGTTACTCATAGCAAATACATTCTACTAAATAGAAAATAATCGTCTCTGTGCTGTATGTCAGTCGCTTTTCCATGGGTCTACTTTGCTAGAGCTGTTGGAATGATACAAGACGAATGATGCTGAAAGCTATACATTTTTCCACTGAACAGAGCTTCTGCTAAGGAAACGCCAGCAGGTGTTTGAGAGATCTCTTAACCTGACAGATGGGTAGGAAATTCTTTAGTTGCTTATGTAGTAGCCTCCAAGACAAAGATTTGCAAACCATTTTTAAATATACTAGCAAAACATCCCCCCATGACTGTTCATTTAATGATAGAACAGTGGTAATCATACATGACTAACTTAGTTTTATCAACGAAATTCAGTGACCAAAGTAGATGTAAACTGTGTTACATTATCAGTACGTAATGTTTTAGTAAACCAAAAGGCTAAACAGTCGCCATGGCCCTCTCATTGTGAAACTTATAGTGGGATTTCCCATCAAGAAAATTTCTGGTTACTTGGAGCGTACATAAATTCCCAAAGTATTGAGATGAATTGAGAGAGATCTCAAAACAAATATGAGCTGACTAATCCCTACTCAATGTTTAGCTAACAAATAAATAAGACGTTCATTTAGAAGTCAAATATGAAGGAAATTTTCAAAATCATAACTTTACTGATTACAGAAATGACTAACCATTACGAAGAGAAAAGTATTGGGTACTTGATGAACATAATTCATTTTCCTGGAAATCACCAAACAAAGATTTTAAAATAGCTGTAATATGTTAATATCCAACCACATTTAAATACACATTCACATTGAAAAGCACATAACAATCTAAGCTGCTTTTACAAATTCATACAGGGAAACACACAAGCTAGTTACATCCTCAATGGTTCTCACCATAGGTGGTTAAACGTCACTAATACATTGCAACTTACTGGTAACACATCTTTATAGCTCACGTTTGAATCGAAACCAAAACTCAAAAGCCACTGTGGTTAATTAGCTAGCTTGCTACTAACTTATTAAGTAACTTATGGAGCCGGAAATAAAAACAATATTCAGTTTAACTACAATATAGGACGAATGTAACACATCTTGTTGACTTTGTTTAGTCATTTTTAGAAGATCAACCTTTTTTATGACGACTTTCAATGCTGAATAGCTACAGCTATGAGTGGCCAACAACAAAAGTTACATAACCCACCCCAATCTAATAGATTCTACTACACGATCTTTCCGAAACTTGGCAGGTTAATGCAGGCTTGAGTACTATGTTTTGACTAAGAATTACCGTTTAAGGGTAAGAGATATGACACAGGCGTAAAAACCGAAGTAATTAAAAGGTTATAAGTGAAAAGAATAAACGTGCTGACCTAGATTTTAAAGGTAATAAAACAGATGAAGTCCTAAGGAAATATTTGGCTAGATCACAAAAAAACATCTCATGCAGATTTATTAAGAACATCTTAAACTAGCCATATACTAGTACATACATAAGAGGCACACTACAGCATTTTACAAATTCGAGATTCATTTATTTGATTATCTGCTACTGTATGTACACAGCTTAATCACAGAGAAGCAGTAATAAAAACAAAAAAAGTATGCAGTCATTTATTCAATAATATGTAGTTAACCACTAATTGTCGGTATTAGCATCCGTGATCATTTGTGTGATCCATCGAAAAGAATGCGGATACTACCTTTTAGCAATGACAATATGTAATATAATCCTAATTTTATGAATGTTGTCTATTCCTAACCCTCATTATCCTTGAGTTACAAGTGGTCTAATCCTTTTAGATTTGAATATATTACGAAAATATCCACTCACATATGCTGATTGATTACTGAGTGGTGAACGTATATCACGTTTCGAAGATGGTTTTGATACAATCGGAAGCCCTGAGTGAACTAGGTTTCGTGACATTTCCCGCTTGTCAGTAGGTACACTCGGGATATTGACGGAATTGATACTTTTTGGTGGAGTTAACTCAGGATCACCAGTTTCATAGTCTACAACTGTTATCATCTTACATTACAGCATGGTGTACGTAATGTTGAAATGCTTACTTTATAAGGTAAATGGCAACTTCATTGATAGAATTCGATCAGCTCCATAAAGGACCAGACAAGTGTCACATTGGTTACTATTCACTGATCCGTTAAAACCCTACACAAAGCATCAGTTCCTATATTATGAGTATACATTCAGACGAATGCTGGCGAATACATATAACCACCCAACATCCGTTTACTCCACTATGACATAATAACTCCAAATTGACCCATACTTTCATCCATTATGACCCATATTGACCTACTCAAGAAACAACAACGGTAACTCTCATCGTGTAGGTGTATCACTGACCTCTAGTCTCTCACATATTCTGTAATTCCTATTTGATCTAATGACTCAATATATATTATTAATATATTTGACCCATCATTACGCAATACGCTTGATGATTTACGTTAACGCACTCTAGCATACAAACACGATCGCGCATTTCTAACCTACAAAATCACATAGATAACAATTTTTTAGCTGAAATATTTGCTTGGTTTAACTTTTGTACTCAGTTATGTTGATAGCTTAAGTTGTAACGTGTGATATGCTTCGCTGTAATAAACCAATTACTGAATCCATTTATACCTCGATTGCAATATTCCATTTTGCTCTAATACTTAAATCGAAATACTCTGATTTATTTATCATTTGATCTTTTTACTGTTTTTAAAATGATATGGCTTTATAAACAACTTTTGTAATCGAGAGTTTACAAATAAAGTAATCGTTGATTTAGGATCCTCGAATGGAACCTAAACTAATTAAGTATTATTTACGATACAAGAATAATACAATTTACAGCGACACGTCTGAAAAGGTTTTAAGGTATACGAGACGTAAAACTATAACGGTCTGCATATTAACAATGAAATACAACAAAATAAACACCAAACTTTGAAAACGAAGATTGGTATGATAGTGAAACTTACCGAGGGAACTGTAGGAAGGGTTGTATTCGTACTATCATGCCGAGATACCTCGACATTAGGCGTCAATACCTCATTAGTCGCAATGTTAGAGAGGTTTATAAGTCCTATGAGGCTATCTGTCAACAAAATAGGGTCAAAAACCAATTAGTAAATTTATTATGTTGTATTTAACGTTTCATAAAACACAAATATCATTACTGGTAATCGATGAGCAGTCAGCTAAAATGATTAACTACGTAAGTGTCCAAGAAAGTGAGGTGCACATTCAAACTCAGTGAATACTTGAAAGTCATTTATTGGCTTAAATCTTCTGAAGGATCAAAAGCATTTTTTATATTTCAAAAAATCAATACAAACAATGAGAAATTGGTCCTGTTAAGAGATTTTTCCAGTGATTCAATTTACAAAACTGTACAAACACATACAAAAGTTGGATTGACATCTTGCACACACATATAAGCGATTGCACAACATTGTAATTATAACCAATGAAAAAGATTCGTTGCGCTGAATCCATTCTTTTTCATTCACGACTCAATGAAGTCTTTTGTTTGATCAAAAAAATTCAATCAAGATAATAGTAACAGATCAATTTCTAAACATGATGAAAGTCAATTAACTAGTATAGCACACCATTCCCTGTAATTTGAATCAAATGATTACTAAATAAGATTCAATGCCTAAGAGTCGACTAGTGAAATTATCATTTCATTTGGTCACAATCTTTGTCATTATAATTACTACTGCATTATTTCGACTCCACTGGCATTCATCCTGATATGAATTAATGTACTGCAGTCTAAGACTGACTGACTGACTCCTGTAAATGTTACATACCGGAAAATCTACTCAACTTAAAATTCAAATACAGATAAAGCAATCTTAACAATTAAACTTTATTAGGGTGAATATTAGCAAGCAACTATAAATCCTTAAGCATTCTATCGTAAACTGCACTTAACCCATACGATATATAAATAACATATCGTTATATAACTCTTGATCCAAAGTACACTAAAGTAGGTACTGAAAAGTAAGACTGAAAAGCAGAAGTTCACGAAACCAATATATTAAAAAAAAACTAATTCGGGAAATTTCTTACCATCATTGCTATCGAAGAAATCTTTAAAGAGTGATGAATCCTTTGAAAAAGGTGGAGAAGAATACTCCGTCGGAACGTCTGTGGGTGGGATGTTCTATATGAGTGAAAAAAATGGGACAGAGAACGTTTGAGTTTAAGTATTTTGAAATTATGACCGATTAAGCAGGGGACAGAAAGATAGAAATGTATAGAATAATCATATAATATATAATAATATATAATGTATAATATTATTCAGTAAATGAACTGAAACAAGATCTCCGCCTGGAACCCTACAGGGGTTACTGCCGGTCCCAAACTTGGATAAAGGAAGAGAGTTGGGCATAGGGTTAACAGCCCTATCCCGTAAAAACAACTCCGCTAAAAAAGTGAAAATCAGACAAAATCATTTAAATTCCGCCCTGGAAGTTGCAAGGCCTTCAATTCGAAGAATTATGACGCCTCATGATGAAAGCCTGACTTCTTCGGAAATCTTGAGGTCGATGCCTCCTGAAAACTGGAGTAACAGCTAATATAGGTCGCCGACCTCAAACAGCTGTCCCTTGGGCACTGCGGTCACACTCTCAGGTCATCAAGACCTCTAATCCGCTTTCTTTTACAGGTAGGTGTAGCACTAAGCTTACGGACAGAACAGGCACTTCTCGAATGAATTCCTGTGGACAGTCGATTATGTGCTGTCCGTCTAAATCGCACAGTACGAACTCGGAAAGATAGGGACACACGCCGATGTCTTTTTTTCGTCTCTGCTTATGCCCACATTGACTGTAGTACAGATGGAGTGAAAGACGAGATATATATAAACTTTTCTAGCCTCCTTCAGAAAGCTAAGCACTCAGACATAGTAATTATAGCAGGGAGTTTTAATGCCCAAGTCGGTAGGCTAAATTAGACTGAAAAACATATAGGTGGGTTGCTCGGCATCCCAGCCCAGCGAATGGATAACGGAGATCGTTTGATACAATTATGTTCAGAACACCGTTTATTTTTAGCTACCACCAACTTTAAGCATAAAGAGAGACATTGTTTGACCTGGCGACCTCTGTCATCTACACAACGATGGACGCAAATCGATCACATCAGCTATCGTTGGAGAAGCTGTATAAAGGACTGCCGTTCTTTCCGGGGCACATGTTTAGATTCTGATTAGGCCTTATTAAGAGCACGTATCTCTATGCGTTCCGCTGATCGAAGAAAGGTCACATCAGACAAACCTCTCAGATATCAATTCGAGACTGAAAATGCCAAGATTGCATTTAGAAACGGCTTGACTAAGCATTTAGTCGCCCACAACAAACAGATTCACCCCGAAACAGCTTAGAACGATTTTAAAACAGAAGTAAACGCAAGCAGCGTTATCAGCATCTAACTTCAATCCAGAGGTTATAAAAGATCATTGGATCTCAGTGACTTCTAGAGAACTGATGGAGGCTCGAAAACTTATTCCAGCTAGCTGGGAGAATGTTGAAGAGCGACGATAATTAAAACATAGACTGACAAAGAGTCTTCGTAAGGAATCGTTAACAGTGGCGAGCAACAAAAGCAAAACCGATGGAAGCATCGGCGGCGGCGGACAATAATAGACAAGTTGTTTCAACTTATCGAGGACACCGGTATTAGGAACCGGCGGTTAGTTAAATTATCTCGGAAAAAGATGGGTCTATGATTCACTATCAGTCTAGAAGATTAGAACGATAGGCGGAACACTTCCAGGAACAGTCCAACTGGCCGGCAGCTACTCTTAGCTTACCTAATATCCCTGAAACTACCTAATTGGAAAACTAACACAGGTCCCCCAACTCTCAGTGAGGTTGAAAAGGCTATAAATAACTTGAAGCAGGGGAAAGCAGTAGGACCTGATAGATTGTCTACTGATACCTTTAAGGATGGCGGTCCAGTTTTAGCTGGTAGGTTGATTGATATATTAGCCGACGTCTGGGAACTGAACATTATCCCATCTGACTGGCCTCGTTCGCTGGTAGTTCCAATTTACAAAAAGAGACAGAAATCCTCTTGTGATTACCACAGAGGAATCAGTTTGATTAATATAGTTACTGAAATATTATCCTCTATAATCATTCGGTGTTTATCCAACACTAGAGAACAGGAGGCTCAGGAAAACCAGGCTGGTTTCAGACCTGGACGTGGGTGCATTGATCAAATATTCACCCTGCGCCAGATTCAAACATAGACATATGTACCAACCTCCGACTATAGGTGTATTCCTTGACTTGAAAGCAGCTTTTGACTCAGTAGATCGTGAAGTCTTGTGGCAATGTCTGTCATTAAAATGTGTACCTCAAAAGAACATAAACCTTATAAAGCCTCTCTACTCGGTCACCAATGGTCGAGTTAGAGCCTATGGTGAATTGTCACGAGAAATTTTATCCTCAAGCGCGGTTCGTCAGGGTTGCCCCCTATCCCCTTTCCATTTAATTTCGTCACAGATATACTCTCAGAAGTCTTACTGACTGAAACAAGCAATTTCAAAGTCAATGAATTACATAATGACTACCAAGCATTATTAGTTAAATTATTTATCAGGTACAGATCAGTATCCTTCGATTTAAGTCATACCTAGTGTAGATTAGTAACAATAGGCGTTGTGAAATGGTTCCGAATCGATCACTATGGCATAAATGCATTCACTATTTGCGCTCTCCTAGATCTTGAGTTCTACCATTCTTTTGAACTTACGTCTGCTTCATTCCTTCCTGCTGAATTATATTATTGTGTTAATCTTGTAAATCTGACCTCGTGTTAATGCGGTATAGAAACTTAAACCTATCCGCATGTGTGTCGAATTCTACGTTATTCATGACTGATTGACTGATCTATGTTTTGAACTTACAATTTAGAGGTTGAAATTCGAAAGCTCTAACGATTAAGTGAGCGCTCCAACAAAAAAATTACTGCTAAGAACACTAACAATAACTATGCAGAAAACAACAATTACATGTGGAAACAGCTGAAAATTTTAATTTGTAGGATGTAGAAATATGATGAAAAATATTACAATGGTGACTATCTATAGTCTATCGAATAAGAAGTTGAGTTAAAATAAAGACCATAACGGTAAAATACTTCGCGAGGGCAACTATACAAAGTTCGTTTAAATGCGGAGGTTTGGCTATTTGAAACAAATGAAGAAACATCCAGCTGTATGCAGTAAACTAAATGTATACGACTAACAAGTTCAAAGAATGTTTTCACGTTATTTTAATACATTACGTCAATCAGGTGGGAAAAATTACTCAGAATCACCTTTTACTATTCTTTCACTTTTAAGAATGACAATTTTCAGAAATGATACTGAAGAAATACACGATATTAACAGTTGCATCAATAAATTATTACCAAGATTTAACATAAAACTTACATACGCTTGCTTATAACTTTTCATTCTTATCTATTTTAGTTACTTGCTGTTTTACTTACTTGTCAGTTACAAAGTGTTAACATTTATTCGATTTACTAATGACCGCAGTAAATATTTCAAACGTATTCAAAGATAAACAAAATACACTGAATACAACTTATTTTGCGAAACTCTTCTTTGATGTCCTCAATCATGCTGGCAATTAATTGCAGAAGGTTACATAACTGTCATGTTGGGCGATTAAAACACAGCCAACTGTCGGAATTATATTTTAGAAGACCATTCCAGATGCTTTAGTTGTATGTAAAGTAGACAATTTATTTCCATCACCAGTATATCCCTTGTACCTTATTCTCCTGTTTTGTACATTAGCTGTTAGTATATCACTTCTCATTTATGAAATACGGTTTATTGATTGAGCATATGATGCTCCAGATCACAGTTGCTGTTACTCTTATTTTGCATTAGTGGTAATTTTCTAATTGACTGACTGGGTAATCAGGTTTGTGCATGTTCGAAACATAGCTTGATTCTGTCTATTGGTCAGCTCAGTCGTTTTATCTTATTCACTCCGGCTTTGAGGGACTAACAATTACAAGGCAGATGTGTTGGCGCATACTGACTGATCATCACACTAGCCTTTTGTGATGTCATAAAATAACTACTTAGTGTTTATAAACCTGAAATAATGAAGAGTAATGAGTTGTTGGGCATAATGAGGAGAAATCTTATACAACAGGATAAAAGTTAAGTCTGAATATATAGAAATGTGTAAGTAGTATACACTCACTTCCTCATTTTCTGTGAATGTTAAAGAACTTGTGGCGATATAATCTGTTGGTTTCTCAACAGCGAAAACGCCAGGTAAACTACCAACGGCAAACGATGTCCTCGATGATTGTTTTGGAGGAGGAAGATCTACTATCGGAGATACATTAAGGCATGGTTTGGGGAAATCACTAGGAGAGAGGAATTAGGCATAATATTATATAACCCTTCTTCACATCAAGTTACATAACACTACAAACACTAAATAACGTACTTTTTTTATTCAACTAACGATCACAGCTACAGTTACTTAAAAACGTAAATGAATCCAGTTAATCTGAAACACGATTACGAGCATAAAGCAGCCCACATTCAAGTCAACCAAGTTCATGCTCAGATAACATATTTCTCTCGACTGATTTTTCAAATAATTAAGACCAGGGACTTAGCAGTAATAGTTTCACTGGACGTAGTTCCACACTGACCCGCCAACAGGGTTAATGGGGTTTTGTTCTCCAATAAAATTGTATGTTCGACAATGTTTATCAACTGACTTGATTTTGAAGGTACCCGATATCATATCCATATTGGCGATGTTTTTAACTGCACGCACAACTTACCTGTCTGACGTAAATGTAGTTCCTGATCCAATAAACGAAGTGCTGAACAAGTGTCTTTAGTGTCTAAGGATAACGCTGCCATTTCATGAAGCATAGAGGGAGCGAAGTGCCCTTAGGTGAAAGTGAATCTAGCTTTCTTAAGATCCCGAGACCATTGACTGTCGAGAATGCTTATCTAATGCCCTTAAGTATCAAATTTCATTTGAATTCATAATTTTTCAAAATAATTTACCAACTTTGTCTAAAACACCAATGAAAAACCGAATCACATACACTATGACAGAAAACAAATCGTCATTAATAACGAATTACATAACATTCATACCATTTATTTTTACTAACACCGCCATATTTCTTTTTAGATATTGTTTTTTCCAGCACTGGTAAACTAGCAAGAAGACAAATATATATATAACAACATACGAAAACTTACTGTGAGCGGACTCGACTTTTATTTGTGATATTGATAGCTTCCGTCCTAAAATAATTAGAATCAAAGAAGTGTAGACGAACCTCAATGTGGAAAATGATATCTCGTATAATAAACTTTTAGCGTCAGTATACTGTGATTACTGTAAACTAACTGACTACAAGATACACTGTTTAACGCTGCGAAACAATCAATAATTCAGAATAACAAGAGACAAACTTTCCTATTTTTGTATGGTAAACAAGAAAACTTAATACTGCTAACTTAAGCCTATGCAAAAATGTGTGGCATCTGATAACGGCTACCAGAGAAAAGAGGCGTCATAAACGCCATACACTGATCGTGTATTGTGAATATATATAAGTGCATTCTAACGTAATCAACTAAGTTAAGCTCATCTTTAATGTGACAGTTAGTACTATAACTCAGCTAACTTAACTAAAGTACATGAAATGGGTTCAAATCCACTTAAAGTATAGTGAGTATTGTAGCTGTCTGAAATATATGAGGGAGACAGGCCTAATAGAGCAAGATTATATGAAGTGAATAAGTAAAAAATCACATTCAGTCGAGATCTAAATAACACAACGATATGCACTACACAATTCCAGATTCAGCTATTTAATACACCACTACACAAACTCACACTCCAATCATCTGAGAGAAGATTAATGCATCAGAATGGAATTCCTGGATAATAGAAAAAGATTCGATGAAGGCAAAGTGTTCTTTCTGAAAGGTAAACATTAATGGCAATAGAGAAAACCTCTTTTTCAAGATATTGAATAGAAAATCCCGAAATTCTAATCAACCAAAAGCATGTTTCTGCGATACGTATGCGACGACTATAGATGTATTAGCAGAAAGCAAATGCAGGATATACCTGCATTTAGGTAAAGGATCGTGCACATACGACATAAACTTTGCACTAATCCACAAACTACCGTCGTATATTCTGGGATTCTATGGATATTAAATGTAATGAAACAATTTACTTGATTAGATGATGTAGACAGTACAGCAAAAGGCTCCTCTAAGTCATAATTAAGCAATCTGTCAGGAGTCGATCGACTTGCCATAAAAATAAATGGAGTAACTCGAAGTAGTTGGAGTGCTAGTCGTTTATCAGGAACACATCTTGCCCAGTGCATATTTAACTTTTTCCGAAGTGAAGCAGTCATACCTTTAATTTGGTAGTCCGAAATCTGAAATAGAAGACTTGGTGTTAGACACTAAAATGAGATTATCTAAACGACGGAGTCACTAGCAACTAAGGCAAGCAGATACAGAACATATACAACTTGGTGGTTTCATTTACATAAGAATAGTGCTAGAGTGTTTAGTACTTGGTGGTACGAAATAATTCAGCCAAATGACATGACAGTGAAAGGATAAAACAAAGGGAGTCATTGAATGATAGGAATACATGGATTGAAGAATACACGACAAAATATTTCTAGATCTCTTTACTGAGTAAAAGAAACAACAGTTTTACACAACAATTGATACAGTTTTGTTATAAACTGAGAACACGCTTAAATTCTCTGAAATGAACAACTATTGGCGACTTTTGAAGGAAACATGTTCATCCGAGAAAATTGTTCTTAATAATCATAAACAACAATGAATTACTTACTAATAACAGCCAACCAAATAAAATTTATAACCCACACTACTTGCCTAGTTAAACAATTGCTTTCTTGCAGGAGTTGTTATGTAAAATATTTCTATTAAGGATGTTATCAGATTAGCGTTTAGCCTGGCCGAGAAGAAAATATTCAGGAAATTCCCACAGCGGGGAAGGTATTTTTCTCTGGACGTACAAAGCCGAACGTATTCAACATGGAGCCAAAAACATTAATTGTTGGGGTAACGATAAAAGACTAAGAATTATGGTATCGGGTTAAACACAAGTGTCGATAGCTTCAAAGTAGTAGTACACAAACCATAATTCCCGACTTTGAAACTCATTAACTCATCAAGTTTATTTACGACGCTTATGAAGTCTGTATTTTAAAATTTCAATTTATTTCGCAGTAGAAAAGTTATTGCATTTTTACTAAATAAATCAAGACAATTTATTTTAATGTGTTGTTCAGTACAGTAAATCATGTTTGCCGAAAAACCTCGTCCGAATTCGTGTCGTTCTTCTTTCAGTTGATTTAGTAATTCATATACTATTAAGTCAATTCAATCATGAATACGTATGATTCCTTGCGTTTAACAAAATAATAAACTACCTACTATCCCCGACATGAATTTCGATTCCAATATTTAGATAGACGTTTAAGTCTCCATACACATGAAGTCTGTAATCATTCTAATACACTCTATAACTCAATGCAATACTAACCGAAGCGACAAAAACAAAATTTCACCTCAAGGTCATTAAAATGCAAACACCGCGCCGCTGTTATAAAAAAGCATCCCCGAGATAGATAACAATGGTTCAAAGTATTTCGAACGTTTGTACATATTTTCAAATTATCTTAAATTACGCACAAAGTATCATCAAGTTTTCAAAATTAAACGTAGGCGTGAAGTGCCCCCAGTATATGACCAAGTTACGTTTGTCGTATAACCAGAACAACTTCTAACGGTTAAACGCATACATACGAACAAGATTAAATCGAAAGGTAGTGGGGGACAAAGGAAAAGTCATGAGTGGAGTGCGATTGGGATAGTAACGTCTAAGTTGTCTATCTAGAGAACGAGTTGCTTCCTACTTCGCATCATGTCGTGATCTGGCGGTGATGCATGACCTAGTACATTTAACTAGTCGTGTCCACCAAAGCCACCACAGTCGGTATCAAAGACTAAAGACTTTGCAATAAGTGTTCATAATTGTTTGCAACAACAGCTCACTCTCCTTCTAATGGGTTCGCGAGGACCCTAAAACATGCCAATTAAAAGGTGAAACCCAATGAGCTAGATATTTGTAAACGTTCCATAGATAGCATGCAATGTTATGTAGCTTCTAAATGTTTGTGCTTATATTATGATCTTACAGTATAAAAAGCTTGTGCACAATATATCCCTTGCCATGTTGTTTCTATTTTCATGTACAGACGGCCTGAAAAATCAAAAAGATTATGTGCATTTTACAATTAAAAAATGAATATGGCTCTTGAATGTAGTTGGAAATGCGTGAAAAATACTAGTTGCACCCGCATAATTACAACGTTATTTTTAACATATTCTAAACATACAAATATATGTAAAATGCACACCACGAAAAACAACAGTAAGAATTTTTAGCTTATTTCCTTTCATGTAAACGAAAATCTCTACATTGAGAGTAAATTAGAAGAATATTAATGGGTGTAATACTTGTTTATGTATTCTTGGAATTGCATAGTTTTATCAGAACACGTAGCTTTAGTTGTTATGTAGCATATAAAAGGTGTTTTGCTGGTTGGCTGTTGATTTGGGGATGGTAACTTTCTCGATATCAAGATTTGGAGGTAGTATAGAGAATTCAAAGTCAATATATTTGCTTCTAAATAAACTGGCTTGCAGCAGTCAATGCTGACTTTTTTTTTGTAACCGTTTTGGTTGATTGTATAACACTTTGATTTTAGTTTAAAATTTTGTATGGTCATTCGTATGTTACGTTGTTGGGTAGGCGGAGGACATCACAATGTACAAAAACGCATGTGCTATATTTCAAGGAGGGTTGGATAAAAGCGTTTGTCATTTGCTTCCGAGTTTGAACTGACTTACCTGAACGCATGGTATTTGTAAGCTGGTTCACGTAGGAGTTGAAATCAAGGTTTCATGAGCTGGAAGCAGTTTCCACGAATTCACCTGGTAGTCAAAGTGTAGACTTATTCTGAAACATCTTTTATAGTACTGCTAATTCCTAAAAACATAAATGGTATAGCGTCGATTTACTGCCGGATGTTTGAAGATGAAAGTGACGCTTTCAGTTGTTGATGTAATCTTCCTATCAAACCGTTAGATTGTGAGTCGTAGGCAGTTGATTAGAAGCCGTATACTCAAGGAGTTTGGTCAGAGCGTGTAACAATCCAGATTCAAGCTGACCTCCATAGTCTGCAGATATTGTAGATGAAAAACCAAAGTCTTTTAACCTGCGTTCAACGAAATCTCGAGCAACTGTTTTTATGAGTTATATCATTAAACAGAACAACCGTTGGCCAGTGCGTGCATTGGTCAACAATTGTCGGAGGATTAGAGAATCTCTTTGGTTCTGGTAAGGATTCCACTAGTTGGAAACAGTCTAATCGAGTTTTAGAGCTTGGGAAAGTGCCAGGGGAGTATTTATTTAACTGAGAAACCTTGTTCTTTTGATAGACTACACTGGATTGTGTCCATTCTGTAATATTCTTGTTTATCTTCGGCCAGAAGAATCTCTGGGTAATCATCTTAGTCGTACCACAAACTCTAAAATGATAGAGATTATTGTCATCTTTTTGAATTCGAGCTAGTTCGATAAGGTCGATCACATGAATACGGTTTAAGAAATGTATTTTCGATAAGGCATCAGCAACTACATAATAATAATAATAGTTTATTCTCAGGTAGCATTTTGTACATGACATCATACCAGTTTACAGGCATTATCAGAATGATATTTTTTGTTTTCAACAGGGAATTTATAGAAAGTCATTTTTATAGATATTACGCTATATGAAGATATTAATTATTTATAAAGCCAACTGTAACAAAGTTCAGAGTTTGCATTGCTTAGGTATTAGAGATGTATTATGTATTGTAGAACACTTCCAGCAAGCAACCGCGCGTCTTTCGACTGTGGCGCTGTAATCGCAGAAAATGGCTGTGGGTAAGCAGAATGGACCATAGAGACTATTCAGAAACTGGAAAAGGCTGAGTATTTTATATTTGGTTAAAAAAGCCAATTTATGTGGGTTGGTCTTGAATGGTGAGTTATTGATGCGTTAATCATGTTCCTAGCCAGCGTTGGGAGTATGTTGCTTAAAGGAGACCAATTCCATACAAGAGCAGATCACAATAAAGGGAAGACAGTGATATAGAAGAATATATGAAATAGAAAGAATGTAAACGAATTTTAATTAGTGGGAGCAAAATAATCAGTTTAAAACAAGAATTTTCTTTTTATCGCTTTTTTGGCCACTATAGTCCCAGTAAACAAAAACATTGGGCCACATTGGGGTTTTCGTACTGAAACATTGGGCCACGAAAATCGACATTGGGCCAAACGAGTAAAACATTGGGCCAGCTGTCCGGACCGACAATTTGAGGTTGGGCCAAACGACTGAAACACTGGGCCAAACGTAAGGACTGGGCCAGACGTTGGGAACAGTTGGGCCATTATTTCGTGGCAATTGTGTAACTACTTACAGTTTTGCGAGTAGTTTAATACGTTTGGTATAAAGGTGAAATATGTTTGACAAATTTACCATTCATGTAATATACAAATAGTCAAATTATCCTTTGGTGACCGCAGTTTAGTAGGAAAACGCAACGACGGGTGGTATTAATACTTATTCATTTACTGAGTGTTATATTGATCTGTTGCGGTGTTTGCTTTTCATTCTCAGTGTGTAATCAGTTTACTAAACATCTTCGATCTGTTCATAGTTAGTATAATATATTCGACAGGTGTCTGTTTCTTACCACAGTCAAGTGAACAGTTATCGCTAATTCACCGAAATATGCGAATCAATTGTATTTTAAAATGACTCTTAATCAATCTAACTGTTACGCAACATTGTCGTGATTATTTTGATACAACAAAAAATTGCCTTCTACCTTGTTATCTAGTCTTCTATTATATTAAAACAGATGAGTAACTTGTAAAGACGACCCTACTATATATGACTATAGCTATGGTATATGAAACAGATAAAGAGGAAATCTTATTTGCTAAGTTGTATTTATTTCCTTCTCAATGACATCATAGGCTTTTTCCGTTATACAAATTCAGTGATAACAATGGTTTCATGAGAATATGTTTAGATTACCTAGAGATAAATGCCTTTTTTTAGTGGAATCATGTGGACAACATAAAGACTAAATAACTCAGCTGATTGTAGAAAGAAGGCTGGTAATGAAATTCACTGATGGTAACTTTCTGGTAAAACTATAGTGTGTAGAACAATTGACTGATCAATCTAAGTGTTGTAGGATGAACACAGAAACGGATAGACTGCAAACACTGTTGTTATTAAAAATCCAATGAGTATATGTCGTTACTTATGTATGACTAACGAATAAATTTTATGAAGTGGTCAAATATTTAGGTAACAGCAAAACATTTAACATCTAACTAACGTCTTAGCATTAGTTGAGAAAAAATTAATATTAAAACATTAATAGCGGAAATATACTGCATCAATAACTTTCCTCTTTATGCCTTATTCGACGCACGTTTCGCAACACAAGAATGACTGCGCACTCTTCTAAATATGCCCACAGGTAACAATCTAACTTATAAAACAAATTGTATGCCTAGTAAGTGTAGTCACAAGCATTTCAGAATTACTACAAGATATTTTTGGAGTCACGATAACGGAAATTTGATTAACCAAGCGGTTCTCTGCTTCGTAAAATCAATTTTGTAGCACAAAAGTATTATGAAACGAAAACAATGATTATGAAATTTTGTAGGCATTAGAAACCAAGCAAAATGTAAAACAGGTTACCGTAAAAGAAGCCTAAAACCAATTTAACATCAGATTTTTTCAATCTTGAATTGCTTACACTGTTTTTAAGTGAAAATTTACATTGCAAAATAGATTGACTATTAACAAACAATCTATGAGATAAGCTAGTTATTAAATGAATGTATTTCATATTTTTGGATAATATAAGTGACGGAAACATTTTATCCATAATCTTTATCTAGTCAGAAATTATCAGATCATTAAATTATCGGATTGTAAATAATAATGAGTTCTTCGTTATGTTTCAGTTAATTTTACTAGGAACGGTGATTTTATGCAAGGCAGTTGATTTGTAAATCGTATATGCCTACACTATACAATAGTTTCAACAAAGTGTCATCGTATATCATACAGATTTACAATGAAAATGATGAATGTATTTTTAAGTGATAATGCAAAGTATTGTCGTTTTTAGACAATGCACCATTTCGCAGAAACTAAATGACCTGTACTACATAACAGAAATTAGAAGCGATGACAGTAAAAACTAAGTGAATGTTCTAATCATCATGCATATGTATGTTTGTACGCATTCGATCGAGATTTATAATGAAAATTATGAACTCATTTTCAATTGATAATATGATGCATTACTGTCTAGACAATAAGTCATTTTCGATAAGGCATATTTATCTGTGCATATATATTTGGGGTAACTGTTACGTTATACAGGTCATAACCCTTTTGGAAAATTAGACGTTGTCTAGACTGAAATACTTCATATTATCACTTGTTTTCGGCAACTTATCATTAAATTACGATTAAAAACAAAGACGTTTGAACGAAGAATATTCTTTTCGATAAATGCTCATCAGGTTCTACATTTATTAGTTCAAAATTATTAGTCACAAAAATAGCCAGTTCTGAGGCAGGTAAAACATTATTTAGATATCAAGAAGAATTGGTTAATTAGAAGTTTTTTCTCATCGAGTTATTTATAAAATACGAATGTTAATGTTGAAATACTCATTATCATGTAACTTGTGAAACGTAAAAGACAATTCAGATAAACACGATTATTAGTCAAATATATATAGGTATCGCTGTATATGGGTGACATAGGAGATGGGGTGGTAGAAAAATACGATTAGATCAAGTGTTTGTAGACAAAGGTCAAATTCTACTTAAAATGAAACCGGATGGTTAAGAGTTTGTAAAATGGAGTGAACGATAATCAAAATTCGTCAAATAGTAACAATAACAATAATAGACATAATTACAACCAGTTCATTTGTTTGATCTTAAAATGCGATATTCAAATTCATTCTGCGTACTTTGATTAATAATAATAATAATAATAATAATAATAATAATAATAATAATAATAATAATAAATAAATAAATAAATAAATAAATAAATAAATAAAATAATAACAATGATATGGAAATGCACATCCAGAGGGAGAATACATATGCATTAATCATATTAAATCCTCACCCGAATGTCATTAAATTGATTAATGATAACATCACTGCAAGTTGGAGCTACATACCTAGGGACTTCCAAAGAAAATGCAGACCGATAGGTGAGCATAATCACTGGAAGGCCACAGAATGTAGGCAGTTTCTTCTATACATTGGACCATGTATATTGGACAAATTACTGCCGAAATTCTTGTATGAACATTTCACGGAATTGGCGTTTTCCATCTATGTTCTGTGTAGTCAACCTCTCCACATAACTTTTCTGGAAGTGATTGGAGATCAACTAGTGCATTTCGTTAATAACTTCGCGGCAATATACGGTGAGCAGCATGTTGTATATAATGTCCACGGACTTGTACATTTGGCAGATGATGTCAAGCAGCATGGAATTTTGGATCACTTTTCAACATTCCCGTTTGAAAATTTCATGTCTCGACTCCGTCGCCTGATACATGGATCAAGGCATGGAGCGATTTCAGCTGCAGCACGCGTCTGTGAAATGGAAGCAGTACCAACAACAATGTCAAATCATCCTCAATTGCGAACTGACAATTACGACCATAAGAAACAATTCTGCACATCACATGGAATCAGGATATCATCATCCCAACCTGACTGCACGGTAATTGTGAATGGTAAGCCAGGTATAATAACCGATATTTCAAATAACAATATGCTACTATTCCGACCGTTCAAAGATCCGAAGCCACTGTTTACGAGACCGTTCAATTCAATGCTTATTAACATGTATATATGCATGCAAGTAAGTGCAGAAAAGAAATACATTCAACTTCAAGAGATTGAATACAAATGCTTTTCAATTCAACGTGTTGACGGGATCAAAATCATCTCCATGCCCCATACGTTTAAACTGGGATCAAGTTAGTGGCTTTTGTATTAAATGTACTTTAATTGTAAACATATGTATTTTCTATGGCTTAATTTCTTCATGCATAACTTATTCTAAGAGACATTCGTAACGTTTCTATTATTTTAGGTGGCTGACTCAATGCCGTCACGCAATGAGGAGATGGTTCTACAATGTTAGAGACCATCTTGGGGGGCGTGCTCGTAGAAGGCGTGCCTCAAAGGTTTGTCAATTTATTTATTGCTTCATTTTACCTTCCTAGATTACAAAGGTGTGTATAAAGAAAACTGAGGTTGCCAATGTGGATGCTGATATGGAAATATCGGATTGTTAGAAGTTGTAAACCATTTTTCGATGTACAAATATAATTTTACTATAAATGAACCATTGTCTTTTATTAAACTGTCGAATAATGTGACTGATACCTAAGGGGAGAGTAAGGACAGGCTGATGAGTTATTCAGGGGAATCGCATTAGACAATTCAAAGTTTTTAGGTTTGAAAAATCACACTATATAAAGATAGTCAGAAGCTAAATCTACCATGAAAAGTAACCGCTACGTATGTCAAAAGGAAGGGCTACCTACAAAAAAAACAGGTGTACGTTGGGAAAAATGTATGATAAATCACTGTGAAAAAAAACCGGGGTAAAACAACGAGAAGCCCGCGTTTTTAGGTTTAAAAAAATCATACTACTTAAAAATTGTCAGTAGCCAAATGTTACACCAAAAACGCAGGGCCACATACGGTAAAACGCAGGGCCACATGCGGTAAAACGCAGGGCCACATACGGTAAAACGCAGGGCCACGTACGGTCACACATAGGGCCACATATGGTAAAACGCTGGGCCCTGTATGGTAAAACACAGGGCCACATTGGGAAAAACGTTCAGTAATACATTGTGTCTGAGCAAACATAGGGCAAAACGTTGGAAGGCCCAGCGTGTGGCCCAGTGTTTTGCATGCTGTCTGGCCCAACGTTTTGCACCTTTGGCCCAATGTTTTTGTTTACTGGGGTGTTTGTAGTTTTAGAGCCTTAATAAGCCATTGTTGGTTGATTTAACGTTAAATGGTAAGTCTTCAACGATTTTGTATGAGTCTATAGATTGTATGTTTGTGGTGACCAGTCGTTTGAACCTTAGGATAGGGTTAGTAGTGCGAATATTTCGTGATAGCTTATTTCAGAGTTTGCTGTAGAGTACGATAAAAAACTTACAGCGATGTTGTGCTTGGTACTCATTGATAAGTAATGTTGCCTCGAAGTCTCAAAGATCGTATTTAGGCGTTTGGTTCCATTGGGGGGGTAGAGGCTGAGAACGATATTTCGGTGATAATTTTATAGAAAGATATTAAGTTATTTCGTAGTCGGCGATGACACAGGGGTTCTAATGACAGTGTTTTACATCTAGCCGTGTAGTTTATAATGCTGTTAGTTCCTGGAATTCGACGTTAAAAGCTTCGTTGTACTCTTTCTATACGTGTCCTATCTATGCCATTCATGCTCGAGAAGATAAATGAGCAGTACTCGAGTGTAGGTCTTACACATATCTTAAGCAAAGTAAGTTTAGCCTCCCTTGTAAAGAGGTTTTTAAGAAGGAAGCCTGTTAATTTTCTAGTTTTCGAGACTGTAGAGGAGGTGTGCTCTGTTAACTGCAAGTTACCTGAATATTTGATGTCCAAGTCGCTTGTTGATTGTAGTTGAAGTATGCCAGCATATATGACTAAGTTACGCTTGTTGTGTAACCAAAGCCACTCCTATCGAATGGACCCACTCTTAGGAATGAGAAATCAGAAGGCCCTGTAGGATAAAAGCGAAATTATATTTGATCCTATACAGAGCTTTAATGGGATAGCAACCTCTAGGTTGGCAAACTAGAGAGAGATGCTACCCACGGTGGTTCGAGTCGTGATCTGGTGAAAATGCGTGACCGCGCGCCTTCAACTAGTAGTGTCCGCTAAAACAAACATGGTCATCATCAATGTCGCGAGCCTATGCAACTATTTATTTTGGAAGATTATTTACCGCTACATAGTATTTGAACTTTAGATCTATTTAGATAAAACGTGAACTGTGAGTTATGGTTGCCTATGTGAATGATTCAACATTTACTATGGTTAAGTGGTAGTTCTTATTTTTGGCTCCAGGTAGTTAGGCTATCGAGGTCTTTTTGAATTGGAGTGATGCCTTCTAAAACATCCGGTTTAGAGCTAGATACTTTCTTGAGGTCATCCGCATATAAATATGGTCGGCCATGTCTTATAACGCTAATTATGTCATTTATGTAAATAATGAACAATAAAGGACCCAGTACTACTTCCTTGTATTACGCCGCTTGTAATTGGTTTAGGTAATGAGAGGCTATTATTATGCCTTACTCTTTGCTGTCTTCCTTCTAGGAAAGATGCAAACCATGAGTAGAGTGGGTCTTTGACCACGTATGACCATATTTGAGTACATTAGCGGGTATACCATCAGAGCCCAAGGCGTATGAGTGCTTTAACGTAGTGATGGCCTTCGTAATATTTTCTATATTGAATGTTATGGAATGTAATAGGTTCGTTCCCATCTATGTGGTTTTCTGGGGTATGTGTAGTGGTAAAGTGCTCACTGAATAAATCAGCTATACGGCAAGGGTCATCATATATTTTATTGCCACAGATAAAGAGGTCTCCTCCCTTTGTCTTAGCACTACTGATTTTGTTCCGGAAGGTCTTGAGCAGTCTTGTAGGGTTATTTTGTATAGTAGCCTGTTTTTCTAGTGCGATTTCCATTTGCGTACGATCCGCCTCGGCCTTAATATATATTTATTTCATAGTTATAAGAAAGGAAAAATCTTTAAACTTATAAAATTTAGATGCATGTCTACGTAGGCTTCTTTGCGCAGTAGTGGTGATAATCATACATTTTGGAACTTCGGGTTTAGTATATCTTATAGGTGCAACTATGTCAAGCGTACTGTAAGTATCAAAGTAGAGTATGTCAGTCAGCTAATCACCATCATCCGTGAGATCGTTGTTTCAGTCAAGACGTCTGAAGTAAGCCATAAAGCTAGTCCAGTTTATCTTGTGGAAGGGTCTGCTAGGTATTGTAACCCGCCATTTATACTTTGTAGTTTCTAAGTTGAAGTTGCACATGACAATATTGTGGTCACTACCTGGGAATCGTTTCTCTGTATGCATGGTACATGGAGTAAGTTCATTTGTAAAAACAAAATCCAAAGTGTTATTATATCTGATAGGGCTACGGACATACGGTGACCAGCCACCAAGCTCTAAACTTTCCATAAGTAAGTCATAGCGCTTCGGTGCTTTGGCAGGAAACCATGAGATCTCAGGCATATTAAAGTCTCCACAAATAACCTTACCTGTAAAGGGTAGGGCAGAGGCCAGTGTAAAAATGTCTGACAGTAAGATTATATCCTCTATTGATGGGTTAGGCTGGTGGTATACACAGCCGAATAAGTAAGAATCTGAGACAGTAGGTCTCATAACAATCCACACTGAGTCTTGTAATTTATTTAGGCCTGCTGTATCAAACAGAAGTGAGTTTAATTTCGAGTTAACATATATAGGACCACCCCCTCCACGTCCATGTAGCCTGTCACTACGATACAGATTATAATAATATAGTGATGTACTTAGATCAGAGACATAAGTAGTCCATGCCTCAGTTACCATAATAATTGAGTGTTGGCAGATTGATGCAAGCAGAGCTAAGTCGATCATTTTGTTGCATACTGATCGTGCCTTTAATAGACAAAGATTGAGCGAGTGGCCAAAAATGTTGAAGTAATTTAAAGCATCATGGAGGAAGAGGTCAGGCTTAGAATTTAGAAAGAGATTTTGATTTGGGATTAATTGTTGAGCCTCACATTGTTCAGATACTAATCGGTAGATATTGAGTGACTGCTTTACAAGATTAATGTTTCGGTCGTCACTGCGATCGTTGTTTCCCACGCACAAAGTGTTTTAGGTAAGGAAAGATAGAGTGCTATTAGACTGATTACTTAGTAGTGGACAGAGCTAGAGATTGGGGTTGTTTGGGCTCGTTACTAGTTGTTGACTTAGTAACGGCTGCAGGGGTAATGAGTATAGGTAAGAAGGGTTGTGAATTGCCATATGAGGATACTCTAAAAAATGATCCAGGTGTGCATATGAGATACAGGGATAATAGTAGTTTAACTATGAGCTTCGGGATGCAGCCAAGTAGTTGTAGCTAAAGCCAATTTATTATAGGAAAGTATTTAGATCGTAAGTTATCATGTCTGAGAGGAGATTATTTTATTGATTAAGCAAGTAATTTCCTAGGTTAAAATTATTCTTCTCAGTATCTATTGGGATAGAAACGGTATGGGGGAAGGAAGAAGGCTTTTACCCCCGGGGTCGGCCTTCAGGATCATTGGTCCATGATGCTCTGGCGCATTTGCATGCGTCATCCTATTGCTTATGAAGTATTTTTGAGGGGGAACAAACTTGGGGTGAGAGAAGAAAAATCGCTTGTTTTTGTTCTTAGCATTGACCCACAAATCTAGTGGTACAGATGTATCGTGTCTAGTGGTTTGGAATTTGTTGCCTACTTTATTTCTCTGAATGTTAAAGATAAAGCTATGCTGGGCCTTATTGATAGGGAGTACATTATGCGTGCTGTAATGATAGGGTATGAATTGTGTTTCCAGTTTAACGGTAGGGTGGTGGGCTAAATTGTGAGATGGTACCCTGTTCATCTCTTTATTTTGAGAGGTAAATATACTCCCCTTGGAAGTGATGTCTAAATCTACAAGGTCGTTGCCATTTTCGTTGGTTGTGGGAGATTTTGTTGTATGAGTGTCTACACTAGGAGGGATTGTGGTTATGTATGGGCTGGGTAGCTCCTCAGTTTCCAGATTGATGGGTAGCGCGAGTAGTCTTGGCGGTGTGATACTACTACTATGGAGCGTTGTTGGCTATGTTTTGGGAAATTCATTTGGAGTGGTTAGTTCTAGCTTGGCCCGGCCGTAGCTGCTACCTTGACGTGGTGGTCGAGCTTGCCTATCGTGATGACCCAACTGAGCTATATTGGATGGAACGCATGTTTCTCTAGGTCCCACTATGCCAAGCAGGTCTGTTGGAGAGCGATAAGATTAAAGGCAGCAACCTAAGATCTACGGGCGAAGTCGTACTGATGACTGCAGCCAGCTGTGACAGCAGTAAGGTGTTTCCATCGAATAACCAGCATATGCAGTGATGCTGCCTTCTTGACAAAAGGAAGGGTTCAGATAAGATCGACCCTAAAAATGTCACACCTCACCGTCTCCGGCAGTTGAGCCTTCTAAAGAACGGAGCTAACACCTCAAAAACTCCCCATAATAAGGCCGTTCGTGATCGGCCTCGAACAGTTGTCCCTTGGGCTCTGCGATCGCGCTCTCAGGTCACTATGACCAATACTAACCCAGCAATATCTTTCCATGGTGTGGGCAGCCAAGAAGTGAAAATTGCCCTCATACCTCTAACAGCACACGAGATCATCTTGTTTGAGGCCAAATCCAACCATCAACTCTTAATAACTCTCTTATCACCATGCCTAATCCTTCTAACATAATTTTATCATCTCGTGTCTCTAATGTAAATGATTTGAGTTCACGAAAAGTTATCCCTGGTCTGCTAAAACCACGCACTAAGTTATATATCGGAGCTTTCAACGTTCGAACGTTATGTCGAATAGGACAACAGGCTTCCTTAGCCATGACTCTAGAATCCCGCTCCATCGATATCTGCTGCATCTCGGAGGCGCGTATACAGGATCCAAGCAAAGTCATTTGCTTGACCTCACCTTGTGAAAATAAGGAACTGGCTCGTTTGACTCTTCGTGTTACCGGGGACCCCACCGCTACCACTCGAGGCCTTGCTGGCGTCGGTATAGCACTAAGCCTAAAAGCTGAATAGTCTCTCCTCGACTGGATTCCAATAGAAAGTCGCTTGTGCGCTGTCCGTCTAAACGGAACGGTAAGGACTCGTGAAGATAGGGACACACGCCGCTGTTTCTTTGTTGCCTCTGCCTATGCTCCCACTGACTGTAGCTCAGATAAAGTGAAAGATGAATTTTACAGAAAGCTTTATGACCTTCTATGTAAAGCTTATGGCAGGTTGTCTTCGGAATTGATCACTTCTAGTGGTGTTCGTCAAGGTTGTCCACTATCCCTATTTTTATTTTACTTTATCATGGACATACTTTTAGAGTTACCATTGTCATCGTCTGATTTCTCAGGGGTTGACCTCCTTACAGAAGATAAACTTACTGACTTAGAATGTGCCGATGATACAGTGCTACTGCGCGAAGATGCTGATAAAATGCAGAATTTTTTTACTACCTTAAACATGAACGTAAGCATGTTTGGGATGCTATTCTCCCCATCCAAATGCAAAATGCTACTTCAGGACTGGCTTAATTCGGCACCGAAGCTAGTGATAGGGAGCGAAACTATAGAATGTGTTAACCGTTTTACTTATCTCGGGAGCCTCATCAGTCCTAACTGTCTGGTGTCTGATGAAATCTCGGCCCGTATACATAAGGCCCGATCGGCTTTTGCCAACTTGCGACACTTGTGCGTAGGCGAGACATTCGTTTACTGACGAAAGGACGCGTTTACTGTGCAGCAGTCAGGTCCGTTTTACTTTATAGATGCGAAACATGGCCTTTAAAGATAGAGGATACTCGTAGGCTCTTAGTATTTGATCATAGATGTCTCCGAAACATTCCTCGTGTTTGCTGGGACAACCAAGTAAGCAATTCATGGGTTGGGAATAGAGTACTAGGTAAATACGGTAAGTCTATTGATGAAATAGTGAATCTTCACCGACTAAGGTGGTTAGAACATGTGTTACGTATGCCTGACCACCGTCTACCGAAACGAGCAATGTTGTCTGTTGTAGGAGTAGGCTGGAAGAAAGCTAGGGGTTGCCAAAAAAAGCATGGAACCAGTCCATGAAGTCATTGACAATTGGGCTGAGTCATGTTAATAGAAGTCAAGTAAAAATCGATATTATCTACTGTAAACTGAACGCTGTCTGCATCACCTAAAATCTTGATTACTGAAGCCAGAGTAAGTAGATGATGAAATGAAATTAATGATAATAGTTTAGTGATTAAACAACTGACTATTAATCCCTTTATTAAACGAGATTTTTAGCACTTCCTTCCCTATTATTTCCTTATAATAAACATGAGTATAGTTAAGTGGTTAAATAAATAGCACTTCGACTTTATGGGACATTTCAAATTCACTTTATTTTATTAAGAAGGCGTGTGTTTTAACTATAAAGGGAGTTGTCTTATTTTACGTCAGAATTAAAATATTTAACATTTCCACGATGTATGTTGAACTTCTAACATAAATAACCAAACAATCCTGAAAGATTACTACAATCTCAATAAATCAAGCTGCTTTTACATAATGATAATGCATATTTATTCATAGAAGTTAATTGTAAAAGCATAGAAAATAAAACCAGGTTTTAAAACAGGACTCATGGCTAGTGAACAACAAAGTTCAGTTAAATTTACTTTTGATTTTCTAAGATGATGTAAATATCTATATAGGTAATTGGCATAATATAACTTCAAAAATTAATTGAACATTTCTAAATACAGAAATTAGTTATCTAATTAAAAGTATTAAATATTTATTTGGTCTATAACCAATTATTCCATCAATTCTATCATATATATTAGTAGATTATAATGAGTGTGTATAATTAAAAACTTTCCAGTCGACACCTTGAACTAAAACGTTGTATTATTTTGCGATTCAGTTATCATAGCTAATTAATACTTTTCATGATAAAAAAATTTGTAGCAGAAACGATTCATTTCAAATCATGATTAATCAAACAAAGTATTTTATTAGCTAAACATAAATAATTGAGATGTTTAACATCGATTAGAATAAAAATTGATTTGAACGATGTATCAAAACATAAAGGATTTTTCTCTAACAGCGAGTAATTATACAATGTTACTTTTGCAAAACAGTGAAACATTCTGACTATTCTAGACGTCCATTTTAGTACACATAGTCTTGGAAATGTCATACTATAAAACCCGACAAGTTTTTGTTAATGACAGAGGAAAAGTGTAACTCAGTACGTTGATTTTAGTAATGTATACTATTAGCTTAGCAATTTAACCAGACCGTCAGTCACTTCGACATTTTTGTATGTCACATATCAGAACAATGAAGCTCTACAATCTGAGGCTGCACCTTTATCAGTATCACTTTTGTCCTCATCTATTAACGTTTAATAAACATCCTTTTAAACAGAACATTCTACCCTACTAACATTTTAAATGCATTTTACATAAATATGAAAAGCTGTTAAATAATTTATGCATTTTAACTGTTAAGGATACTATTTTCAATCTTACCTATGGTTGTAATAACTGTTATTACAAAAAATACTGCTTCGAAAAAATTCCAACTACTCTTATTTATCTCTTCTTCATTTAGCAAACGTCTTGCAATTGCTTCAAGTTGAGCATTTACTTCAGCATTTGTTTCCAAATAAAAGTTTTCATACCAATTTTTAGGGATACCCAATGCATCATATTTGCTAAGATTTCTAACTGGCGCCATTGATATACCCATTTTTGTAGCTGATGCAATATGACTAACAAATTTCTGAAGTTCCTCAACTATGAATACAATTAATATATATGCATAATTGTAGTAATATAATCCATGTCAGTTAGTAAAATATTTTTCTAATATTTATCACATGCTATTAGGTACATAAAAACGTAGAATGAAAACTCAAGTCTGTCGGAACTTAAAACATATTTTTTTTATCTATTGATCATGAAAAATCAATGTTTATTATGTAGTGATTGTTTGATGGGAGTTAAGATTATTAGTTACCTTTAAATACTCGTTAGAACAGTTTCCCTTGATAATTTACAGCTGTCATCCACATTTTTGGTAATGTCTGTCCAGATTCTTAAAGTTCATGTATATTTATACAAATTTATATAAAAATGGTGCAAATAGGAGGAATGCTGTTGGAAAATCAAATGATGTCAATAAAATGAAACTATGCATATGCTCATAGAGATTTTGAAATTAATCATATTTATCTAGCTGTGGGAGAAGCATACTAGGAGATGACTATTGTTGAGCCACTAGATAGCAAGAATGAAGTAATAACAAGCTAGAAAATTAGCTTTAAATTATGAAATTATGACAGAAAACAATAGTAATAACATTAATACTGATAAGACAAAAATGTGGATTTATACGATTTGATATGAAGAAAAAATCATTTTCGGAGTGAAATTAAGAACTAGATGTTAGCTGTGGCAATTTTTAGTGAATTATTACTATTAGTTCACTTAATTTAAATACTAATACATCTGTAAACCACTATATCCTAAACACAATGCTCAGTCAGTTTGCTAAAGTCATGTTAACTAACCAAGATATAAGTCAGATTCTAGCTGTATTCAAAATACTGACTACTGTTAAACTTTCGAGTTTGCATAAGGTGCATTAAGAACTGACTCATGAACAGTGGGTCATATCCAATTCAGATTGTGAATTCATTTGTCAGTTTCCAAACTTTAACAAGTGACTAAATATCATCTCATTTACCTCAGTCGAACAATAGTTGCATATCATATTCCCTTTTAATAAAAACCCCTTTTAATTTCAAATTTCCTGCGGTATTTATTAAATAGACATTGGTGGCCTATTAATCTCTGTCGAATAGACTTGAATCTGGATATAAAGTGAAACGAAACATACAAAAAATATGTATATATGTATATTACTTGATACACACGGATTCGTCTTCAAAAAGTTGATTTGGGACGCATGTAAACGCAATCTCTCCAATCTTTCTGTAGGTCTTTCTAGTAAGTTAAGACAAAGTGCACCGAAACAACAAAATGAAACATATGCAGTAATAAACAGGAATAACGGCAGCTTTTTATGACATCCACAGTGTTTTGAAATTGTTCCACTATTGTTTGAAGACAACATTGATTTATGGTTTCGCTTTTGGCATTCATCCTTGTAATGTTCTTGGTCTTCAGCCATAATCATAAGATGATTTTTTGTCTTTGCTATTATATAGTTATCAATTCGCTAAGCCAAAATGTCTTTCTATCAAAAGCGAATGTTAACCTGAAGTGAAAAAATGTGTTTATTGTTTTCATTTTGAAAAGTACAGTAATCTATCTAATTAAAAATTTAGTATACCATAGTTTCTTATGGAAATAATAATAATTTAATAAAATGGAACTATAGTATTCTGTAAGCTTTGATTTAAGTTTTGCCTGAATAATAAAATAAATTAATATAATTGTATAGAAGATTGAACTTTGGTTATTCCGCATGCTTCTAAGCAATAAAATAGTAAATTCCAATTGTTTAAATTGTTCATTAACAGCCTTAGTAATTGAAACCCAAGGAATATTTTAGGCAAGGTTAAACCATATTAATAACCAAGTAACTGAATTTTTTGTAGATTATTAACCAAAATGTTAAACTAATCCTCATAGAAACTAAAATCTATCTGGTTGAAAATTATTTACATTCAACGACTACGTTGACTTAACGTTTATGATAAACTGATTAGTGTTTAAGTACACAAGTCTAATATACTTCAAAGTTAAATATTTTTACTCATTTTTATCCTGACTACTTTACGTATACAAAATCAAGTGGTCATTTATGTATTTGAAAGTCAATTAGTACACAAATGCAGTTACGAATTTAGATGCATTTCATAATGTTTTGGTTTTAACTTATATTTAACGTATATTATCTAGCACATGAGAAGTTCTTACTTCAAATCATATATACCGTTGGCGCTAGAGACTGTTTATTGTCAATAAGATGCTTTACGAAACATAGTAAATTCATGTTAAACTAGGAATCGTGTTTACATTAACTTGTTTAGAACTAGAGCCAAGATAAATAATTTGATAAGTATGTTTTTCCCGAAAAGAAATCATTTGTGCGCTATGTATTCGGTGTCAGACGCAAAACTTTGAGTACTACGTTGAAAATTTCTGCATCATTTTCGTTTCGTTTCACTCTATTATTGTTTAGTAGAAAAATAATTTTCGTGGAACCTGAACGTTTTGAAATCAGTGCAACGTACGGTTGTTGATGCATAACAGTAGCAAAACTTTGTGTAAAATAATAGATAATTCTAATTTTCTTTGTGTTTCAGAGATACCTAAGCTAATCTAAGATTAATTACATATTCAAGTTTCTATCTAATACTAATAGGAGTCATCTCAATATTCCACTACCATTTAAAATTAATGTTTCATACCGGAAGGTTTAGTTGGCATTCTTCAGTATCACTAAAATATGTCCTATCAACTATAAATACTAAAAATGTTTTAACTTGAAAATTATTTTTATTTCTTTAAAATCCTGTCATTTTAAGCGTGCGAAATCTTCAAGTTTTTCGGAGGTTAAAGTCTGATCTGCTATTTCTTGCTTTGTTTAAATAATATATAAAACCTGGAGCAACAACGATGTAATCTTTTTTATTACGTAATTTGTTTTGGTAATAGCCATACAGAAGCAAGTCATTTTCTTTATATCAACATAACTTACGAATATATTTCACTCAATCACTATAACAAAGGGTCAAATAATAGAAAATTCCAGTATGTGGAGCCTATTTTTATTCTAATAAGATTCACATTATTAAACTGTATTCATCAAACATTTAATAAAAAAGTATTTGTATTCCTTAGATTGTAAGCTTTACGTTAACTTATTAACAACTACCATTACCCTTTCTCGAGTAACTATGGTTTTAATCTTTACCTGTAACCCTATTTAGGTATGCAGATTTAGTTTCGTCTTTAATATAACTTTGCGAATTCCCTCACGCCGTTGTCCAGCAGGTATTGTATAAAAGTGGTTGTTCCTAATTGTTTCATAACTTTTTACTTTAAAGTCATATTTCTATGCTTCCTCTCAATAGATGGGTTTTGGTTAGTCATGTACTCTGCTGCATTTATACAGTTCAGTTACAGTTCGCAAGTGTAATTTTTATTGGCTTCCTATTGATATAATGCCATACTGATAGGCAATCATGGTCACCCTCATAACTCACTCGAACTAGCGCAGGAACTTATAGATTACTTTTACTAGACAATTGCTATTATAACAAAAAATCAAATGGACATTATTCTTCACCTGATAAACAGTTTTTTTATGAAACGAATATAAATTAACAGTATACGTGATGTTTAGATTTTAAAAATAACAGGAAACATTAAAGTCATGAGTAACAGAATGAACACTGTGTATCAATATCTGAAGCCTGTACATGATATCAAATAAGTTAAGTACTAGTCTTATGTGGCTACTCTTTATATGAAAACCATATTGTAATTTCATTTACTGATGCAAATTTAAAATGTTATTGGAGTTCTCGTGAGTAATACAGTATATTTGAATTAGGACTTGAGATGAACTGAGTAATCAATATATCTTGTCACACAGGAATAATTGAACTCATAGATAAGCAATAAAGAGATTAAATGCAATAGCTTATTTTTTATGTATTCATATATGTTTACTACAAATAGGATTTTTATAAACGGCGTTTGATAGCCTTTTCTTTGAGAAATTAACCAGAGTGTTACCTCTGAAGCTAAAGTTTTTGTACAGTGTCCTCGATAAGGAGATTACGGATTGTCTTAAAAAAATTGGCCTGAGGTTTGCAGCCGTAAATTTTGCCGGAAAAAGTCGTCTCACTCAACATTCGAAGACAGTTAACCCCCGTTTACAGAGCCAGGAAGACAGATTTGTTAGAATCCAGAGGCAGGATATATAATTAATTTTATATTCCTGCTAATATGAATCCAGTTATAGAAACTTGATAGTTGACCATTCCTTGCAACTTTTCTATAGATAAATCTTTGCAGCGTTCTGCTAGGTTTAATTTTAACATCAAAGAGGCTTACTTTTAATTCATTTTATTCTGCACCAGTGAATTTCATGGATTAATAAAGATTTTTAAAGCATGTGACATATTATTCATATTGGCTGCCACACCGCAGATAGTAAAAATATCATGTTTATAGCTATTGTAGAAATGGTGTTGATAGTCGATTTCAACCATTTATTTAAAGACTGGCTACGAAGCAGTCCGCTGGTAAGAGACCTGCAGAATAAATTCTACTGTTATTCTGTTCTTTTATTCCTAAATTTTACTCCCGAAGATAAATTATGCAACAAAGGTGTATCTTAACTGTATGTTGTTAAAGTAAGTGTCAATTATTCCACTGTTTGACATGTCCTCATCGATGTACTTTCAGATAAAGCAGGTCGTTTTCATTAGAGAGGTGTTAATAAAAAAAACCTATGTCGAGTGAGATAATAAGTTTATATACATACGTTTATATATTGCATATATATATCACTGCGATGCTTAAAAATAAAGTCACTGAAAGGGGGTTCCTTTGTTAAACCAAGTTCTTGTTCTTTGTATCCTAATATAGGCATTTTGCTTGTTCGTAAATTTTATCATTTCTCTGTATTCAACGGTTTCATGCTAATTTTATCTCTAAAACGTAAAGCGAGTGCTGGGTGTTTGGCTTTATGATAAATCACTACCGGTTTTGTAAAGATTTAATGAAAGTGATATACTCCAACAACATCAAGAAATTTGGATTATCATATAGAGGTCCGAGAGATAATCTTAATAAGTAGCTAAGGAGGTCTAACTTTCATCATTTTATGAATTATCAACTTACTGCGTTTTTATACTCACTATTTACAAATTTCATTGTGTTATGAACAGGGACTTCTATGTTTCTTATTGTGATTGATATTCTATTCTAGAGACTCTTATATCTTGGATTATATGGGTACCTTATTTAAAAAACAAAGAATCTCGTAACAACCTCAAGTAATGTGTGTCCATCCATATTCTGTGTTGCTCACATTTCTGCCCTAATATTTCTTGTGTGACGTTCATCTGTTTTGTGCCCACTTGACCATTGTTGATAAAAATGATATTTTTGTTTGATAACATAAGTATATTTAATTGCAATTGAATACCATTGACAAATAAATAAGGCATAAATCGATTTTATAAATAATCCTCCCTCTAACCAACGTAAAACCATTTTATTGTTGACAACGAGGAGTAATTCCACTATGAGCATACTAATTAACCAAAATGACAGTTTTATTTATCAATCTTCACTGAAGAGGAGTTGGTTCCAATTAATGTCAGATACCTGAAGTTAGTCGACAGAAAAACCCTGAATCTAAGTGGTGTGTAAGTTTTACTCATCAGTAATACAAGCAAACGGCCCTAAAAGACCGAACATATACACTAAATTAAAGTTTGTCAGCGGGGCATAAAGATTGCAGTTTAAATGGTATTGCGAATTAACAGATTTGTTCGTAATCGTGTTCACTTTTAACTTACATCAAGGCACTGATAAAATTAGGCATTATAAATTGATTAATCGGAGTTTAAACTTTTGGAAAAGCAAGCATACATACTTAGCTAAGAAAAAACAGACACCTGAATGTAATTCGCTTTCATATCATGAATGTCTTTGAAAACATTTTGATAAATTCAGCCGGCTGGAGTCCTAACCTTAAATACTCTGGTTTTAACATTCATGCAAAAAGACAGCTTTTGCAATTAGTTTTGATTCCTGAAATATGAAAGGTGTTATCAATTTAAACAAAATAAATCAAATACCTTTTCACTCTCACTAAGTAGTATCTTAAGGCTTGATTGGTAAGTTGTGTTCCTAACACGAATGACGGTTAAAAGCAATGCAGTTTTTGGATACAGTCATCGTCATTTTGCTTCTTGTGACTCAATATTTATTGGAAATTTTAATCAATAGGTTTCAAGAAGCACTGTTCAAATGCTTATTCAAAAATCATTTTACATACAACTTTATATATATACGTGGAAGCAGTTTATCGATGAAGTAGTGAATCTTCACCGACTAAGGTGGTTAGGACATGTGTTACGTATGCCTGACCACCGTCTACCGAAACGAGCAATGTTGTCTGTTGTAGGAGTAGGCTGGAAGAAAGCTAGGGGTTGCCAAAAAAAGCATGGAACCAGTCCATGAAGTCATTGACAATTGGGCTGAGTCATGTTAATAGATACAGACTACATGGTTGGGGCCCACGCGATGATCGTAACAAATGGTTAGAGACTTTAGGTGATATGGCTCAAAATTGTTTGCAATGGCGCAGGTGCATCCACTCCTTGTTTTCCTCCAAATTCTAGTTTTTGAGCTTCTCATAATTTTCTCTTTACTGAATCACTTTTTATCTCAAATCTCATCTCTGATCTCTATGCCTTCCCGTTAGTACTTACTCTGTTACTACTTCCCCTACTCTGGGATTTGGTCCGACAATTTAATCTCTATCAGCTTCTTGAGGCATGGCAACTCGAACTGATGTACGCATGTACCAAGTTCTACGTTGTAGCTGACTGACTGGCTGAGTTCTAGCTTGGAATCTTTCATGCTAGTAGCAACGGCCCAGTAATAGTTGAGGGATCTAAGTTTGCAGGGACGTTTTATCAACAACTATTAGTATATTTTTGAAGTTGCTACCAGATCTAATATAGTTTACTGATATATGTTACATATCAATAGATATCCAGGAAACGCAGTCTAAGTGGCGAGACTATCGTGGTGATTATTTAACTGAAGACGACCTCATAGAAAACGTCAGTGTTTTATGGTAGATGAATATTGATGGAATGTTGAATATGCCATACAGCAAAGTAATGATAATAGCTTATATTCTTACGTATTATTCTATACACAAGGGCAAATCAGTTTACGAATGTGATCAGAATATTATAGGTTTGTCTACATTAAAGGATTTCGGAAAAGTTGGTGTTAACATTATCAGCAAGACAGTAGAAGTGGAGGAATCACCAATATGCTGTACAAAAAACGAAAGCGAATTCGTTTCTCGAATGGCTTGCGATACACTTTTATAGGTTCCTGAAAATCTGTTTGTCAAATATTTCTACATAAAGAGCAGGTTCAGAATGTATTTTTCGCATTTTGTAACAAAATTGCGTAAACAGGTTTAGCTGAATAGCAGTAGATGATGAGGAAGCTAATTTGTTTAGAATCTTGTGAAAATAAATTGGGTTTAATCATGATTGGAACCACATAGATTGTTTAGTCCTACCTCAGAACATCTACTTTTATAGTCAAAGGTAAAATTGGTCTCAAAAACAGAAGGACTAAAGCGACGTTGGACAAAATTTAGTTTATGCTTAATGCTAACGTTACCGAGAGTCAAAGTGCAGTAGTCTAGTAATGTGCAAACACAATTTATAAAAATAGTCACGAAAATCATTGTTATGGAAGTAGCGCAGTATTTAACTCAAAGGTCGATGAGACTTAGATGCCTGCATAGTAATTTGTTCTGTAAAATAATGATTATAAGAGTACCTTGGTACGTAATCAACTGCCGACTGAAGCCTAAAAAACTTATTGCCGTTCATGAGAAAATCAAAATTGAGGCACTTTCTCCAAAATATGTCCAATCACACTTAGAAGCATCAAGATCTAACTTACATTATAAGCACCATACTGCGACGGGAATGCATTTTCAAATTAATGAGGATGGAATGTGTACTCTATTTTAAGATCATCCACAGATAGAAAAGATCTACCCATGCTGAAGCATTTGTATATATCATTTATATAAGCAATAAAGAGCGATGGGCCTAGACACTTCCATGTACAACGCCACTTGTAACTGGTTCGGCCTTAGAAATTGTGATGTTAATTTTTACAATTTGATGTCGACGACTGAGGACAGAGTTTAATCATGCAAGTAGTGGATTTTCTAATCCCGAAAAAAGAGAGTTTGTCAATAAAAAACCTGTAGTTAATCATGTCAAAAACTTTAGATAAGTCTGAGTGCAATAATTATATCAAGTCCCAGATGCTTCGTTTAATAAAAACTATATTAAAGAATTTAAATTGGCAGGTCATACAAGACCTAATTTTTGAAAACCATGTTGGGAATTAAAGATAAGTTTTTCAGCAAGTAAATAATTTGACGTTTTGTCAAATACTATTTTTTCCATTTTTCTAGAGATAAATGGGGTGATATTTATGGACCTATAATTATGCAAGTTTGTCGTGTCACCTGATTTAAAGCGACGGCATATGTAAGAGGTTTTCCATCTACTAGGGTAAGTATCTGTTGTTAAGGAAAGGTGAAACAGTTTTAGTAGGATTATTGGTATATTAGGTTCAACGAGTTTGAAGTAAATGGATGCCATACCACCAACTTCGTAACTACTTGACGTCCTAATGAGTACCAGGGGAATAGTTTCTCGATGTGTCAACTGTGAGTTTGTGACTACTTTGAAGCTTTTCCATAAGTATTGCGGAACCAGGATCAATGTAAGTATTCCATATGTCGAGATCAAGATGAAGATCTTAGTGGACCTTGCTGTCATGAAGTGCTTGGTCTATTGTTTTCGGAGGTCGGGAAAAACAAAAGAAAGTGTTGTACGATTTCGTCAGTACGTTCTCAGTTGCATTAAGATTTTCTGACGGAATAAACGTCAGTGTCGCAAGTTCTGGCAATCTCCAGAATTTGACCAGCAGATGAAGCAAGTTCATTTGCTGGTTTGTTACTGTCTGAAAAGGAAGGTGGTGACGTACCTGTTTAATTTTCCATGGAAGTGACCTTACAATGACAAGGAACTAAATACGTGGACCTGTCACGCAGTTATCTCCAAACTCGGCTTCTGCGTAGAACTGGGCTTCAATATTGTCTAACGAAAATGGGATGACCTAAAAGTTTAGAGGTGTAAGGGTCTAGATGCTATTAAGCTCGAGCGTTTGATGTAAGTATATGCAAATAAAAAAGTACAGCAGATAAATGTGATAAAGTAATATATGATTATGCAAATATACTCTTTTAAAAACTATAAGCAGGCATGAACTGACAGCTCTGACCTTGGCCATACCATGTCATGCTCACCAGTAAAGCACACCTGGTATATAACCAAGTTACGTTTGTCGTATAACCAGAACAACTTCTAACGGTTAAACTCATACATACGAATAAGATTAAATCGAAAGGTAGTGGGGGACGAAGGAAAAGTCATGAGTGGAGTGCGAACGGGATAGTAACGTCTAAGTTGGCTATCTAGAGAACGAGTCGCTTCCTACTTCGCATCATGTCGTGATCTGGCGGTGATGCATGACCTAGTACATTTAACTAGTCATATCCGCCAAAGCGATCACGGTCAGTATTAATGACGAGAGACTTCACAGCTATTTATTAAGAAAATTATTTATCGATACATGCTATCTCTAACTTATTGGTGTCATGTAGTTTTATTACAGTTTCTGGCACCATTTTTAACGCTTAGATACTAGGTTTTTTAAAAAGGTTTAATTTTTACATGGTCAAAAGGATTTCATAACTAGTCGTCATTAAATTTTGAGCAGTATATTCTGTTTGTACAAGAACGATGATTGCAATACTAAGAATTTTTTCTTTTGTCATTCAACAATGAGATTTATTGGCAAAGCACTTTAAAAGTTTCTAAGCTATACAATATCCATTTTAATTGTTGCACTTTGTTTTAAACATTTATATTAGAATTTTTTGTGCGAACTTATAACTACTTATTGCTTTTTCGCGCTATCGACCTAAGACCAAATGAAAAGTGATTTCCTTAAAGGAACAGCATTGTATCTAAATCACATAAGTAATTTCTATAGAGAAGTTTCTATTTATTTTTATTTGAATTTATCTGTCTGGTAATATTTATGTGGCAATATCAAAATCTTTCATTTGAGAAATGGTTTATGATTGCTGAATAACTTTTTGTATTATGAGTGCAACATTTCGGCTTCTATGCTGTGATTATGCTAGATTGGTAGTGTGAGGGTCTCGGATTGTGCAGGCAGCTGAAAAAATGCTGTATGGGTATTAGTCCTGTGTTTACTAAGATATATTTATTACGACTGTCGAAAGTCAAGTAATGTCCATACTTATATTCCGGGTTTATAAAACTGAATATGATTAGTTGTCATTTTGTGGTAAATCTAGAGCAGTATGAAATTAATAAATCCCACTTATGGCTATTTGACGTTTGCTAATATATGGTAGTCAACAATATCATAATAAGTTTTCACGATTTATTTGTTTCATAATATAAAACAATTAAGTTTAATAAGAGTGCCTGCCACAACGAAAAATTAGTTTCTAAGTATAGGTGATTCAAAATTACCTTTTATAAGTTAACCTTTAATAACTTCGTTTTTACAAATAGAGTTGACTTTAGATACTCTTTTAGTGACTAAAAGCCTTATGCTGTTACTTGGATATTTATAAGCAAAAAATATAAAGTAAAAACATATGTTAACTGTTGTTTGTTAATACATATGAGTTGATAATAAATACGATAACGTTAGTTTACTTGAAAGTTCGCAACTTCTATTTTGATGGCTGTATCCAATTATTTGCCACCACAATACAATATGTTAATTAATTAAGGTTCCTGTCAAATAAGGAAGCTCTAAAGCATATACCAAAATACAAGGTTTTAACTGTAGGAAATGGAGTATTGATAATACTGTTGGTGAAATTTAATATATTTATGACCTGGCAATTTTTGCTTAGACTAGTTAAATATCAAGAAACAATAGTTGATGGTCAGTTAAATAATTTTGTTGATAGGACTGTTTTAATAAATAATTAAAATTATGAATAATTACACAATCATAACAATAACAACAAAGCACAGCAAAATTTGTTATTTCAACACATATTGACAAGGATAGTTAAAACAGGATTCAACATACCGAGTCCTGCGGATCGACGTTCGTATATCGCGTTTCTCTTTATATATTGAATCATTTACTGATGATTAAAAGGTTTTGCCCGACTTCAAAGGTTATATCGCCATTTAGTCATTGCTCATTACATCGTTAACTCGTCAAATGCTGAGCGAAATAGTTAACTACAGAAGCCTCACCTTTTGAATTCCCAGAATTACTCTATTTTTGTTCAACATTAGTGGTCAGATACAAAATCTCTAGTTTAACTAATTCACTCATAACAAAATATTTTAATGCAACAGTTTGGCTGCAGGTAAATCTTCGTCATCATGAGTAACTAGTAATAGTGGTAATAAAACTTTTGTTCAATTTTGTATGTTTGATGTGATACGAAATTATTAATACCAATTTGACTAGGCAAGTAGCATACGTAGGGTGAAGTCAGGCTATATGCATATATTTAAGCATAATGTATCCTATAAATTATTAAATAAATTTCAGGTTCTTTGATTGTTTTATATGTAAATTACAAATTGACAGACATTCTGCATTTGTGTACTTCAGATTACTAAGTGCAGTCTATATTATAAAAGGTCTTTAAGGAGACTAATGGGGTGAAGCTTGAATTTTAATGTAGCCAGATATAATTAATGGAAACATTTGAGCGTACTAAGTTTTAAACATTTCTTTCTATTATATTTCAGTGCTTTCATAATTGGTTCATTTGTATTTTGTCAATTAATTAGTAAGTAATTTCAGTTTATCGCAAAATAACCTAAATTTAAAATCTTTATTTTCCTCATAATTCTTTACAACGATATTCATCTAATTGCTACTGCTGCAGTAATTTATTATCATTAAAGAAGCCGTGGTTATTGACTTGAGAATATTAGTTAGTAAATAATAAATAACGTACGTCATAATCAGTCAGTCAGTCAATTACAACGTCGAACTTGGTACATGCGTACATCAGTTTGAGTTGCCATGCCTCAAGAAGCTGATAGAGATTAAATTGTCGGACCAAATCCCAGAGTAGGGGAGGTAGTAACAGAGTAAGTACTAACGGGAAGGCATAGAGATCAGAGATGAGATTTGAGATAAAAAGTGATTCAGTAAAGAGAAAATTATGAGAAGCTCAAAAACTAGAATTTGGAGGAAAACAAGGAGTGGATGCACCTGCGCCATTGCAAACAATTTTGAGCCATATCACCTAAAGTCTCTAACCATTTGTTACGATCATCGCGTGGGCCCCAACCATGTAGTCTGTATCTATTAACATGACTCAGCCCAATTGTCAATGACTTCATGGACTGGTTCCATGCTTTTTTTGGCAACCCCTAGCTTTCTTCCAGCCTACTCCTACAACAGACAACATTGCTCGTTTCGGTAGACGGTGGTCAGGCATACGTAACACATGTTCTAACCACCTTAGTCGGTGAAGATTCACTACTTCATCGATAAACTGCTTCCACGTATATATATAAAGTTGTATGTAAAATGATTTTTGAATAAGCATTTGAACAGTGCTTCTTGAAACCTATTGATTAAAATTTCCAATAAATATTGAGTCACAAGAAGCAAAATGACGATGACTGTATCCAAAAACTGCATTGCTTTTAACCGTCATTCGTGTTAGGAACACAACTTACCAATCAAGCCTTAAGATACTACTTAGTGAGAGTGAAAAGGTATTTGATTTATTTTGTTTAAATTGATAACACCTTTCATATTTCAGGAATCAAAACTAATTGCAAAAGCTGTCTTTTTGCATGAATGTTAAAACCAGAGTATTTAAGGTTAGGACTCCAGCCGGCTGAATTTATCAAAATGTTTTCAAAGACATTCATGATATGAAAGCGAATTACATTCAGGTGTCTGGTTTTTCTTAGCTAAGTATGTATGCTTGCTTTTCCAAAAGTTTAAACTCCGATTAATCAATTTATAATGCCTAATTTTATCAGTGCCTTGATGTAAGTTAAAAGTGAACACGATTACGAACAAATCTGTTAATTCGCAATACCATTTAAACTGCAATCTTTATGCCCCGCTGACAAACTTTAATTTAGTGTATATGTTCGGTCTTTTAGGGCCGTTTGCTTGTATTACTGATGAGTAAAACTTACACACCACTTAGATTCAGGGTTTTTCTGTCGACTAACTTCAGGTATCTGACATTAATTGGAACCAACTCCTCTTCAGTGAAGATTGATAAATAAAACTGTCATTTTGGTTAATTAGTATGCTCATAGTGAAATTACTCCTCGTTGTCAACAATAAAATGGTTTTACGTTGGTTAGAGGGAGGATTATTTATAAAATCGATTTATGCCTTATTTATTTGTCAATGGTATTCAATTGCAATTAAATATACTTATGTTATCAAACAAAAATATCATTTTTATCAACAATGGTCAAGTGGGCACAAAACAGATGAACGTCACACAAGAAATATTAGGGCAGAAATGTGAGCAACACAGAATATGGATGGACACACATTACTTGAGGTTGTTACGAGATTCTTTGTTTTTTAAATAAGGTACCCATATAATCCAAGATATAAGAGTCTCTAGAATAGAATATCAATCACAATAAGAAACATAGAAGTCCCTGTTCATAACACAATGAAATTTGTAAATAGTGAGTATAAAAACGCAGTAAGTTGATAATTCATAAAATGATGAAAGTTAGACCTCCTTAGCTACTTATTAAGATTATCTCTCGGACCTCTATATGATAATCCAAATTTCTTGATGTTGTTGGAGTATATCACTTTCATTAAATCTTTACAAAACCGGTAGTGATTTATCATAAAGCCAAACACCCAGCACTCGCTTTACGTTTTAGAGATAAAATTAGCATGAAACCGTTGAATACAGAGAAATGATAAAATTTACGAACAAGCAAAATGCCTATATTAGGATACAAAGAACAAGAACTTGGTTTAACAAAGGAACCCCCTTTCAGTGACTTTATTTTTAAGCATCGCAGTGATATATATATGCAATATATAAACGTATGTATATAAACTTATTATCTCACTCGACATAGGTTTTTTTTATTAACACCTCTCTAATGAAAACGACCTGCTTTATCTGAAAGTACATCGATGAGGACATGTCAAACAGTGGAATAATTGACACTTACTTTAACAACATACAGTTAAGATACACCTTTGTTGCATAATTTATCTTCGGGAGTAAAATTTAGGAATAAAAGAACAGAATAACAGTAGAATTTATTCTGCAGGTCTCTTACCAGCGGACTGCTTCGTAGCCAGTCTTTAAATAAATGGTTGAAATCGACTATCAACACCATTTCTACAATAGCTATAAACATGATATTTTTACTATCTGCGGTGTGGCAGCCAATATGAATAATATGTCACATGCTTTGAAAATCTTTATTAATCCATGAAATTCACTGGTGCAGAATAAAATACATTAAAAGTAAGCCTCTTTGATGTTAAAATTAAACCTAGCAGAACGCTGCAAAGATTTATCTATAGAAAAGTTGCAAGGAATGGTCAACTATCAAGTTTCTATAACTGGATTCATATTAGCAGGAATATAAAATTAATTATATATCCTGCCTCTGGATTCTTACAAATCTGTCTTCCTGGCTCTGTAAACGGGGGTTAACTGTCTTCGAATGTTGAGTGAGACGACTTTTTCCGGTAAAATTTACTGCTGCAAACCTCAGGCCAATTTTTTTAAGACAATCCATAATCTCCTTATCGAGGACACTGTACAAAAACTTTAGCTTCAGAGGTAACACTCTGGATAATTTCTCAAAGAAAAGGCTATCAAACGCCGTTTATAAAAATTCTATTTGTAGTAAATATATATGAATACATAAAAAATAAGCTATTGCATTTAATCTCTTTATTGCTTATCTATGAGTTCAATTATTCCTGTGTGACAAGATATATTAATTACTCAGTTCATCTCAAGTCCTAATTCAAATATACTGTATTACTCACGAGAACTCCAATAACATTTTAAATTTGCATCAGTAAATAAAATTACAATATGGTTTTCATATAAAGAGTAGCCACATAAGACTAGTACTTAACTTATTTGATATCATGTACAGGCTTCAGATATTGATACACAGTGTTCATTCTGTTACTCATGACTTTAATGTTTCCTGTTATTTTTAAAATCTAAACATCACGTATACTGTTAACTTATATTCGTTTCATCAAAAAAACTGTTGATCAGGTGAAGAATAATGTCCATTTGAATTTTTGTTATAATAGCAATTGTCTAGTAAAAGTAATCTATAAGTTCCTGCGCTAGTTCAAGTGAGTTATGAGGGTGACCATGATTGCCTATCAGTATGGCCTTATGTCAATAGGAAGCCAATAAAAATTACACTTGCGAACTGTAACTGAACTGTATAAATGCAGCAGAGTACATGACTAACCAAAACCCATCTATTGAGAGGAAGCATAGAAATATGACTTTAAAGTAAAAAGTTATGAAACAATTAGGAACAACCACTTTTATACAATACCTGCTGGACAACGGCGTGAGGGAATTCGCAAAGTTATATTAAAGACGAAACTAAATCTGCATACCTAAATAGGGTTACAGGTAAAGATTAAAACCATAGTTACTCGAGAAAGGGTAATGGTAGTTGTTAATAAGTTAACGTAAAGCTTACAATCTAAGGAATACAAATATTTTTTTATTAAATGTTTGATGAATACAGTTTAATAATGTGAATCTTATTAGAATAAAAATAGGCTCCACATACTGGAATTTTCTATTATTTGACCCTTTGTTATAGTGATTGAGTGAAATATATTCGTAAGTTATGTTGATATAAAGAAAATGACTTGCTTCTGTATGGCTATTACCAAAACAAATTACGTAATAAAAAAGATTACATCGTTGTTGCTCCAGGTCTTATATATTATTTAAACAAAACAAGAAATAGCAGATTAGACTTTAACCTCCGAAAAACTTGAAGATTTCGCACGCTTAAAATGACAGGATTTTAAAGAAATAAAAATAATTTTCAAGTTAAAACATTTTTAGTATTTATAGTTGATAGGACATATTTTAGTGATACTGAAGAATGCCAACTAAACCTTCCGGTATGAAACATTAACTTTAAATGGTAGTGGAATATTGAGATGACTCCTATTAGTATTAGATAGAAACTTGAATATGTAATTAATCTTAGATTAGCTTAGGTATCTCTGAAACACAAAGAAAATTAGAATTATCTATTATTTTACACAAAGTTTTGCCACTGTTATGCATCAACAACTGTACGTTGCACTGATTTCAAAACGTTCAGGTTCCACGAAAATTAATTTTCTACTAAACAATAATAGAGTGAAACGAAACGAAAATGATGCAGAAATTTTCAACTTAGTACTCAAAGTTTTGCGTCTGACACCGAATACATAGTGCACAAATGATTTCTTTTCGGGAAAAACATACTTATCAAATTATTTATCTTGGCTCTAGTTCTAAACAAGTTAATGTAAACACGATTCCTAGTTTAACATGAATTTACTATGTTTCGTAAAGCATCTTATTGACAATAAACAGTCTCTAGCGCCAACGGTATATATGATTTGAAGTAAAAAACTTCTCATGTGCTAGATAATATACGTTAAATATAAGTTAAAACCAAAACATTATGAAATGCATCTAAATTCGTAACTGCATTTGTGTACTAATTGACTTTCAAGTACATAAATAACCACTTGATTTTGTATACGTAAAGTAGTCAGGATAAAAATGAGTAAAAATATTTAACTTTGAAGTATATTAGACTTATGTACTTAAACACTAATCAGTTTATCATAAACGTTAAGTCAACGTAGTCGTTGAATGTAAATAATTTTCAACCAGATAGATTTTAGTTTCTATGAGGATTAGTTTAACATTTTGGTTAATAATCTATAAAAATTCAGTTACTTGGTTATTAATATGGTTTAACCTTGCCTATAATATTCCTTGGGTTTCAATTACTAAGGCTGTTAATGAACAATTTAAACAATTGGAATTTACTATTTTATTGCTTAGAAGCATGCGGAATAACCAAAGTTCAATCTTCTATACAATTATATTAATTTATTTTATTATTCAGGCAAAACTTAAATCAAAGCTTACAGAATACTATAGTTCCATTTTATTAAATTATTATTATTTCCATAAGAAACTATGGTATACTAAATTTTTACTTAGATAGATTACTGTACTTTTCAAAATGAAAACAATAAACACATTTTTTCACTTCAGGTTAACATTCGCTTTTGATAGAAAGACATTTTGGCTTAGCGAATTGATAACTATATAATAGCAAAGACAAAAAATCATCTTATGATTATGGCTGAAGACCAAGAACATTACAAGGATGAATGCCAAAAGCGAAACCATAAATCAATGTTGTCTTCAAACAATAGTGGAACAATTTCAAAACACTGTGGATGTCATAAAAAGCTACCGTTATTCCTGTTTATTACTGCATATGTTTCATTTTGTTGTTTCGGTGCACTTTGTCTTAACTTACTAGAAAGACCTACAGAAAGATTGGAGAGATTGCGTTTACATGCGTCCCAAATCAACTTTTTGAAGACGAATCCGTGTGTATCAAGTAATATACATCTATACATATTTTTTGTATGTTTCTTTTCACTTTATATCCAGATTCAAGTCTATTCGATAGAGATTAATAGGCCACCAATGTCTATTTAATAAATACCGCAGGAAATTTGAAATTAAAAGGGGTTCTTATTAAAAGGGAATATGATATGCAACTACTGTTCGACTGAGGTCAATGAGATGATATTTAGTCACTTTTTAAAGTTTGGAAACTGACAAATGAATTCACAATCTGAATTGGATATGACCCACTGTTCATGAGTCAGTTCTTAATGCACCTTATGCAAACTCGAAAGTTTAACAGTAGTCAGTATTTTGAATACAGCTAGAATCTGACTTATATCTTGGTTAATTAACGTGACTTTAGCAAACTGACTGAGCATTGTGTTTAGGATATAGTGGTTTACAGATGTATTAGTATTTAAATTAAGTGAACTAATAGTAATAATTTCACTAAAAATTGCCACAGGTAACATCTAGTTCTTAATTTCACTCCGAAAATGATTTTTTCTTCATATCAAATCGTATAAATCCACATTTTTGTCTTATCAGTATTAATGTTATTACTATTGTTTTCTGTCATAATTTCATAATTTAAAGCTAATTTTCTAGCTTATTATTACTTCATTCTTGCTATCTAGTGGCTCTACAATAGTCATCTCCTAGTATGCTTCTCCCACAGCTAGATAAATATGATTAATTTCAAAATCTCTATGAGCATATGCATAGTTTCATTTTATTGACATCATTTGATTTTCCAACAGCATTCCTCCTATTTGCACCATTTTTATATAAATTTGTATAAATATACATGAACTTTAAGAATCTGGACAGACATTACCAAAAATGTGGATGACAGCTGTAAATTATCAAGGGAAACTGTTCTAACGAGTATTTAAAGGTAACTAATAATCTTAACTCCCATCAAACAATCACTACATAATAAACATTGATTTTTCATGATCAATAGATAAAAAAAATATGTTTTAAGTTCCGACAGACTTGAGTTTTCATTCTACGTTTTTATGTACCTGATAGCATGTGATAAATATTAGAAAAATATTTTACTAACTGACATGGATTATATTACTACAATTATGCATATATATTAATTGTATTCATAGTTGAGGAACTTCAGAAATTTGTTAGTCATATTGCATCAGCTACAAAAATGGGTATATCAATGGCGCCAGTTAGAAATCTTAGCAAATATGATGCATTGGGTATCCCTAAAAATTGGTATGAAAACTTTTATTTGGAAACAAATGCTGAAGTAAATGCTCAACTTGAAGCAATTGCAAGACGTGTGCTAAATGAAGAAGAGATAAATAAGAGTAGTTGGAATTTTTTCGAAGCAGTATTTTTTGTAATAACAGTTATTACAACTATAGGTAAGATTGAAAATAGTATCCTTAACAGTTAAAATGCATAAATTATTTAACAGCTTTTCATATTTATGTAAAATGCATTTAAAATGTTAGTAGGGTAGAATGTTCTGTTTAAAAGGATGTTTATTAAACGTTAATAGATGAGGACAAAAGTGATACTGATAAAGGTGCAGCCTCAGATTGTAGAGCTTCATTGTTCTGATATGTGACATACAAAAATGTCTAAGTGACTGACGGTCTGGTTAAATTGCTAAGCTAATAGTATACATCACTAAAATCAACGTACTGAGTTACACTTTTCCTCTGTCATTAACAAAAACTTGTCGGGTTTTATAGTATGACATTTCCAAGACTATGTGTACTAAAATGGACGTCTAGAATAGTCAGAATGTTTCACTGTTTTGCAAAAGTAACATTGTATAATTACTCGCTGTTAGAGAAAAATCCTTTATGTTTTGATACATCGTTCAAATCAATTTTTATTCTAATCGATGTTAAACATCTCAATTATTTATGTTTAGCTAATAAAATACTTTGTTTGATTAATCATGATTTGAAATGAATCGTTTCTGCTACAAATTTTTTTATCATGAAAAGTATTAATTAGCTATGATAACTGAATCGCAAAATAATACAACGTTTTAGTTCAAGGTGTCGACTGGAAAGTTTTTAATTATACACACTCATTATAATCTACTAATATATATGATAGAATTGATGGAATAATTGGTTATAGACCAAATAAATATTTAATACTTTTAATTAGATAACTAATTTCTGTATTTAGAAATGTTCAATTAATTTTTGAAGTTATATTATGCCAATTACCTATATAGATATTTACATCATCGTAGAAAATCAAAAGTAAATTTAACTGAACTTTGTTGTTCACTAGCCATGAGTCCTGTTTTAAAACCTGGTTTTATTTTCTATGCTTTTACAATTAACTTCTATGAATAAATATGCATTATCATTATGTAAAAGCAGCTTGATTTATTGAGATTGTAGTAATCTTTCAGGATTGTTTGGTTATTTATGTTAGAAGTTCAACATACATCGTGGAAATGTTAAATATTTTAATTCTGACGTAAAATAAGACAACTCCCCTTATAGTTAAAACACACGCCTTCTTAATAAAATAAAGTGAATTTGAAATATACTCATAAAGTCGAAGTGCTATTTATTTAACCACTTAACTATACTCATGTTTATTATAAGGAAATAATAAGGAAGGAAGTGCTAAAAATCTCGTTTAATAAAGGGATTAATAGTCAGTTGTTTAATCACTAAACTATTATCATTAATTTCATTTCATCATCTACTTACTCTGGCTTCAGTAATCAAGATTTTAGGTGATGCAGACAGCGTTCAGTTTACAGTAGATAATATCGATTTTTACTTGACTTCGGAGCCAAATTGAATTAAATTGAAAATGACCCTTTTAATAGCATGCAGTTATTTCCTATTATATATTTCAAGATTGTATATTGGGGACGTAATATATTTTTCACGAAGACAAATATATTAATACAGAGTGTGCATATTTTTTAACTTGTATTCATCTCATCTAGCTTGATCCCATGATAACTTTGAAGAGCATAAGAAAAAGCAGCATCTACTGGACAAAATGAATTTACTATGTTTCAGTACTTATTATCGATTTCAAACACCTTGAAGTTAAAACGAGTAATTTAGTTACTTAATTTGGCAAAAATGATGTAGATTTTAGAGAAGAGAATGCAAATAATAAGTGGGACATTCCACAAGATATGCAATTAATCAAGTCATATTCACAGTGTTTTTATAAAATGAGAAAATGGAATTATGCAATGTAAATGGATTAGGTTATGGGTTACTTAGTAAAAATAATCAAAAAGAAAGAATTATTATTAAAGTATCTAAACAAATGACTACACAATGAATCGACGTAATTTTGGACGAATGTCACGTTTATTTAGTGCATAGTGTTAATTGAATCCGTTCATCCTTTTGCATTGTGACCACTAGTCTAAATAAATCACTATGTTGTTGAGTTGGGTTGGTTAAAGGCAGTCATCAAAAAACCCTAGATCTTAGTTTTGTGGTGCTCTGGATTTTCATAGTCTTCAGAAAGCTGACAACCCCCTGACGAGTCTGGTATCCTGTAACTAGGCAATATGATATGAATTTTAGGAATAAACGAAAGTAGATATTCTTAAATATGAACATTTAAAATTAAAACTCCTGATTCTCACACCAAACTTATTCAGTAAAGTATTTTTTTAAGTGACATAATTTACTAAACAGTTTCCTTTCATGGTACCAGTCTTACTTCTGCCTTTAAGTATTGCCTAAGTTATGATAATTTGCTTCCTAAATCTATTTAGTTTACAGTAATGTTTGTTTCTTAAAGATACAATAGGTTTTCTGATGCTTTGATAAAAATGTGATGAAATTTATTTTTTGATAAAAAGTCGTGAAGTATTAGTGGAATGAATTCTTTCAATCAAAGTCATCGACAGACAAAAATAAAGAACTAAGTGATACATAGAGTAAAATGAACTTAGTTCAAATTTTTTGACATTCACATAATTGTGGCTATTCATGAACAAAAGCTAGTAGAAATAATAATTCAGTAACACACAAGAACTGAAAAATAAATTGATAAGCCAAATATGTCTCAGTCAACTCCGTGAAGTCAACTAATGTAAGCACATGATTTATGATCATTCTAGATAATGAAAAAAATAATTTCTTATTAGGAAAATAAATTTTATCGTCTTGGAATAACAAAGAAATTTAATGAATTACATTTTATTGGAATTTACCGACAAACCAGTAACGTTATTATTGACTTGTTATTAGCTGTTAATTCTATGAATTAACTCAAATAGCAACCCTTTATCTCACTAATTAAGAAAAGTTTCTATTGAACGTTTCTTGCTTATATAATACATTAGCTATTTCAACCTAATTACTACTTTATGAACATAAAACGCTTAACACGAAAGCAGATTATTTGATGAAGTCTTCAACATAATATTTAGTCTTATAATTTATTATCAATAAATAATATTAATATAGAGTTGTTTAGTCATAGTCTGTAGGGTACTCTAGACCTATATTTTGTCGTGGTGATAACTACTACCAAGAACTACGCCTAATTACAGAATTTCCTGTCAACTAAGTTCGAAATACCTTGGATCATAACATAGAACAGGCGACAATGAGTCATTATTAGTTGTGGTTACATTGCAACTTAATTAATAGAGCACAAAAGCACTAAATATACATTCCAGTAGTCAGTCAATTTCAGTCGATCAATCAGTCGATGCCCGTTACCCCATGTGTAGCATAGGCCGCCGAACAGCCTTCTTCAACCAACCATGTCCTGGGCTTTCCTTTCCAGCTCTTTCCAAATGCTCTTCATGGCTATCTCCAATTCTTAACACAATGTGTTCATAAGTCTTCCTCTTTTCCTTTGGCTTTCAGGATTCTAAGTAAGTGCCTTTCTTGTGACACAGTCTAGTGATTTCCTCAAAGTGTGTCCTAACTATCACCAACGTCTTTTCCTGATTTCTTGGTCGGCTGGAATTCGGTTGATTTGTTCTCTACCATTAAAGGTTGTTGTTGATGATAACTAGCCGATGGATCTGAAGTATCTTACTCAGACAGTTGTTTATAAATACTTGTATCTTTTGGATCATGCGTTTCGTAGTTCTCCAAGTTTCAGCTCCATACAGCAGAACTGTCTTCACATTTGTAATGAAAATTCTGACTTAAATGTTGACTGACAGTTGGTTTGAGTTCCAGATAATTTTCAGTTGTAGAAACGCTGCTCTTGCCTTTTCAATCCGTGCTTTCACATCTGCCACAGATCAGACCCTTCTTGTTTTTGGATGATGCTAAGCAAGTGTGTAGAGGTTTTTACGTCTTCCAGAATTTCTCAGTCCAGTGAAATCGGGTTAGTGTTTGTTGTTTCGTTTAGGAGGATCTTGCTTTTCCCTTTGTTATTGTTGATGCCTACTGCTGCCGAGGATGCTGGTACCTTTTCCACCTTCATCTGCATTTGTCGCTGTGTGTGGAATGGGAGAGCTAGATCATTTACAAAGTCCAAGTCATCTAGTTGCATTGATGTTGTTCATTGTATTCCGAGGTCGCCTTGATATGTTGCAGTTTTCGTGATCCAGTCAACTACCAGCAGAAAGAGGGAGAGAGTAAGCAGCCTTATCTGACACTGGTCGTCACTTCGAATGATTCTGTGAGCTAACCTCCATGCACGATGATACAGTGTATTCAGTCGTAAGAATTTCATATGATGTTAACTATCTTATCGGGTATCCGATAACGTCGTAGAAGGCTCCATAATATTCTCATATCCACGCTGTCGAATGCTTTTTTTGTAGTCGAGGAATTCGATTTAAAGTAATTAATTCCATTTAATTGATTGTTCAACAGTGAACTGTAGAGTAGCGATTTGGTCGACACAGGACCGGTCTTTACGGGATCCGTCCTATTGATCTCGAAGTTGGGCGTTTACTAGATCTTTCATTCGGTTCAATAACACTCTGTTGAAGACTTTTCCTAGCATCTAAAGAAGAGTGATGCCTTTGTAGTTCTCGCAATTACTAAGATCTCTCTACTTGATGAGGTACTCTTCCTGTCAGTCTGTTGACACTTGTTCTTCCTCCCAAATTTTCCCAAAGAGAATGTAGAATATCTTTGAAGTTGCTTCTCTATCTGACTTTAGTGCCCCAGCTGGTATGTTGTCTGACCCTGCTGACTTACAACTCTTGATTTGTCGGATGACTATTTTGATTTCTTCGACTGTTGGTGAGTTAGTGATCATGGGGAGATCAATGGCTTCTGCATTGATAACTAGTGAGTTCAGTGGGGCTGGTCTATTCAGCAGTTATTCGAAGTGTTCTACCCACCTGTTTCGTTGTTCATTCACTTCTGTGATTAATTTGCCAGTCTTCTTCTTGATTGGCCGTTCTGGTTTACTGAATTTCCCAGCTAGCCTCTTCGTTGTATCGTAGAGGTGCCTCATGTTTCTTCCTCTTGCAGATATTTCCGCCGTCATTGCTAGGTCCTCTACACATTTCCGTTTATCTGACCTAATGCTCCTCTTCACTTGCTTGTTGACTTCTATGTATACGGCCTGTGCCTTGGTTTTCTCTGTTCTTGTCCGGCTTTTGTTAATCCCTATTTTCTTGCTCCTCCTTTCTTCTATCTTATTCAGAGCATGAACAGAAATTCATTCTTTCTGGTGGTGCCCGTTTCCACCCGAGACCTCCTGACAGGTTGAAGTTATTGTTTCCTTAATCTCTAACCAGTTGTCCTCCATAATTATTCCATCTTCTAATAGATCGTGAAATGCCTGGATCTTATTTTTGAGAAATATCTTGAATTCGTTGCATCTGTTAGTATCCCGAAGAAGAGCTGTTTTAAACTTTGTAATACTGCTGTACCGGTTGTCTAGTACTTCTTTGGCTGCAGTTTCATTTTAGCCACCGCCAGATGATGATCTGAAGCTATGTCAGCTCCTCTCATTGCTCTTACGTCTTCCGTGTTCCTTCTAAATTTCTTATTGATGCAGATGTGGTCGATTTGGTTCTCCGTAATGTGGTTCGGTGAAACCCATGTAGTTTTGTGTATGCGTTTGTAAGAGAATACAGTGCCACCTATAATCATAGGTTTGCAAACCTCAATGTTTTCGTTCCTTTATCCCAGTCCATGTCGTCCCATGATGTCTTCATATCCGGTGTTGTCCATTTCAACCTTGGCGTTTAGGTCTCCCATTAGAATGGTCAACTCCTTGGCTGAGTATTTATGGATGGTTGATTGAAATCTCTCATATAATTGGTTTTTGTCGTCTTCATGGCTGTCATTATTGGGTGTATAGCACTGAATGATATTCATTGTAATCCCTTTTTTCTTTATCTTGAAGGATGTCTGATGATTCTAGGTCCATGAGGTTTCCATCCTATAAGAGCCTTTCATGTTTATTTGACAACATTATTGCTACTTCTTGTGTGTGAGGAGTTTTCTTCTTCGTGGTCAGAATATAAAAGCATTTCTCAGGAGAACAATAATTTCTGTCCAGCTTGTACCTAATGGGTTTCACTAATTCCACGTATCGTTAGGTTGTATCTTTTCATTTCTTCAGATATTTACATGCTTTCCCCTGTCTCCCACATCGTGTAGACATTCCATATACCCATAACAATGGTTACTCTGATTGTCAGAAGAGGCATTGATCTAGAGGCTTCCAAAAACTCGGCTTTCATAATGAGGCATCATAACAGACCTTCTTACTTCCTGTGCAGAGTTAAAATGGTTATAAAGCTTTTTACTGGTTAGCGTTGTCGTTTTACGGGATGAGGCCGCTAACCCTATGCCCAACCCTCCTTCCTTATCCGAGCTTGAGACCGGCAGCAACTTTAGGGGTAGCTCCAGGTGGAGTTGGTCATTCAATGTAGAAACTATCAAAAGGTTGGTATATACATTACAAAATATGTTCAACTGAAGAGTTACAACCTTACTACATACAAACTACTTAAAGTGACGTACTTTTTAAGAATTCAGCAAATTTATCCTAAACATACCAGCTGGAAAATCTGTCTGTTGCTAGAAACAACTGTCGATAGAAAGAAAACACTGATAATTTTTACATACTATTTAACATATCTCTCATTTTTTGCTTGTTTAAATAATTCGCTTGGACAATTCAAATTTTATTTACAGAGTTTACAGATTATTATTAAAATCCTCAAATGTTATTGATCTTACCATCAACCCGTGCGAGGAATTTATAGATCAGGACCACATACTGTGACTTTTTCACAAATGAGTCATATTTTTAAGTATTTTATGGTTGATATTTAAGTGCTTCTTTATGCTCAAGAATGTGGTTTTCTAATTGTCAGTGTAAATCACATCTATAATGATTCTATTTATTAAGCTCTTATTTAATTTGTACAGGTAGTTTTTTTCCTAGTACAAGACAACTTATTCACTTACTAAAAGCTTACTGTGAGTAAACAAGCATTATTCAACTAACACATTGTTAGCACTTAACATACAGATGAAACCATAGATTGAGTACAGTAAATACTAGAAATGCTTGACCAAGTCAGGCTTTATGGTTTTGCAGTGTTCTATGGAAAGCATTTGCATAAAAAATTTTAACAAAAAGGGTTTCCTATAAATAAACTGTTTAGAATTTGGAATGTACATTATGAGCGGAAATTAGTTAGAACACTACTGGAAACCAGAAAGCCCTAGACAGCTGCCTAGTCTGATTGTGGGAGACATCCAAGACTTAACTAGATATTAAAGCCAAAATCTCCGAATTCCTCAGCTAATAGTTAGCCTTAAGAACAATTAGGCGTCATACAATGATCAAAATTTTTAACTTTATTGAGTTTGATAAATACTACCTGGCTTCATCTAATTTTATGGACTGCTAGCTTCATCACATTTGATATTAATCCCATTGGCTACTTTTTCTCACCAAAGCCCCAGGATCACCTTCGGAATTTATTCATCTGTGATCACATGTTTCAACAATTCTCTTGCCACAGTCAGTGATATACATTCCAAATTTCACAACCTCTACACTATTCAGTACTATGTTCAAAGGTTTTAACAAAAACAATAGTTTTTTAGTTAGCTTTCACGTACTAGAATTTTTATCATATTGATAGGTCTCTACTTTTCCACATTTATAGCTTTTAAAAGTGTTTAGAAGTCATTGGAACGTTTTTAATTTTCATTGGTCTCATACCATGTCATACAGTTTAGTAAAATTTTCATCCTTATTCATTAAAAAATTTATTTTGACTAGTATTGTTTGATTTGGATTGTGGCTGGCAAGCGGAGTCCAGAACGCGAGTTTTGTAGGATTTTGTAACTCTTCAGTCGGATGTACCTGCATCCCACTGTTGATGTTCACACCGGGACTAGAACTCATTTCGTTCCATGTTAAACGCCACTGCATTTACTACTAGGCTACTGAGTCCAGACAACCACACTTGTGCAACGAGCACCTATATGTAACTAAATTGTGCACTCAACTGACGAGTCTCAAATAGAACGAAACGCGCGTCCTGGATTTTGTTTGACAACCATAACCCAAATAAAACAATACCTGTGAATAGCTGCTATATTCAGGCAATCCGCTCAGGAAATACATGACTGCAGAGAATGATCAACTTCAGTCCGTAACAAATCAACGGGAAGATCTAAATACATTCTAACTATGCTTTGACCTGTATTTTACAAGGTCAAATTGAATATGATTCTCATTTGATTAATAACTGTTTTATCCTTAGTCGATATGATTTCGAAATATAAATTAGTCTGCGTATTTAATACAGATGTAAATCATTAAAGAGTACAAAATTCTCTATATTCATAAATGCCTGGGTTTTTCATTGTCAGCGTTACGCACTATATTTATTAAAATTTTATTGGCAAATGTGGATCCTGAGAGAATTGGCTTAGTGACTCTGCTTTTTTCGAAATTCGGCTAAGTCAGATTAATACTATTAATGGAATACGAAATTCGTGATTCATTCTACTCGTCAACTAAATGTATTTGCATACCAGTAATGATCGTTGCACTGAAAATCTAACATAATCATATATAGAGCATAACGTATCCAGCATCCCATTGAAGATTACAATACAACTTTCATAATACTGAATTTAACGTCAATAATTTGAGTTATCAAACCAGTATCACTGTATCGTCAAATTTTATAACGTGTTAAGTAGTTGATACTAAAGTTATTATGTATATATTATGCAAAACCAGTATTGTAAATAGAGAAACCTAGAGTTATATTGGTCGTTTGGGCCGGTAGGGGGGCGGAAATCTACTTCCAATCTATGTATTAATTGAATGTAACTATACAAGTAAGAATTTAAGCATTACATTGAATATTAAAATTATTCTTTAGAAATGTTCAGTATTTATTATGTTTTAGATAGAATATAGTAACATAAAGTTCTTCAGGTATTTAAATCATATTGCACTCAGACTATTTCTTATAAAAACACATATCCCATTTCTACTATTCTATGCGAAAGTGGGTGGATAGAAGTTAGTATGGTAAAGAGAAAGGTCAAATATTTTGTGTAATTTCAATTGGCTGTATACTCTTAAAATGATAAGATCAAATAGTCAAATATACTTTAAAAGCAACGACTGATGACTGAATCATCCTAATATTAGCCTCAAAATTTTTGTCAACTTCGTTTACTTTGCTCTGTTGCATCTTCTGTAGTAAATACTTAATAGGTTTATCTAAGATCTGCTGTCAATGGGAAAAAAAACAGGTGACAATATTGAGCTGTATAAATCGCTAATATATATATATATATATATATATATATATATATATATAGCCTTACACAAGGCATTCATTTATCATATATATAAGTAATTAATCAATCAAGAATAATTGTCAATATGTCAATATACTATACTGAAAAAAATGACAGGCTACAAAGCGAATATTATTGCTGCCAATATTACGGATCTTATTTTAGCAATAATTAAGAGCTATCTTCTTTTTCTTGTTTGCTCAGCTATTTTGTATGAACTAACCAAATATAGTGCACCAGTAAAATTCATGATTAAGTCTAGTCAGAATCATGGGTTGCACTAAAATAACATAGTTTCTATAACGTGTTTAATGAAGAACGTCTTTACATCTTATTCATTAATGCCAGTTTCACTTAATAATACTTATTAGGATATTTTGAGATAAAATCTATATATATATATATATATATATATATATATATATCGAATACGGCATTTTTTTACATTATAAAGGCAAGCATAAGTTTTCGTTTGGTGGGTATTGCTTACCAAAAGATATAGCTTCAATTAACTGAATTTTTAAAATATAAAATGATAAATACATACGTTCTCCGAATTCATAAGAGAACTTTATGAGTTCTCAGTTAAAACTTGAAAGCACAAGAAACTTCTTAGTAAACGGGTATTTTTGCAAATTACTAACAGGAATCTATTCAAAATAACATGAGTATATTCGAGAACACTTTTATCGTAGTTTAATGTTTGTATTCACTGATAAGTATGGTCGAATGTACTAGATAGTTAAAATTTATTGTTTTATGTTATTGAAAGTTATTTATTTACGTTTTGTGATAATATTGATTAGTCCTTTTACTACAAAAAGAACGAGTGACAGTTAAATTTTACTGTTTCATACTATTCTCTACCTGTATGAATTTGTATTTATATACCTTCATCGGATTAAGAAAAGGCATAGATCAGACTAAAAAGCATTACTTAGCGTAAACTGACGAATACAAATGCTGAAATTGATGACGTGATAGGATTTTCTTAATAGAAAATCATTAAAATAGTGTTATAAGAAAGTCAAAGATGGAGTGATATAAGGACTGTCCAGAAACAGAAGATTGACACGATGCGTAACTATGTAACTGTAAAAAATGTTGAAAGGACTTACATGGTCATAAGGGATATGTTGAGAGGAAATACTATAATGAAACCCATGGACGTTTTCTAAATTGATATACAGCCTTCAAAAAAGCATGAAAATAACAATAATAAATTTTCAGCAACACAATCGAGATATTCAATGTAGGAGAGGGTTGGTTGACATTAATAAACTGGTAGTCGAGTTTGTAATTTTTCATATATAATGTTTCAAAAATTTTTTTTCCTTTATTTAGTGGTTGTTTTGAAAGACTTAAAATTACAGCTTGGCTGTCACTAATAAGCTGTCCCTTAATTGCGGTTTTAAGAGCCGCGGTGCCTATGTTTCGTAAGCTCCATAAAAACTGCAAAAACGCCCTCCCCCCTCTGTTCATCAATAATATATTCTCTTGCGGGTACTTAATAATAGGTGAATACATTTGATGTCAACAAGAAAAGTAGAGCTTATGGTTTTTTATTATCTTACAAAAACATTCGTCTGACACAAGGCGACAAAACTAACAGTTTGACCTGAAAGTAACCTGTAAGGCAATTATTTTGCAGTTATGCAATCTAGTGACTTCATTACTTCTGTAGCCCAGATGTTAAAAGTAGTTGAACTCACAGCTTCTGTGGATATCTATTGGCTACAAATTATTTCCACTAACTATAAGTTTTTACCAGAGTTTCTTCTTAACGAGTGGTTTAAGTGTTTGACTAACTAAACACAATAAAGTTACAGTATCATGTATCATCTTGTTTTACAGTTTGTAACTTCTATTTCGTTGAATTTCAAGATTCGGAAAATAGAATCATAGTACTGACATTGTGTTTTAAAAAAGTCTGATTTATTTACTAATGGTTTTGCAAATAAGAATGTTAAGGAATTTATTGTTATAAGATCCACTATTATAAAACGAAAAGAGATTCTTAACGATGAGAGTCATTAATAAACCATTGTTAGTTAATGTAAATTCATAAACTCAGAGAAACGGTATTTAAATAATAGTTTAAGAAATCTACCTATTTTTAAGGGATGTCTTAATTAATCAATTTTAATTTTAAGAAATCACTTCACCGTGTGTCTACTCGTCTACCTAATTGATTTTTTCTAACATTTCTGATAACTGTAAATGTAACTCAAAAGTACAGTATGTGATTTAGAATACAGTGATTTTCAATGACTTGCCGTTGTCAATAAAAAATATTTTGTCACATTCAAATATTGTAGTTTCGTCAGGTATTCAACTTCTTTTAAACGAGATATCATGTGAAATAAACTTTAGATTAATTTACATATTTGGCAATTTTTAATAACAATCATCATTAACTGTTCTCACTATCCCTCCGTCATTCGTTGTAAATAAATTTTGTTGGGAATTCGTTCTTAATTAGTTAAAGCTGGTGTATTATAACAGTCACTCTTGAATAAAAATGCAGAGTATACTATTTTTGATATTACGAAGACACAAACTATCAATATTGATTCTCAACCTTGAAACAACGATGTGGTCAAATCAATATCAGCTATCGTTTAAAAAATTCGATTGAAGACTGCCGTTACTATATAGGCACTTGTTTGAATCCTGACCATGCTTTAATGAAGGCATCCATTTTCGTACATCACAGTGAAAGCAAAAAAGTCACAACATCAGATGATTTTAATCCCAAAATGAAACGCTAAAAAATGTATTTAGTAAAAAACTAAATAAGTACATGGTCGTTTGTGAAGGAAAATGCTATCTTGAAAAGACTTCGATTAGTATCAAAAATACTGTTGAATCAGTAACCATAAGCCATTAGAATAGGGGATTATTTGATATTCATTTCTCTTGCCAAATTCATAACTGCTCGGGTCCATACACTTCCTGGCTACGAGTGGAGTGAAGTCGTAAAAACATTTCAACTCAAGCGTCTATAAAGTGATGAATGTCAATGGCAAAAGATAGTAAACACTATACAGCTGTTCAGATTCCTCAAATGAAACAGTTACCGAAACTTACTTTTTCATTGAGACTGTCTTAAAAAGAGATAAACGGTGATACAATTCCATTCCAGGAGACATAATTATTAACAGAATCTTGGAATTATTCAAACTAAATTTCATGTACTCTAGTTATCCAAACTACTACAACAATTACAGAACAACTTGTTCTGGCTTCTTTTCTTGCCTTCTACAGTTTCTAAATGCACCTTTATTCTTACAATTCTACTACATTTGATTTGTCGATTGTCCACTCTCGCAACTTTTACATAACATTCCGATTTGTATTACCTATGAAACATCTTGCTGATAGAATTCACTATACTATCATATCATCAGTCACATAATATAATAGCTGTTTCTCGAGTGTCAAGAATAAAGATGACATTAGATATATATAATCTGAGTTATTACTTAATTATGACATTTCTTTTGACAATACTGCCTGATATCTTCGATGATTTTGATTTCGGTTATTTCCTAGAAGAAGCTTGAACTAGATTACTATGTAGAATATTGAAATTATTGTAATGGTTGTTTATATTCTCTTAGTGGAAAATAATTTGTAAATGATTATGGCGTGTAACAAATAATCGACCTTAGTACTTATCTACCATTATGCATTACTCGAGTGTTGTAATCTAGTTTATTTTTATATAAACCTCATTTACCTTGATTATCTTATTATTCTTTTCTACAGACGTTGAAATCATAAGTTTTCTTTAGTTTGCTCACACTGGTTGATCACTATGTAGTAACCAGTTTGATGCTCCTCATAGTGCTAATCGAATTTTTTCGATCGAGTTGTAATGTGGCCTAAGTAATTTGATATCACTAGCACTATGATGAGACGGAAGGTGGTTTGGAGGTAGTCGGATTGCTGGAAAGTGATGAATAGCACAAAATGTAGGTTTAGGGTTTCCTTCCGACTACCCTGCCTGCAAACCACCTACCATCTTTAGCTTGTTTCTCTATTTTTTTTATATTTGGTGATTTTATAAATCAGTCAGTCACATTATTGATAAGAAATTTATATTTCACCTTCTCTGACTTTGTTTTTTTCTTGACCTAGTCTGTTGTATATCACATTATTTACCTACAAACACCCATTGCAAAATATGAAATTCTTCACTGTGTAGTGAAATTAAGTAGGTCATATAGCATTATGCTCTAATTTAGACAATTGTCTCATTTTACTGGCTTCTAGAAAATAGACTTTATTATTCATATTTAAACATAAACAGCTTATATTTTAAATAAATTATTTAGGTTATGGCACAGTCAGTCCAGTTACCATATACGGTAAAGCCTTTTGTATATTTCTGGTTACTGTTGGAATTCCAATGAATGTAGTTCTGGTTTCTGTATTGGCTTCCTTATGCATGCCTACAATTCGCAAGACACGAAATGCTCTAGTCAATTTTTATTCACATTCAAGAAACCATGGTACACATCATAAAGATTGGAAACATCAGAATTCCTTTGCCATGAACGATCATGCAAAAGTTTCAGATGATAAAATGTGTTCAAACAATAAGAATGAGAATACACTTTTAAAATTATGTTTCAAACTTAAATTTCTTGTTCGAAAACAAGCCAATAATCCAGCTCAACAAAACAAATCAAATGGATTTCGTAAATGGTCATCTAATAGGTTAGTTTTCAGTTTAATAAAGCATTTAGCTTTGTCAACAAAGTTATTTTTAAATATATGCATTTACACCAAAAAAAATTGTTAATTAAACACGTTAAGAGTAAAAATAAAACTCAAATACTGAATAAAACTCTAATAAACGTCATTGTTTCTTTTTCTCAGGTGCATTTGTTGAGTTCAGTTAGTGAAAGAATTTTATATAATCCGTGTACTTAACCTGTACTGAATGATGATCAAAGCTTCGTGTGACTAGTCTGAAACAAGAGATGTCTATATCTATCGTTAAACAGCACTTGAGTGATTAAGGTGTACTATGGGTACTGCTAATGCTGATTTCATTCAATTTATTCTCTATTTTTTAAATAATATATTAAACAGCCTATTTTTTATTCACAATGATTCGTCATAAGGTGGTTAACCGATCGAAACTTTCTTACAACTTTGGAATGTTTTTTTCTTAATAAAATAGATAACTTCATTTAGACATAAACTGCCCTACTGTATCTACGAAAAAATACTCAAACTTTACAAGTCGAACAATTATGTAAATCGTAACATTTAAAGAAAGCAAGAACGGCAGTTCTAGTAGACAAGTATGAATTAAGATACTTTGCCGTTACTCATTAACTAGTTTGCAACCTAAAATCAGTAGTAATAATTAATTCTAAAAATGCATATGCTTTTGTGTAAACATTACACTGCCATAATTGAAAAGTCCACATCATTCAAAAAATAATACTTGATTCTTAGTCTATTTGAATTTCTACAGATCACTTCCAGTAAGCTACAAGTGAGCGTTAATAAGAACGTCACTTAATTTGGTACGGAGATTATGTTCAGAGAATAAGACTAAAGAATAATTGACTATTGATGAAAGCTATTTATGGACTAATGGTTACCGACTACAATTCATCAGTAAACATCTAAAAACAAAAATATTAATGATCAAGTGTTCTACGGTTGAACAAAAGCCTGTCTTCATATTACTTGGCTTCGAAATCGATTAAATTGTTAGCAGGGTAGAACCCATATTAAAGGATGCAACAAGAAAAAACTTATCCAACTGCGAAACAAGCCCCACTTTATCAGACTGATTAGTCATCGAAACAATCACAAGTGGACAAACACACACCTTATGCTACCTTCAATTGTATTTACTAGTCTACATGTACGTTGAAAATCACATACATCAAAAGTACTGAAATAAGAATTGTTGTTGCATTTCTAAGCATATTCCACAAAAATTTAGCTTGAAAGAACAATCTGATCTGTCTAATTCTGTAATCCCACTTTGTAATCTTTTATCTTAAATTTTCTGATCAATCTCCACTTATTTTTTTTCTAGAATATGCACATAACTTGACATATAAACGTTTCTTTCGTAATTAGTGTTCCTTCTAATATTCTTTATGAATGAGATCTTATCACTAAGGCTATATGAATTATGTACAGTAGGCCTTGTTTTTTTTCACAAAATGACTACTATTGATTTTAGGTTATAAAGCATCTGATGTAAAACGGCGAAATATCTGGATCTATATTTGTCAATACATGCGCTTTTATATATATATATATATATATATATATATATATATATATATATTGTACTGAAAGTACTTAGTGACATTTAAGAGCAATATCGAAATTCAACAAATTTCACTTTGATCATAATTATTTATTTATATATTTGTTTATCTGTCGTTAATATAATGTTTACTCATTTTATCTTGTCATGTATTTGACGATTTATCATTTTTAATTAATGCAACAAACGTAAATATTATACTTTATAACTACTGAATTTAGTACAATAAGCATTTTCTTGATAAAGTTTATAACTAAGAAAAGTTTATTAAACCAAACAATTATAACTTACATGCCGGAATATTTTCAACGTTGTATATAATCGATTGTGCATAACACTAATTGAAATGGATACAAATGTTGTTAGCGATATTTTTTCTATGACTACTGATGCTACTGAGTAGTTCAATTTATACTAATTTTACGTATCGCATACGTTAGAGTAATTTTAAAAAACGAAACTTTATTATTAAACTCATTTGCTAATAGGCTGAAATAAGTCCTCCTGTCTTAATATTAAACATATTCAACAAATACTACTAACGTATGGTAATCGATGAGTATAGAATACTACTTATTTCTCAAATATATATATATATATATATATATATATATATAATTTACTCTTTCGTGATGACACTTTCGTGAATTCATCTTGAAAATTGTAAGGAATACATTCAATTAGTGAAATCACGCCATTACAATTAAAATACCTTTATCTACTTTACACCTAATTTATTCATAAATTCAACTTCCTTGATAAGAATTTGCAATCGATTCTGTACTCAGCCATAAGAAACAAATTTTTAGTCTTATTTTATGCTACTTATTTGTAAACAGAATTGTGGTTGTTGGTATACGAATAAATTGATGAAAGCAGTTTAATCATGCTTTTCAACTTGATTTTAAATTACTACTGACCGTTTATAGTCTTTCAGTAAAAATAGTCGGTAATAAATAAAGATCAGCCTATAAGTATGATTAAAAACTCTATCATCTTTCTTTTTATTCTAAAGGAATACAAAACAACTCAATTATAATGCTGTTTTCAGATAAGTTAAATGATATATCATTCGATATTTGTTGTATTTTATACAGTTAGAGGCATTCAACCAGTTATATGAAGCAAGATTAGTCAACACACTGTGAGATGACATCCTATATGCTTTAAACTACAAATATAATTTTGTATGAGGAGTAAATTTGCTTAAATAACAGTTTAGATAAAGTTGAAGTTAATTTTCAAGTCCATAACCATCCAATAATCAGGTGAATGAAGTTATGAGTTAGATGACCACAAAGTAACATATGAAATCTACTAGCTAAGTTACACAGTACACTAGAATTGATGAAGATTACAAAAAGCAGCAGATTATTGATATAAATAATGACAAGAATAACATGGTTTGAAGCAGGCGATGATAATTGTTGTTATAAATTTTATAGATTGTACTTTTCTGTGTAGTAAGTATGATCACTGTGTGATTGTGTTCAACTTGAAGGTTGCTTTTTTCGGCAATTACCTTGAATTTTTGCTTGTTGTATTTGCCTTTAGTTCAAATATAATTCTCATAAGCTCATAACATACATTTATCCTCTTGTTCATGGATGTGTATTAGTCAGTGTGATATACGGGGATTTATGTATATATTGAAATCCCACAACTATTGAACTGAGCTTGATTATAGTTCGATATACATGTGCAGTAACGATTAACATTTCAAATATTTAATCCGACACCTAGTCTGAATGATCCATACCCAATAGACTCCTTCATATTAGATAGGATAAGACCCATTCAAATGAAAGTTCTGACACATCCTCTGTCATATAAGAGGTGGAACCAATGCTTAAGTATTTAAACTATATTATTCATGCTTTCATCATATATGCTAACAGAAATCATGTTGGTTAGTTAATTAGGATCATTAAGCTTCATAATTCATTTGAGAGCACTATGTTCAATTCAATCATTCATATATGGTGTACACTGAAGCAATCGATAATCGTATTCTCAATCTTAGTTTATGTGTACAAAAGCCTTGAGACTTATCTGGAGTTGTCATAATGATATAGTTTGCAGTTATCAACATTGTTAGTATGTTTATCGCCATCATTATTTTTACACCATATGACTTTTTATCAATTTAGTTATCCATGTATTTACACTCTATTTTACCATTTTTTGTCACTATACCTTGCTAGCAATATACATTAGTCTACGGTTTATTACCTACTTGTAACTGGTACTTTTTGGATTACTTGTTCTTTTCTGTATATTTTTGTCCCTTTCTTTTAGTCATCCATCGAATAATATTGAAAAAAACAGTCTTCCTTTAGCAGCAGATAATATTGTTGATCAGGAAAGCGATATTGAAAATGAACGATTATCAAACAAAACTGCATCACTGACTACATCACTGAAATCATCGCCAACCAACAGGATACCTGAAAGTTTTCCACCAGTAAAACCTGTAAATATTCCAGAAGCTTTTGATAGTGAAAAAGTTAGTCATAATTTCCCGAAGCATGAGCAACCAATAAAACCTTTATCATCTATTATGAAACATCATGAACTGCAGGGATATAATGATAATCCAGTGATCAATCTCAGTGCATCTTCAATAAAAACTGATAGACATGCGACATTATCTGATCATACAGGCTTACCAAAAAAATTAAGACAGGGAGTTTCTTTGAGTTTTAACACAAAGAATTATCCAAATTTAACAGATAATAGTACAAGTCAGTTGAATTCACCTAAATCATTACCCATTCAGTTAAGTGAACTTGATCAAGATAAAGCTCAAAATGGAAGCAGACCTGATCCTCATTTAATTGGCGAACCATCTAAAGATACTACACATAATTTACGGAGTGTTAATGATTGTTTTTCTACTGAGACATCATTAGCTGATCGTGCACATCTTTCTTGTATAGCATTTCTGCATTATTTGGTGAGCAAATGTTTTACAACATAAATTTTGAGCTTGATGTGACTCTTGTGTAAATCATTAAAATCCAATAACCTCTTCTGTTATTTACCATGTACTTCAGTTTTCATGTTACATCTAAGACTTTTAATGTTCAAAAAAATATTTGCACCATAAAACTTAGATCCGGGAAAAGTATAAGTATATAAAATCGCTGACATTTTCTAATTAACTTTCAACAGAATTTCTGTACAAAATTTATTTATTGAGTCAGTATGTATTTAATGCCAAACTATCTGTATAAACATATATTTGAAAAATTGTCGGGAGTGTGGAGTCGGTGTTGAGTTGTAATTTGTTATAACGAATAAACAGAACAGCAGATAATAGATTAATACATTTTTACAATAATATTGACTAACAACTGTTTCCAAGATCAAATTACTAGCACGTTTCCCACCCTTCACCCACTGGAATGAACAGATATCAAAACAAGAACACAAACTAGATGAATAGGTAGTCTTATATACTAAAATAGTATGGCTGTTAAGCTTCATTCTTATTCAGTATATCAGACTTTCTAAAAACAATTATTTGAATGATTAGATTTCTTGACGTCTTAAAATCCGAGATGTTAGATACAGTTCCTCAAAGAAGAAATACTATGTTCAGTTAATTTTGTCTAGCAGTTTATTACCTATGAATAATAATATTGCATTTTTCTAGAACGAGGATCTCCTTCTGACTGGAAATCTTTCAGATTCTTTTAGCTTTTAGATTTAATTAAGCGCTAAACATACTACGTTATCTGGATGTATTACCGTATATCAAATAGCTTTTCTATTCTAGAGCTTTTCTTCTGATAATATGGCAGTATGGGTTTAGTCTAGAAAACATGATATTCTCATGAAAGTTATTTATATGGTAACCTCTTTCTAATTTATCTAGGATGCAAACGTTTACTAATTTCGTTTAGTTTAAAATCGCGATTTAATATAAGCTACTTTTAAATCAAATGTTTTGTCCAAAATTTCGGTAATCCAGAATTGTCATCTCCAATCCACCTGAATACATTGTACTCTCATAGGCTTTGTCTAGTCTAATTATAACATCAAAATGTATAAACAAATAAGGACACTTTCGTTACTAACTCTAGCGTTCATTCTTACTTCCTTGAAAAATTCACTTTTGTTTTATTTGTTTTTAACTTTCTTAGCTGTCTCGAAGTGATTTGGCTCTAACTACACAAGTTAAACTTTCCCAGTTTCGATACATTACTGTACAACATGGTATATTTCGTTTACGACTAGTACATTTTTTCATTGTATTTTGTATAGTAGTGATATGTTCAATACTTATACCTGCGATTATATTTTCTCACTTAGAACATAATTGGACGTACTTTGATGCAATTTATTTTTGTATTATATCACTTAGTGCAGTTGGTTTCGGTGATATGGTTGCAAGTGAAAGTAAAGACACTGATGTACCATCATTAGTATCGATATTATATGTGAAAAATATATATAGAATAATGACTGCAAGTGAGTGCTAAATATTTTATTGTCTAATGATAATAAATCAATAATTTATTGTTTGTATTTGTCTCAGATTGATCTCTGTCGGGTTTGATTGGAAACCAAGGAGGACTGTTCAACAGTTGTTTTTTCCTACTATAGAATTCGTCAAAAGTGTGTATCCTGACCGTCAGGTACAGTGGCGAACACTTAGACATCACAATACTGCCATTTCGACGTCCAGTAGTAAGATCTACACTAAGATCAGTTTATGTTTCTTTGCAAAAATTACCCAATACAGCTGATAATAACCACTTCATTCCTGACTTTTCAGAACTCCACTATTCGTGGCTTTCCACTGAAGTTTCGAGAGACTTTATTTGGATTAGTAGTGAGCTTGATGCCATTCCCTTTTTATTTATTTTGTATTTAATTATGATAAACAGTAAAATGTTATGCCGTATTTATGTTATAATAAATAGAAAGATTATATGTGAGTGTTGAATAAAAGGCTGGTGGTCGATTGTTTGAACTAATTGTATGATAGACATCTGTTTGTGTGGACTGGTTATAGTTGACGGTGATCCCACAAATCCTACTTATTGTTGTGATCCCTTTTAATGAAATAACAAAATAAGTAACTGAAAAACAACGGTCACTTTATATAACAGAACAGCACTTTCATATGCAAAACATTTTACATAAATAAATATGGTTGAAAATCATTTAAAACATTTATAATTGGTAGTTATCAGTCTTGTAGGCCAATCACAAACTTATGAAGTTAAAGCGTGATTATAATATTTACCTATTACCCGCCGTACCATTTTGAAACCCATACATGAATCATGCAACCTGATTCCTTTTGAAACTTGGACAATGCAAGCAGAATAGATTGTTTCCACTATATTTAGAGGCTTGTTACTAACTACAGATAACCAATAACTATAAAGAAAAATGCACATTCAGTTGTTTGTCCTACTTTATTTGTTGAAGTTAAGCTAGATGTTTTAAATGGAGACGAAATTCTTTGCAAGTAGGCTAGAGTATGTGGTATAGTAATAAACGTAGTTGGGTTTGATGTTTATAAATTGATTATATTGAGGCTTAGTATCAACTTAAAATATACAAAGAATAATATAGAATTTTATGATATTTCTTAACATATTCCGCATTGATAATTTAGAAAGTTGTTCACCTGCTATTAAATTCAGTGTTACGTGATCCACTCTGCCTTAACACCGTCTAACTCTTTTCTTACGGTATTACATTTATTGTGCAAAATATTTCCTCCTACTATGTTTTCTCACAGCTAACTGAGGTATCTTTAAATGGTAATAATTATGTCAAGGAATTCGACTTCATTGCACCTATAGTATGAATAGTGAAAGAATCAGTTAAACTGTTTTCTTTATAAAAAAAATACACGCTAACCGTTAGTCTACCAATTTGTTATTCAATTATAAGTGTTTATCCATTTTTGGCTAAGCAGTTTCTCCAATACCTTAAATTCAATACTTGGGACACAGATGACATTAACTGAGCAGGAAAGTTTATCAAGCATTTAAGACTCAACCTTTGAGACTTTAATAAAGAAACGGATACAAATCTTAAAAGCTTTATTTATGTATTATTAACAACTCATCGAACATGAAATAGATGAGAAACAAATTACTGACTTTTTGATAACAGCTAGTCAATTTATTAACATTTAAACGCAACGTTATAGGCGGTTTTTAAAGTATTTTTGAACAGCTCCTGATATAGGGTATTAACGAGCTCTTTAGGTTATGTAATATCGAAATCACTTACCATCTCAAATAATATTTCTTTGTTCAAACCTTTGTCATCAGTGTTTTTCAGATTGTTATCTTTCTTACAATTTTCTTCTGTTTTGATTATTCTATGCTTCAACCGACTAAACTTTACTCACTGAGTTTCTACTTTGTATAGTGGATACACAAACCTAATTGCTTGATGCTTACCAAGTATCATAGCTTCATTATATTCTATTTCTTTCATTATCAAATATAAAAAACATTTAGATAAATAATAAATATATATTTGTAACATTTACCCCTTAAAGCTAATTCGGAGTCAGTTTTACGACGCGAAACGAACGAAATATGATGACCACTGAAAACCACGTATTACAAATAATTGTTTCGTCCGTATGTGCGAAACCTTAACTGTGCGCATCCTTGACCTTTAAATGAAAAAAATTCATTGGTTTGATCTGGTACAGTTATAGAAGCGCATTGATGTGGATGTATCATTTCGTATAATAAATATTCGCTTATTGCTTATTCCTTTATACAAATATGCTAAGCTTTTACATAACACAAAGCACCTTCATGCTATATTTCAAGGCTAAATTGTGATATTCAGTTTTGTAAATAAGTGTTTGATTAAGAGATATTACATACACATCATTCACTCTTTAAGCTTTAAAAATCAAGAACAAGGAGTTGAGCAGCATAACATAAATTTATTTTACAGTCGGTGGACATGATAATTTGAAATACAGTGAGCATTGGTTTGGACAATATACTATAAATAATATATTTGTACGATTCTAATAATTAAAAATTTTTAGCTTTCTGACGTACAGCGGTTTTAACTGAAATTGTACAAATATATGATTTATTATGAATCCAATTTATTTTGCTGGTTTACGTGGCTGGCATACAGCCTAGAATCTATTGAAAAATTATTATTTTAAACAAGTTTGACGTATAAAGTTGACTGGAATTTCGAATACACTACTATAGTTAACATGCAAACACAATTAATATGTTGGATAAAATGTTTCAAATATATGATGCAAAAAAGATGCCACAACGGTAATCAGAATAATAGTAAGAAATTAAGTTGTCATATAATGGAAGAATGAGACGCAATTGATAGCTATTGTGAATAACGCTAAACGAACTCAACATCACATCTAACAGTATCAGGTCTTATAGCGTATTAAGGCGCAAAGTAGAATAATAAGAATCTCCACTCCTGTAAATTTACTAGATACATATTGTTAAGTTGACATCAATTTACCATTTAGGGTTGTATACCGAGTACCAGTGAATCCACTTCACTATCTCCGGATATCGCCTCTTATAAATAACAGACGAAATAGGTATTTAATTAAGCAATTCAAGTCTTTGTATTTAGAAAATGGTTGTAAGGCCACTTTCTTTGTCCTGGCCGTCAAACTAAGTTCAGGTGTATCACTTTACTTTTAATCTTTATTTTACTTTCCCTTTCATTTCAACATACTATTATGAATTTATTTCCATTATTCATCAGTTTTATTTCTAAACTCGACCCTCGTATTTCGTTCCTATGTAACCAAAGTGAATAACCAACTGATTTCTGAAGTGAATTTTACATGTCTCATTTTATTTCAACAGTAAAACATTAAAACAGCTAACTGATTCTTTATTATTATTATTATTATGCAATCAATCTTCATTATTGATCCGAAATTCTGCTATTTGTTACAATACTATTATGATCATTTACTCTTTACGATTAAATTGATATCGATTTTGTATTCAAATGTAAAAGTGTGTTAACTAGTAATGACCCATGATGTCAAGCTAGATGAAAGCGAATTTCGGCGAATATAACATATAGTTCTGACGGACAAACACAAGAAAGTGAACTGAAAAAAGAAGCCAGTCATAAAAAGGCAGAGAAATATAATTGATTTTCATATCCACACAAATGAAACTATAAAATTTTATGTGCATTTGTTATACTAATAAACTGCTATTAACTACAAATAGCAGTGATGGAACAAAAATTGTATTGACTGAGACAAAATGTACACTTGTGTAACGAATCTAATCCTAAAGTAACCTAATCCTAAGTGGTCTATGATCGGCTACACCTATTAACGTTCGTTCGTTGGAACTGTAAGTTATGCTAATCGAAATCTTTTCTTTCTATTTGCATTTATAATAAATTCTTGGAAATATTTAACGAATATCTCCTAAACTACAACTTAAAGGTAACATGTATGTAGCTAAAAGTTAGTGTAACCGACGATATACCTTTGGCTACTATTGCAAATTTTGATATTTAAATAATTCACAAAATAACAATAATATTACGTTCTCTTATATTTCCAGTTTATTTAGTGTTAGGAACCACATTAATTGCTGTTTTAGTGAGGAGTTTCCAAGAGATTATTGACTATGAATTTTCGAATGTGACCGGTGGACATTATAATGACAAGTTCAATGAACATATGGTATATAATTCATGTTCAGAAATAATTTTTGATGATGTTACTCCCTCTTCAATCAATAGCAGAAATCAATCAAAACATACAGATATACAATGAAAAGTGCTGTTTCAATTTAAAAAAAATTATACAATAATTGTGTATATTTCGCGGTGTATATAGAAGAAAAATATTTTCTAAATAATTTAAAAAACAGCTGTATATGATCAAATATTTTTTGAATGTACAATTCAACGATTGAATGCAATACCTCTGTAACGTCATTTATACGTTCATCTGCAATTTTACCTCCACCTCCTTTATTGCGTCATTTGTACCACTTTTCGGTTCCAATAATTGTCATAGTAGTTATTCAGATTCACCATAAAAATAATAGATCAGGGAGGAGACTCTTTGCGAATTGTTGCTAAAAGTCAAGCGAAAATTTAATGAAGTCAATTTGAAGTAGTAATATGTTTTACGCCTATACACATGTTGATTCCTATGTGTGGTACTTTAGTGGGCTAGTTTTAATAATTTTAGTTAAGATTGTGCGTAAAGAACGTGTTTAAAGTATGTTTGTCTATCAACAAAAAATATCACAATAAACAGGAAGAAAAATTGATTAAATGATCGAAAGTGATTGGATATGGGACTACATGTAATTAACTCAACTGCTTTATTAATTATTATGTGTTTAGTAAGGTAAATTATAGGAAGCATGAAATACTTTAGTATGTTTCTCCAACTATTTCATCTTCACTGTACAGAATATGTAAATACATACAATTAATAAAAACAAAATGCAATTTTTCAAAATTTCCCGAAAATAAATAAAGGACCAGGTTACCATTAATTCTAATTTTAGACATTTTGATCACAATTTGTATCCTTAATAAGCTGTTTCGAAGTTTTACTTTTCACTGTGCTAGTAATGGCTTTAATGTAATTACATTTTCCTTATCTGAATAATAGACAAGGGAGGTGTTTCGTATTTGATCAAATAGAGTCTACTTATTGTCAGCAAGTTGTTGAAATGTAATTTATGTTTCAAACACATGGTGAATTGAGAAAGGCATTCCAAAACTCATGTAACACAGAAACGGTCAACCATGACTAGAAACTTGTGAAGCATAAAGTTTGAAAAAATATCAGAAGTGGTAAGTTGGTAGCATTTACATGTGATCATAGAATAGACAATAAATCCATTCAACAAGAGAACATCTTTCTTAGGTACATTGCAATAAAGACTACTTCCTACACATAGCATCAGGAAAATACTATTAATGCTGATCCCTAAATATGGAATGTTCTCCAAATTGTGTATAGTTTTTATCCAGAAAAATCAAGGGTATTAATCACCATACAGTGTGGTATAAACTTTTATAAACACATTATTTCCTGTGCAAAATCCTTCATTAGTTATAAAAATTAGAACACGTGTATATATGTTTAAAACTGTTTAACAATAATTAGGACTAAAGTTAGTTAAAATTGTATATAATTGTGCTTGTAAATGAAACCTATCAAATGTCTATATATTAATTCCATTAAATGAAACCTCAGTTCAACTATTATTTAAACGATTAAAACAAACGAATTGTATTATTTGTCAACTAACTAGTCTCTGACGTTGCTTTTTTATTTAAAATTATCTGAAAGAATATGGAATAGCAGTAAATGAATTAAAAATATCGTGTAACCATACCTGAATGACACATCTATTTATTTGTAATCTATGCGTGCTTGTCAATCCGTCTCTCTTTCTTATCATAGATTCAGATTCCTTAGTATTTCACTCCAAGATCCCATTAGGGGGCTGTGTATCATATAATATTTAATATGACACTACAAACCTCTACAACTTACCAATCCATCTCCTAGGCTTATTAAGTGATCAGACACTGATGCGTCTAGAGTTATGAAGAATATTTTCACAAATGAGCGTTTCTCTTCCAACTAAACAAAGTAAACTCTGGTGTCAGTATTAGAAAGAATGTAGCAAGTTCCCTCTCTACCTCATAATATCTTTCGATCACTACGTTGTAGCTCCTGCTAAAAGAAAGTGAGCATGATGAATTATTCATGCTACCACTCTAGTATGTATTCTTATGTTAATAATATTTTAAGTAATTTTTCCTGCTTGATTCATATAAATAAACTATGACACCTCGTCACTTGAGTTCATCTCGTCGTATCCATTCTGCCTTCAAAGCTTTTGTCTCAAATTCTGAGTTTGAAGCAATGTAGAAATCCTTTCTTCCAAGAAAATTTACACTTAGTATGTTATTAATGCCTACTTGACTTTATGTGAACATGCCTGTGAAATTCCTTTATTAAGCTAACATTCTCAGAAAACATTACCCACAGTAACTCGATTGGCAATGGTTCATTATGTCACCAACTGACCTTGTTAAAAAGCAGTTTTAATTTTTTTTTATCACTATTGATACATTTAGCAAGCTATTTAAATCCTAATCCATTAATTTTACCAACTGAACTGCTTACTGATTTCATAAGTTTTAAGTTCCTGTCCTTATCAATACGAGTACTCGATAAAAAATTTACTTTTACAGTTTGTTATAACAAGAGTGTTTTTTAAGTTACCTACAGAATCCTTTGATGCATCCCGTTTTATGACTGATCGATTGTGGGTATATCACAAAGACTTGATTAACTTCACTTCAAAATTAAATATCTCTTATTTGACTGACAGCCTATCAGCATTATTACCACAGACGTAGAGGTTTTAAAGAATAAAGTTCGAGAAAAGTTAATCAGGCACACAAAGGCAAACTATCACCAGTTTTCAGGTTTGTCTGTGCTTGATAAACATATTATATACAACATACAAATAAATAGTAAATGGTGATTCATCTATTAACAAAATATTCAACAAACGTTAACGCAATGCATTTTAAATTGCCCTGTTCTAAAATACACTGTTCTAAAATATTCTGACTTCCAGAAACAAGAATCAACCATCCAGGATCTCACTGTTTGATCTATGAAAACTTCAAAGAAACTAGGACGCAAAACTAAGCAGCGGAGTTCTTCAGATATCTTGTATTGTGATCAAATGCCAAGAAATCAGGAGGGGAAAAACCTAAAAATGAACAGTGTCAATAAGCAGGAGGAGTTTGAAAGACATATGACTTAGAGTTAGTTTAGGTTCATTTAAAATTTTCGTTTATGGGTCGTACTTTAGATATAATGTTGATTTATGTGTTACATATACTTCGCAACTGACAGATTGACAGAAAATCGTTTATAAAACGTGGCACTAATATTCTCTTACAGGTCAACAGGAAAGCCTGGTGTAACTGCATGAAGTCATGAGAAAATTCAGACCACATTAAATACCTAATACTACGGGTGTGTGACTCCACGGAGATTTACGTCTGTGACGTCCAACAAACCTTGTCAAGAACCTTCGATCCCACCCCAGAGAATCGATACGGGTTCACTGTATGCAAAAATGACACAAATTAGGATTTTCGCGATGATCCTATGCCCTAAGGAATCTGTTTTTATTAGCAGTCGGGAACACAAGTCTTAGCTTGTGACCATAAATCTGGAAGGTAACGCGTGAAGCTGTAACACAAGGACTGAAATTGAGCAAATTATTAGGTCTTATATCAGCTTATCCTAAGAATACCTTTACATGCACTTTATTCCTCTGTAACTACGTCGATGATTAATTTGCCAAATCGTTATAGTGCCGGCAACTTCAAAGAATGTAAAAGATCGCTTCTGTCCTTCATTTTCAGATGTGCGAATAGGCAAGAACCTGAACTCTCATAGGCCTATGGCACTTCATTCAGTACTGTCAAGATCACTGGAAAGCCTGACAGTTGATCATATTAAGGAAGATATCATTGCATAAAATCCTGTTGCACCAATTTATCAATGGCTAGAGACAGCTGAATAGCAAACTGGGTCAAAGACACTACTGAACAATAGTTACTTAGACATCTGTAAGACATTCGACAAAGTACCACCTGGATCTTACCATGAGTTATTCTTCCCCCCCTCTACATGGGGTTTGAGAGAAACTTAAAAATATAGACTGCTGAACCATCTATCAGAGACACTTCTACATTAAAGTAAACAGCTTTCCTTCCAGTTGCAGAACATCGTTACCTGAAGTGTCACAAAGACAAATAAATATGTTTCATTAATTTCATCCCAGTGACAGAAGTCCTTCTACACTCATCAAAGTTGATGTCATAAATCTATGAGAAATGGACGTTAAGCACAATGAAAACGCACGGGATCTACAAGATGTTTTGTTACTAGAGAAACGGACATATAGCAATCAGTTAGGGGTTCAATCTAAAGAGACTCCACATCACGTACCTTGGCATCCTCCATTTAGCTTAACCTAGAGCCTTGTGGTCAACATGTCACCGTTAGTTCCATTAAGCGTAACCTGGGTCTTATACTAAGAGAGGACTTCAACATGTGTGTCAACTATTCATAGGCTGTTTCGGAAGACCTACATACTTTTCTACGTAATTCGTAGAAATCGACACAATAATGAACCTGAGCTCATTCTTCCCTCCCTATATTCAATATATGAATCAAACCTACAGATTTTACTATAGATACCACTTCACCAACACTGGAAGAAATCAAAATGGCCACCAAACAAATCGAAAGTGGAAATGCAACAGCACCTGACAATATACCAACTGAAGCACTCAAATAAGACATAGATGTAACGGCAAGGATGCTCCACGTCTTATTCAGAAGGATCTGGAAGAGAGAAAAAGTGCCGGCAGACTGGAAAAAGGACACCTTATCAAGATAGCAAATAGGGGAGATTTGAGCAAATGTGAGATTCACAGAGAGATCACACTATTGTCAGTACCAGGAAGTCTTCAAAAGAGTGTTGTTGAACAGAATGAAAGATTCCGCGGATGCTCAACTCTGAGATCAACAGGCTGGTTTCCGTAAGGATCGGTCGTGCGCAGACTAAATCGCAACACTACGGATCATCGTTGAACAATCAATTGAATGGAACTCATCACGGTACATCAACTCTATTGACTATGAAAAGGAGTTTTACAGTGCAGGACAGGATATCACTATGGAAACTTCTTTGACACTACAGTGTACCAGAGAATCTCGTCAACATCATCCAGAGTTCTTACTTCGGACTACAATGCGAAATCGTGCATGGAAGACAGCTGACAGATGCATTCCTAGTGAGGACCGTAGTCAAACAAGGCAGCCTACTCTCGCCTCTTCTCTCCCTTTTAGTGGTTCATTGGATCATAAAAACCTCCACATCTGAAGAGAATCACGGATTTCAATGAACAAGTAGGATGTGACTCGATGATACGGACTTCGCGGATGATCTAATTCTTCTAGCCCATACACACCAATCAAATGCAAAGTGAAGACAATCAACGTAGCAACAACCCCAGCATCAGTAGGTCTGAACATACATATGGGAAAGAGCAAGATCCTCAAATTCAACACAGAGTACCAACCCAATTGAACTTGATGGTGAAACCCTGGAAGAAGTGGATACTTTCAAGTACCTGGGAAACACTATCGATAAACAAGGAGGTTCCTATGCAGATGTTAGGGTAAGGACTAGCAAAGCAAGGGTAACATTCCTACAGTCGAAGAACATATGGGACTCAAAATAACTGTCAACCAACCTCGAAGTCAGGTAATTCAATTCGAACATAGGGACAGTTCTACTGTATGGAGCTGAAACGTGAAAAACTACTTCAAACATCCTCAGGAGGGTACAGGTATTTATAAACATATTGTATCCACAAGATATTGAATGTCGATTGGCAGGAAACCATCAGAAACAGCCTACTATTTAAGAGAACAAACCAACTTTCCAGCCAATGAGGAAATCAGCAAACAACGTTGGAAATGGATAGGACATACATTGCGGAAATCATCAGACTGCATTACGAGACATCCATTAACTTGAAAATCTGTTAGGAAATGGAGAAGAGGAATGCCAAAGATCACACTGCATCGAAAATCGGAAGCAGATATTAAAAGGATGAACAGCAACTAGAAAAGGCTGGAAAGAATTATTTAGGACAGAGTTTAATGGAGAATACTGATGAGCGGCCTATCGTCCTCTGGGAGGGCTAACGGGCGTAAGTAAGTAAGTATTAAATATCCGTTCGTTCATTCTTATATGCGCAAACGACGCAAAGCTGTGGAGAGGTGTGTGAGAGGATAGGCACACGAAACTCTAACAACAGGAACTTATTAAGATAGAGACGTGGACAGGTGACAACAACCTGACTCTTAATATACAAAAATGTCATTTAATGTACTATCACACCGCTGAGCGTACTCAACCGGACTAATACCTAGTCACGTAACGAGTAACTAGTACCTTCAAGAAACAAGACCTAGATTTAACTTTCATCGACAGATTAAGGTAAGAGGAAATCATGAAACGGATGTCACGAAAACATACTCCACGTAGCGCCTGGTTCGTAGGCAAATTATTATACTGACACCAGACATGTTCCTCAAAATATTTAAGACACATTAGACCGCATTTAGAAAACCACAACACTGTCGCACCACCACTCCCTAACCCTCAAAATGGATGCTGATATTTTGGAGAAATTTCAGAGAAAAGCAATATGTGCTTAACCGGACTTTGGAACAAACAATACTTTAATTGGCTACGACAAATGAGGATGTTCACCCTGAGCTACAGACGGTTGAGATGGGACCTAATTAATGTATACAGCATATAAGGCACGTCTGAACACTGAAATAAAAGCATACTGGTCACTTTACATGCTCATACATTCCAAAGAAACCCATGAATTATTGCTAAACAAAGAGCACAAACACAGGTAATAGAGAATTACTTGTCATTAAGAGTTTGCTCCACCTGGAACGCACTGCTTGTATAAGTATTTGGAGCCTCCATCTTGGCTCGTTTCAGAAAAAAGCTAGATGAATATGTGAACCTCTAAGGTGCATCTAAATCCTTCCGGAACAAGGGCTTAAAGCTTGATATTAGTTTCAAACCGTGAATCTTAGCACTCTCAACTATTATCCATTTTACGGTATTCTTTTAAGCCTTACTCGCAAACCAGACTACCCAGGACAGAACGGAGGAACGGAGACTAGTACATCACAAGGGTTTTTTAAAAAGAAAGAGAAAATAATACATTAAAAAAAATAGTAAAAAAGCTTAAAAAATAAAAAATAAAAATTAGTTAAAACTCTCAGGGCACGAGTGGTTGTGTAGCAAGCTAACTACCGTAGGAAGTCGAAAGTAAGGAACTGAAACCATGACACTCAAGATATGAGCACAAAGAAGTAAGTTGATTTGAAATAGCTTGTTATATAGATATTAGATATATCTGATATTCAAAAGTGAAAATCGTTGCCATGTTGACACCACCTGCTGATATGAAATAGTACGGTTTAATGTACACAAAAATATATTTAACGGACTCAGAAGTTTCACACTCATCTTATAGTTACAACTGATAAATTATTCCAACTTTGTTTCTGTACTTTATGACATTTTTTTGTATTTTTTTTTCATAATTTGAATGTAAGTGCCTCTTTGTGTTTAAGCACACAGTAATTACTGTGTTGTTGGTTCATTTTTATCCCTTTAATCCTTTTGTATTAAACATGTTTCTTTTTTTTCAGACTTAATAAGTCACATATGTTTATATACCTTTTCAGAACACAGCATATTACTCCACTAATCGTAGTCTGGACACTATTACTGACTTATGCACTGAACAAAATGTCAAGAAAATCGGTCGGCAAACCTTCTGTTGTGTTCCAATTGTCCATTGAAGTATCCAAATTTGTATTAATTATCATTTACCTTGTGTCAGTTAGCTGTATTTATATACAAGTTTTTTAATCTGCCGTATAAGAGTCTGGAGATGCTTTGCGAAATGTTAGTACTTTTCTCAATGTTCCTCTTTGATATTTTCAGACTTTATATATGTACTGTTGCTAACCGATCTCAAAGCTCTGTGCTACTCGCTACTTCATATTTGCTACTTGGAATTTGTGTGATATTTTGTGTGTGGTTAATAATGTGGCAGCTATTTACTATTAAACTCGAAATATACTTTATATCAGTGCTCCTCATATTTTACGGCTTAAATTTTTGTACAGGAATACATGGGTTTATTTCATTTACTTCAAAAATATAGAAATATAATTTGACTGTGTGATTCTCTTATCATTATCATGCTATTAGTATGTTTATATACTATTATTTAAGGGGGAAGAACAATTGTATAACCCTGCATATCTTTGGAAGTAAGCTAAGTTGATCGAACGTATTTCACTCAAGATTGGTATGACAATTTATAAATCTATGACTGCATTATGGGCTACCTATTGTCCAACTCAGTGGCTCAGCTCTGTTTCTCTTAATTAAGAGTTATTGGTTCAGTATTATGGGACCGTAGCACATCCAAACGTAGATTACATATCTTATTATCTTAATAAAACAACCCCTCCGCTTTGCTAGAAATTGTTTGGTTGTTTTGTCATTCATATACTAAAGTGACAGTGAGCTCAAAATTTAATTTATTTCTTTCCATGAATTAAGTCTTACATCCTGAATTGTACTCTCTATGTCTAACATTTTATGACCGCTAGTTTTATACTCATTTTGCTATGTTGACAAAGTTTGCTATTTTAACCGGTGCACACATTTGCTGGGTTATATTTTGTTTGAAAAATGACTATATCATTTGAACAAGGCATCCTGCAATTTACATCTCTGTTGCGTATATCTGCTCACTATTAAATCATAGTCTTAAAGCTACAATCTTATTCAGAAATAGTTACTTTTTTTATAATCGTCGAGCTTTTGAACAATTTCAAATAAATGGAGCTCAAGATCCGTCCTTCTCAGTTGTTTTTTTATTATGTATGTCAGTAAATAGGGAAGTTTTTATATGCATAAGATTTCTTCTAACCGACTGGAAGTTTTAACTAACTCCATCAGAAACTAATATCTGTAAGTCACTATTACAAACCTAAAGTTTAAATTGTAAACTCAATACATTATGTTGTATGAAACCAGTGAAAAGTATGTGGAATCGTTGGTTTCATATATTTTTTTTCGTAGTGTCTTGATTGTATGATACACTGAGAAAACACTAGCTATCTCACGAACAGCTTATTATATCTCAACATGAGTCTTGTGAGTAACAGTTTGTGACTAATCTTTTTACTAAAATTAATTACTTGCATCAAGCATCGTACCTTAAATGTATTGAAGGTTTTGTAGTATTATATCCTAATGATCCGTAATGAATCAAACAGTGTATTTTTTGTATGCCCTATTTGCTTAGGTCTCATAGTTTTGTAATCAACAAACAGTAATGCCGCTCTAAAAATATTACTTGATCTCACAAAATAGAAATTAAACGATGAAATTAATTTGATTCATAACTAGTAGTATTAGTGCAACTCTGTCTGCATGGAATCATCACCTTTTGTCCTCTTAGTTATAATTATGTGGCTTCATGATGCTGATCCACCGTTCTTCAGGTCATATTGAATGGGGAGGAAGCTGAGTATTACGAAATTGCAGTTTCCCTTTCCGATAGTTACTGGGATCTTGGAATCAAAAATGGTAGGCATCTTTTATCAAGTAAACATTTCTCTCAGTAATGATTCTCATGTATTTTGTAAGTTTGAATCAGGAAAGCCTATGTAACTGACGTTGGCTTGTAGGACTCAGTTTAGTAAAAATTTACCCAAACATACAAACTGTCGTATATCGAAATGCAGTTCGTGAATATAAAGCATGGCTAATATTGGTGTGATAGCATCATCAAAATAAGCAAATTTTTCTTGAAACATTTTATTTTGCTAGCCATTTACAAATAGTAACCTCACTAGGACTAATACAACGACAGAGGAAACAATGATCCAGAGTTTTATGCCTGTAGGCCTTGCACCAATACTGTGTATCCCCAAGCCGGAATAGGAAGAACACGAGAATGATAAACCGGCAAGTCCAAATCCAGAAATAGGTTTTAAATTTTGTTACACTCGTTTAAAAATATACATGCCAATCCAGGCTGCACAACAGCTTAATGAGAACATTGTTTCAATACAAAATAAAGGCATTATTAAGAGCAGTATTAGGTATACAAAAAGTTAGCTATAGTTTGTCAATGGAAAACAATATAACGACAGACAACGGATTAAATATAAGGTTACGACTAAAGGCAATACAGAAATGAAGCAAACAGATTTTTAGTAAATAAGTAATCGAAAATATATAAAATAACTTCTAGGAAAATACTTTTTTGGAGTTTGGTATCTTCTTTTAAATCTCACTTTTTATAACTCAAGAAGTTCTTGTAAAAATGTTTGTTCATTTTTTCACGAAGGTTCACATGATTGTTAGTTTAGTCTCTCAATAATCGATGCAAGTCCTAACTTATGTTAATTATCATTTTATACAGATCAATCGTCAAAACTTACAAACTCCAGTTAGCCGAGTTTCTTGTTTGGATCTCTTTGAAACTCATATGTCATGCCACAATAAATTGCTATCTCTGTTCATCGGGTTATAATAATTATTTAAAACGGATTTCATTTGATATACATTTAATGTTTCCAATAATAATTCCCTTGTTTGACTAATTTGCGTCATCTAAGTTTTCTATAACAAAAAATATAATGCTATATAATAAATTGTGGGTTAGTAACCCCCTCAGGGATGAACCCACAACCATCTGGCTCTGCTGCGAGCGCTTTACCATTAGACCACTTAGTCGACTCCCAACGGTTTGTATTTTTAATTCACTCGATTTATTTGCGCGACCAAATTAACACTCAATAATCTCCACAATACCCAATTATAACTAGTATCAGCTCAATAATGACTGACTTCTTAAGGCAATTCCTTGACTACTGGTGAGAGGATATGACTAGTGTAGTTCAACCGTATCAGGTGTGGGGCAGTTACCAACCGATGGCAATGGGTGGGGTCGCGCAAACGTATCATAAATTGACTGAATTAAAAATGCCAGCTACTGGAATCTTACCCAGTGATCTAATGATAGAGCCATTGTCGCGAAACTAGAGGGTCCTGGGTTAGATTCCTTAGAGGGATCATGGATGCATACAGCCGAAGAGCTTCATACAAGGAAAAACAGCTGTCTGGTATTTCTTGGTTTTTTGTAGTTGTTTAGCCGGGGAGGATTTGTGTTGTCGAATTCAGCGATGTCTACACGACCTAATTATAAGAAGGTATTCAGTAAAACCTGAATTTTCTTGTTTTATTTGCTGTGATATATAGGACAGTCTTTCTGATTTGTTTTGTGTGATTTATCACCATTAAGTACAAACTAGTGATTACAAACAAGTTGTTTTTATTGCAGATGGCTTTAGCAAGCATAATAATAAATAATTTTAACGAGTGAAGATAAGACTTAGATTACATACTGTAGAATGCAAAGTAAATTTCTACACTAGAGTCACCGTATAATCAGCGAATAAAGTTTTAATCTTCAATAATAATTTTTGAAATGAAATGTAGATAACAAAATTATAAATATTATGAAACAAATAATATAAAACTTATTTGCAATATTGCATCTAACGGATATGTGTTATGCTGGGTGATTCAAGTAGAATAACTAATTTTCAGAACTATTTTTGAAAAACCATTCCAGTTTTGTTTAAAGTTAAAATTTAATTCCTATCATTATCACGTTCCTCATCCTTACTGACTAGGTCCCGCCTATGTTTGAAACTATAACGCGCCACCATCGCAAGAATCCCTCCCTATACTAATAAAGTACTTACTTGGAATGTTTTTAAATGTAAACATCTTCGCTATAGTTTCCATAACAGATGATTCATCCCTATCTATAACAAACAGTTATTTACATTGAAATGAAAAAAGTTGGTGTTAGTATTTGTTTAATTAGACACTGTAAGAATAAATGGAGAAATATGTCATGCAAATGAAAACCAAGAAGGATTATCAGAATTCAAAATATTAACATACACAAAACTTAGTGGAGAAGTGAAGAAAATAACACTGAATTTCATAAAGTGGAGTTTAGTTGAAGTTGTGAATATAATGTATAATTTATCTTCCAAGTATACCAGTAAATAAAAAAGAAAAATATGGGTTGAATGTCAAATCTCATTGATCATCACTATCTCTAGATCATATATTCCATTTTTTTTTCAAGTTTTAAAACATGTTGATGGTGGTCATTCTAGTTTGATTCTATTACAAGTACCTGTCAAGTCATTGTCAAAAGGTACCAATTTTCATTGTAAAATGGTGCTAAAGGTTATTAAAAATTACAATGACTGCATAATCTTCCATACAACAATGGATAAAGTATATGCATTTCCATAAGGATTCATAAATACGGTTAACTCAAAAGAGATTCTGAACTCAAGAAATAGTAGTTTCTATCAATGATTCTATGAAAAAGATGGAAACATTTTATGCAGAACTGGCTGAATTTAAATTTTTTAAAGATAATTGTTTTTAAACTATGTATAAAGTCTACAAATTTCGTTTTTATTTTTTAGCTCTTAGTTCTACCAACTCATTTTTTAATTAATGTTTTTTCCTTTTAAGTTGGTCACTAGCATTTTTATTCAACACATTTATTATCTAACTCCGAAATGTCTTCTGATAGATTTACATATACCTATTGTTTGAAGTTGTATTAAAATTGTAGTCATGTTGGTAAAATACGCTTTTGTTATCAAGGTCTTTTTGACGAATACATTTGTATCCACAGTAGCTCCAAGCACAAAAGCACATACTAGGTTTAGTTCAAATAGTTAATTATGACCATTTTTTGAAGTTTATATTTTGCGTGTGTTGTCGCCGACTTAATATACGTATCTGTTGCATCCTTCGTTTTCTCTCGAGTTTCTGTGTCAAATCAAAATCAGTTATTGCTCTTCGTTTTTGATGGACAGTTTCAACTATTATGTAGTCTTATACAATATTAATGATGTTCAAATGACAATATTAATACACTTGGCACTCCTAGTATATAAGACCGATTTCGGATAATGTCTTAATCAACTATTTGTCAAATGTCATTGACAGTCAGACCTAGAGTTACCTTAAGTCAACAATAGATTACTAACATTATATGCCTACTTATTCTGTCAGTATGTTAGTTGATACCCATCGTAACTAACTTTGTTTATACACATCAAAATAATATACTACCCTGTACTCTATCCTTGCCGCGGACATCTTTTCCGTTTGCTAAAAGACTAGTTGCATCAGTTGCACTTTTCTTGATTCCGTTACAGTTGTGAAATTATTTTCTGATTGCAATCATTCAACGTTACACTTCTATTACCAAAATTATCTCATTCATCATTAACAGCAGTATTCTGCAATCTACACATCCTAATCAGAATGTACTTGTCTTTGTAACATATAGACATCCAAGGTCCACTGTATAACTTCAAACCTAACTGTACGTGATTTCATCGACCCATTGCACTTTTCTATGTGTCTCATAGTTATGTCACTTAACGTAAAGCCGGACTAATATAAATACAGTATTGCGATTGCAGATATGTGAATATAAATATGGTAATATAAGTCAGTGTTATTATTATAACTTTTTGTCAGTGTGTTCCAATATATTTATGTATACATTTAAATGTACTACATGTATATAAACTTTTCAACTCGTGTACTGAATTATTTTTGGCCATCGCAACAAAATGGAAAGCCATGGTTTTATGTCAATATTCCTGTCCATTAGTAACTTTTTTTATTTGTGTACGATTATCTTTTAATATTCGGCAAATACTAAGTGTCATCACCAAGTCAGTTTCTCTGACTGAAGTGGCATAGATGGCAAATAAAATATCTGAGGTATATTCTACAACACATGTTAATTCTGTGCATGAATCCAACGTACTTTTAGAAAAGACCACCACAGTATAAACTTTACTGTTATTGTAACGGCAAAACAAACGTCCAGACGACAGGTGCCGAAAATACAACTGTACATATTTGCCAATAAGGTCTAATTGAGCCAAAACTAAAAGAAAATGAAGTCTAAATAGTGTATTTTCAGCCTGCCTAGTAAATGTTGTTTTGTGCAATAAATCATAAGTGCATCACTTACAAATCTTCCTTATTATAGGCACCCAGTCTACAACGACCAGCCAAACAGCCCAAAACAATGGTGTAAACAAAGATGGCTGAGGAAAAGATTAACGAACGGAACAAAAAATTGAATGTAACATATAGATCAACTAAATTTGGGGCGAGTTTGATAAGAACAATTCGCAAATTTATGTAACTCGATTTTTTTTCACAACAGTCATAATTAGCAGATTTCAACGAAAAATTGTTTTTTCACACACAAATAATTATCGTCACATTAACCTTCTGTCGACCACTTTAATTTTTCGTCACCGCAATATCACCAGACAAAGCTCTCATGCATCATACAAAACTTCTCATTTCAGTTGGTACCATCAGAGATATGGTAAGAGTTAGAAAATGCCCGAATCCTTGTGCACTCTCACAGACCACTATCATATAGTTGGGAAACTACTAAACTGGGCAGTAGTGGCGATTACCCCTAATTAAAAAGTCAGTCGTCTCTTGTAAGTGTTGGATAGGATGCTTATTGATACAGCTGCTGAGATTACCGTCGCACCCATTCACCAACAATAAACGTTGTCTCCAAAAGGCCATCAATCTGCCAGCCCACTCATGTGCAAGCAAAATAAGAAGAGAGTTCGCATATGTGATAATCATTCCTTGCTATTAAATTTAGGCGTTCTCAGCCTTTTTGCGTAGATTTTTTAATTGCCGGTGTGCAGCATGTCATTTTGGGGGGGGGGGAGGGGAGGTTAACTACAAACATCACAATTTATCAGAAGACATGAAAACACGAAAATTGATTGACGTACAAACCGATTTGGATTCTGTTAGCGTTATCACACACAATCCCATTTTTGGCACGCAGCACAACATGCCACTAGAAAACTCGTTTGCTACTACATGTTACGTAACAATAATCGTCCATCACCAAAGTTAGTTACCTTGAAAAATCACTATTCTACCAAACTATTAGTGCCAATACTACGAAAGATCAACCAGTACATGAACTATTCCGAAACATACCTCTTGATAAACTAGCAGCCGCGAAAACGAGTTTGAACACATTCTGCAGCTTGAGATCATTAGATAGTCCAATAGTCCTCGGGCATCACTGTTGGATTTAGTTGTATTTTCATACTACTCAAGAGTAGTTAAGTGTTTATTATGTAATTTGAAACTTGCATTTGATGGGTCAGTTATGACTGAACTTTCTAGACGTTATTTTCTGTTGGTTGGAACATTGTTTGTCTAGCTAGCCATTTTGTTTTGAAATCTTTACGCTCGTGTGCGCAAGATCCAGATTTTCGTAAATTTATTGTTGTTGTTGTTGCTTAACCACCTTGAATGTAAGTAACCAGTAAATTAATAATTGTTTGTTGTAGAACAACATAAGGTATTCATATTTCTGTTCCAAAATATAACTATTCCGAACACTCAAGACAGTTTTTTGACTGTATCGACTTCGAGAGAGTTATTCCGGTGAATCTAACGCGTCGTCAAGTGAATCCTACGATTATCTTTGCACTTAGTCAGTAAAACTAATTAAAATTAGAGCCCCTGTGGCGATTATCAGCGTTTACAAGCCTACACAGCTCCCGATATATATCTAATCCCTTATCTTCTTGATTTATCCCTGGCTCTATACGGAAGAAACTGTTTTCTATAGAGTTGATTTGGTATGAGCATACTACCAGATTCTCGTCTAGTTGTCCTGAGAAAATTCAAGTGGAATGAGATTATCGCATTGCTGTTGTTGTAACACAGCACCAACCACAGATTATGACACATCCGTACATAAAACCAGATGTCACTCAATATCAAAGTCTATGTGTGCTAACATGGACAAGAGCGTCCAAATTAACATGTTATCTAAATTCAACACCCTCGTCGTGAATAGCTCACTGGACCTTTATGTTGTCTGCAAATAACAGAACGATGAGTTTCTGAGTGTAAGTCCATAATTAATGTGAATTGAGAGAGAAGAAGGCCTAGAATTGATTATTAGAGAACGGCTTTCTTTACAGGCTTTCATGATGATAATACACCGTCTATGTTTCTCAAGAGCAACATTTATCGAAATATCATTGTTATTATCCCCAGTCCATTAAGAAAACTGAGGGTTTAATCAAAAAGAAAAATCCTACCTCGATGCCAAGTCACTCTCCTGCAAAGAGCTTATTCCTTACAAATGAGTTAACGACTATACTTGAAGGACTAACTAACTAACAATTACAGGCTAAATACTCACCTCCCCTTACACTTATAGACTAGGTTGACCGTTTTAACTATTTGTTGTATTGACAGTTTTGATTTCCTTATAGACACGTCAAATAGCATCCGTCAAGGCTTTCAATGTCGAAGCATGAATAATATTTTGGCCACCAGTTTTATTTGTTTGAGAAGTTGATAAGATTTACTAATTATAATGCACATCGACTTCTAGTAATGACGTCACTATTATTGGTAAGAAACATGTGCGTTCATTGCTTTCTCTACATCATTATCTGCCATGCCGAGATGGTTTTTCCTAACCCGAACTGAGAAAATATCATAACCTTAATTAGTTCATTTATTGGGAGTATCCATAGAGTCACTGATAAGATGATTCATGAAAAACGTTGTAGTTTTGATCATCAACGTCTTTCACGTGCTCCTTGTCCTACAGCAGATAGATATATACCGTCCAAAACTAGTGAAAATGAACAGTCAGCGGCATCGTTTTAACTGTCCTGTCATCTTCCCACACTTTTCCTTAATACATCACCAACAATTCTTAGGCTTACATAGGACTACCCATGATATAAAGGATGGCGTCATGGATATTAGAGTACTTTCGAATTAAAGTCATGCTTCTTCAATCGAAGAGTGAGTATCCAACGACTAATTTTGTGACTACTCTAGCGTAAGGATAAAATAGTCTGAAAGCGATAGGTACATTATAATTATAAGAAACCTTCAATGGCATGGTACATTAAGTTTGAGAATAACCTCGCAGTTAACATCTTACTGCACAACCAGAATTCAGAAATGGTATTACAAGTAAACAAATTAATGGACGTTGGAAATTGGTCGCATTAGCTCGAATCTCCTGTTGTGATGACATATACAGTCACTCAACAACTGCATTAACTTTACTAAATATACTAAATTAGTGAATACGTAGAGGTAAACAACCCCGTAAGTAAGTGATTGCATAGGCTCTCATCATTGATACTGACCATGATTGCTTTAACGGACACAACTAGTTGGACGCGCTCAATCAAGTATAACCATCAAACCACGACACGACTCTGGAGGCAATCCTTTCTGGTGAGCAGGCCAAGACGTTGATATCTGATTGACGCTCTACTCACAATTCAAATATAACTTCTCTTCCGTACTCCCCTGCCTTTTGATTTATTCTTATTCATAGTGCATGGTTTAATCGTTAGAAGTTGCTCTGGTTGTACGACAAACGTAACTTGGTCATATACTGATAATCTTTAGACGCGTTAGTCATAACCATAACATTAAAACTGCAGATAAGTTTAAGTAGTCACCGATGATAGCTCTTAGATGAAATAAGGTGTTCGCTACATATTCGCTAACATGAATTGATATCTATTGCAACAAGTATGACACTTCGTTTGAAATTTCCAATTTAACCAGCTGTCACAACTTCGGTTAGGGTGCGATTATTCTGCAGCCAGTATACCAAAGACATGATAAAATCGTGAAAAATTTTCTTGGCACGTCCTTTGAAAGCAGATAATGGCACCCATATCTCCAAAAATAGGCTCAGATCTAGTGCAATAATGTTCGTCTGTGTATATAAATAATGATTTTTTCAGTAATATTTAGCGCCTTTTCCTCCAGCTTTTATTCTTCATTTGAGGAGGTGCTTCAAACAATCCCAAAAATAGAATCTATTACACTTATAGTTTAGTTATATTTATCGAGTTATGAATTTGAATTTACAAATAGCTCATATCAACAAATTCACATTAGCTTGATAAATCGTGAGAAATAATAGCGTTAACTAGACCTTATCTTCTTACTACTGAGTAATGAAGCATTTATATTGCTTCGCTCACATCTTATAAAGACATTTGTTATAATTCGCTAACACTTATTAATACTTTCGCTTTCGTGATTCCGCAATGTACAAAATGAGTCGGTATGACAATGAAAGGTGTGAATCTATATTAAAAGGGTTCCGATTGTACGTGCTTGTTGATTTCGGAGTGTTATTTTAGAAATTGGATGAACTTACGTGATGCTGACTCAGGGAAAATTCTGTGGCAAAGTACTAACGATTTGTGAGTCAATTTTAACATAACTTTATGTATTTCAACATTAATTTGGTACTTTCGAAAATGATAGTTCAGTTCCTAAAGTAGAACACGAAGGTAGCTATTATTTTAAACTAAATATTTCAAAAGCATACGTTCCAAAGAAAATACTTAAATGCAAATCAATTTCTCGTGAAATAAACTTCTCGTCAGAGCAGCCGTTAGAAAACTTTTGGCTTGAACAGGAGGTGTTTCTTAGAGATCAACCTATTGAAAGTAAGTATTTCGCAAGTGTGGTTGTGTTTTAAGCGTTTTTGGCTGGTTTGTTATTTTGTTCAAATTTTAAATACTTGCTTTATTAACTGTTTGTCACTTGAAACCTGAATCAATGTATGTTCCTAAATATCCCCTACACAAAATTTTAATGCATATGGTATTTGAATCGTAAAAACTAGTGGGCTGAAATGAAGGATCTACTGGTGGATAAAATCACAATCTTGAAAGCGCTAGGTTTCAGTAGGTAAAGTGTAATTGTTTCTGATACAATAGTTAAACCAGGATTTATTTATACTGCATGCATGTCAGTTTACTATTACTTCTAGTTTTAACGATCGCAAGAGTATTGAGGTCATTGTCTGTTAAATGGTGGTAGAAAGTTTAAGTGCTTGATGGGCTTTCGTGTCCAGTTGCCATCGATCCCATATAACTCAATGTTGGGACCTAGGTACTTAAAGCACTCAAAAATACAAAAAATATTGGTAGATCAAGAACATTCTGCTCTGATTTCCTAAGAATTACACCAAATCTACTCTTAGATGACTAAGTGAAATGCATTTATCCACTTAGATGGGTACGAAGTTCCAGAATTTGACTATTCTTAAGGCGAAAAAAGTGTACTTGAAGTCTAACTTACAATATCTCATCCCTAGCTTCCGAATGTCCTCTGCAAGCTCGGTACTGAAACTAGGTTCGAGTAGGAGTTCAAATGGACGTACAAGAGTAAATCACAAAGTGAGTGAAAACATAAAATATTCTTGCACTGAATTCATTATTCAATTTATGAAATTTTGGCATAAATCTGTTTTGTATTCCAAGAGAAGACAAACAGATCGAAGGTTTTATAGATCCTATTAGTAGATAAGATAGAAGTACTCTTTCACTAACATATTGCCTACTCACTGAATAACTTAAAACATATAGATATATATTTAGTAGGATGTATTTGTCATGTTACCATTCATTTGTTATAGACTGAATCTAGTCAGTCACTGTTGCTATATGTGCATCCTGAGCGAATCGCCCTGATGTAACGAATAATCACAACAGTGACTGACTAGATTCAGTCTATAACAAATTATTGGGAACATACAAATTCATCCTACTATCAATTCGCCGATTGCACAAGTGTGATTGTCTGGACTCGGTAGTCTAGTGCTGAACGCGGTGGCGTTTGACACTGAACGGACTGAATTCGAATCTCACTGTGAACATCAACATTAGGATGCAGGTATATTCAGCCGACGAGTCCCAAACAGGACGAAACGCGCATCCTGGATTTCACTTGCTAGTCACATTCCAAATTAAAATAAAGATATATTTAGTTATACGTACACTAGATGACCGTATGTAATATTTTAGATGTAGTCTTGTCTAGATGAAATATAAAATCCCAGAATTTGTTGGCTGAAACTGCTTAAGTTGTATAAAAGTGTGACCAAATTAATTAAACCCTTGCATTTTTCATTTGCTTTTTAGTGGAACAGACTGACTACAGTTACTGCTATGGTTACATATTTAAAAAATATAGGAATTATTTTTGGCTACGTGTTTGATTGATCGTTTAAAATATGAATAGTTATTTCCTGTTTCTACTGGATTGCGATCTAACTCTGTTCCATAATAGTACGCTTCCAAACTGTCTTTAAATCGCTGTATATTATAGTATCTCATGCACATCCACAACTGATAAAATGAGTGTATATATTAAAAAGTCACTAGCGATAAATATGTAGAAGAATTACATTTGGAATGGACTTAAGTCGGGCAAGCACGAAATCAAAACAAGTCCAATCATGCTACAACATTCAAACCGTAAAATAATAGATGTACAACGAATAAAATTCGTTAGTATGCTTGGAAGGGTATTAGAGACTGCTACGACTTCTAAGTTATAGTTTGCAATGTTATAGGTTCTTTTGTTATAAGTAGTGTCTTATTGTTGATTGGCTCATTGGTTTTCGTAACTTTTCTTTCTTTTGCATTCAACTACAGACAATGTTGATTTTCGTCCTTTTACTGGACTGACCAATCCTGTTTTTTTCAAAACAATGAATGTTGTGATGTTATTAAAGACGTTTTATTCCTGTGAATGATTGTTGTTAATGAATTATTATTCTTCATTAGTCTGTGTTATTAATGCACATCATTTAGACGTTTGAATTAATAACTGGTTTTACTCATGCGTTTATTTCCTACACATTTGTTTACAAAATGTTGTATTGTATGAGATAAGTGGATATCATGTCTTCATGTATTTTTCTCGTTTAACCTTAATTAGAGTAATCTACTTTAAGTTGCAAATTACATGAGCAATTTTGGTGACTACAACGAAAAGTAGTAGTAGTTTGGCTTAGCAAAAAAAATTGAGGTGTTCTAATTAATTTTTTTCTAAGGTTCATACATATGTTTTTGACTTTCCTGAAGCTTTATTCGTAATATTCAATACTTCGGAAAACAAAATATATTTTGTACAAAGTCCAAACAAATTATCGTCATTTGTCCCAAAGATTTAATTTTAGGCAGATTTTTAGTGAATTTATAAGCACAGTTATGAGTATAAACAAAAGACCTTTCTATTGTAACTTCTAACCTGACGACTAGATAACTTAATAATTTGAACTCAGTATCAAAAATTGAGTTGGGTTAAAAAATTTTACTTTCAACTACTGTTCTTCTTAAATATACTGTTTATATGTTCAACAAATCGAAGATCAAAATGATATTAAACATCAATAAGTTACAACAATAAATCTTGTTTTAGTAACCCAAAATGACGGTAATAATTTTAGTTTTCGTTAACCATGACACAAACAACCACTTTTGTATCAAACAAATGAACAATGTTTTTGGCGTTTAATGATCATATGTATATATATCATATATATTGAATTTATTCGTAGTTTTATATATTTGAGCATGCGCCGTCAAGCTCACTGAAAGGTTATTCACTCATTATAACACTTTAAACTAATATATAATTATTTGCAAGGATTGGTATTCTGATACTGACTAATTCTACGATAACTTTTCAGCGGTAAGTGTATAATATTATGCTCTGTAAGGATTAATAATGGTTGGATAGTTACTACCAAATTTGTAATGCGGCTACTAATATTATGAAACACTTAATTTTATTTAAAGGGAGTTTGCATCACTGATTGACTTTAAGTAAATAACTAAAAGTCAAGGAAATACAATGGTTTTCAACTCCTTGGCAGTATGTACCTAAAATATTTTTTCCTATAGATTGAACACAAAACTGAAGTCATTAAGGTGAGATGTACTTGGTCCATATTGTATGCTATATTTAAATTAAATGGTCTTCATAAAAACAAAAGTTGTATGTCTTGATTGATAACTGAAGTTTATTCTCTGAAAGCTCTAGACGTGCCTTTGACGGCCATTACTATACTATATTCTTAACCAAAGTAACAGGCGGAATAGCAAAATCAGACTATAGCTGGGGCTTTTAGTGACACATGTCCACAGTTCTGAAAGGTAATCACATTCACCAAACGTGAAAATACGCTTGCTAATAGATGCCAGCTATCGTAAAATGGATCGACTGGCTATATACTGACTGCTTATAATCGTCGAATATTCAATGATAACTAAAGGACATTTTGGTCTTAGGTATTATTATTCACAAGATAAGAACATATCTATATGTACAAGTTATCATTTTAGGTTATAGATAAGAGTTGTAGCTCAGGAGGACAATTCTGGTAAACCCTCATTCCATATACTAGGTGGGTTAACTGTAAAGATTTTATTGTCTTTATGGATAATACTGTTAGTACAAACTTCAAACAGACGTGAGCTGTAAGATTTGTTTTGTTGATCTTGAATTTGAATGATTACGTTCGTTACTAACACTTATCTTAATTTTCTATCTAGCCACAAGGGAAACTACTACTTTATAAACTACTTCCAACCCATTTTAAATTTTCCGAAACCGATTATTATTATTAACACGGGACCTTCCACCGTTATCATCACTATGTTTACTTTACTTATTGCTACTTCATAAAAAGTATGAAAAACCAGTTATTTTTCCAAATAGGAAACAACTGAAAAATAGAGAAAGAGTGAGCAGCAGAAGGAATGAATCATACTAAATTACTTCTACGGTAATGAGATTGTTTTGGTTTCGTATTCAGTCTTGGCTGTACGAATGTTAGCTGCATAGAAGACTGGTCTATAAACCTGACTGAATAAGTCCTCCCTTTTCTGTCTGTTGGTTGAAGGCATTTAAGCACACAAATGGCCAAATTTATAAACAACTAAATAGATGGATGGGTAAATATAGTTTAGTAACTAGGTAGACAGTTATAAGATTAGAGTAATGGAAGAGATGAAGTCTAAAATACGTGATATTTTCATCAAGTAAACTTAATTTCTACTCATAATTTTATTGATCTCAACAATTAAATAAAAACTATATAGTAAATGCTATGTATTAATTTAAAGTTGCAATAGGGCGTTTACTTTTATTAACAATAAATAACGTTATTGGAAGGTAGGTTTATCACAAAGTCTTTGAAAATAAAATGAGCATTGAACAGTGTTTTTTTATCCTGACACTATTTAGTACTACATGCCAAGCTCATATATGTTTGAAAACAATACTATCATAATTCATCACGAGCATCTTGTTGATATTCTTTTTATATCCTTTTTTTATCAGCTAAGCAATTCATTTAAATTTGCAAAGTTATACTTTTTACCCATTTATCTTACTCAAATATAACGCTCTCTGTTTGAAGTAAAAATATAATATGGAAAAATTAATGAGTGTTATTAAGTATAATTTGTAGTTCTTTTTGAGTGAAAATGATGTGACAATCAGTAAGGTGTTCAACTGCCTATATCTCAGTTTCAGAAGTTATTGAATGTTCTACAATGATCAATATCTTGAAACAGTTGATGATTGTAATGAATTTTAATCATGTTTATTTTATACGAAATATTTTATATATGGTTGTGCTATATAGTTGCTACATAAAACAACTCATATCAACTGAGATGCTATTCTGTTTTCTGATATCTGTTTATTTGGGGAGTTACAACAGTTAGTCAGATTTGTGGGTAACTATCACTCGACCATGATCAATTTAAGATATTAATCACTACACTCAATACAATTATTCCCTTCTTTATAACTGCGGCAATCAAGTTTGGAAGAAAAACAATATCAATTTTAATTAGTGGATTGAAACCACTTTCGCAGTTCAAAGAAAATCATTTTATTAAATACTATTAAATACTATTTAAAAATTTGCTGAAGCAATAAAACCTTCAATTTTACTTACAGTTTATTAATGCAATTAATTCCACAGCCGAACGAATCCATAAAAGATGGAGAGATCAGGCAATTTTCGAACGAAACAATACTAAACATTAACAAAGAAAATAAAGTAGTCATTTCTAATGTTTCTGCTTAGTCATCAGAACAGAGTCCAGAAACATTAATACACATGTTGTTGCAGTGACACAGCAACGAAGGACAGAAAATTCATGTAACAGATTCATGAATCTTTGGTAGAATTTCGGCGTTTAGAGCCTGTGTGACATAACAGTTAAGTGTCAGAAAACATGTAGATTGAAATTTAATATATCCATCACCCATTTAATGCAAACCTTTTTCTTTCTTATAGCAGAGTAATTACCAAAGGTCACCAGTGTACTATACACCTACTTATCCTGCTTTACTTGAAAAACTAAGTGATGAAATTACCTGTAACAATTTAAACCTTAAATATATGCATTTATATTCATTTTTCTAATTATTTGGTTCATACGTGCTGAATATTATAGTGTAACTATTATTTTGGCCAAAAAAATACACAAATTCCGTATTTTTCACCCTAAATATCAGACTACTATACACTGACACTTTCATAGAAATTAGCAGCAAACAACTCTAGCTAATTAAGGTGAAATATTCAATTACTCTAGTGTGTAGTACTCACTATTAGTGAAAATAGTGCTGAATATTGAATATTTAAACCGTTACAGGCGACTTCAATTAGAATTAAGATAAACCAATTAGGACATTTATATATGTTCAAATGTCTAACTAATTGAATAAGTGCTTCAACGTGAAAATTTGCACAAATTTATCGATAAATTTATTTAAAAATAAATGTTAATAGTCTGTACTTTACCATATGGAACTACTCAGTTAATTAAAGTGAAGTGAAATAACTATAAAATTGTAGTCTATGAAGTATACATTTTCTTAACAGTAACTATTTCTAAAAATAATTGAGTAGAATTTATTTTTTTAACAAATAACCACGAGTACAAATCTTTATTTAATAATTGTATTGTTTGCACAAAAACATTTATGATAACATTCAAATAAAACTTTCCATATTTAACATCTTATGATGCTTTAAGTTATTAAAAATAATTTCTCTTTCTATATATGTCTACATATGATTCAAAATTTGATACTTTTTACTTTTATTCAGTATATTGTGCTTAAAAATTGTCTCAAAATTACGTAATCTGTATAGTGTAATATCAAACAAAGGGAATATTATCTGTGTAGCGGATTGTTATTAATTAATTATTTAGTATACTCTGGTTGTATACTCTATCATTTTAATGTAAATCATCAATCAATGTCTGTTACTCCATGTGGAGCATAGGCCACCGACCAGTATTCTTCAACCAACTCTGTCCTGAGCTTTCCTTTCCAGCCCTTCCCAAGAGCTCTTCATTCTCTTCATGTCTGTCTCCAATTCCCGAGGCAGTGTATTCTTAGGTTTCCTCCTTTTACTTTGACCTTCAGAATTGCATCTTAGTGCTTCTCTTGTAACCTTTAAGCGTTTGAGTGATCAATTCATATGTTATCATCATAGATAGAACGCAAGAACAGTAGGTTATCGCTTATTTTGTAGTTTTTTTGTACTCAATTTTCGATGAAGAATAACCTGGCAATTTAAAATAAGAAACTATTTGATATAAAATTCATTTTTATTAAATAATGTGCTTAATTTCCATAAAATATCCCTTGACATTTAATACTTAAATTTTGAATAGTCATATAAAACCGTTAACAAAAAATGGTACGTATGGTATTTATAAATGTTAGTTATTGACATGTAAATACCATAAGTTCACTTAGATCTAGCGAATTATTGATAAAGCTAATCAGCTTTATGAAAATCATGTTCATTGTATCAAGTCTCTTTAGAAACAGTATACGTAAGTGATGTTTTATTAAGTTGGATTTTGGCTGGTAAGTGAATTTCAAGATGTGCACTCTATCCTTTTCTGAGACTAGGCAGCTGAATGTACCTGAATCTCAGTCTAACCGTGTCATGCATCCCAGAGTACTATAGCTAAAGAGTCCCAGATGGAACGACACACGCTTATTAGATTCTACTTACTAGCCACAATCTAGACTAATGAAACTTGTGAATTAACATGATTTCGAGTCAATCCACTGAAAATGCATATGTGTTAACGGGGGTTGAACAACTGTATCCCTTATCACAAGATACAAACACTTACAAGTTATTTATAATTGTTCAAGGTGAAATAACAGTATCATGCTAATAGGCATATTTAGCGAAATAATGAAACATTACCTAATAAAACAAATTACTCTGAACACATTCAATTAGCACAAAGTTTTAGTCTTGTGTGTGACAAATTTTTTTAACTTAACTTGTTCATACTGCTAAAATTATCAGTAGTCCACTTATCTGTTTATTCTATCCCGCCACGCGAGGCCATTTCCGTACATATTCGATTCTAACATTCTGTTATAAATAAAGTTCATAATATCGTGTTATTGGGTCACATGATCTACGCGTTACACAATCAATCAACTTTAACGTACTGGTAAGAACTAATTGTCAGTACTGTAAACGCACATTAATGTAAGCACAACACATAGTAATTGGAATCGTAAATGAAGTGATTTAACAATATGATGCAGCTAGCAATGTCTGTTTTCACTCTTGGACTAATCGTACGTGGCTATGACTAAAATGTCACATTCGTTTATTCATTTGTTTATTGATGGGATATATAAACTCATTTGATTTGTGATTACACTTGTGAAACATACCAACATAATCACAATTGTCATTATTTTGTTATGATCTATAGAAATTTCAAGCATTTAATATCACTGAAAAATTACGAATCTTATATTAAGTACTGCCAGTAATGTTTTGTTTGAATATCAAATAATATATCCTTCTATTTAAAGTTTCTGCTCATAATATTTTCTTGAAGGATTGTGAATGCATCACTAATAAACTATTTAACTTAGAGAATATAGTTTCATCCAAGTTAAGAGTAATGAATTGTCTGTTAGATTAGTAAACACTTCAGTCTTTAACAGAAATTCCCCACTAATATTGTTGTTTATGTTACTGTTTCAACTTCATAGTGCCTGTAAATTGACGTACATTCTGTAATAATTTTCAGAATATGTTATGTGTACTTTATTCAGTTTACTTTACGATGAGTAATTATTGCTTACCAGAAATGAAACTTGTTTAATAAGAAAAAATCCCTTCTAATGAATGATAACAATGTAAATTAACTTGTTCCCTTCATATGTCTTAAGTATAAACAATAATATTCCTTTATTTTCTTTCCACTCTTTTATAAGAAGTAATTTTGCTGTTTCAGTTTTGTTAATAAATCTTGTTCGCAGATACTGAAAAATATAAAATTATCAAGTGTGATTTAATTTGGATGGTGACTTGAAAGTGAAATCCATAACGTACGTTTCATCCTATCCGTGGCTCGTCAACCGGAGGTACCTACATCCAGTGTTGATATTCAGCTTAGAAAAATATCAAATGGAAACTTTGCTCTGAAAACTTAGCACATTATTTACTTTATTAATAACTGTCAATATTATTAATCTTACGTTATCTTACGTTTTTAAAATATTCGTTTCCATTCAGATACAACATTAATTACCAGTAGGAAAACTTAGTGACAAAGTTCTGACCAACGTTTAGAGGACATCGTTTATTTAGCATGGATGCGTCAGCTAGATAACAGTCACCGAAGACATTTTAAGTTTTCAAAATGCGTCATTAACTTTAACTTGTAATTTAAACATTGAATACTACCAGCGAAAAATACAATCGTTTCTATGAGATTTAATTGTTCTGGAATCGATTACGCCGTCTTAAATGTGCATTCGTGGGTCACAGGATGAAAGGAGATAGCCGTCTAATACTTTCTTAGTTTTAATTGTATTTTAGCTAAACTAAAACTAGTATGTTTAGAATGAAATGGTCACGTAGGAGGTCATTTTATCTGCTGTGAAAATTATGATTTAAAAGTGTAGAGTTTTGTTTGTTAAATAAGAAACATAAGTTGCTTGTTCAGATTGTAAGCCTACAACAACTACGTTTAGCTTGGACGTTCGCTGCACTTAGCAGACCATTGTTTACTGTGAAATATATGGTTGGAATATGTTGGTAAAATGATGGGAGCTATTAATGTAAGGCATCTAATTATTTCATTGAAAAACAAACTTTCGATTCTGGTTTCGCTATTAATCATATTAGTATTAGCTGGCTTATGAATCCTGAACTGCCTTCAATACAACCGTTAAGCATAAATTACAATAACCTACAAGCGCTCATTTCTTACCACCTTATATGTTCCCATACTAATTTTTATGACATAAAATTGATTAAAAATGAGCTTGGATAAGATGTTTCTCCTTATCATTGAGTTGAATATTATCGATAATTGGAGCAAACTAATATATACATGAATTACGTTGGTAATCAAAACACTGAATGAATAAACGAATTGCAAATAAACGTGTCTACTCTATTAACGCTTATGAGTAAAAACACGCAACACTGATCCCACGTTGTGTAGCTAGCAAATATTTTTTGAATGCATCCCATGACGTTTATCAAATATTATTAATCCAGAGGTTGCTTACAGTTGCATTATTAAACCAATTTAAAATGTTGTATGTTAAAATCGCTTTGTATTGATATCTGATTTAATGGTAGATTGGAGTTTTGAATTTGGTTTTGTAATACCGGGTTCTACAAATACATGGCAGTCGTTAATTCAGTCCGACACAGCTGATCGAATGATTCCAGCTAAAGTATTAAGGTTAGCATTTTTAACTACTAATTTTTTTATTAATGAATATGTTAAGCTATTGATGACAGACATAACTATTTAACTAGTAAATATGTACTATAAGATAAATGATTTAAGTCTATACGATAAACAACTAATAAATGTTTTCTAAAACCAACTGACTTACTCTCACATGTAGTTAACAGAACAACTTTGGATAAAATAAATCCAGGCAGCTAACGATTAAACTTCCTCCTGCACCTGAACAATACTAATATCTATGAATTACTTAACAGTTTTGCACACTTTATTTTTGTTGTCTACTTAATACAAAGTCTAGATGGATGGTATTGTTTTTTCTTAAATTTCCTTCAGATTTGACATATGCTGATTTAAAACAAAATTTTGAGATGGCTTTCATAACAGAACTGTGTCAATTGGAGTATCACTGTACACCGGAGAGCAATACACAGATAATTCATCACACTCATAACCCTAGTAGGAACGGAATGCGGGGTCCTTAGATTTCGCTGAGTTCGAAACCAGTGATCCATTTTTCCAACTTCACCCAACTCGTGATATGACGAAACGACCATCTGACGTCATCGATGATATTCTAGTTACTGTTGACATGATTAAACCCCTCCACTTATAAATTTTCAATAGAATAAAATATAAACGGTACATCATAGAGCTACTTCCCTTGTATAAAATAGTAATTCGAAATTGTAATTGAAGAAATCTTTACATCCTGAGCTGACTTCACTGCGATTTGGTTGTGCTGATTACTCAAAAGGCTTGTAAAAAATAACTGATCCGTTGTTGACCAGAATAAATACTGATGGTATAATCGTAAAAGTATAATGATAATATTAATACCATAATGAAATAGCACCAAATACACAATTACGAAATAAACTAGAGAGTACTGAATATTAGAGTTATCGGAGTTTAAAACTCTTTAATCAAGCATTCTCGCTATTGGATATGAAATAAAATTTTTCACTATAATAAAAAGACCCTGTTCCGCTTATTTATTATAATAAAGGATAACGACTAGTAACAAGAGAATATTACACCTTTCCTAGTTTGTCCAATCACAGATTATTCAGTTGTAATTCGTACGAAATATGTTAAACTCAGAAGCTTCTATCACTATAATTTACTTCTTTGTAATAACAGTGATAATGGTAACTTATTATTATTATTATTATTATTATTATTATTATTATTATTATTATTATTATTATTATTATTATTATTATTATAAATAAGATATCAAAATGAACTCAAATTTTGGTTAAGCTTTTGTAATCACTATGCATCCATAATAATCAAAGTAAAATATTCAATAAGAACTTATGCTTAGATAATAGTGGAAAATGAAATAGCACTAATAATGAGGGATAATTATAAGCATTACGACTCGGTTGCGTTTCAATATTCTCATTGTTTTGATATGGACTGAAATCGATTAGTCTTTGTTGCCACATGTGCATCCTGAACAGATTGCTTCGATGAAGAGATAGTTCATATCCAAATCATGTATACATACTTATTGCACAAGTATGGCTGTCTAGACTCAATAGCCTAACAGTAAACACGATGACATTTGGCACGAAACGAATCGAGTTTAAGTCTTGGTGTAGAAACCAACACTGGAATACAGGCATATTCAGTTGACAAGTCCCACATAGGCCGAAAAGCGCGTCCTGGATCCCGCTTGTCAGGAGCAATTCAACCCAAATTATAAGTATTATATTTTCCTTATAAACAAACTTCCAGTTGTATATTACTCATATTATCAACAATCACTTATTCAAATTAATGAATTAGTCTGTGTACACCCCTCAGTATTGCATACTTAAAACTACATCTATGATATACCTATACTGAATTTCAAAAATAAAAATAAGTGATTAAATCCACATTAAATTCGCGTGAATAGTATTTTTAAATTATGTGCCAATGCATAATACCACACTTCTAGTTTCTGTAAAAATCATTTAATATAATAAATAAACAACTTAGGATGCACATACAACTAACAAGTCCCGAAATAAGGTGTAATATTTCCGTCCTGAATCACTAAACGTTAGTCCCCATCTTCTGATTAATACTGCTAAACAGAATATTTATAATACTTATAAACACACCTTTATCCCCGCTTTACAAGAGACCCACACTCATTTATTGTCACTATATTCTAATTAGTAACAATCTAACTGATTAATTTTTTTATCACTTTTCTAGTGGCAATGTTGTTATTGTAACACATTTCTATGATGGTAACCTTTTAGTAAGTGAATCCAAAGTGCGAATATTTTATGTTTAATTAAAAGTGCATTTTCATATTAGAAATATTCTTCGAAAAAAATTAAAGAAAAACCTATTTATCATTGTGACATATGACTTTTAAAAGCTAGAGCATTTTACTTCGAAATAATTATTACCCTATTTACATCCCTGAATATAGAAATCTATTACTGTTACTTTTAACATTAACTCTTGCAACTTTTCTATATGTATGCATACTCGCTGTTAATGTATCTAAAGTGTACTTTATTACTGCCTTAACATCTTTCCCCATTTTTCCTATTTATTTCCCTAATAAAACTCGACATTTTATAAGCTACTACTTTCAGTATATGTCAAGAATAATGATGCAATAAAGTAGTTTGAAGTCAGGAATTTCAGATTATTTTCATTTAGAACAGACTTATAAACTTTCTTGCGATGATTGTCAATTGTCTTTCTTCAGAATACATATAGCTGCAACGCTTTCTCTGCACATTATTACTCATCGTAAGACTGAAATATGAACTAATCTCTAGTAAATTAAGCTTAAAGCTTGAACTGAAATGAAACACACATTCATCATTTTGTGTTATGACTAGAATTTTAGAATAACTACCTTCCACATAAGTTTGAGTTACGTCAAGACTCTAACTAGTAATCACTCGGTTTCAGGGTCTAATAACTACGTGTACGAAATACAACTGCCGACCGGATTTCAATCACAATACAATCACTGAGTAACTTACCAAACTATTATATAAAAGCAAAGCACACAATTAGATGCGAATTGTTGTATTAGGTACTATGTTGTCTTGCTGCCCTAGCCTATGTAAAGCTTATTTGGATAGTACAAACAACTACAAATATGCAACATTAGTTCACAATTATCCTGTTATTTGAAACCACATGCATATGGATGAACACTTTCTCTGAGTTGTTTATATGTAGTAAATTCGTACTAATTCTAGGTATGCATAAGGATACTACTTACTTAACAATGTCTCTAAATATAATAATAATTGCAAAACTTCATAACTCCGTTTTTGTTTGAGGTATTTAACGAGCGAAGTAGTCTTCCCTACTGACACCACTTCGCTGACCGCAGAAAACCTACTACAAGCCCTCATCAGTATGCCGTCTTCTTAAGCGAATGTGACGAAAATCAACAATTCCTTTCTAACCAAATGCAGTTCTTCACTGACTTAACTGTAGTACTGACACCATTAAGAAATATGCATCCAATTTCTTAAGTTGATACTGCCACTTAGTTGTCAATTAACTTACTCATAACGATTCAAATAGTACTTACGCAGTGCACGTTTTCAGAACGTACCACTTAGTTAAAAAATGAACGAAAATACTAATCTAGCTTCATAAAATATCATTTTATTTCACTTTTAATGAAATACCACCATCTCCTCCCGGCAGGATCCTATCCAGCTCCATCAGACAAGGAAAAGTTGTTAGGGTAAATGAATTGTGGTTAATCGATGTATTAACAATCCATAAAATAGAACAATTATTTAGATTGGAGTGAGTCCACCAAGAAGAAGTTTCTTTTCGACATATTAGTTTATTTTATTATGATAATCCACAGCACAAATAAACACCGCAAATTTCTTAATCTTGAAAGTTACACTAAGCATCGCCATGGGTCTAAAACTTGTGCAAACAGTTAAGAACAAAAGAAATATATTTACAAAAGCAAGTGAAAAAAGGTAAGTAAGTCAGAACATCATATATTCGCAGGTAAAGAGCATAATAGACCACTTTTACTCTTCAAGAGCCGGAAGCCAGAATGATGTTTGGTTCGATCCTGTAGCTAGCATTGCAAACCGGGGATTGAAAGCAAGACTATGAATAGCTGCGTTTGGTAACTGAGTAGCAGCTTCATAACCTGGTAAGCTTGCTACACGTACTCCAGTGTCAACAGACCAAATATGTACGATTCCATCTGGTGAACCAATGAGCACAAATTGACTGTCAGGTGTAAAAGTAGCTTGTAATGCTTGTCTATCAGTATTTGGCATGACCTATTACATTAAGGTAATTTTAGTTAACAGAAAATTAATAATATTTAAAGGTATAAACCAGATTACTTAAATAAAATCAAAATCTACAAAACAAAATATTTGTACGACTGTAACTAGCAAATCTATTAACAATGCGAAATTTGGTAGTAAAATGAAAGTAAAAATATGATATAGCCACAGGTTATTGTACAAGTGTCACATCTATTGCATGAAGTATATTTATGCTACCTTGTCGTCAGACCTCAGTAATAAGAACAAGACTCGAACCTGCAAGTCGTTAGCTAGAAGTCAAGTGATTATAACAAAAAACAAAAGTGATGACAAACGAATTAAATTCCACCTGACACAGCGAATTTTGACTTTCATCCCCGTAATCGTTTCACAGATGGGTAATGAAACTACCTTTTTAGTTAGTGATTTACTTTTTTTCAAGTCCCTACTGTGCTTAAGATTCAAAAAACCAGACGAGTAAACATTTACACTTGCTTTACGGCTTTAGTCATACAAATTTTGAAAAATCTACCACTATTCTAGACTCAGAATGATAAAATCAGACTGAATCAAGCATGCATAAAACGCAGTACAAAGTGGATGAAAATTCATGAACCATTTCTACAGAAGATTAAATGTAGTTTCATTAGTTAACAAGTTTTAAAAAAAATACGCATATTAATTGACATTGATATAGGTCTCCAGGTAGGTGTACGAAAGATAACTTGGTCCATGGAGGGAGAACACAACTAATGCGGCTTGAAATTTATTTCAATAGAGCACAAGCACCCACCATTTTTCTTACTCAGCCTGTCATTGCTTCTCTATTATATAACCACAAGGAATTTCACTACTGATATTATGATTTTTAATCACTTTCGTTTGCTTGTGCTAACATTTGAAATCTATGCTGGTGCAAAGCAGAACAAAATAAATATGACTGACAGACCACGGCACTCGACTTAGAAATGTTAGGTTGCACCACCAACCTTTAATTAGATCATTGGGTGATTTGGATCTCTCACAAAATGTCGCTCAAAATTAGGCACACCAATTTATCCTTGGCTCGTAAGTTGGATAAAGATTCCTAATCATGTTTTCTGTAGTGTTGAACTAATATTAGCTGCAGACAGATATTAGTGTAGCTTGTTTCCACTAAGTTACAGTAAAATATGGTATTTTCCATTAGCTTTAACGATCAACAAGTTAATAATTAGCGCTTCTAACATACAAGATATCTCGGAATAATTAGTAAAATTGTGTTAACTTTTGACTGAATACACAGCGTTAGTGTTTATAATGAATAAGAAATGGCTTTGCTCGACCACAGTGTTCACATTAAAAAGGTATGCGTTTCTAAATATATCCAATCAGAAAAAATAATAGTCTACATGGATATAACGGTTTTAGTCTTACGGTCAACATGTGCAGATGAGATCCTTTAAACGCGTCAACTAGACGGATATGCGTCCCATTTGTTGTTATCAAGAGGGCCTTTCCGTCATACGAAAATTGTAAACTAGTCCAAATGCATCCACTTGTTTCCATGCCTAATTTAAATGTAGCAAAAGGTCCTTTATCAAAAGACCTCAGATCGTAGAGTTTGACAGATTCCGAGTTAATGCCCGCTGCAAATATAAGTCCTTCGGGATCGAAAGCAGCTGTTGGTCGGCCAGAAACATGCATTACACCCTTAGGAAAAAGTCATAAAATAATAGAATATTATGATGAATTAGTTAAAATATTCAAATATTTGCATACGATACCCAGATCAAAATTTTAAATTCGGAAAAGAAATCGATTGTATCACCTTATAAACACTTCTTTCAAACTAGAAAGCACAACACGCAATTACACAGGGTCGATTACTTCTACTTATTAGTTACAAACAAATGGTTAGACACAATGTAACTAATGATGACTTGATGAAATACTTCTACGTGAGTACTTAGTATTACCTCGGAACACATTAATCAATCAAAGCCTGTTGCCCCATGTGAAGCATAGGCAGCCGACCAGTATTCTCCAACCAACTCTGCACTGGGCTTTCCTTTCCAGCTTTTTCTAAATGCTCTTCATGGCTGTCTCCAATTCCTAACACAATATGTTCTTAGGTCTTCCTCCTTTCCTTTGTCCTTCAGGGCTCCAAGTAAGTGCCTTTCTTGTGATACAGTTTGGTGATTTCCTCAAAGTGTGTCTGTTGGGGATTCCTAATCCCCAGAGATACAACGGTTGATTTAATTAAACGAAAAAAGTTGTACTGATTTTTTGTAAGCTTTATTTGTAAACTTTCATCACATTAATTTGATTTCAATGAGAGTCCTACTCCTGAGTACAGTTTGACAGTATTTCATGGTATTAATTAAATGTTAATGATTTCACCTGCTGCATAATAACCGTAAATTAATTGATATAAAAATCTGTGTTTATGTAAATAGGATTCGCAGTTCACTAAAGTTGTTTGGTTGGCTTGTGTTCTTTCTTATTCCGGCTTGGGACCCAGTGGGCATAGGGCAGACGCGCATTTATCGACTAGGCACACTTAATTTGACATTCGCTCAATCAACGCAAAATTCACGCATCACAACAGTGTTTTATCCACCTCCAGAGTCTTTTCCTAATTTTTTCCTCGGCCTGGAATTCCGTTGATTTGTCCTCTACCATTGAAGGTTGTTGTTGATGATAACTAGCCAATGGATCCGAAGTATCTTACGCAGACAGTTGTTTATAAATACTTGCATCTTTTGGATCATGCGTTTCGTAGTTCTCCAAGTTTCAGCTCCATACAGCAGAACTGTCTTCACATTTGTATTGAAAATTCTGACTTTAATGTTGACTGACAGTTGGTTTGAGTTCCAGATGTTTTTCAGTAGTAGAAATTCTGCTCTTGCCTTTCCAATCCACGCCTTCACATCTGCATCAGACCCCCTTTGTTTACAGACGATGCTGCTCAAGTATGTAAATGTTTCTACATCTTCCAGAATTTCTCCGTCAAATGAAATTGGGTTAGTGTTGGTTGTTTTGTATCGAAGGATCTTGTTTTTCCCTTTGTTTATGTTTAGGCCTACTGTTGGCTGCCGAGGTCGCTGCTACCTTGTCCATCTTCACCTGCAGTTGCTGCTATGTGTAGGATAGAAGAGCTAGGTTATCTGCAAAGTCCAAGTCATGTAGTTGTATCCATATTGTCCATTGTATTCCGAGAATGCCTTGATATGTTGCAGTTTTCATGATCCAGTCAACCACCAGCAGAAAGAGGAAGGGAGAGAGTAAGCAACCTTATCTGACACCAGGTCTTCAATTCGAATGATTCTGTGAGCTGACCTCCATGCACGATTATACAGTTTAGTGCGTCGTAAGAATTCCGTATGATATTGACCATCTTCTCAAGGTTACTCCAATAATGTCGAATGATTTCTCTTAGTCGAGGAATTCGATGTAAAGTGGTGAATTCCATTCAATTGATACGTTTGTGAGATAATATGGTGCCACCCATAATCATTTTGTCGAAGGCACACAGTTTTGCAAGCCTCTCACCATTTTCGTTTCTTTCTCCCAGACCACTAAGTTATGGAGAAGCTAAACTACAAATATCTCATACATTTGTTCTGTCTGTGTTTAGAGTAACTCGCGAAACTTGATTATGGTGGGGACGAGTAGATATGTGCGTAATACTAAGAGACAGTTGACACAACGAACATTGTTGCTTTTAGAGTTGCGAAAGTCTGGGGTGCAAAGTGAAAGCTAAAGCTATTAAGTTATTAGACCACCGAGAAATCAATACTCAGACGAATAATTAACATAATAGAGGTTAATTCAGTCAACACTCAGAAACAGTATTAGACTGACAAATGGCAACCCAATACTCTTTTCTAACTAAAATGCGACTTTGGATACTGATTGACTAGTCACTAAACGATAGATTTATTATGATCCTGATTAAAAATGGCTGCATAATATGGCTGAATGAGTGACTAAGAATATGAAGGATATTAAACATTAGCACGTTGTAAAACATACATGGCAGTTAGGTGACCTCAAATCCCATAGGCGAATTGTGCTATCCATTGAACCAGACAAGAACGTGTCATCAATAGGTGACATGCACAAAGAAACGACCCTATGTATATAATGGTGATTTATGAAAACTTACTTCTTCGTATGACTTTGGAAGTACCTGATGTACTTGTTATCATGCAAAGAAAGATAACGTATAGTATCTGACAAATGTAAAATTTAAAAGTCAATTACCATCAATTTTCGTAGAAGCATGAATCGCAGTTGTGGGACTGTGAGTAAATTGTATCAAATTTACCCCGTACTTTTTACTGTTTAGAGTACGTTTAGGTCTATGGTAAAGAATAAATAAAGGATAAATGTAATAGTTACGTTCCACTAGAACAATCATAAGTCACCATCTGGTCATCATCGCTGCTGGAAATAAGCGTCTCCCCATTACTGGAGTAACTAAGAGAGTTAATGCGGTCTGAATTCTCTTTGAAATATTTTACAGGTTTAAAAGTGCGGATCGTAGATTCGGTAAGCTTCATTTGTCTTTGTAGCACTGCTAATTTGTAGATCAAGAGTTCTTCACCAGTTAAAACAATATGTCAACTACTAAGTAGATATGAGACAGCATCATACACAGAACACAAAACGGAGCGATTTTTGAAAAGGGCGGCGTTACTTTGACCGTAAAATAAATTGTCTGGTTGTGATTGTCTGTTACATCCAAACCGCCAGTATTTGCTTTAACTGAATGGAGTTCACTTAAGAAACAATACAGCTTATCGAGGTTGTATAACATTTTTCCATTTTACACGGAGTAATGATGTTGGTATTAATTTGACCATTAACTCGTGTGTGCAAATTGTGTTTTTAAATAACTGTTAACCACTTCTTTTATTTTAACTGTAGCATTCATTTCAATAAAAGTGTCGCGAAATTTTTCGATTACTACTATTCACCACTTACAGATTGTCAATGCCCAGGCTGTTGTTACGCGTCGAGAACTGACATACAATGTGATGACTGGAAAGGTTTGTCTCACAATATGTCTACTAACTTAACACCATCTGCATACAGATAATGTTACGAACTTGGGAACGCACGGCTTTACCAACACTGTTGTCTAGATCCAAACAACCTGTTGTTGGACTTGATACCACTTGTAAACTTGGTTAAGAAACTCATTACAATCTAAGGCAGTAATGCCCAGGAGAAGTGTGATGACAGGTGCTCTGTCAGCTCTGTTGACACTCAAATCAGTACCTATGTGTGCAACTTAACGCCAACTAAATCCTAAGAGGCTACGCCTAAAGCTGACATCAAGCATTTAGAAAGAATAATATTGAACCTACCCAAAGGTAAAAGATGCAAGTCTAATTCGGCTACAAAAGATGAAACATCAGTCTTAACTAGTATAGTTATGACTAAATATAAGAACGGAAGACTGTAATATGGAGTCTCAGAGTATCCTCCACAGGAAAGAAGTGGTACAGGGCTGGACCGCATACACACAATGAGTAAAACGCGAACAGAGAAAGGTTTCGTGACGATTTTGAAGAATTCCAAGGACATCTAATCTTCTCATTGTCTAATTATATAAGATCCAATGTAATCGAATGATTCAGAGACAGCTTTACATCACTTCCATGATTTTTATATGTAGAACCACCTATTCGACTTGTATTACTTGACACAGTACAGAGTGTTGTTAGATTCGGTAAGTGGATCGATGGTGACTCACGAAGTAGGAGAATTGTAAAAATCATCCTGGGCAGTAAGACTGAAAGAAATATAGTGTTGAAAAATGTCCACAAAATACATACGTAGATCATACAAACATGCATAGCATGTGGCCATTGAAGGTACTTACTTTTACAATGTATATATAGACTACCCAACGCAGACAGTACATCTCAGCCTCACAGCAACCCCATGCATCCAAGCTAATCGGTGTATATTTTAATTTGCCAAACATAGACTGAAAGTTTTAACTCACTTCGCAACAACTCTCTATATTTGTAGAGACGATAGAATTAAGTGGATGAACACAAAATCACCAAATCCCAACCAGGGGAAATAATACCCTTCACCACTAAACTATTAACTTTAATCAAATGTCAGCTCTGAATTTAACAATGGCGATTACAAAGTAGTGTTTATCATATTTAATCATCAGTCCACAAGTAATCTCAATCCGAACGGACATTAAACATTCAAATATCAAAAGTACAACAATGAAACGTAGAAAAATATCAAGGTACTCATCCGATGTACAATATGGGACTAATATCTTACCACTGGAAACAGTGACGCAGCTATTTTAGTCCTTTATAGCGATTTAATATGCTACTTCGAGTGCATAGCCCGATACACCGAACATGTAGTTGATGTTAATAGCTCATGTCAAAATATTCCAAAATTCCTTAAAAGAAAATCGGGACAACTGAGGCTTAGATACCACAAGTGCTATGATATAACCGCACTATATAATGTCTACAAAAGTCAAAAATCTTGCCTTCCCCCTGCTCAATCACTTACTAAGTATGGAAACTAAAGCGTCGAACAGTACCATTCTAACTTCCTGAAGGATCAAGCCATTCGAATTTCGCCTTGATCCAAAATCTAATAAACTTCCTATACTATTCACTATAAAGGAAGCTGTTGATCATGACCCAGTCTCTATTAGCGCACAATTTAGTTACTGCTTTCCAATATGCTGTTCCAATGAAACCGATGTTACTGAGATACCCCTTTCCATAATGCCATCTAAGCATCTGTCAGCAGTTGAGTATACCAGCTCAAATATCAAGAGAGCCATAGCTACCCTGAAAAAATCTAATGATAATGGACCCGATGGCATTCTAACAACACTCGTCAAATATAGGCGTAGAGAATTACTACTTTTCTACCCAAAACTATTCACCCTATCTGTGGACGATCGGTTTAATCCAATCATATGAAAAACATCGTTAATAACACCACTATTCAAAAGTGGATTACGCAATCTTATAAATAACTGTCGACCAATTAACATGACATCTGCGCTGTTCAGAATCATGGCAAAAGTCACACTTGTGCCACGTCATACTCAGAATTTTTCGACTATATAACGCTTAGAAGAGACAAACGCTCCTCAATAATTATACCCCATTTTTACTTCAGTAAAGCATTTTACAGTGTCCTCATAAACTTCCTGGCAAAACCATACTCTTTTGGCATACGGGACCCACTACTAGGATGATTTTAATCATTTCTAATAAGGAGTTACCGATTTGTAAGGTTCGGTTCCAGCTACTCAATGCCAGTAAATATAATTAACGGAGTTCTACAAGGAAGTGTAGTTAAACCATTTCTCTTTCTTCTCTTCGTCAATGACGTATGTCAACAATTTGTGCAAGTTACCGCCTTTCGTTTTATTGATGACTTAAAGGTAGCCCACTCATTCTCACCGTCCACAAATAAAAATACGATTACCAAAACAATCCGAGGAGAAATTGACAAATTATCAGAGTGGACTAAAATATGGCATTTTCTTTTAGACGAATACAAAAGCGAATATATCTCCATTGGTCGCATCTGGAACCTGAATCTCTACCTATAAAAAGTACACAAATAAAGCCTTTAGGTGTTGTTTGAGGTTTGCAGGTTCGATATAACAATAACATAAATTTTTCCGAACATGCAGCATCTCAAGCTTCCAAGGCGAGAAAGCTAATGGGGTTTATGGGAAACATTTCCTCGACTCAGACTCAAAAATATTACCATTTAAAAGTGTACTCTGTCAATATCAAAATATGGTTGTCTACTTTGCAGCAACTGCAGGCACACATGCTTAGTAAAAATTGAGAGAGTTCAGTGATTATTCTCTAAAAGCCGACTATGCGACTGTGGCACACAAAATTATCGCCATCGATGTGACGAATTAAAACTAGGGCCTCTCTGGTTCCAACGCCTAAAGTTAAATCTTACTTTCATATATCGCTTTATAAGTGGTATCACTTACTCTTCAACATCATTGCTGGCTTCTTGTATCTCCCCACACAACCTGTGTAACAAGGAAAACACTATCATTATCCCGCGTTGTCACACACAATAACGTCGAAACTTCATTAAGAAAAGGTATTCAACACTACGGAATAAACTCCACAAACTTATTCGCTGAAGGAAATCATTAACCGAATTCAAACTACTACTTAATGAGTACCTGTTAGAAAAAGGCATATGCAGTCATCTTAACTTCCATGAAATAAATAATGATATATATAGCCAAGGTCAGAGCTTAGTATAAATGGTTCACAAGGTATCGAATGAGTTTATTATGCGCCATGTGTCTATTGCATTTCTGTCTATTCCACATAGATAATAGTGCATATTTCCATTTTGTTCCAGTCCTCAATTTACCTATTTTCAATCACCACTTATATAACAGTTCCTAATTTTGATGACGCTTTGACATTTTAACTATTTCGGGTTTATTAGCTGTCTAGTAATTTTATTCACACTGAATTTATGCTATGATTTCTTATTGGAATCTTCAAAATTTTGTCTATAATTTCTTTTCTAAGTGTCATTTATATATGCATTTATATATTTGTATATATTACATCGGATTGGCGTTTTATTTTGAATATTGTTTTGACATGTCAACCAATTTTAAATGATGTATATTTACACTCATTTGATGAAACCTGAAATGGTTTATTCGCAACGTTTTTCGCAAACAAGTTGTACGTGATTAAAATGAAATGAATTGCCTGAATTAAGTATCTTGGTAGAAGAAATTGATCCCGACATAGTCGCTCTTACGGAGATATGGCTAACAACTGGTGTAGACCTTACGCCAGTCATGACAGGGTATATCTGTATTAGGCTTGATAAGGTCATTAACCTCAAGAACCGGGGGGAATAGACTTTTATGATCGGAATGACTTATGTATCCAACATAGTATTTTGGGAGGACATCGCAGTAGTATATGCCAGATAGCCAACCTATACTATCAAGTTTACACATAGCCAAGTATTTAGTGGAGTAGCTTGCCATAGTTCTAGCTGCCTAGAAGACGATTTTACTTTGAACCACATTCGTGAGTGGAATAAAATTAATTGGCTCATTATTGTTGGGGACCTCAACTCACCTCACATCAACTGGACAGAGATCACATTTGTAGGCACGGGCTTCGATAGGAACTTGTTAACAAGTCTCCAGTGTTCGTCAGTGCACAGTGTCACAAAACCAACACACTTCGATCTAGACCACAAGCCATCACCCCTTGACCTTGTATTCACACATAACTCTGATGATGTTGCAAATCTTAAGCTTATATTTCCACTTGTTAATAACGACCACGGTCTTCTGTCTTTTGGGTTTAAAACCTATAATACTGAGTATGAATCTGTCCCATCTTGTCCAAACAAAATGGCGAGCAGACATTACGGTAATTAGGGACTGAGATGCTTAAGTGGTTTATGGTTACCAAGCCATTCAATTCTAGCATGATGTGAGTTTAAATTATTATCCCAAGAAACAGCAACCCTATTCACTCTATGGTCACTTCCATGTAAGTTATCACATCATCCTCCATGAATTGATGAGAACGCTCTGGAACTAATACGACGCAGAAAACATTGTTTGGACTTGAATATTAATACCTGTTTTGATGCCTTTAAGCACAAGTGCCATAAGATTAGAAACCTCTGTTTACTAACTCATGAAAGATCATGTATGGCCTACGAAATGTAGCTTGTATATGGTAGCCTCACTTGTCCAAAACGTTTGTTTTCTTACATTAAGAGAATATTAGGAACATTAAGAAAATAATGACATCCCGTATTTATATGCGGACGATCTGAATGTAGTGTATAGCTTTAAACCGGATGTTTCAGAAGAAGGTACAACTTTAATTCAAAAGGACCTAAGTGGTCTAACGGCCTAGAGCCTATAATGTCAACTACCACGTAACTACAGTAAATGTGGAATTATGCACATAGGCACGTTTTATTTAAATGGGTCCAAGGTCCAAATACTCCTATCAACAAGCAACGTGGAAATTGAATATTCTGGTAACTTAAGTTTATGGAACAGGCCTTCTCTATAAACTCCGAAACTAGAAGAGTAACAGGCTTTCTTCATAAAACTTATATACAACGGAAGCAAAACTTAGTTTGTCTAGAACTTGTGTAAGACCTACACTCGAGTATCGCACATTTATCTTTTTGAGCATAATTAACATAGAATACTTGTAGAAAGTGTACAAATAGGTTTTTGCACATCAAATTCTGAAAAATAACAGTAACACAAACTACACGACTAGATTTGAAGCACTCTCTTTAGAACCCCAGTGTCATCACCGACTACAACATAACTTAATATTCCTATATAGAGTATTCAACGGAATATCCTTCTCGTTTTTCTCTTCCACATGGAACCAAACTCCTAGATACGGTCTTCGGAACTACCAGGTAACATTACTAATAACTAAGTACCGAACACAATGTCGCTGTAAGTTATTCATCGTATTCTATAGCAAACTCTGAAATAAACTACCACAAAACATTCGCATTGCCAATTCTATCCTGAGATTCAAACGACTAATCACCCCATATCTATAATCTAAAGACTTGTACAAATCTTCGACGACTTACCACTTAACCTTGAATCAATCAACAATGGCTAGTTAGGGTACTAAACTGCAGACACTACAATCATATACGCTGTAGTAGAAAAAAACGGAAAAAAGAAGATTCGGGTTTGAAACTGATTTTTTCGCTACTACTACTAATTTAATTTGTTTTTTTCTTTCGCCTTCGTATATTCTTCTACATCACCGTCTCCCCGAATATATGGTCTGTCTTCGTAAGGAGTTTGTCTCCTTTAAGCAATTTACTACTGACGCTGGTTAGGAACGTAATTAATGTATCGATAACTCAGTGCTCAAAATCAACCCACATAGATTGGCTCTTTTAACCTAATTTTAAATATTCTTAGCTTTGCCCTGTTTCTGGATAATCTCTTTGGTTCATTCTGCTTACTCACAGCCATTTCCTGAGATTACAGTGCCACAACCGAAAAGTGCGCAGTCGTTTGTTGGAAAATATACTTCTAGTACCCTAGTACTGTAAACTGCGAATCTTGTTACTGTAAGATCTATAATTAGTTAATATTTTCATTCAGCATGAATTTCATAATAGGGATTCACTATCGAAAACAAGCGGTATCATTCTCATCATGCCTGTAAACTGGTATGCTGTCATGTGCAAAATGCTACTTGAAAATAAGGCTATTATAGTTACTCTTATGCTATTCTGGTGTTCCCTTTCCTCCACGATCACTTATATAATCATTCACAATGTTATTTGCACTTTTACATTATGACCATTCAATTATTATGGAATTATTAGTTTTCTAATTAACTTGTACTTACGTCATAGTTACCTATTTATATTTCATATTACATATATAATTACCCACACTCACATTTTTGTTCGGAATTTCAAACCCTCCAACATCTCTTTCCTTTTTTTCCTTAGTATCACATATATACGATAGCTTATACTGACGTTTTATTCTTTATTTCGCTATGTAAACCCACTTAACCACTGTATTCGTATACTTCTTTCATGAAACCTAAACGGTTATCTCACAAAACTGATTGTAAGTTAGTTGTATATAATAAAAATAAAAATAAATCGTAAACCTAGGCTCTGGAAGATCCATTCGCTAACACAAAAGAGCTCATAATCAGGGATGACTTCACCCGCTATAGTCAACCACGACCACTTAGAACCACATTTATCAGCATCGAGGAAGCAAGATACATTCTAACAAGCCACTTGCTAGGGACTGAGTTGGGCTCGCAAATAATGTCGGATGTTTCATATTCGCAACGCAATCTCATAAAGAATATTGCGTAAGAGACGCGCGGTGGTGGTGTTTGAAATGCTTTAATATGTGCTAATCCGTCTCACACATATAAAGTTTAATTGTCACTTCTTATTTATTAAGACGTCTGACTGCAAGAAAAACTAGACCTCTACGCTACAGACTTTGATGCTAATACCTAATTAGTTAAGATTAACAAAGACTATCTACATACATAAACATTTATTGCAACTATTGATATACTGTGGACTAAATTACTAATTATCAAGTTCCCTTAGTAACTATTGTAATTAATAGAAATATGCCTTTTATCAGACCTTACTGTTCACAGAAACCCGGTCTGAACACTACTACTGTAACCTTCTATAATAGTCAGCTTATCAAGGATAATAAATAAACCCTCATCAACTGAACTTCAGTATCTAAGTCAATACTAACTCAGCTATACTCTTCTGATCGCCTAAATAATCAGAAAAGTTTAGCTGTCGTAGCACTGCTCTGTCCCTTCTGCTGTTTGTTTTCTTTCTTTCTTCTCAGTACTTTGAAATTGCCTTATACTATGCAAAAAGTTGAACATATGCGCTTTGCCGTCATAATATAACCCCTCAAAATGGAGACATAAATCCATCTTGTCATCCTCCTGCACCACAAGGTCGTCCTAAGGTTATGTTTGTAATAAACGTTATAAAAATGCCAATTTAAAACACTACTTTCTTATTCCATCATCTCTGTGTATCACAGTATAATAAGTTTGTGCAATAATTAAACTCATTTACTGCCTGATATATTTTTGCTGATCCTGTTTGTGAAAATGACTTGCTCCTGATGTTAGGTAATAAATTATTATAATTACTGTGTTGTTTCGTGGTAGACGAACAAGCGGGGAGTTTTTACGTCGAGTTGTTTAGTTCATGTTACTGATAGTTCTTAGAATTTGAAGTGCGAAACTTATTTGTACACTTTCTACAAGTATCCTATCTATGTTATTCATGCTCGAAAAGATAAATGAGCAATACTCGAGTGTAGGTCATACACATATCTTAAACAAATCAAGTTTTGTCTTCGTTGAATAAAAGTTTTCAAGAAGAGTATTTACTATCGAATGCGTGGCGAGATAACTGTGAGGTGTAGCACATTTTCAGCGGTTTGATAACGCCGAGACCTTTAATGTAAATATCATTATTTATTTTTGGAAAGTAGAGGAGACCATATATACACCTTTATCTGACAGGTAGTTATGAAGCGTCCCTTTCGAGTTTAGTTAAGGACTTACCGTAGCGAAGATTTTTTATTGTGGGGGAGGAGGTTATTGCATATTGTTGGGTATCTGACAGTAACGAAATTTTGGCTTAACTGTGTATAACATCGCGGGATAGTGATAGTATCTCTCCATTACGCAGGCTGTGAGAAGACACAAAATAATGGCAAGGAGGTTGAAGAATAGGAGATACCTCTTTAAAGCTGGTAAATGTATGTAAGAACTAAATTCAGACGTCTAATCTAAAGGAGTTTTAGTTTTAGTGCGTCACACCGAATGCGGTAATTTTTGTCCCACAGCATATAACTATACTTTTGTGAAGTTTTAGCGCCAAGGTACGTTCCGTACTATTTAACGGAAGAAACCAGAACATTTAGCTATAGGTCTTTATTTCAGTATCGTGAACAGGATACAGTGAAGCGGGATCCTAGTTATTTAAACACAATGAGTTTCAACATTCAATATAAGATAGTAGGAAATATAATCCCTATCAGGAATGAAGAAGTAAATGAATGCTTAAGCTTTATTGTTTTGGTGTATGCGTAAGTTTTGGTATCAACTCTCAACTAGTCAATCTAAGTTGCTATAAAGTCTCTTTGAAGCCCCTCGATTTACACTAAATCTATGTGCCTGCAGTTACTGTAAAGTAGACAACCATATTCTAGTATGCGAACGGTCACACTTTTGCATAATAAAAATTTTAACTGTATGTCATTGAAACTTTTCCTAGAAATCTCGCTAACTTCCTTGCTTTGGAAACCTGAAATACTAAGTACTCTGAAAAGTTTATACTATTAGTACCTTAAACCCCCCTCCTAGACAGCTGACAACGCCGACTGGCTTTGTTTTACTTTTATTTTTATTTTTATTACATGCAACTTATTCACTTTATTCCTCTTTTGTAAATATTAAAATTTAAGTTCTAGCTGCAGTCAATGCAACCAATATCCTCATTACCTATGCTTAGAGGAAGGTGCCATGTTTTAGTAAAGTCACATGATTTGTCGATTTTTTCTTAAAGCGTCTTTATTTTTTTATTATTTTTATACGTTTCATCGCTTTGAATCAACTCCGTATTGCTGAGAGATATAGTTTTATCTTAATTGTATATTAATTAAGAAATAGATATACTTAATTTTAACCTATTTCAGATTTAGCGCTAACTCTTGATACAGCCACAATAAAAAGCTCCATTAAAAAGCAGATATCTGCTATCTCAAAATTCACTAAAAAATTTAAATCCCTTACGCCACAATATTCTGAGTGTGCCTGCTATTTTAGCTAAAACCAAAACCTCTTTCTTTACGCTTTTACCACCACCAATATCATATGTCATCTCCACTCCTCCCATTACTAGTGACATCCTCGTTGTCAAGCTTGCTGATGTAAACCAAGTAACACAACTAATAGCCCTCAAAGTTCTACTAATATAACTAAACCTAAGGATAGTGACTTTCTCAGCTCAGTATGCCTCTCTTCCGTCTAAACTATTTTGAACACAATAAATAACGAACAAGTATCTACATCTAATAATATTAAAGTTACTTCTTATCGAAGCACTAAACAACAAGATAACACGACAGCCCTAAATTCTCCCCACTAAACAGATGGAGACTAAACCTATGTCACCAAAAGTAAGGTAAGGCAAAGCTCCCACCACATTCTCTGCATTTTTATCATCGGCAGCAAACAAATCACTCTACCGTGAAACATGTAACGAACCCGCAAGTAACATGACCTCTCATTAGATCCATCATATGAGACCCATCAACACATATTAATAAACCTGACTGTAATTATTATAACGCTGCACCTGGAAAACCTAATTACAAATCCAACCCGTTATTAAGTATCAACAGACAGCCACATTACAGGCAACGAAATACTCGTCAACCTCATATCTTTTGGGGCTCTCAGTACTAATCCTAACTACTATCAACTTTGAATTAACAACCCAATGTCACTCATTATTATTAAATTTCCCCAGAAATCCTTCTCACTATAACCACGGCTTACTTGGTTATGCTCCTATGATGTATAGCAACACTGTACCTTACACAGATTCTTGGTTTCCTACATATATCTTTATATGTTATGAATGTCCTGACAGTGATACTTCATCATAATATTTGTATGTAGGTAAACCTATATTATTGTGACCGTGCCTGTAAACTGGTATTATCTCATGTGCAAAATGATACTTGAGAATAAAACTATTATTATTATATTATCCATTTGCGATTTTTCTTGTGAACTACAATCCATTTCTTTCACCCTTTTCTCATGGTCCCATATGTTATCCCAACTACTGTCTTAGCTCTTCCTACAAACACTGATGATTCAAAACAATCTGGATTGTCTTAGTTATCTACTACCTTCAATTGTCTGACGAACAAAGTCTCACCACTCTCAAATGCTTCTACTTCTTCAGCTCACCTGTCACTACCCATGGTATTAGGTACTGAATTACCTTCTGCAGTTCCTCGGTCTACTTTATCATTTCCTTGTTATCAGTCATCCACTAGCCATAATAAACTAAGTAGTGAAGTGACACCTAGTCTTTTTGGCGTCTTAATATGCTTTTACAAATCTTGCAGATTCATTTATACCGTCTCCTCATTAATGCTAGATCTGTATTAGATAAAATGCCTCTCCTTAATACCATTGCTTTATTATTCAACTTAACCATTCTTTTAAACACAGAATTTTGGTATCATTCCAGTATCTTGGATGGTGAATTAGACATGGACTCCTACATTAATTACCGTTGTGACTAGGAGAACAAAAGAGGAGGTGATTTCTTAGTTTGCTTTCTACTCTCCCTCTCCATATCCCCATACGTCTTAGCAACTCAACTGTCAATATTGTGAAAGAGTTTATATGGACCAACATTAATATGTCAAATGTCACTCTACTCGTTGGCTGTATTTACAGATCCCCCTATGAGTCTTAGATAACACACCCTCACTTCTACGTATTATAGAAGTCACTTATTTTTTTCCATATGGCCACAAGGTCATATGTGATTTTAACCTTCCAGACATCAATTGGAGTGTCTACTCTGGTCGATCTAAGCACGATGAACTTTTGTGCACAATTAGTGTCCATGGTTTGGGACAATTCGTCATCCAACCCAAGGAAAGTGATAACATTCGGAATCTTATTTTACGTAATAATATTATTCCCCTCAAAGTTCATGTAGCTCACATGTTAACCGAGTGTGACCACAAGGTGGTGCTCTGCTCGTTGCCACTACCAGTCCCATATCACTGTTCTACAAATTATAACCATAACTTTCCCTCCCCAGAAGTTGTTCGATCCCTATAGTGCTGCTGATTCGCCAGTCGGAATAGACTATGTTCTTTGCAGCTGATGAACTTCAACCTGATATGAGCATCTTTTACACAAATCTTGGCCTTTATCTTGGGGTGTTTGTTTCTCCAAAGCAGTTTACGTGGCAAGGAAGTAACAAGCATTTCATCCCGCCGCACTTTTGACATAAGCTACAATCCCTCTGTAAAAAATGTTCTAATCTATTATGATTTCTGTTCACTATGTTCTATTATTGACACATATAACTTAATTTCCTCTAATCATGACAACAAGACTAGGAATGACAAACCTGTAACACTTTCTGGTCCTTCCAAGAAGCAAGCCATAGCACTTCTTTTTAAAAGGCTACCTGAAAACAATACGCATACCGTTCTTCTCCTTGTTCACAACGATATGACATGTAACAGTCCTGAAGCTATTTCTGGATTATTTAATGAAACATTGTCTGCTGACTACTTACAGTATCATAATCAAAACGATCATGATACGCAACTTACCGATACTCAACAGCGTTTTTATTCATCTACAAGTATAATTAATACTGTTGAATTTACTTGCAACAGCATCAGCAGAGTCATTAATGCACTAAAATACTTCCAGAGTTCGGGTGTAGACGATATAGATTCTTATTTACTGAAACATGGTAGCATGACATCATAACTATTCTACTTACAATTTTCTTTATCATATTAGAGTTATCCACTTACTCGGACGTCTGGAAAATCTCTCTTATTACTTCCACGTAGAAGTTAGGCTCTGCGTTGGATGCAGGCAACTATCGACCATTCAGCATTACTCCTGTCGTTTCCAGAGTTACAGAAAAAGTAATCAGTCGAAATGTGCTCAAGCGCTAATTGTTTTTAAGCCTAATCAAGTTTAGCCAACATGGTTTCCTACAATCCTGGTCGTGTTTGACTTGTTACTTGAACTTCTTCAGCGACATAACTAATAACTGCGATAAGGATTATGCAGTTCTTGTTTTATATTTTGGCATTTACAAGCCGTTTGGCAGCATCGACCTCGTGCTATTAATAAGAAAACTTAAAACATACAATATAACCTGCCGTCTATTAGCTTGAATCAGGTCCTCTTTCCATGATCGCACATATATGATTAAGTTTGACTCTACGCTCTCCCATCCAAAACCTATAACTTTCGGAGTTATTTAAGGTAGCGTTCTTGGTCTCCTCCTCTTCACTCTCTATACTAACGATGTATATGGCTGTTTCCCTAATATTAAGTCGTTTGTGTTTGCTGATGATCCTAAAGTCGCATATTCTTGTGTGACTTATGAACTTTCCCAGATTCCAAAATTATTATTAAATTACTTGTTGCTCGTAACTAATTGATACATTGTGTGGAAGTTGGGGTTTAACCCGACAAATGTGGCTGGATATGCTTCAGCACACCGCATACTACGATACAATTGACCGCCCTACTTAATAACTCTACCTAGGTTACATAGCGTTACTGATCGTGGCTTAATATTTTTTTATGACTTCTCCTCTTAATATTATATAACAGTGACTCTCAGACCAAGCAGACTAGTAGGTTGCATTCTACGCAATTTTCATAACTCCTCACTTTAGAATATTGCCAGTTTGTTCTCAGCAACCTACGCATGGTAGGTAAACATAAACTAGAACCTGTTAAAAGATGCTTCACCTCCTACATATTAGGAAATACCAAGGAACAGGAATACCTGACAAGATGTCAGATACTTAAGCTTTCTTCCCTTTGGCTTCGAAGTCTTAAAGTCACCCTCATTCTCGTCTACAAATTACGCTGCAACTCAGCATTCTCCACCTGTTACGAAATTCAATTTAGGCGAAGCCACCCTTATAATTTACGCATTAGCGTAATTAGCATTATTATTGGCATTTATTAAACCCCTCCTAGAGTTAGTTTTTTCTTGGTTAAATTTACTAAGATATGGAGCAGGTTGGTAGTGGATATTGAAACTTCCAAATCCCTATCACGTTTCGTTAATTTCACGAATTTTTCTCTTCTGGTGACCTACTTGACTTGCGCCCCCACAACAGCGGACCGTCGTCCTGAGCTCTAAATCCAAGGTTCCCTCAACGTAAAAATGCTACATTCGCTTCTTCTCTTGCTTCATTGCTTAGTATACTAGTAGATACACTAGCACATTTACGATTATGCGTCATTTAACTTATGTAGCGCGGGTATTGTACTAACGATTGGTGTAATAGCGATAAAGGAATAGCGATTCCAAAAGCGTGTGTCAGAAACGGTAGTAATATCTTACTTGCGCCTGTTACCCCTCTCGGAGGAGCATAGGCCGCTCACCAATATTCTCCATTCAACTCTGTCCTTAGCAATCCTTTCCAGCTGTCTCCAGTTACTGTTCATCCTAGGAGGAAGAGGAAAGGCGAGAGCAGACAGCCTTGTCTGACACCGGTTCTTACTGAGAATGCATTTGTCAGCTGTCCTCCATGCAAAATTTTGCACTGTAGTCCGTCGTAAGAATTCCGGATGATGTTGACGAGTTTCTCTGGTATACCGTAGTGTCGAAGAAGTTTCCATAGTGATCTTCTGTCTACGCTGTCAAATGCCTTCTCATAGTCGATGAAGTTGATGTACAGTGACGAGTTCCATTCAATTGATTGTTCAACGATGATGCATAGTGTTGCGATTTGGTCTGTGCACGACCGATTCTTACGGAAACCAGCCTGTTGATCTCAAAGTTGAGCATCCACTGAATCTTTCATTCTATTCAACAACACTCTGTTGAAGACTTTCCCTGGTACTGACAATAGTGTGATTCCTCTGTAGTTCGCGCATTTGCTCAAATCCCCTTTCTTTGGTATCTTGATAAGGTATCCTTCTTTCCAGTCTGCCGGCACCTGTTCTTCCTCCCAGATCCTCTTGAATAAAACGTGGAGCATCCTTGTCGTTATGTCTATGTCTGACTTGAGTGCTTCGGCTGGTATATTGTCAGGTCCTACTGCTTTCCCACTTTTGATCTGTTTGATAGCTATCTTGATTTCTTCCATCGTTGGTGGATTGACATGAATCGGGAGGTCTGTAGATGCTGATTCGATGTCTGGTGGGTTCAGTGGAGTTGATCTATTCAAGAGTTCCTCAGAATGTTCTGTTCATCTGTATCTTTGTTCTTGAATCTCAGTGATTAGCTTGCCTTCTTTGTTCCTGACCAGTCGCTCTGGTTTACTATATTTGTCTGCCAGTTTCTTCGTTGTGTTGTATAGCTGTTTCATATTTCCTTATCTTGCAGCTTTTTCCGCAGTCGTTGAAAGGCCTTCGATGTACTCCTGCTTGTCGGCTTTAATGTTCTTCTTTACTTGCTTCATTGATTATGTAAATTCACTTTATGCCTTGATTTTCTCTGTTCTAGTTCAGCTGTTGTGGATTTCTGCCTTCTTGTTTCTCCTTTGTTGAATTTTGTTCAGGGTCTCTGTGGAAATCCATTCCTTATGACGACGGTTCTTGCAGCCCAGAGCCTCTTGACAAGTTGAAGTTAGTGCTCCTTTGATTCCTTCCCAGTTGTCCTCCATAGTGGTTTCTTCCTCGTTCAGCAGATCTTGTAAGGCCTGAAACCTGTTGTTGAGAGTTATTTTAAATTCCTTGAGTTTGTCAGTATCCCGAAGAGAGGCTGTATTGAACTGTTTTAATGCTGTTGCTCCAGCTATCCATTGCTTCTTTAGCTTCAGTTTCATTTTGGCAACCACCAGGCGATGATCTGAAGTTATGTCAGCCCCTCTCCTGGTTCTAACATCTTCCATTGATCTTCTGAATTCTTTACTGATGCATATATGATCAATTTGATTCTCTGTAGTATGATCCGGTGAGATCCATGTAGCCTTCTGTATGCGTTTGTGGGGCAATATTGTACCACCTACAACCATTTTGTTGAAAGCGCAAAGATTTGTAAATCTTTCACCATTCTCATTTCTTTCTCCCAGTCACTGTTGTCCCATGGTGTCTTCGTATCCGGTTTTGTCCATTCCGACTTTGGCGTTTAGGTCTCTCATTAGGATTGTCAGATCCTTTCCCGGACACTTCGCTACAATTGACTGCAGCCTATCATAAAACTGATTTTGTCCTCGTCGTTGCCGTCGTTGGTGGGTGCATAACATTGGATGATGTTTATTGTAATCCCCTTCTTCATTGTCTTGAAAGATGCTTTGATGATCCTGGGTCCATGTGGTTCCCATCCTACAAGTGCAGTAAGCGCTTTCTTGGACAGCATCAGAGCGACCCCTTGGGTATGTGGGGCATTTTCCTCTTCGTGCCCGGAGTTTAGTAGCACCTCTCCCGTGGCTAATGTTTTCTGTCCAGTTTGAGTCCAATGCGTTTCGCTGATCCCGAGCACAGTTAAATTGTATCTCTTCATTTCTGCTGCTATCTGGCTGATCTTCCCTGTCTCCCACATTGTCCGAACATTCTATGCACCTATAAAAATTTTTGCTTTGGTCGTTAGAAGGGGTGGCCTCGGCCTCATGACTTCCGAAGAATCTCGGCTTTCATCATGAAGCGTCATATAGATTCCTTCCACTTCCAGGGCAGAGTTTAAATGGTCAAGTTTATTTAATCTGGTTAGCGTTTTTTAGCAAACTTGTGTTTTACGGGATAGGGGTGCTAGCCCTATGCCCAACCCTCCTCCTTTACCCGGGCTTGGGACCAACAACAACCCTAGAAGAGCTGCGGGCGGAGTTGGTAGTTATATCACCTCCAGTTAATTGACGTCTATCTGAAACTACAATTCTAACTACAGGAAGCAAATTACAAATTTTGCATTGCACTTTATACTTTTCGTTGGTAAGCAATAATTACCTGTGAGTAATATATCAACGCCTTGAAATAACGAATAAAGTAAGAATTGCGTATAATGCTTACAATTTAATTTTCAATTGCTGCTGAAAATCAGCGATGAAGAGCAATATATAGTCAAAAATGAATAAAAACTAACTCGTAAAGTGTAATCTAATGCTCTAATCTAAATTTCGTGCTTCGAAAAATGCAAAATATCGTTTATCCGTAATTTTACTTGTTAGTATATCTTGAAAAACAATATCAATCTTTTGCTTTTAAAAGTTTTATACAGCCACTTCTCTTTCATTCACGTGCAAAATAAATTGTTTAAATCATTCAGGCTGCAATAAGGTCTACAAAACATCCAAATAGACCTTGACTGATCGTAAGGTTAGTTTTTACTGTCATCTGCTAAATTCTTATTGCATGTTGGATGAAATGGAGCTACAGAGAAATTTACATGGTATTGGGCTGAATACACACAAACCTATTGCTAAATAACCTTGGTCAGTATTAACTGTAATGGCTGTGTTTCAGGAATAAAATCATACCTTGCCGGTTAAAAAGGTATATTTCGGACGATTTTGGTAACAAAGGAGGAGATCGATAATAATCGGATTGCGACATGGGCATATGTCGTAACCTAGCTTAATTAGCCGATCCTAACAATGTTCGACCTTCCTAATGCATTTCTTAACTATTAGCACTTTCCAAACACTATGATTCTGAAGAGGATCATTGAGAAAAATAATAGTATTGACAAGATTGATATAACTTTGTTGATTCTGCAATGTTCACAAAAAAAGCACCATGATTACCCGTCTTAATTCAGTATGAAATCTGGCTAAAGCTTGAACAAAGAAATGGAGTATTTTGGGCTTTTAGAGGGAAGGGTGTACAAAGTACCTCCTACTCTCCATGTGTCAGCTATGGTATTAAAAAACAACCGTAAGTTTTAATTGATACATCTTACCGTAGGTGTTATGACGCAAGAAATCGGGTGATTGGATGACCGAGTGCCAATGACTGGTGCCTAGTTGATTATTGCGCGCCTGCCCTCTGCCCACTTAGTCCCAATCCGAAATAAGAAGAATGCGAGCCAATAGGTCAGTCAGACAGAATCATATTATATTTCAAGCATCCTTTTATATATACATAAAATCAGACCACACAGCAAACCAATTAGAAAATTAACATGAATACACAACGAGGGAAATAGTGGTAGTGAATAGAAACAACTTGTACACAACTAATTAACTGTAGTCCATAATAAGAAACAGTTTAATAACAGCGATTATGCTAAACGGGAGGATAGGGCAAGCGGAGCGTAACAATAATAGAAACAAAATGTTTACATTACAGAAAGTTCGAATAAATGAAATAGTGTTCGAAACCAGAGTTCTGAAAGTTTGTTACGCTTCTTTGTGGTCCGACCTAACAGTAGGTCATGAGTGATCTGTGTATTTTAAGAAAGCCGTGATGCAAGGATACAGAATGAAAATTACCTTTCCGATTTAAGGGAGAAATAAACCACAATATTTTGATAACACTACATAGAAAGCTGATGGGTGACGATCTTTGATAAGTGTATGTATGGTATAAATTTTGTACTGTTCTATTCCACTAGGCAATAAGTCAAACTCTAGAAGGTTAACTCCATTGGAATTTTAAGATAATTTCTGACAATACTGTACTTGGATCTTCACTCATATTTTCCAGAGCCAACTCTGGTTGGTTGTCGCAAGTTGAGGAATAAAATTCGAACTATAGGTTGTCACTATTAGGTATTCAAAGACTTGTTTTGAGATATTCTTCATTTACATTTTCTCTTCCTACATTAGTTTCTCTTGGATTCGACCTATCCGTTTGCATCAAATACAGGTGTTAAAACAAACTTTGATTGATCTTTCTGCCAGAAAAGCAAAAATGAGATTTCGGTGAAGATATAATATTATTATAAGATTGTATCACGATTTGTTTGAATGTATGTAATTGACATTACATCACTTCGCGCTTTTTTTGTCCGCCACGATGCGAGTGTTCAAGGATGCTATTTCTGGTAAAACGTCGATTAAATGCATTCCTTTTTTTCCAGGTGATGAGATGTTTTCAGACTCTCACTCTCCTCAGCTTATAAACGATGTCGTGTATGAAGTCGATGCCAACTTTATAACAGTGTCTAATGGTCTTGATAGCAAATTGATCGCTGCTAATCCATCAGGTGAAGAAGGCCAAGAAGAAGTATCTGATTCGACTGAAAGAGTTATTGATCTAGTTCATGCGAGCCGACTAGTCAGTACGTCTTTCGATAAGAAATCATATAGAGCATATCTCAAGGTAACTTTCTGAACTTCTGATATGTTGTTCCAGGGCTACTTGAAAGCCATAAAGGAACGTTTACAAAAAGAGAATCCAGAAAGAGTCAGTATATTTGAAAGTCGAATCAACGAATACATGGTAAATGTCTTCAAAAATTTCGACGATTATGAGCACTACATTGGCGAGTCAATGAACCCTGATGGTATGGTAGCACTGATGAACTTTCGTGAGAATGGTGTGACTCCCTACTTTGTTTTCCTAAAAGATGGGTTGATTGAAGAAAAATACGTATGTTGTACTTTTTTTATAACTGTGAATTTAGTAAGTCGCTTCAGGTCATTATCGGAATTCCGAATTCATGGAAAACATCTTGTAAATCAGTTTCAATATACAATATTTTCTGGATAATTTCTATTTTTAATGAATTGATGCGTCCCTGTACTAATATATTATACTTTCAGCTAGAGTGGATGTACTGTAGTGAACTAGACTCACCGAATAGTGCTCTTTTACATTTAATATGTCCACCAGGTATTTATTTCATTTCACATGAACTTGTTTTTCGTGATAACAATTTGCGATAAGTTGACGCATAATTCCCTCTATAACTTATTGTGTAGCAAAATTAACGAATACTTATTTAGGGACAACCGAAAAACGAGTACAAGTAAGAAGTCCTGGAAATAACTTGGTTGAGCCTAAATCTAATTCATTCAGTCCTATTTCAAACTGAAAATTTGTCCTGGTATCACTCAAATTATTGTTTCGTTCAGTTAAGTTAGCATTGACCCATAATCCTGCATCGATAGTCGCGTGTTTTGCAGAAAAACAGTTTTGTTCCCTGGAAATATAATTTTGCAATATATGATGCAATCTGAAAATTACCACTCATCACTGTGTAAATGACTAGGTTTGCTTCCCGTAAGGCAACTGTCGTCCAGAATTTAATGATCTCAGAAATACCTATTCTATGTTCTTATGAGCATAAAGTTACTTTAGTAAGAGCAAATGCTGTCGAAGTGGAGTTAATCATATCACCAATTTTCATACGAAGCACCAAACAAACGGTTGCAGTTTGTTTTTCTAGATAATTTCTGTGATAAAATAAATGAACAACTTGTAATTGAGTAAGGATTATCATTGTAGTATCAACGGTGATAAGAATTGCTATAAATATACAGTCTTGATGTGACGGAAGTAATTGTTGACTAGAATGATATTGCATCGCGTAAGATTTCTGTGCATTATCAACTCATTCTTCAGCTGGGAAGTCCCTAGAATACTGGTCAACCAAGCGGTTGCTGACTGGTCTCATCTTTTCGTGTGTACCTCGCCTAAAAGACCGACACTAGGTAGGCGTGTTCCTGCTATACACGTAGATGTCTCAAAATCAACATATCGTCTGTACGTAGAATCCAATCTGGAACGTTGTATTATTTTCTATACTTAGGCAATGACGATCAAATTGAATGGGATATGTATTTCAGTCATTTCAATCTCTTTGTATTGTGTAAGATCTTCAACCATCGTCTAAGGCTTCTTGCGGTCTCATTTATTGGATACATAAAACGGACTGTCGTCGGTCTCGTGATTACTGTAATGTTTAAGGATCGCCATTTACAATTCTGAAGTTATGGCGTCTAGATCGGAACTGTCCTTTGTGGGTTTCCTCATTTTAATCCAATATTCGAAACCTTGGAGCTGCAAGCCCATAGTAGCTGACCATGTAGCAGTATATTTTTTTCTTAAATGAATACGTTTGGTCGCTTAAACTCTTTCCAAACCGTCCCGCACACTAGTAAATAAACTGTTGACCGCATACGGATGACGTTTCAACTGTTTTATTTAATGCGTGCAAGGAGCGGATATACATCAACGTTCTTCACATCAAATCACAATATATGAATTATGTTTCGGTTTCTTACAGTAGTATACAAACATACAAGTTCATAACTTTTCTTCATGTTCTCATTTGTTGTTCCTATCGACTTTTTTTAGTCATATACGTTTCTGTAGTTGATAAAATTACTCAATAACTTCATTTCTCATTATAGCTGATGTGAAGGGTGACTAGTTAATGAAGAAAGTTATGTATTTCATATATGAAGTACATTATCCTCAGTATATATCATGTAATATAAATGACTTGTTTGCGTACTCCAGGTCTCTGGATGGTAATTGCATTTTATCAGCTGACCAGAGTAGGAAATACTTTGTTTCAAGCATCGGGTTGTGCGGCACTTACGCATATTTCTGCAGGTCTCAATAAATTACTTTCAATGGCGTTGCTTGTAGAAAGGATGTATTTCATTGCAATTAAATTTATGAAGGAGGTTTATGTACAGAAATGCAAACTTACATCCATTTAGATAGATAGATACAACGCAGAACTTCGTACGTACGTACATCAGTTTAGGTTGCCATACCACATCAACACAGAGACGCAACTGTCAGTTCGAATCCAAGAGTGATAGCGATAGTAGAAGTATTAGCAGTAATGCAGAAAATTAGGGAGCGAAGATATGATTCGAAAAGTATAATTCAGTGAGATAAATTTGAAAGGGGAAAGATAGAGAATTCAGAAGGTTAGATTTTGAGAGAACACAAAGAGTGGATGCACATGCGCCATCGCAAACGATTCTGAGCCATGTCGTTCAAGGTCTCTAACCATTGGTGACTTTCGTCTCGCGGACCCCAACCACGAAGCCTACATCTACCAACATGACTCAGTCCACTTGTCAGTGACTTCATCGATTTCTGCCATGTTTTGGTTTGGTCGCCTCTAGCTCTCTTCCAACCTATTCCTACACCGCCAAACATAGCTCGTCGAGGCAGTCGGTAGTTAGACATGCGTAACACATGTCCTAACCACCTCAAATGATGAAAGTTCAATACCTCATCTATTGATTTGCCCTCCTTTCCTAGAACCCGTTTCCTAACGACAACATTGCTCACTCGGTTGTCCCACGATACACGAGCAATGCTTCGAAGACTAGTAACCTACGAATGTCCTCTACTCTTAACGGCTATGTTTCGCCCTACGACTCAATGCTATACCTACACCAGCGAGACCCTGGGAAGCAGCGTTAGGGCTACCGGATACACGAAGAGTAAATCGAGCTGCTTCTTTATTTTGATACGGTGAAATCAGGTTAATGATTTTACTAGGATCCTGTATGCGCGTTTCCGAGACGCAGCATACATCGATTGAGCGAGATTCTAAAGTCCTAGCTAAGGAAACCTGTTGCCCTATTTGACTCAATGTCCGTACATTAAAAGCTCCAACATGTAGTCTAGAACGGGGTTTCAAGAGACCAGGAATGATTTTTCGTGAGCTCGCATCATTTGCATTAGCGGTGCAGTGAGATGAAGGAATGTGAGTAGAGTTAGTCGTAGAGATAAGAGAGATATTATGGGGTGTAGAAAGGATTTGATTTTGACCAATTTGGACTCTCGTGCTTTTGCGGGTATGAGGGCGGTTGTCACTTCCCGGCTGCCCACACCGTGGAAGGGTGTTTCTTGAGGAACCTGAAAAAGAAGGCAGATTAGTGTCGGTCTCAGAGACCTGAGAGCGTGACCGCAGAGCCCAAGGGACAACTGCTTGAGGCCTGTCACGCACAGCCTTTTTATGAAAAGTTTTTTGAGTATTAGCTCCACATTTAAAAGCCCTTAGTGGGCACCCTTACCGCCGGGGACGGAAATCCGTGAGGTAGGGTGAGGTGTGACATTTTTAGGGCCGACCTTTTCTAACCCTTCCTTCCTTGTGAGAAGGCAGCATCGCTGCAGATGCTGGTTGTCCGAGGGAAACACCTTACTGCTGTCACACCCCTCTGCAGTCAGCAGTACGACTTCGCCCTCAGACCTTGAGTAGCTGCTTTTAGTCTCATCGTTCTCCAATCGACCTGCCTGGCATGGTAGAACCTACAGGAACATATGTTCTAGCCAGTATAGCTCGGTTGAGTCATCACGATAGGCAAGCCCGACCACCACGTCAAGGTAGCAGCTACGGTGTATTTGATTGGCGTGTCTTATTTGAATGACAGAAATGTTACAAAGGTAAACAAAATATCAGTCAGCAAAGTTGTTCCCTATTAAACTTGCTCACAATACTTCTTAGTACTTGAGTTCCAAAGTATTTTTTTTCAACTAACAAAAGATATTTTCTAAACATACTGGTAAGAATCGGATTAAGTTATGTGGATGTCATTAATAATGACTAGGGGTGACTAACCAGTAAAACTACTGACCTTTTAAACAGTAGATTGAAGGTTTAATATTTAGCCTGTGTATTTTAGTTTGAGCAACTGGCATTCACATCAAACGTGACTTAGTGTCAAGTGCATAAACCACTACTGTGCGAGTGACATTACACCAACATCATTTTTAAAGCCTTGTAATTAGTATTGTTCGAAATCTATTTAGTGTTCCACATCAGCTGTTAATTCTTTATTATCGTTTACATTAAAATTAATGATTGCTTAACAGCGATCTATTGTTTCCACAGTAGTACCTGGGTTTACTTAAATAAATTGGTAACAAAGGTTTTATGCATTTAACAAAAGTAAAAGTTTTGATTTCATGTGCAATTACCTACGTATAATGAGTTTAAAATGAAACCAAATACATCCTTAGCTCATTTAACTGAATAATTACGGCAAATTGTAAGTCTGCATTAACGAAGTATCTTCTATAATCCCAGGGCAGAAGTAGACCTTTTTAGACAGAAGGCTAATTGGTCCAAAACTAGTATACAAGAATCATTAATAAATTCCGATTAATGCAAGTTTATCAAAATTTTTGACGATGTGTTATTTGGGCCAGATTATTTAATTGACAGGTTCTCGCTGGCTTTCTAGATAATATTTTTGTTGCTAACTCCATTTAGAATTTAGACTTTTTTTTAAGTGTCATGTCTGTTTCGGTTGTTTCCATAAGTTTTTTTATATTTTTTAACCATCGTGATTAACTTCAAATTATATAACTGATGAACTTCATCGTATAGTTTGGTTGGTTGAAAGCTATATTGATTTGTCTACCGATTGACAATTAACCTAAATGCCATATCAGAATGAAGTGATCTATCACTGGTGAGCAAAGGTGAAAGCTCAATTTTACACCGAACTGATAATGTTGTCCAGAACGACGTTGTTAACTTCAGAATTAAACCATTTATCTCAGAGAATGCAACGCTATCAGAAGCTGACAACTGAGTTGCAAATATCCATTATTATTTATAAACATGTCTTGATAATTATCACGATTTTCAACCAGTAGAATGGCGTGTAATTTTTCACAAAGTTCATAATGTTCAGTTTATTTAACTGTTATGTGTTAACTTATGATCTAATTTGCATGGATATTTACATAACAAAATTGTTACCAAATTATGTGACATATACACTCTAAATACCAATTATCCGTACAGGAATATCGATTTATTAAGTGTGAATATTGTAAAGCACCCGTTAAAATGACCAAAGTGTGTAACTGGTTATTTAATTTAGAATATTTTCACATCTAAATGAGACAATCTGTAAAAATGGTTTGATATTACTTCAAATTAATCAGTACTGAAGCGGCTTTCAGTAAAGTAGGTTTGTACTTAATGAATGAATTTCAACAGAAAATAGTGAACAAATTTATCCAACGTACACCTAACATCTTTTGCTTCAGTCGGCAATTGTACGTAGTTATATACTACCTGCTTCAAACTTCCGGTTGTCACTGTTTTGTCTGTAAATTCGATTGTATCACTGCTTTCCTTAATCATAATTAAATTAATTTAGAAATTAATATCATTGATTGTTGGTTTTGGAAAAGATAATTCAACAGGTTTATTATCACATATGTAGACAGGAGGCTGTAAAACGTATGTATTTTGTTATTTCAAATAAAACAGTTCTTATCTTGGATTCAATTGATCAAAAAGTTTTCCTTCCCACATTGTATAACACTAACATTTTACTAAATCGTTCTTCTGTACTTAGAAATATTCGAAATTGATAACACGAATTCATTTTCATCTCAACGTAGAACTCGACGCGTATGCGCATGGATCCAAGTTATCATACCACAACAAGATGAGATCGAATTCACAAGACAATATAATTCACCAGGAAGGAATAAAACAAAAAAGTATGAAAAAATAGTGGTACTTAAGATCTAGCAGAACATACAGATTGGAAACATTTACACCACTGTGACCAATTTTGAGCCATATCATCCAGCGGACTCCAACGAGGTAGCCTGCACCTACCAGTCCTGGTTCAGACCTGCAGTCAAATACTATGGGTAACTGCCTCATACTCGATATAACGTTACTACACTAGTCAGGTCGACGATCCCCAAAACACCCAATTACAGTCAACATTCGATCACTAGTGACTAACTCCTGGAGTTCTAGTAAGACGTGACCCGTGAAGTTTAACTATGATGTGTATGAGGTAGTTACTAACCTATGACAACGGACAAGGTCGCGCAAACTGACTGAGCTATAAATATCAACGATTAGAAGCCGGCTCAGTGGTCTATTGGTCACACGTTTGACGCAAAGACTAGACGTCCTGATCTAGATTTCACACTAGGGTCGTGGATGCGCACCATGGGACGAAACAACTGTCCACTACTTCATGGTCTTCAATGGTTACTCAACTCCAACCAGTTCGTTACATCGAATTCAACAATCTCCGCAACACCCAATTAAAAAGTATTCACCTCATCTTGAGTTTTGTTTATCAGTTGTGTTTTAGTTTCTTAACCACATAGATTTGGATAGCAATACACTTAGACTCTGGATGTATGTGATTTGAAAGAATATTTTGACAGAAATTGTGCATCACCTAAGACGCAAATCAAAATGCTTCTAAATTGTTTCATCGTGCTTATTATTGCTTCACTGAATCGGATTATGACTAAGTTTAGAATTGCTGACCACTCATATCCTCTGCGTACATAAATCTTCGTTAATCACAACCACTCACACATGCACGCAGTTGGTAGAATACGCGTATTGTGAACTAGTCAATGACGACCATCCAGATAGGGTTTTTTATTATATTTAGTAGCAATTTCATAAAGATACACAAACATGCAAAATATATCACATTTTGAATACATTTACCCGTTAAATTGACAAATCTTACTATGCACCAAATTCAATCGAATGTGCCTGGATAAGAAATTATTTTACACTATATGCCCTTGATAATTTTGACGGCCTTAAACTTGAACTGATTTGTTGGATGAGACGTTGGAATTATTTGAGTTGTATCCGCTGAGATTATTTTAAATGCAACTTCTACTTACAGAACTGAGTGACCATTTCTTCATTTAAAATTACTATAGAAATTATATAAGAATATATATTAGGTGATTTTCAAAGACAGTTCCAAAGACATGCTACGTCACGAAAATCTAAGACTTCAAAAAGTAAATGAAGTCTAGAGATTTCGAGTGCCGTTTTAAGAGTAAAAGTGTGGATAGAGTACAGTCATCATTGCAAATTTTGTCACTAGGACATACATTTACTCCTCTTCCATGAAATCCTGTCTACTGTATTCATGTGTTGTAAGTGCTTTTACTAAACGAAGAGAAGAAAAATTGACTGAATTGGTAGCAATAAAGATTCACACTAATCCCACAAGCTGCCCAAGAGTGTATAATTATGTCTAAATGTCATTATCTCGAATATAGGTAAACCTAAGCAGTGAGAATAAAAGAGCTAGTAGAAAGTAATGAATGGGAAGTTTACATTAATAAAGTAACTTAAACCAATGTAGTAAATGAGATACACAAGTAACCATATTATGAATGAATATGTAAGTAACTCCACAGTAGTTGTATAAGCAGAAATACTAGTAACATTAAAGGATACATAAATCCTGTAACGGTCTGAACTTATAGGAATTCATTACATCAGTTATACGTACAGACACGCTTACGCATTATCAAATACAAAACCTTCAAATCTTATAGAAACGTTGCTTATAGACCACTGCATTCGAATATAATGGATCACCTTCAGAACTTTAGTTAATCATTTTGTGGTGTTTACTGACTATGGTCGGTGATACCCAATCTTCGGTATAATAGAATCAGTGCCGATAAGTATGTATCACTTTAGTAATCCCTATAATATCAATATGAATAGAGTAGATATATAATTTGAGTAAATACGTCGAAACTATATAAAACTACTGAAGCGTATAAAATCATCTGTAAGCACGAATACAGGTTAACTTAGCATTTATCTTCTGTAAACCGCAATCGATTAACAAGTAGGTGGTCAATTAATAAACAGTGTGTGAAATCATTTAGTGACAATGAAACAAAGTATTGGTTTACCAAACAAATCAATCATGTAAATGAACAAAAAATAATAAATATTGGATTAAAAGTCTACAAAACAACGATAGTTTATAACATCATATGTAACATTTAAAATCTTGGATATAAACGACACTCTCGAGTATATACATTCGTGGATTTTCGGAAGATAAAAAGAGAGATTTTATGCACAATAAACATTAGTACCAAATGGGAAGTTATATGTGGTAGCACACCTGTCCACACGTGATTTTAACATATTTACATTGGTTTTATTCCGAACACCGAACAGTAAACTAAATGAAACAGTCGAATAACATTCAAATTGTCGACAGACAGAAAAACAATCGTTAATAATCCAGCCAAATGTTCAACGGTGAGTGAAACAAAGGATCTACGAGATTTACCTCTGTTAAGTGAGTAAGGCTTCCAACATGCACTGCGTCAGGGATAAGACGTAGAGTAAATTACTAGAAGCCGAAACCTACTGGTTCATAAACGACTCAATAATCTACGATATACGACATGAGGTTGCAGCGTACTGGATTAATAATCTATAGTACGAATAAAGACATATTACACCTGTATATTCTAACTGGAGTCTGCCGGTAAAATCTGCCTATTTCAACAGTCTTCTAAATCTTTGTAGTGACTGTGGTGTTAAGTGATGCTGCTGGTTCACGTACGAAATCTGAGTGGTAAATTACAACATTCTTCTCTGTAAACTTATTACAAATTTCCTTACTGTGATGTAACCTTGACGTGGTGGTTGGGCTTGCATATCGTGATGACTCAGTCGGGTTATACTGGCTGGAACAATCGTTTCTCATGGTCCTACCATGCCAGGCAAGTCGGTTGAAGAGCGGTGAGGACGAAGTCGTACTGAGGCTGTACAGAGGTGCGACGACCGTAAGGTGTTTTCCCCGGACGACGAGCATAACAGTGATGCTGCCTTCCTATAAAGGAAGAGTAGGGTTAGGAAAAGTTGATCCTAAAAAATTCACACCACACCTTATCCCACGTATTTCCGTCTCCGGCAGTAAGGCCCTAAAAAGTATGGAACTACAACGACAAAAACCTTTCTTAAGAAGGCCGTGTGTGACCGGCCTCAAGCAGTTGTCCCTTCGACAGTGAGGTCACGCTTCCAGGTCTTTAAAACCAACCCTAACTTAATATGCTTTCTAGGTACATCAAAAAGAACCCTCCCACAGTGTGTGGAACTGGGAACAGATAACCACCCTCATGCCTCATATAAGATCCTAAATTTAGACATCAATCTTGAAATAACCACAGTCAGCCCTGAAAATAACTACTAAACTAGTAATTCTTTGCTTATAAAACTACTAGAACTAGAAAACTTACATAGAAATAAAGAAGACTGAATAGTATTCCTCTCATAATCTTTTCACAATAAATAAAATTGTTAAACTGAATGACAAGGACAGCAATAGACACACATATGTGGGGATTACAAATAGCTATACATTTTGTGCTGCTTCCTCCGGTTTATTGTATTCACTGGAGTCAGTTACATTCATATTAGACTTTTTCCTCGAAACTTTCTGCTTCGGTTTTGTTTTAGAAGTTTCGTTCACTAAATCTGGTGATTCTGGTTTATTATCCTCAAAATGATTTCTGTGATAATCCACCAAGTGCTGCAACTATTAGAAGCCAGCAAAAATGTAAAACAACACAAACAGTGAAGTGTCTGAGACAGCAATAAGACGAAATTATTTGAAAAAGAGAACATCTATTAATATGCTGATAAAATACACGAATATTACTCATTTTATGTAGAAACACAAAAAAATAAAAATCTAGACTTTGAGCTACAAAGGCAAATTAAGTTGATAAGTGTTCGAGCCTGAAATAAACATATAATAAGATGAAAAATCCTCCTACTAAAAGTAATACCATATACAAAGATAGTAGTTGATTAGCTTCTCTTGTTACCCCAGTAAATATGCTTCTATAAACACATCAGTTGATGTAATTTGAAGTTTATCAGTAGACGTTTGTTCAGTCGTCATATAAGGTTATTCAAATTAGAGGAGCATTTGTAATTTATTTGGATTGAAGATATTAAACAAACACAGATTTAATCATTAATTTGTGCTCAGTTGTATTTCGTTTGCAAAATAAGATCAGTAACTGAACTTTTCATTGACACTACCAATAAGTATATGTGATGAGAATAATTTAGGTGATAAGACCTATACGTTTACTTGACTGGCATATTTGAAACTTCAGAAATGAGTGATAGAACGCCAAAATATGCCACAACTCCAAACAGTATGCTCGTTACGTACTTACTTACTTACGCCTGTTACCCCTCTCGGAGGAGCATAGGCCGCTCACCAGTATTCTCCATTCAACTCTGTCCTGAGCAATCCTTTCCAGCTGTCTCCAGTTACTGTTCATCCTTTTTATGTCTGCTTCCAGTTCTCGACGCAGGGTGTTCTTTGGCCTTCCTCTTTTCCGTTTTCCAACAGGATTCCAAGTTAGTGCTTGTCTCGTGATACAGTCTGATGATTTCCACAATTTATGTCCTATCCATTTCCAACGTCGTTTCCTGATTTCCTCTTTAGCTGGAAGTTGGTTTGTTCTCTTCCAAAGTAGGCTGTTGCTGATGGTTTCCGGCCAACAGACATTCAATATTCTGCGTAGACAGTTGTTGATAAATACCTGTACTCTCCTGATGATGTTTGCAGTAGTTCTCCACGTTTCAGCTCCATACAGAAGAACTGACTTGACGTTCGAATTGAAGAGTCTAACTTTGAGGTTGGTAGACAGTTGTTTGGAGTCCCAAATATTTTTCAACTGTAAGAATGCTGCTTTTGCTTTGCCGATCCTTGCCGTTACATCTGCATCGGATCCTCCTTGTTCATCGATGATGCTCGCAAGGTATGTAAAGGTATCCACTTCTTCCAGAGTTTCACCATCAAGTTCAATTAAGTCGGTGCTCTCGGTGTTGAATTTGAGGATCTTGCTCTTTCCCTTATGTATGTTCAGGCCTATTGATGCCGAGGTCGCTGCTACTTTGGTTGTCTTCACTTGCATTTGCTGTTGTGTATGAAATAGAAGTGCTAGATCATCCGCGAAGTCCAGATCATCAAGTTACATCCTACTTGTCCATTGAATCCCGTGCTTCTCCCCAGATGTAGAGGTTTTCATGATCCAATCGACCACTAGGAGGAAGAGGAAGGGCGAGAGCAGACAGCCTTGTCTGACACCGGTTCTTACTGAGAATGCATTTGTCAGCTGTCCTCCATGCACAATTTTGCACTGTAGTCCGTCGTAAGAATTCTGGATGATGTTGACGAGTTTCTCTGGTATACCGTAGTGTCGAAGAAGTTTCCATAGTGATCTCCTGTCTACGCTGTCAAACGCCTTCTCATAGTTCGTTACGTAGTATAACAGTATATATGCTGTCTCAGTCGATAATGGATTATCATCCAGTTTAGCTTACTGTCAGTTATAACCACTTGTATATATCCAATAAAATGTAAATATCAGAAAGATAGGGATGCTTTCAAAACTAACAAAGGTGAAAGAGTTTAGGATATTTAAAGGTTCAACTAAGGGTAGCTTATTCATTTCTGGGCATAGTTCACATGGTGCCAGTCTATTATATGCACCTCTAAATGTATTACTAATAATTATAATCATGTGACTCAGCACTGGGATCTATTTCAACAAACTCATTATTAACCTGCACAATCGTAGGTGTAGATTTGGAATGATACAAAAGATATGCAGCTCAAGCGGATGTTTTGATGGCGTTGTGCTCTGTGGGTTCATTGGCTTCATTACAAAACTTTTATTATCATTCTGAATAACGTTTTCGGAATCTACTTCATGTAGATCTATTATTCCAATTTTTAATAAGCGATACGGTTTGCGTGATTTACTACGTATTTCAATGAAATGTAGTATAAAATTATTGTTTATAGTAAAATTCAATAGGTTTAACAGAACTAGATTAGTTGGAATCTAACGTTTTGTTTTCTTTATACTGTTGCAAGCAATAAGGAAATAAAAATTAACTCCTCAGTTACCAGTTTGGGATTTCTCCGGACAAAGCAAAATACATCTTCAGCGGTTATTGTTGACCGTTTCGCATGCCGACTAAATGTTTCTAGATCTGTGGCGAGAACTTGATAAAAACGAAAGACCAACTCTGTGACCAAACAGATTACATCCATGTTAATTTCACATTGTTCACTATTAGCTATTTCTTGTGCAGTTTTCGTACATCTATAATGTAATTCAGCTTTGTATTCCTAAAAGGTAACATGCATACAGTGATTTCAACCAGAAAAATCGAAAAAAATGTATAAGAAAGCAAATCAAGTATTTATTTACTAAAGAGCATATAAAAATGTCTAACCCGCATCAAAAGTATGCAATTTATCCAAACACGGGACATATGTCGTAAGAATCGATGCATTTTGTCCCATTATATAAACTAAAATTAAACATTTATGGACACTGGATTAATTATGTATCAAAGTAACAAGGTGAATTTGATGTAATCCAGCATCACAAGCAGCCACAAAATAAAAAAAATTAAAGTGCATATAACACCTAAACAGGACGACATCATTTACTCACTAGTGCTAATTTTTCACTAAGAAATTGAACTTTTCAAGTAGGTAACTGACTAATTTGAAAAGAAATATCTATCACATAGGGTATCATACAATTTTACTCAACACCTACAAAGACAACAAGATTAAAACTGGTTGCAAATGTATCAGAGATTCGGACTCAGTACATAAACCAAAATAACTTTACTGCATAATTACATTTCGGTGAAGCTGCAGCACTTTGCATCGACAATGTGAATAAGTGGATGCTAAGAAATAAAAAAATATTGCGAGAAGGATGCACAGATGAATGATAAGTACGGAGTAACAGTGACTAAAACTCAAGGTAAAATAAAGAATCAGTATATCCATGACCAATCATGAGACTTACAAACTAGTCTTCGAACCAGGAAGCATGCAAACGCTTATGTGATGCGGACCAATATTAAATTGACAAGCAAGAAGATCAAACCGTCCGATAATAACACAATTTGATATGTGAGACGACATTACTTTAAAAGTCTCATGTGCGATCCGACTGCACTATTCCCACGATCGATTAAAAAAATGCTAACCACTCCTACACAACGAAAATAGAGTTAATAACTGTAGATGTGCAGTTTCATATACTAATATATACTTAATATCTCAAACGTTACGTTCGAGCAGACAATACCATTCTCGAAGTCAAAAGTGGAGCACTGTTTCAGCCTATGAACTAATGGCGTTCCGATAGACAAATAAATTTCCTGTAGAGAAACAAACACACACTAAGTAATAGACGTAACGAACAGGCACATGTTTGATTTTTTCTGAGTCATGCTTATGAGGAAATGATGCCTATCTAGCTGCAGAAACTGAAGCGACTGTGACGAGAATTGGACAACAAAAATACAGGACCACAACTAAACAGAAAGACTATCATACAGCTGGATACGGTAGTTACTTTTTAAATGATTCCGCGTCCTGTTCCAACTCCGCCTGGAGTGCCCCCCCCCTAGGGTTGCCACCGATCCCAAGCATGGATAAAGGAGGGTTGGGCGTTGGGGATTAGCAACCCCATCCCGTAAAACAACAACCTTGCTAAAAAAAACGAACGCTAACCAGTAAAAGCCTTTTTAATAATTTAAACTCTCACATGGGAGTCGGTAGGTCTTCATTTCGAAAAGTCATGAAGCCTCATGGTGAAAGCTGAGTTTCTTCGGAAGTCACGAGGCCGATGACCCTTACGGTAACCAGAGCAACAATTAATATAGGTACATGGAATGTGTGCACGATGTGGGAGAGAAAGAGAAGCATGCAAATAGCTGAGGAGATGGAAAGATACAACCTAACGATACTTGAAATAAGCGAAACCCAATCGTTGTAAGCTAAACAACAAAGATCATCCTCAGGAGGTGCTTTCATGCTCCGGCCACGAATAAAATGCCTCATACACACAAGGAGTACCACTAAAGCTGTTCCAAGAGTCTCTTGTAGGATGGGAACCTCATGGATTTAAAATCATCAAACATCATTCAAGATAAAGAAAGAGGGGATTACAATGAATGTCATCAAGTGCTATGCAATCACCAACGACAGCTACGAAGACGACAAAAACCGGTTCTATGCGAGACTGCAGTTAACTATTGACGAATGCTCAGGCAAGGTTCTGACAATTCTAACGGTAGACCAAAACGCCAAGGTTGGAATGGACAATACCGGGACGACATGGACTGGGAGAAATAAACGAATACGGTGGAAGGTTCGCAAAACTATGTGCCTTCAACAAAATGATTATAGATGGCGGCATATTCTCCCACAGACGCATACACAAAACTACATGGGTTTCACCGGATAACATTACGGATAACCAAATCGACCACATCTGCATCAATAAGAATTTTAGGAGGATCATGGAGGACGTAAGCAAGGAGAGGAGCTAAAATAGCTTCAGATCATCATCTGGCGGTGGCTAAGATGAAACTGAGACTGGAGAAGTACCAGACAACTGGTACAGCAGTATTACAAAGTTTAAAACAGCTCTTCTTCGGGATACCAACATATGCAACGAATTTAAGATAATTATTAACAATAAGATCCAGGCATTTCACGATCAACTAGAAGATGGAACTACTATGAAGGACAACTAGGAAGAGATTAAGGAAACAATAACTTCAACCTGTCAGGGTCTCGGGTGGAAACGGGCACCACCAGAAAGAATGAATTTCTGTTCATGCTTTGAATAAGATAGAAGAAAGGAGGAGCAAGAAAATAGGGATTAACAAAAGCCGGACAAGAACAGAGAAAACCAAGGCACAGGCCGTATACATAGAAGTCAACAAGCAAGTGAAGAGGAGCATTAGGTCAGATAAACGGAAATGTGTAGAGGACCTAGCAATGACGGCGGAAATATCTGCAAGAGGAAGAAACATGAGGCACCTCTACGATACAACGAAGAGGCTAGCTGGGAAATTCAGTAAACCAGAACGGCCAATCAAGAACAAGACTGGCAAACTAATCACAGAAGTGAATGAACAACGAAACAGGTGGGTAGAACACTTCGAATAACTGCTGAATAGACCAGCCCCACTGAACCCACCAGTTATCAATGCAGAAGCCACGGATCTCCCCATGATCACCTACCAACAGTTGAAGAAATCACAATGGCCATCCGACAAATCAAGAGTGGCAAGTCAGTAGGGTCAGACAACATACCAGCTAAGACACTGAAGACAGATATAGAAACAACTGCAAAGATACTCCACATTCTCTTTAGAAAGTTTGGGAGAAACAGAACAAGTACCAGTAGACTAGAAAGAAGTGTAAATAATCAAGATACCAAGGAAAAGAGGTCTTAGTAATTGCAAGAACTACAGAGGCATCACTTAACTTTCAGTACCAAAAAGTCTTCAACAGTGTTATTCAATCGAATAAAAAATCCAGTGGACTCACAACTTCAAGACAAACAGGCAGGATTTTGTAAGAACCTATTGTGCACCGACCAAATCGCCACTCTACGGTTCATTGTTAAACAATCAATTAAATGGAATCCACCACTTTACATCAAATTCCTCGACTAGGACAAATCATTCGACATTAATGGAGTAACCTGAGAAGATGGTCAATATCATACGGAATTCTTACGACGGACTAAACTGTATAATGGTGCATGGAGGCCAGCTCACAGAATCATTCAAATTGAAGACCGGTGTCAGATAAGGTTGCTTACTCTCTCCCTTCCTCTTTCTGCTGGTGGTTGACTGGATCATGAAAACTGCAACATATCAAGGCATTCTCGGAATACAATGGACAATATGGATACAACTACATGACTTGGACTTTGCAGATAACCTAGCTCTTCTATCCTACACATAGCAGCAACTGCAGGTGAAGATGGACAAGGTAGCAGCGACCTCGGCAGCCAACAGTAGGCCTAAACATAAACAAAGGGAAAAACAAGATCCTCCGATACAAAACAACCAACACTAACCCAATTTCATTTGACGGAGAAATTCTGGAAGATGTAGAAACATTTACATACTTGAGCAGCATCGTCTGTAAACAAAGGGGGTCTGATGCAGATGTGAAGGCGTGGATTGGAAAGGCAAGAGCAGAATTTCTACTACTGAAAAACATCTGGAACTCAAACCAACTGTCAGTCAACATTAAAGTCAGAATTTTCAATACAAATGTGAAGACAGTTCTGCTGTATGGAGCTGAAACTTGGAGAACTACGAAACGCATGATCCAAAAGATGCAAGTATTTATAAACAACTGTCTGCGTAAGATACTTCGGATCCGATGACCAGATACCATCAACAACAACCTTCAACGGTAGAGGACAAATCAACGGAATTAAGGCCGAGGAAGAAACTAGGAAAAGACGCTGGAGGTGGATAGGACACAAATTGAGGAAATCATCAAACTGTATCACAAGAAAGGCACGTACTTGGAATCCTGAAGGCCAAAGGAAAAGAGGAAGACCTAAGAACACATTGTGTTGGGAATTGGAGATAGCCATGAAGAGCATTTGGAAAGAGCTGGAAAGGGAAGCCCAGGACACAGTTGGTTGGAGAGTAATGGTCGGCTGCCTATGCTTCACATGGGTAAAACAGGCACTGATTGATTGCGTCCTAGTCTGGTTGCTCAGCATTTCACATCAGGGAAGGAAGTGGTTAGGCACACTACATATATCTTAGCTAAGATTAGGCATTTCGTCCATCTTTGAATTTCGTCAGACAACATACTGGAGCAAGTGACACCATCAAGTAAAGTGGTCAATGCACCCAGCTACTTCACTCCCTATGACCAGTTCAAAAATTGGTGCAGACCATTTCAAAATTTAAACCAGAATATTATCTGGCGATATTCAGATACAAACTCAGAAACTGCTCAGGTGTCAATCCAATTAATACGAGGCATAATAAGAGTTTGAATCATTAACAACATAATCGAAACAATGCAGATATGGAGTGCGCATTATATATATACCCAGTAAACAAAGAAATATAATTCGGAAAATAATTTATTTGTCTGATTATTTGCTGACAATAATAAATATTAGGAACAATAAAGAAAACCAAATGATCAAGTATTATGCATTTATAGTCTCATTTACTAAAAAATTATTGGTCAGTTTACTTGCCATATTCCGAAACTTATCCGTTAACCTGTTATACCATTGCGATAATTTTTGTGTAGCTGCGGTTGAATCTGCATCACACAATTCAGCAACATATTAATGGCATCTTCTTTATGCAGATTCACAGAAGCTGTTTGAGTATTGATGATTTCTTGAGTTAATTTTTGGATCTGTGACTCAATTTCTGATCGACGTCCAAGTACCTAATAAATAATTGTTAAGAGTAATTTTAGTCTCTGAATAATTTCATTATTAAAACGTCTTAATTATTTATGCAGTTTCCATTAAACACAAAAGGACAAATTAAAAACACAGCATCAATAACTCACCTTATCTTCGCAAATTTTAAAATGACGCTCACGCTCAGCTCGCTCAGCTTCAATTTCAGCCTGAGCTTCAGCCTTAGCTTCCTTTAATCGTTTGGCTTTACCTGATAATAGTGAAAATCAATTTGATTATACATGCAATGAAAAATTGAGCTTCTACGACAACAGCATACGAAAATCCAAGTTTACATAAAAGAAACAGTAATAATTAAAATATGGAGCTCGTAACAGTATACAACTAGAATAATCAAACCTGGATTTATTATCAAATTTGTGCAAATGCACACTCATAAGTTTTAAGGGACGTCCCATATGAAAAACGAAATTATGATACACATCCGATTTAAAATAATACACAACCATAAAACCAGAAACATACAAAAAGCAACTGAAGATTTACTACTTAACCTTTAACTTTTAAAAAAAAGGAAACAACAGCAACAGTTACCTCGTATACAACCTTTGGATTATGACCTTATGACAGAAAGATCAGTCACCTTAGGTATGACCACGAGTTTTACGTAGTCATAATAAAACTGTGTAAAAGAAAACAATGAATAACTAGCCCTCTACGACCACATTAACGTTAAGATGTAGTTTGCATCTGGAAGGAAACTCCAGCATCAACAAACTGAAAATTCGGTGAGATAATGGTTGAAGTACTTGCCTTTCAACTAGTTGATTGTAAACACGAAATTTGCTCCATCTACTTAAGCTTGAATAGCCTAATAACGCAGCAAGCAGTCCTTATCACCTATAAGTGAAACCTATAAACAAGTATGCAGAATCGTATTTGGGTAATGACTAGAATTTCCACATACTATTTAGACAAACAGAAGACATTGTACGTGCGACAATAAAGAAGTGATAGATTTCACAGTGAATATCACTAAAAAAGAGTTGCTCCTGCAAGGTTGACACCAATTACCAAAACAGTGAACGTACACCTCAACCAGACACTATACGGTTCACACCTACTACAACGCTCTAGTCATAATTAGGAAATGGAATCAAAAACACCAAAATAGGTAAGTGCAAACGGATTGTACTGCTTGGCAAAATTGTCACGTGAAACTTATCAGGATGAGCTAAAGTCGAAAATCAACTCCATGCGGTAACAGCAAATTTTTTAATGGATAATCAAAACTAAAAGGCATTGTGCACGATAACTTCAGGAAGTTAAACAATATTACGGAGAACACACCCACTAACTAGCAAATAGCTCAAATAGTAGAGACAGGCTGAGGTCATCATGACAGGCTTCCTTTGAAAGCTTAACGAATATGGAAGTTTGATGCTGACGTGTTATTTGAAAATAGTTCATTTATAAGAGTACAAAAGCTAGCTACAACTATGAGCCGTTTCGCGAATGCATTCAAAATTTTTCGAAATCGACCCATGTAAATTGCGGATAAGTTAACTTACGTCTTTTCGCTTCATTAACTTTTTCACTGGCACTCTTCTCAGCTTGCAACAAAAGCTGAATACCATCATTACGCGAAGCCATTTCAGAACGTTGGAAATTCAACTCTTGCGCGTGGTAATGTGAAAGTCAACATCCAGTATTCAAAGTCGATTGTCAGAATTAGCACATTATACTTTCTTTAGATCTACAACTCATTATTTTGGAAAGCACACCACTAATCACACTGTTTTTGAAGCTTAGGAGAACAGAATAAAATTACGGTTTAAAAAGGAGTAAATAAGGTGTCACGCAAACAGTATTGTTCTTCACTGCCTATAATGTATAGATGTACGTGACGTGAGGCGAACTTCGAGAGGAGTAGGAATCCAAGATCGCAAGGTAGCCTTTGGTGGCCTAGCCAAATTGAAAATTTTTAGGATGATTTATGTGATGTTTCTACTTTGTTGTGATGACTATATGAGTTTAGATGCTCGTCTGACGCTGTGAAGTAAATATATGGTGCAATATCATCTTAATCTAGATACTCAATAACCAGTTGAGAGAAACTGAGTGGGTTTTTTATATTGCTTTGACTAATATGCTTGCCTTTTTCTAATTCCGATCTTTTTTGGAAAATCGTGATATATGTGACTATCAAGCTAACAGCATGACTGCTACTGTTTCTTGATTATCCAGGGCTATAAGCAGTAACCCGGGCTTAGACGACAGAGTCAAATGAGATAGTTTGTGTAGCCTTGTTAATACATTTCCAGCAGTGAACCTATCGGAGATATGACTCCACTAACACATGTCATGGGTAAGCTTGTCATTTTGGAATCTGACATTTGTTTAGAGATACTTTTCATAATAAAGGAGCACCCTGTCTCCAAACTCCGTTACTCTCTGTTTCTGGAAAGACTCACTAACAGCTCAGGGTCTATCTTGACTGATTCATATGTTTGATGATCTCTGTCCGGCTAGCGGTGAGGAAGTTATGAGTGGTATCTGCTAGGAATGCTTCAATTTATCTAGAGTAACCAGCAGTAGCCTGGGCGATCCTATGGGAGCATAGATGACTGAAAGCCAATCATTTGGTATTACCATGGCCATGACTCACCATTAAGAATCTGATGTGCACCCCAGTATATGACCGGAGTTATGTTTGTCGTACAACCAGAGCAACTTCTATCAGTTGGACCCACTCTTATGAATGAGAAGAGATCAGAAGGTACTGAAGGATGTAAAAGAAATTATATTTGATCGTAAACAGAGCTTCATTAGGATAGCAACGCCTCGGCTGGCAAACTAGAGAGAGATGCTACCGACTGTGGCTTGAGTCAGTGATCTGGCGGCGATGCGTGACCGCGCCTTCAAATATTCGTGTCCGCTAAAACAAACATGGTCAGCATCAACATCGAGATCCTATGCAAACATTCATTTCGGAGATGATTTACCGCTACAACTTACTCCGTCCATAACAGGTTCGTGAGGACCCTAAGGCGTACCAGCCAAAATATATAACCCAATGAGTTAGACATTGGTAAACGTTCCTTCGATAGCTTGTGATGTGGTGCAGCTTCTAAACGACAGTCCCTACGTTATAGTACTGATGCATAAAATACTTTGTGTTGTGTCGGACCACTAATGAAAAGTGAGAAACATTCCAGAACTATGTTTTAGAGAACTAATTCATTTCTTCTGGTCGTGAGTAGTGTAAACATTACACTTCTATTATTGTTACGTTCCTCTTACTTTATTCTCTCGTTTAGCATATTTGCTGTTAAGATATTGTCTCTTATTATGGACTACAGTTAATCAGTTGTATACAAGTTGTCCTTATATACTACCACTATTTCTTTAGTTTTGTGTTAATGTTAGTTTTCTAAGTGGTTCAATGTGTGGTCTGATTTTGTGTATATATAAAGGCATGATTGAAATATAATTCATTTTTCTGGTTCTGCCTGTTGGCTCACCAATCGTTGTTTTCTCTATTCCGGCTTGGGGGACTGGTAGTCGCGGGTCAAACGTGTTTGTACAGTGATTAGTAATCACTAAAGGCATTTTATATTTTCACAATACATGACACTTTGTCCATAATATATCCTATTTTTCTCCATGTCCTTCTGTTCATTTCCAGACGGTCTGGAAGTCACAAGAAAAAAGTTTGAATCTTTGCATTTCGTATAAAAAACATTGTTATCTGAATGTGGCTTCACAAACGTGTAAAATACCGACAACACCGAATAATCAAAAAATTTTTCATAAACATACGAAAATGTATAAAATGCATACTTTAAATTGAAAAAATTAATAATAATGGTTTTATCAGTTTTTCGTTTATTGATTCTTTTTACATAAAAAGTTATAATACTTACGTAGGTAGTGGGAATCGGAAGAAAATTAGTAGATATAATATCGTTTAAGTGTTCTGGAAATCGTACATTTTTATCAGAAAGCGCAGATCTCGGCGTTATGGAGCTCTTCGATATTTCCACTTGCTTGTTAGTCATTGCTTGAGGCGTGGTGACTTCGTTAATGTCAAGTTCTGATGGTGTTGTGGAGAATTCGACACTAAAAGTTTTGCCTTCTAGGTAGGCTGCTTTAAGGCGGTCACTGCTGACGTTATCCTCGTGGCCATTCTTGTCGATCGTATAGTACTTTGTTTCTCCTATTAGAATCTTGTATGGCCCTTCGTAAGTTGTGTCAAGAGGACGACGCACAGCATCACGGCATACGAAAACGTGTGTGCTGTATTTCAAGGCAGGTTGGATAAAAATGTCTGTCGATTGTTGTCGCGTTTGAACTGGCTATACTGAACGCATAGCATTTGTAAGCAGGTTCACGTAAGAATTTAGATCCAGGTTTGCGAGGTGGAAGCGGTTTCCACAAACTCACCTGGCAGTCAAAGAGTCATTCCATGAACTAATTCGATAACACTGCATCCAACATCGTTTTTTACCGTGCTGCTAATCCCGAGTAACACTAGGAGTAAAGCATAGATCTACTGAGGGGTGTTTGTTGATGAAAGTGATGCTTTCATTTGTCGATAGAATCTTTCAACTAAACAGTTAGATTGTGGGTGGTAGGCGGTCGTTCTGAAACGCTTAGTTCCAAGGTATTTGGTCAGAGCGTGGAACAATCCAGATTCAAACTGACGTTCATGGTCTGTCGTTATTGTAGATGGACAACCAAAGTTGGTTACCCGTCATTCTAGGAAAGCGGGAGCAGTCGTTTCACTAGTGATGTTTTTGAGGGGAATCGCTTCTGGCCAGCGTGTGAATCAGTCCACGCATGTCAGGAGATAAGAGAATCCCTTTGTTTCTGGTAAAGGTCCTAAAAAATCAAGGCGGACGTGGTCGAATCGAGTGTCAGGGGCTTGAAAAGTGCCAAGAGGGCATTTATTATGCTGAATTACCCTGTTCCTCTGGCAGGCCTTGCAAGTGCGTGTCCATTCTTTGATATCCTTATTCATCTTCGGCCAGCAGAATTTCTGAGCAATCAGCTTACTCGTAGCATGAACTCCAGGACGAGAAAGGTTGTGCAAAGTGTAGAAGATTCGTCGATAACTCCTGGGGACTATTGGACGAGTTGTTACTGTAGAAGAATCACAAATTGAAGTGTCTTTACCTTTTGCAATCGTTTAAGTTTGGAGTTTCAGCGTTGTTGCGAATAACTCGTAATGAAGATAACTGTCTTCAATTTGAAGTTGAGCTAGTTCAACAAAGTCGATTCCATGGATACGATTCAAGGAATGTATTCTCAATAAGGCGTCGGCAACTACATTGTTAGCTCTCAATATTTGTCGTATATTAGTAGAGAATTTGGAAATATAGTCTAGATGACGTGACTCTCGTGGAGAGTACTTATTTGAAGATGCCTTCATGTAAAACGTCAGTGGTTTATAGTCGGTGAATATTGTAAATTCCCGGCTTACGATAGAATGTTGAAAATGTCGTACAGCACTGTGCATGGCTAGTAGTTCATGTCCAAAAGTGCTGTATCTCGATTCAGTTTCGTTTAATCGTCTTGAAAAGAATGTTAGAGGTTGCCAATCTTGGATATCCCATGTTGCAGAACTGGGCGAATAGTTGAGTCAAAAGCGTCAATTGCAATGCTGATGGGAGCTGCACTATTGTGATGTGCCAGTATAGTCATATTGATCACTGCCTCGTTGGTTGAAATAAAGGCTTTGTTTGATTCTGTACCCATTGTGACCACCTTTTAGTTCACACGAAGCTGATTCGTTGGTGGTTTCATAATAGATGCACAGTTGGGGATAAATCGTCTGTAGAAACTTACCAGTCTGTTGTAAGCTAGCAACCGCTTAATGATGGTTGGTTTCGGACATGCCAGAATAGCTGCCACGTGTTTTTGAGGTCGCATAACATTAGCATCAATAGTATGCCCCGGAAAGTCCAACAAGGTTGTTTTGATTTTGCATTTCTGAATATTAATGCTAACTCCGTATTGCTGCAGCCTTCTAAAAGCTGTATCTAGATGTTTCATATGTGTTTCCTTGTCTAGGCTTGCTATCAAGCAATCGTCGACATAAACATGGACATAGTCAAGCCCACGAAACACGTTGTCGATGAACACTGAAATGTTTGTGCTGATTTTTCTAATCGAAGGGCATTCGGATGAATTCGTAAAGGCCTAAGTGGGGTTACAATAGTCGTTTTGGGTATGTCATTTTCGGCCATCGGTATTTGTTGTATGCCTTTAATAGGTCAATTTTGAAAATACTGTCATTTCATTCAAGGTGGCTATTAGGTCGTGAATGTGTGGTAAAATGTAAAGATTAAGTGTAGTTTGCGCATTAAGACGTCGGTAATCACCAGTGGGACTTCACTCATTGCTATCTTTCTTCGGTACCATATGTAATGGAGATGATAATGGGTCACTGGATGGCCAGATTATCCCCAGGTCAATCAAATGGTAGAATTCGTTCTTAGCAATCCTTAATTTTTGGGTGCTAGCCGGCGTGCTCTGGAGAATACAGGCTAACCTGTAGTCTTGATGTGATGCGTAACATTCCTGGTTACACATGAAAACTTCGACGTCGCCTTATTCAGGTCCGGATACTTGTCAAGCATTGGCTGAAAACAAGGGTTAATTAAATGTTACAAACGAAGAGGACATAAGCTACAACCTGTAACAGTGGTTCCACGAACGTATAGGTTTGTGTTGCCGTCTACTAGCCTCTTCTTACTGAGTTCCACAAGCAAGTTGTGGTGGCTTAGTAAATTTATGCTTATGATAGGTATTTTCATATCGACTATGGTAAAAATCCAGTGTATGGGTTCGCATAAACCCGCGTTCAAGTAGACATATGTGGCTATCTCTTTTCCATTGGCTGCCTGTTAATCGAATGCAGCTTAATGTTGGCGATCGGATGAAGTTGCAGGAAGGAAGTTGGCTTCTGCGCCAGTATTGACGAGGTAGCGAACATTTGTTATCACATTAGTGATGAATAGCAGGCAGCTGTTTCCACCGGCTACGGTTCGCCGCTGACGCCTGCTGGCGGGATAGTTGCCCGATGCGTCAATCAGTTGGTTTGTGGCTAGGGAAACAGCAGTGGTCTTTACACTTCTTTGAGTCCTTGCCATAAGTGTTGTGGTACCAACATCAATGTAAATTTTCCCTTTGTCGTGGTCGAGATAAGGATCTTCATCTTATAGGATTGCTTGGTCGGCGTTGTTCCTGTAGATCGAGAAAACGAGAAAGAGTATTGCACAATTTGGTTACTTCGTTTTCTGTCTCACGAGGTTTTTCTGTAACGGAATAAACCTCATTGTGGCGAGTTCTGGTGATCTCCAGAATTCGATCGGCAGATGAAGCTAGTTTCTCTACTGCGCTTTTATTAAATTTTGCTAATAGTGCTTGCACTTGTTGTGGCAGTTTTGATACGAAGAGTTGAAGGAAGAGGCCTTCGTCAAAAGCGCGTTGACCAATTACCTCTTTCATACGCGACAACATTTCTGTCGCTGAATGGCTGCTGAGCTTAATGGTGTAAAACAATTCATCAAGACACTGTCCATCCGACAAAAGATTTAAAAAACACCAGTAATACTCTGTTTAAAGCTATATGAAGGAACAAACTTACAGTAATGATCGTGTCCAGATCAGGTCGTGTTCACCAATGATGTGCACCCCAGTATATGACCGAGTTATGTTTGTCGTACAACCAGAGCAACTTCTATCAGTTGGACCCACTCTTATGAATGAGAAGAGATCAGAAGGTACTGAAGGATGTAAAAGAAATTATATTTGATCGTAAACAGAGCTTCATTAGGATAGCAACGCCTCGGCTGGCAAACTAGAGAGAGATGCTACCGACTGTGGCTTGAGTCGTGATCTGGCGGCGATGCGTGACCGCGCCTTCAAATATTCGTGATCCGCTAAAACAAACATGGTCAGCATCAACGTCGAGAGCTCATACAACTATTTATTTTGGGGATTATTTACCACTACAAGTCTACAAATTGCCTGCCGTTGGAATCGGTCATAACCATCCCTGTCTGAGAGTAAATTAGTATTAACTTCCCTTGACTCTGAAGTCGTCATCGACAGTGTCAGTCAGTTAGTTACAACATAGAAATATTAGATTTTAAAGCTAGAAATCGACTGAATTTATTTAAAACTTTTCATTTTAACTATGTAGACCCTTAATAGATTCGGCTTATCATCCTTTCTGGGTTTAAAATATAGAACTTTTGAAGTCGATCTTCGTTGCCTTAACTAATTGTGCTGTCGGAGTCTGAGAACCTCCATTAAGGTATTTATTATTGTTTGTTTATGAAGCCACGTGCACCTAATTGTTCTCTGAATCTGACATTAGAAATTTCAAACCGATCAGAGATCTTTCCTCAGCCCTGCAACACAGACACAGGTACAAGTTTTGAATCAGAATCTTGTAATATCCTAGATGTCGTGTAGAATCGCAAAAACAGTGCGCATATTTCATTTTTTTCGTTGAAAATTTCTGCTAACATTCCTAATACAGACTAGGCAAATATAATCTGTTACGGTCATGGAGAGTCATCTGTCTTAGGAGTATCGGCAATAATTCTCGAGCAGTGCAGTGAAATGTGTACACCAAATGGACTAACTGCTCTTGTGACCCTGCACTATCTCAGTGTTGTGCTCCTCAGACCCAAGAACGATATAGATCTCAAGGAACCATAGTTCGCTAATTTTGACCAGCAATGTTAACGTTGATGTTGAAGATTTGTCGCGGAAGTTTCTTATTTTCAAGGTTGTATGGGATGTATTTCCTTTCTTCGAAGTGCTGCCTCGCTTTCTACAGGGCATATTAATCCTCAGTTTATCTCTTCACGAGGTCATGCTCTGGTAAAGCATTTCAGTGTGTATAAATTCGCACCCACAAAAACCACACTTCCTCCACTAGGTTAGTGATTTCATTGCACTTTATTTATTGTAGTTTCCACACTTATATCTAGGAGCTCCAGTCATGAAAGAACAATCCCCAGAAGAGGTTCAGATTATATGTTACGTGTATTTGTGGATAGGCTGGTAGATAATTTGATTTAGTATTAAGCAGGTGTAGCACTTCTATTTTATGTTGGGGTTTATTCCTACGTTTCTTTTTGTCTTCATTGTTAATGTCTTTATTGGGCCAGCAGAATTAACAGATATACCGGAAGGCTATGAACCACGTCAATGGGAATATCACAGAGTTAGTTTTTGTGTTCATATTATCCATTTTCAGCATCCTATAACACGTTTCATTGCTAAATACATGGCCGTGCATCCACAGAAAGCTTATGAAATCACCTTAGCAAACCTAAATGACCTACGCGTTTCAAAGCAGCTGGTGTAAGTCTTATCCCTTTTATATGACACTAACAAAAGGTTTAGATAACTATCTGTAAAGCCTTGTTTTATATTAAAATATCTGGTTTACGTGTAGTGTCACTATTTCTCGGCTGTCGTCAGTAATAAATTAACGTTTCTCTCACTTTAAATATTGCTGTTTGCCAATTGTAGTCACTTGCAGAATTTTATAGGATAGTGTTCAGGCATCAAGCAAACATTATAAGTTGCAGCCTAACCATAATATTACAGGGGTAACCGTCTATTACCAATCGGGAGGAGAAAGGTAGTATTCGATTCGGCTCCATAACTATGCATCGTCTATACACTTAATGCTTAACTAAACTATTATGTTCGTAAGTTGCTAATCAATAACACAACTAACTGATTCCAGTCACTAAGAGCACGGAACAGCAAATAAGTTTGCTTCTTCTGTTCGTCCCAATAAAGGTACTAGTGTGTATTGTTAGAAAATAGCTATGCTTCTGTGTTAAAAGTTGGAGCGACTACATAAACTTAGTCGTCGTATATTCAGTAAACCTTACTGTAATTCCAGTCATGCTTATGATGGAGACATCAAAACTCAGCACAAAGGATTGAGGCTGACCCAACCGGAATCTATTTTGGTGTATCACAAGTAAAACCCTTCATTCATCTTTTATATTATGACTATACAATGCAATGATCATAGAGTGCTAATGAGTTGTTGCTAAAAACTGCACCGTGAAATTGATATTCTTTTAGCTCATGGGAACTGCTGGTGACAGGTATCAGTAAAATCTTCTTTGAAGTTAATGGCACGTCACTTGGCAGTTTGGTGTGTTCTTTACCTTAACGACACTAACCAGATCATTCTGTTTCCTTTATCTAGTGAATATCAATCCAGTAACGAGAGTTCCTGGAATAACTAACTTTTGAATTGTTACCAGGCCGTTTTATGGACTAGAGGGGACTTATCGTAAGAGAAGTGGTTGTTAGTCCAAAGGATCCACTAAACTGAGTTTGCTTCATCTTGTTATCCTTAACTTTTTACGAACCGTCGACGTGAAGTATGCATTGATTATCATGTTATAAGGGGGTTGTTACAGCTGTAAAACAAGAGATCGAGTTTTACTTTTGATATACAATATTCTATGTAGGTTTCCTGTATCACTGTTGTTATCATTTTTATCTCTACCTTCCAGTTTTAAGTAACTCTCATTGTACTAATAAGATATAGCAAAAATAAACCAATACAAATATATGCCGTGTCTTATGTCGTTTACTTCTGCTTCCCCAGTTAAAAAATTTTCTCACTTAACAATTTATTCAGATTTATCTTTTTAATTTTACCTTATTTCTTAGTGAGGAAGAAAGGTGGTTTCGCAATTCTCAACTTGAGCATGGCGATTTCCGTGGATGGTATTTCGTCCCAGTTAATCCAACTGGTGTTAATCGTTCATTTGAAAGACTTTTGCAAGATCAAGAAGCTGGTCAACTCGTTAGTCGCTAATTGTGAAACCCACTCGACAATAATGCATTATATTGATTTTTATCTAGACCTGATTAACTTTATTTGTAGTGCAAATATTACGAAAGACTCTCCTGTTTCTATATTAATAGAAGTTTCATTTATTTGCATTTGTTTTGTATTAGTTGCCAATGCTAAGTACAAACCGTGGAACCAAAGTTTTATAATCAAAACTGTCTGTATTATTTTTACTGTTATTCACTACTATTTATTCATCAAGCACAGATTCTTGTAGTTGTCTTCCAACCATACTATAAGTGTAAGGTTGACTTAATGACGGAAAGTCGAATGCCTTCTCTAAACCACCGTTCATAAGAACTACGCTAATTTACAATGGTCCTTACTGTCAATCTAAATCTTATTTTGTGGTAAAATATTGAAACAAAACTAAGGTAAGCAAATATATCGTTTTAAAAAGAATGCATACGTTAAAGATAATCCAAGGTCATTGTGTTTCAGTGATTGTATGAATTAGACCAAACATTAATATAAACACTGGGAGTACACTAATTAATTATTCATTTATATAGTGCATGCAGACTGTTGAACACAATACAGGTTACATGTACATACATAAACAAGTTTATTGGAAGAACAGAGAGATATGAATCTTTACGACTTATTGAGCATATCTCGAAGAACTTACGTCTAGTGGGAGGAAGCACTTAGAACCTCGATTTTACACCATCTAGTAGATTCAGGACTTGAAATAGATACATAGAATGAACACAAGCGCCTGTGATGTGCAAAATATAAGGAGCAAATTAAAATCAACCGGGAAAATGGCGTCACTACAGGCGAATCGATGGTTGCCGAGAAATTATGCGCTGGGTGAGGTTGATATTCAATAGTAGTTTTAAAAAAAGAGAGGTGAGCAACAACCGAGGAGATAAGGTTTTTCTTCATCCTACTTGTACTACTTACAAGTTGCAAGTAGGTGAAACGCCTGCAGTGTCAAGCTGTTTAACGGTGTCGCGAATAGCTATAATTTGCAATAGTCAGTGATTTAGTATTAATTTATTCGTGCCAAAACAAACCCTATTCAACGGTTTGTTAAATGAATGTTAAATGCTTAATTTTAAATAGCAATATTTTACAGTGAATTGTTTTATTCTACAAACTGCCTATTGACAAGAGGTTTCCTTGAAACAATAATGTGTGCTTTATTCAATATTATGCTTGGTGCGATGCGACATACAATATTTCACCAAGTTACTTTTCCGTCTACACGTAACCCACTTATTAAACAAAGATTATCAGTATCTTGGAATTGTGTTTACGTTCCATGTTTTTTTTATTTTTCGAGGTGATCTTTGTCGACAGAAGTAAGTAGTATCTATGGAGATACTATTTTCACTGACACTTGCAAATTTGTTTGTTCATTTATTGATGTCTGATGCAATTACAAAATATGTGGCCGCTCTTAAAGCCTAGGCCACGATATGTGGGTGACATATTTGTTGTTACATAACAAAATGGACTAGATGAATTATCTGCAAAAATTATAATATATCGGACAACATTAATTTTAATATAGAGATGGTGTCTACTGATTGTAAACTAACATGTTTCTTCCTATAAATTACGGCGTACTTACTAACAAAAGGATGTAATTGATGACTAGTTGCGTGTTTAAGTCGATGGTGTAGTATGGATAACATAATACAAATGGAAATGGACGACTCAGCAAAATGCTCTAACGTAAACCTTGTCAGAAAAGTTTATAATATACATGGACCGATTTATATAAGAAAAAGTGTCTACCTTCCGTAGCCCTCTATTGTTTACTATTGACAACTGGTTTACATTTTCTCGAAAAGTTACGCAGAACGATTGCTTTGGTTGACTTTTATTATCACATCAATCATATGAATTGCCCGCTTTAGTCCACATTTTTCCCATAGACCAAACCTATCTTGACTACCCCGAAACAAATAAATTACTTGTAACGTAATGGTAACGTTAAGAATGGTGATGGATGCAGTCGTCGAAATAATGCATCATTCTTTAGTGTTCACCATCTGAGAAAATCTTTTTTTTCTCAATCGTTGGCATGAGACAGCGTATTCATTATATTCAAATCTGTAATTATTTCCAGATATCTGAACACTAAAGTAAGCTGGTGTACCGCAGATAACTCCACCAGTTTCACGCTGACTACGCGTATATCCATTGGAATACCAGAGGCCATAGCAACTTATAACTCTTATGATATAGTCCAAATATTGTATCTTACTGCTAGGCTTTTTTCTGATCACCGTAAACTTCAATCATAAACACATCCATTGTTAATGAGGAGAATATTCTGTTTAGAATGGGTCACATTTACTTCTAATCCTTAGGTAGTAATAGTTCGCTAAAGTTTAGCTAAAGGTGGACATCAGTAGCATCTTTTATTTTACAACAGTGTGGAAACCTCCCTATTTTCTTTACCAATTCCATATGAAGACGTACCTTTACCAGCCATTTTGCGTCTACATTCGTTTGGAGATTTTCTAAGAGCAGTTCTTGAATCAGTGAAAGTTCAGACATTATATTATTTACATATCGTAAATAGGCGTCTTCACGATTTATTGTGCATATTCTGAAATTCCTACGATTTGAAGGAGGAAAAACTCTAAAAACATCGATTACAGACCATCCAATAGATACAAGATACGAAACAGAGAAAGAAAGCATTTTTAAGTATCAATAAAACGCACACATCGACTGTTAATAGAATTCACTGAACCTGTTGCGATTAGATGACTAGAATACGACCTTTACATTCAAAAGAAGTTAGTGGTTAACCTTCAGTTGCCTTCATAACAAATATGTATGTAATCCTGTCTTTTATTTCTTCATTTTTTTTCATCGACACCTCTTAGTGAATTCTATTCTTACATTTCGTCATATTCGTTTATTCACAAATTCGTGTTTATCACTACATCAAATCTTTTTCACCATTCTGTAGAATTATCACTCTTACATTACCGTTTGATTTAATTTTACTATATTTACGATGAATCGTTGTTGTGTTATGTAATCAAACTTTAAGTATGATCATCTAATTTATTTTTAAATACTCTAAATTCAACTCATTCATAACTTTACCTTTCAAACAGCTGTTGAACATTTATATTCTTAGTGTAAATATTTATTAATATAATGAACTATCTAAAATAGATAGCTTATCTGTAGCTGTTGAGAATGCAATAATGTACATTAAAGTCAATCTATTCTATAAATACTGTTGTTTTTTCATTGTTCAAATTTTCGAAGTGAACTAATTGTATGAAATTATTTTAGTCTTTGCTAGAAGTTTATATAAGCCAAATTTGCACAACCTATCAAGTATACATAATTTTCCATTACTTATAGAGAATGGTGTGTATTAGTACACAAATTAAAATTACCTCATGTTTGTTTTATGCTTTATAGTAGCGATCATTATGATATTTTTAAATTGAAACAATACATACACTTAAGTAATATTGTTTCAAATTAGATCTTCATTAGTCGTTATTCTAATAAACAATAATGTGTATATACAAATATAAATATTAGACTAGTCAAGGCAATTTATAAGTTTAAGTTACTTAGAATAACTGCATAAGTAATTATAATACATTAAATACACAGATTGAATGCATGATAGTAAGCGTGTTTAATGTCATAACAGTAATATGCACATCATGATATAATATTTTAACTTAAGATACAGATCATAACTTGGGAAAATAACAATTGTTCAAAACTTATTAACGTTGTAAGTTGACGTCAGGTGTTCTAGTATAAGACACTGCATTAAGCTTTAAAAATTACATATCTTGTGAAAGATATGAGTTAGTATGTGCTTCGAATGCTTTTCGCGAAGTGACAACAGGAGAGATGAATTTATGTGGGAATCTACATTTTTTGATATTTTAACAGGAAAATCTGTAGCTGATTATTTTCTTGAGCTGCATATAAAGTTGTTTACAGGCGAATAAAAAAATGAACATTTAACAAAATACAGTAGTTGAGTTATATAGATAATGAATAAGGTAAACCATTAGATGAACAGAAATAATTTGGCAACTAAAAACGAGGCAGTCAGTTAATGTGAACAATCTAATATAAATTATTAAAATGAAAAGTTTTCATAAAAAAAAATTTGAACTAGGATTGTTATTTTGATGTTTCTATATGGTCAGGTGGCGATACTCAACAGTTCTCGCAGCTATTATATGCTATTAATCCTTTCTACACTTCCTAATTTCCCTCCCTTCTTGTTCCTTCTTTTTGTATATTTCGTCATACTATTTAGTAATATTCAGTAGCTTAATTTGTTATCATTTGTTTCGAGATGTTTATCTGTGTGATGGCTATCCGTACACTTGACATTTAATCTACTTCATGATAACAACCATATTTTCCTATGGTTCCTACTGTCTAGTCTTAGTTGCTTGTGTTATTTATTTAAAATCTTTTGATTAGAACCCGTTGCTATATTTAGTGTAGTACAGCTCACAGATGAATTCTGACAGCTCCGTGCTGCCACTCAACGTTTTGTGTTTTACACACCACTTATTATGGCATACCTTCTCGTTGATTACCCCTTGAGGAGTTACTAAAATTTCAAATATTTTATGTTCTTAGGTCTGTACAACCTTATTTTTCACTTTTTTTCCTTTAACATTATACTGATTTCTCAAATATACCTCATGTTTTAATTTTGAGACTTTATATGTTACCCTATTGTTCAATCACAATCCTTAAAACAGTTCAATAACTACATTTTTACTTTTATTAAAACAAAATCATGATGAACATGAGACGAAAATACTTCGTCTATCAAATGTCACCTGATAGATATAAGACAATAAAATAAGAATGAGTAAGATAAACATTTATTTCTAATCAATAGGTGAATATCGTTATTAAAACTAAAAGGATTAGTGAACTTTCGAACAAAATGCTTGACAAATATTTATTACTTTGATAGAATGTATTTAATTTAAGAGTTTTAGCAGCTAATACCTTTAAAATCCTTCCAAGTCATGTCTTCCGAGGAGAAACTTCTTGTCTACCAATTCTAGGCAATATAGTATATCCAATGAAATCGCAGATAAATTTAATGTAACACGTTAAACGATCATTAAATTCTGATTATTGAAGTGAACCTACTATGGAACGATTAGTCCAGTTCATAAGAATATAGGTTTGACAGTAGCGTTTACCCTGTGGTTCAGCTTGTTTTCTATGTGACCTACTTAAAAGTGTGGCGGAGATTCGCACACTACTCATGTCGATAAAATTGTGTTCAGTTTTCTGTTTCCCAATAAACCTCGATGTGCATTCATCTGTTAACGAAAATTTCCTCAATCATATTGAATGATTCTAATTAATCTTCCAATATAAAAATATGTTTATATCCAAAACTGTTTTGATGTAATCCACTAGATCTTACACCTGTTTACTATCAGTTCTTTTCTGGAGAAAACCACTGTTTATTTACACACGTTCCTAATGTCGAGAATGTGCGTTTTACTGATCTTTTATTTAATACTGAATCTAATATTTGAAAGACCTGGAAGGCTTTTAAAGAACCCTATACATTATTCATGAACTCATAGCCAGTTAGTTATCCACAAAGTTAATTTGAATTGAGAGGTTCATTAATAGAAATCGTCTTTTATGGTACCCAGGACCTACAAACATCTGTTTATTAGTACACATAGGTGTATTGACTATCTTTAGAATTATTTTTTTAGTTTTTTTCAAGGATTCTTTAAATCGCTTGAATTTTCGCATACGATAAGCAAAGATACTTTCTTGTTTTGTTTATTTCAATTCAGCGTTAATTTCTATAAATTCAAATCGAGCTGACAGTATGTATAATAACATTACGCATTTAACATATAAAGTTACTAAAGAATCTAACCAGAACATATATCAAAGATATATCTGAAATTACTATCAGATTATTGAGGCCATTAGGAATATTGGTAGCGCACTAGCTAACAAGTTCACTTACAATTAATTCAGTCCAAACCAAAAGACAATTTAACAAAAGGAGATAAATCAAATGTCATCTGCAAAATCAACTGTGATAAGCACTACATTGGATAAAGAGGTCAACCTCTCCATCTCTGCCTACATGGATATCAATTAAACATCAAGCACAAATACGTATCTTCTCTTATAACATCACATACGGACGATTATGGACGCAAGTTTGGTTGGAGAAAATGCAATAGTTTTAGACAGAAGATGCACAAAGAAAATCATAGAATTTTTAGGAGCCTGGTGTTCAGGTCAATCGGTAATCAATAAATATATTGTGGTAGATCCAATTTATTAACCAATTAGAAAACTAATAATCAACTACAATACTATGAATCAGGTCAAGGGGGAAGGGCAATCAAAATAAATGTGTAAAAGGTGACAGAAAAAGTGTCAATAACAACCAATCATACTCAAGGTTGACATAACAAAGTGGTAGCCACTTGTGGAAAAAATTACTTTACTCACTTTTATCAGAAGTTTGCACCGATGAAGTCGTCCAGAATGATGATGAAGGTCCCGCAATTGAACCATCCAACACAGAGGTCACAACCAAACCATAACCATCCTCCTGAGCTACAAATCTTCTCTACCATCTCAAAATCAAACTAGTCATAGTGAAAATTATAAATATTACGGAAAGCAGAAAAACAAATTTTACAATGAAAAGATTAAGCAAAAGCCCATCATATATACTAAAAAATTTAACATTTTGTTACGTAACATGACAAAACGATCATAATAAGTAATGACGTAAAAGGTAAAATCTAATTAAAACCATCGAATAATAATCACATTTTCGTGAAAAATGAAATTAGACAATACTGTTATTTTTACTAAGGCAGACGGAGGTTGATCACATATTCTTTTCAAATATAGAGGTCAGGTTTTGATCTCTCAATTGCTATGGGCTCCGGAAATTTTAGTAGAATATGGTTAAATTACTTTGAATATGTATGTGTAATGACTTCAGGAAAAGGTTGTTATGACTGATGCGTGTGACCATGTAGTTGATGCCCAGGAAGTCATATTAGCAAACAGCCAATGATTGCCTAGCTAGTCCCTGCATTTCTGCCCGATGCTTACTTAATCCCAAGCCGGAAAATAAGAGAATACAAGATTAATAAACCAACCAGACAAAATAAAATGATATTTCATACATACATACATAAGACCTAATCACTCTTTTAACGAATTCGGAAACTAACTGTTATGCCGGACCACAAAGAAGTGTAACAACTTTCAGAACTGTGGTTGCGAACACTATTTCATTGACTCGAACTTTCTGTAATGTAAACATTTTGTTTCTATTATTGTTACACTCCGCTTGCCCTATCCTCCCGTTTAGCATAATTGCTGCTATTATATTGTCTGTTATTATGGACTACAGTCAATTAGTTGTGTACAAGTTGTTCCTATTCACTACCACTATTTCCCTCGTTCTGTATTCATGTTAATTTTCTAATTGGTTTGTTGTGTGGTCTGATTTTATGTATATATAAAAGAATGCTTGAAATATAGATTCGATTCTGTCTGGCTGGTCTATTGGCTCGCGTTCTTCCTATTTCGGCTTGGGACTAAGTGGGCACAGGGCAGACGCGCAAATAACCAACTAGGCACAAGTAATTTGCACTCGGCCAACCCCACCCACCCCCCAAATTTCTCTCGTCATAACACTAACATTCATACAAAATAAGGGTATTTAATTTTAACGGTTCGTCAACTGATCATATACATACATCTGTTAATAACAAGATTATTATCTCAATCCTATTGTAGGTACCAATAATACTTAATTAATAATATTGACATGTGCTGTTTTATTTATATATGACTATCCGTTAAACATACTGTTATGGTGCGCGAAATTTGGTGGTGGGTGACCGAATGCTAAATTAGGTGTGCCTAGTTGATAATTGCGCGTCTGCCCTATGCCCACTTAGTCCCAAGCTGAAATAAGGAAGAACACAAGCCAATCAGGACAACACTAGCGAACTGCGAATTCTATTTACATAAATACATCGACTTTTATATCAGTTAATTTACTAGTGATTATTCATCAAGTGAAATCATCAACATTTAATTAATACAATGAAACTACTGGCAAACTGTACTCAGGAGTAGGACTCACATTGAAATCAAATTAATGTGATGAAAGTTTTACAAATAAAGCTTGTGAAAAATCAGTACATCTTTCGTTTAATTAAATCAATCATTGTATCTCTGGGTGTTATGTCGTAAGAAATTGGGGGATTGGATGGCCGAGTGCCAATCGCTAGTGCCTAGTTAGTTATTGCGCGTCTGCCCTGTGCCCACTTAGTCCCAAGCCGAAATAGGAAGAACGCGAGCCAATAGACCAGCCAGACAGAATCGAATCTATATTTCAAGCATTCTTTTATATATACATAAAATCAGACCACACAACAAACCAATTAGAAAATTAACATGAATACAGAACGAGGGAAATAGTGGTAGTGAATAGGAACAACTTGTACACAACTAATTGACTGTAGTCCATAACAAGAGACAATATAGTAACAGTAATTATGCTAAACGGGAGGATAGGGCAAGCGGAGCGTAACAATAATAGAAACAAAATGTTTACATTACAGAAAGTTTGAATAAATGAAATAGTGTTCTCAACCACAGTTCTGAAAGTTGTTACACTTCTTTGCGGTCCGACCTAACACTGGGGCTTAGGAATCCCCAACACATACTGTTTTTATATTTGACAATAAATTTCCTTGTAACTACCTCTGTGGTTAGATTCTCAGAGCTACAAATCTCTAAAATTGCAAAACAATATTTGTTTCTAGCTAATTGTATTTTCCATGGACTGGTATCGGTTTGGTACCAATAGATAGCAGAGAGCGTTGGGTATCTGTTTCATCCTATTGTAAGACTCCTTAGTGATATATCGGGAGATTCAAGAATAGTAACTAACTTTCTGAACTGTTTTTCGGAAAACTATTTCATTTATTTTGAGTATATGTTAATCGATTATTTTATTTCTATGATTGTCATGTTCCTATCGCTTTAACCTCCCATTAGATTCATGAACTGTTATCATATCATTTGTTATTTAGGAACTATAATCAGTTAATCGTGTATCTGTGCCCTCAGTCCTTAGTTATTATTGTTTCCGTTTTGTATAGATGTTATTCTCCCCAAAGGTGTGTTATGTGGTCTGATTCTGTGTATATACAAAGGAGTGTTTGAAATGCAATATGAATTCTGTCTGATTTGCTCATTTATCTTGTGTTCTTCTTTTCGGCTTGGAAACTGGTAGTCGTAGGGCTGATGCGTATGGGCACTGATTAGTAGTTATCAAGGTCGCACGCTATAATTTGCCATACGATTATAATTAGGCCAAACATATTTTAAATATAAAAATTGGTGATTTGGCCAACAGTATCAAAAATATAACATTTCGGCAACAGGGCAGACCATATCAGAATACAACACTTAGCAGTGTGTGGCGTCAAGTTCCCCAGAAAACCGAATTCAGAGTCTTCAGGGTCTTATGGCAAACACCTAACTGTGATTGTCGAGCGATTTGGTAAACCAATGGAAGTGGGAATCCTATCACTGAACTCTAGATCAGTGGTTCTGATAGTCAAGCGTTAGCCGTAAGGCCTGAATTCTCTTGAGGGCCCTCGAGGAAGTTTACCATTGAGAAGTGTCATACTATGATAAAACAGCTGTCTAGCTGCTCCCTAGTTTTCACTGGTGCCAAACAGTCATAAATCTGTGAAGAATACAAGTAAATAAATAAATTTAATACTTATCACCACAAAACTATTTTAACCCAACAACATTTGATTTTCCTTTCAAAATTATATTCCGTTTACTCGCACGATCATTGATTAATTTAAACTGAATTTATCGCTTCTTAACTTGCAATAATTGAAAATATTTCAAATTGTTGTGTCAGTGTTAATTACGTAATGATAAAATAGACTGATCAAAAATATACGCAAATCATTGAAATTTAAGAAAAGTGCAATTCAGTAGCATGTTATAAATCTATAAAAAAAAACTTACTGCACAATACAATGATATTCAATAGTTCATATTTGCAGTATATATACATAAATAGGCTAATTGTTTATTACAAGCTTTTCTATCTGTCATTTATTTTTACTTCTTTGTTTCCTTTGTACTAGAACAAGAAGAAAACATCTAAAGCATTAATACACATGAAAATTTTAATATTCACGTCATCATCATCATCATTCATTATCACCATTATTATTACTAATTTTAACAATTTTTATCCCTTCCATCTTATCAATTACTTCGAGTAAGAATGATGGTAGTTCATCGTCATATTATTATGTAATACGTTCACCAAAAATAGAGAAACGATCATATACAGAAGATGAATCTTTAACACATAATAAAGAAAAAACACAAATTGATACTTTATCAAAAACATATACCAAAACAAATTCATCATCACCACCATCATTACCACCACCATCAACTTATGGAAACTAATGCAAAAAAGTATAATACCGGAAAAGATAAACCAAATGTAACTGTGAATGCAGAAAGTTTGTATCAAAATAAAAATTCATTGAAATATGTAAAAACTATAAAGAAACGTAATGAAATCACTGAGACAATTAAACACATTCCAAAAAAGCCTAATACATATTCTCCTGGTAATAATAACAATCGTAATAGTAACAAAAATAATAATAATAATCAGAAGAAGCCTAAGAAAAATGAGAAAACTAAAGAGAAGAAGAAAGATTATAATACAAAGAATAAACAAAACGCTGATAAAAGTAAGAAGAAGAAGGATAAAAACAAAAATAATTACAATAACAACAATAACTATGAAGATAACGACAATTACAATAATAATGAAGAGTACAATAATGAAGGTGGTTATGGTAATGAAAATGATAACGGTGATTACAATATATATGATTACATCAAAGACACCGGGTATTACAACAATCCAGGTTATACAGAAAATCGTTATACAAATGACAATAATTACAACGATGATAACAATAATTACGATGATAATACTGATGATAATTACAATCAGAATGATAATTATAATCGTGATTCGAATAACTATTACAGAGATGAAAATATCCAAGACAATAATCAATATAACAGAAATGATAACAGGTTAAGAAATAAGAGAATGAACAATAATTACAATACTTATAATAATATTAATAATCAAAGACGTTATGATAGAAATCGTAATTTCAGAATTAATAACAATTACAATCGTAATCGAAACAATCGTAATTACAATAACGACAACCCGCATCATCGTTACGGCAATCAAAATTACTATTTTAATGGTAATCGCAACAGCCGTAATAACAAACGTAATTACAATAATAATAATGACAATAACGGCAATCAGTATCATCGTAATAACAATCGTGATCACAATTATAATGGACATGGTAATTACAGAGGTAATCATCGTCGTAATCCTAATGGTAATATACGAAATCGAAATGACAATATGCACAGAAACAATGAAGCTTATAATGGCAATGGGAATGATAATAATTATTATTATCAAGGTAATCTGAACAATATTCAAAACCATGCAGTTGATAGAAATCGTAATAATCAAGGCAGTTATGGAAGAAATGATTATAGTCAACCTAATTATCAAAATGATGAAAGACGTAACAATGAAATGAACTATCAACCTAATGATCAATCTAAGGAAAGTAAAGAAAATGAACAACAAAACAACAAAGAAAATGATAAATATGCACAGGAAAAAGAGGAACCTGAAGATTTTAGTCCAGATAAAAAAGGTGGTGATTTTATGTCAGGTATTGGCGACTTAGGAGGAATGTTCGATTTATCGAAAATGGGAGCAGCACAGTTAGGCTTTTAAATTTTATGCTATCACTGAAATTCATGAATACATTATGATAAAACTACTGATGTCTTATTATGAAATAAAATTCTTTTTAGGCAAAATAATCTGGAGTTTATAATACAGTATTGACTTTTGTGTATTTACCTTGTTGTTCTAGGATATTAAACAAATCTTATTCTCAATTACTTCATCATAGATTCCTCATCATTCTATAGAATCTTCAATAATTCTATATAAGAATCCATCTAACGTTGGGTTCAAACATTCCAATGCTTCTCAACATGATGTATTTGTAAATAATAAAAAGAATAATACTGTCTTTATCTTCTGAATCATCCTACTTATTGAAATAATCATGAAGCTGTTAAGATAGATTCAAATGTCCAGAGATAGATACACTTAATTACGCTAGTTTGTTTTTCAAATAATTCAATCAAATTTCAATACAAATAAATTTATGATTAAGAAAATGAATTTGTTGCATATAGTTTACCATTTATTGTTTTAGACATGTCGTGTCAACTGATCAAAGTGTCTGCTAGATACATCATGTATACGCATACATCATAAGAATCCATAGCACTCGTCTATGTAGTGAATAAATTGTTAGCCTTATGAGTAATATTTAATGTTAACTGAGAATTAGTTAAAATCACATTAGTAACTATATGTTAGTCCATTATTATGATGCTAACTATATAGTTTCAACCATCATACTGTGAAGGATATTCATGAAATAAAAAGTTTAGCTGATAACTTGGCCGAATAGCTTTTACTCGGATTACTCATCTCATTTAATAGGTATAGCTTTTTGTACACGATTTCGAATTACATTCAAGGTATGAAAGGTGATGATACTGTCCATATACTTAAACTGGCACAGACTTGTTTGGGTGTGAACTTTCGATTTCGTGGCTGATATTTATGAACTAATCACTAAATTATTGTTGACAGTTAATAACGTTAGTTGTTTTATTCAATATTACAATAAAATAATTCTCAGCATAAGAAATAGATTAGTTAGCTGAGTTTATTATAATGAACTTTTAATCGTAGCTTACATATTTAATGTATAGATACTAATATGATCATATTTAACTTCTACAAAGTTTCGACATAGAACAAAATATATTAAGTTTATTAGTAGTTCTAATTGAATTCTGTACTATTTAACTTTCTGATAAATTTTGAACCACTGTATGAAATTAAGTACATGCTTTGTAATTAACATGCATAATTATTAAGTGAAAATAAAATTATGATGAGAAAAATTCATTGAAATATTCCGTCGGTTGGAGAATAAATAACCTGAAAGTTTGACTTGGTCTCTAAGTAACCAAGAAAATCTAAGCATTCACTAATAATTCCTATTTACTTTATTATAAAATGTGTACGGTAAGATTATATAACTCTAACAGAGAATAACTAAGTAGTATGCATGACTAACTATTTAGAATATGTGATCAGTAAATACCAAGGTTAATTGTTTTTGAGTAGTAATATAACAACAATATGATTAACATATCCTGATAAAGATGACGGTATCTAATTCAAATTGTATTCACATTTAAACAGAACAGTTTTTCAATAGTACTATAATTGTTGAATCAACTTTGTAAAATGAAAGGTCTAAAATGGTTAAGCTGGTAATTAATCCATCAAAATGATCTCAAATTATAACAACATGATTTTTACAAGAAGGGATAATTAAACAAGTGAGTGAATATATTTGTGATCAGTAATTTATCGTACAAAATTGGGCAATTCAAGAAATCACCACTTGACAATCTCAAAAATCTTATAAACAACACAATACTACTAGATAATCATTCTCATTATTTCCTTAACTTAATCTATTGGTTGAATTGATCACATTATGCTTCAGCATGTCTGTTCCATGGGAAAACTCTTGATAAACTTGAAGGTTACCAATAAGTTAACAGGTTGCATTGTTTCTAACTGTATGATAAACGCTAGGTTTTTATAGTGAATGCTTCAGTTAAAATTCAAATATATTTATGCAAATCTTTTAACTGGATTCTACTTAACCCAAAATTTGGCAACAGTATAGTATAAAGAAGAGTTTCTTCGATTCGTAAGCAGTACAAAATGATTGACCATTTAAGTTATACAGAGACGATCTAAATAATTTGAAGCGAATCAAAAATCACTTTTGTAATACCTGTGTTTCACTCAAAACGGTACAAATGTATTAGAAAAAGAACTAGTTTTTACACAAAGAGTGGAAAATATAGCGTTAAAAGTATTAAATACGAAGTTTTTGCCAAAAACGATGCATAAAACGCACATCAGCATTACATTTACATTAAATCTTCAACCTAAGCTTATATTAAACTTAAACTAACCCTGAATCTAACATGTATTTTTCCCTAACCCTAACCCTAGTATAACTGTAACCATCAAACCCAATAATAACCAGTAGCAAAGTATCTAGAAAATTATTTGCCTTCCTACAAAAGGTTTTAAAATACTCGTATCATGTAGCTATATGGAGGATTTGACGATGTCGTCATGCTTTTTAATATCTAGGCAAAGTAGTCTATATGAATTTTGAGTAATTACAATATTTAGGAAGATCTCTGTACCATTCCTGATATTATCATTTTTGTTGAATTAAACATGCAGTTACTGTTTTGTGGTTTAATAAGACCAGCTACAAATTCGTGAGTCTGACTGACTCACGTACAAACGCAGTTCGTGGAAATCAATGTTGATGTGCCAAAATGATTCTTTTTTTTTAAAAACACTCAGGCTTCAGTACTAAAATAAAATTTTAAAAATTGGCATCTAACTGTTAGTAGAATATAAAATGCATATTTCATTCTATTCATGATTTGTCAGGTGAATTGTAACTGTATCTGTATTGTTGCACATTGAAATTTATATCTAGTACTTTTCAATTCAAAGGTCAATATCCTTAAGCTACTGAGTTCATCAACAAAATACGAACCCTTTCTGAGACCATCCCACCTAAATTCGAAAGCTTTCTAAGAAAACTTATGTTGCAAATGAAGTATACTTTCATTTGCCAGTCACTTAATGTTCTATTTTACTTTTATTTGATGGTGTACACTTATCGTCCAATAACACAACTGAAGTGAACTAGTCAGTGTTAACAAACAAATAGAATAATACAGACTATTAATATTGAATACATTAATTTAAACAAAACACAGAATTGAATCTGTAATTTTAATAGCAGTCAATTTATTAACCCGATATTGATGATACGTTTAAAGAATTATAATAACAGTAATGATAATAATATTTCTCATCAACATATGTAGAATATTGCAACATTTATCTGTATATTATACGTTTACAGTTATTTTTTCGGTAGTGACTTTAAATACTGTAATATGCTCAGATAAAGAATACGACTAGTAGATATAGAGTGGCACAACTAATTATAAAGTCCTCAACTCTATATACAATCAAAAATAAACCATTAACACCGAATATTAGAGTTTCATCCCCGCCTTCCAGTCACAACTACTCTAGATGACAAATCTTGCATGACGATTTATTAACAGGGAGCAAGGAGAGCATACTTTATATAAGTGTATTCATTTATATAACAATTAAATTACAGTAATCAGAAATTAAAGAGTTTATCAACTGAATAAACTTAACAAATGAGAAAAATATCACATTGTAATTTAGTTAATACAATTCAAATGTTACAGGGATTTACTCCGGAATAATTTCTTAATTTACATAAATATGCCACGTATTGAATTATGTTAATTTGATAAAATTTTATTACATTACGTTTTGTTTAAAATCAATACAAAAAATTGTAGATTTTTTTGTAGAGAGGGAATTCCAAATATCAACAGTAACTATTCAAAGAAATCAATTTAATAGATGCTTATAACAGTGGGTATCAGTTATCCATCATAAATGAAGAAAGTACTTGACTATTTCACTTGTTTCAACGACTTTTCTCACCAACAAATCATGGGATCAATGAAATTCAATACAATCATCTTTGGTTTTTTCAAAGAGTAGGCAAGACCAACATATGAGATGTTTATAAAATGAGTTATATATATTTGTAAAATTCCAATGAGTAGAAATTAAAATTTCTGACGTTTCGCGGCTTAGTGTAAGTCGCTTCTTCAGAGAAATGAATAACCGAATTGAATTAGCACTAAGCCGCGAAACGTCAGAAATTTTAATTTCTACTCATTGGAATTTTACAAATATATATAACTCATTTTATAAACAACCTATCCAATGCTCAATTTATTTGAAATTATCAAAATTAACCTTGGTAATGATGTATATGAGATGTTTACTTTAAAGTTTACTTGTATTTAGCACTATAATAATTTCTTGTCAGTTTTAATTATTCACTTCAAACAAATCAGAAGCAAGATGGCTAGTAACAGTATTTTCAAAGCTGGTAAATTGATAGTTAGAAAAATATGAACAAGAAGAAAATATTACGTTAATGTGGTTCTGAAATTTTTTCCTCAGGCTGAAAGCAACAACCATATACGTTGTTTATTTTCCGTAGTTCGTTTAAACAACGTGTCATTGAGACATAGAAGTAAAACTGGTCTCTTTCTTATTAACTAATAATATGATAACTTAGTACTTGGTTCATAAAAGAAGTAAATAATTTGGAGTAAAAGGTTTACATATGACAAACGGTTTATCATTCTCTCAATTCTAATATAATATTATTAATTATCTCAGTAGCTTATAAAGACGGAGGTAGTAACCAATCTCAGTCAGTAATTGACAGAAAATGTCTGCTTGAAAACGACTGATAATAATAATAGTAATAATAATAATAATAATAATAATAATAATAATAATAATAATAATAATAATAATGACAGAATTAATTAACTTTTTATAATAACTACTCTACACAAGTCACTTTGATGTAATGTCATTCAACTATTCCATATGTGTTTCCATCTTTGAGTGCTTTGATTCGGATTTGATGTAAGCGGGGGTATGTAATTATTTACACAAAGAATAATTAAATAGCTGACACTGAAAAATGTGTAAACCTTGAGTACTCAAAAATAAAACAAGATAATTGTTGAATAGTGTATGATCCTTACTAGTTTTACATTATTTTTATTGATTATATTTCGAAATGAATTCAGTTATCATTTTAACTATCCCTAGTGAACATATTGCAGAATTATGAAACTACCTTGATTGGTGTCGAATAGAATTACCGCCTGTAAACATTGAATTTAATAACTAGGACATGTTTTATGAATACTAACTTAGCTGATTTTTCCTAAGATGTAACTTTTATGCAGTAAACGGTATCTGTTTGGTTGTGTTCTTTATGAAACTGTAATTACTGATTAATCCGACTGTTCTTTATTCATAAAGTTGTCATTCCTTCTTATTTTTTCAGCATTTTTCGCTTTGTTACTCCCAAAATGGAATGTTTTCCATTAAGTGAATAAACAATCGCAATATAAATATCAAGTAATGAATTCACTTCACATGTAGTTACACCAAACAACATGATAGATATCACAAGGAAACCTATATTTCAACAGTTAGTAAATAAATGAATGACAATTTTTCTCTCTCACTTTCTATGAAATCAGATGAAACTCCTATTTTAAATGTCACTACTAGCCATAATATATATGAATGCCTGTTAGGAAGTATGGTGATCATAATATTGCTTATATATAAGGTATCTCTTAGAAACAAACTTCACAAAGCTCTACCATGTTCGCTGAATATACAGCTAAAAGGGGAATCGCGCTTTTTCAGAGTACTGATTACTTAATTAAATAGGTGCAATAAATTTACGTTAATGTAAACCAAGTGAAGTATAGTGGATTATAAGTTGAAGATTCCACTAAAAAATGAGATACTTCGATGCTGAATTGAGTTTTGAACCTATGATAATTAAGCCATAACTCTAGTTCATGTAGATATGCAGTAACCCAATCGGTCACATTTAATATTCTATTCTTAAAAGTAATTTAACATCTTTGTTAAAATATACATTTATTTAATATGATAGTGTTTTTTCTTTTCCTATTTATATTGTAATGAACTGAAATCGATCGGCCGTTTGTTATCAAATGTGCATCCTAAGCTGATTTCCATTACGGTAGGATAGTCCATATGACCACAACTTTAGTAATTTGTCTGGTCATTGAGTAATTCTTTGAAGATAGAATATGTAGTTTATTTCCTGTTATAATAAAAACTCAAATATATAGCAGCAATTTTTCTGCCATATAATGTAGTAAGTGTTATACGATTCAAATTATGGATCTAGGATTTTATGCTTGTGTTCTTTCAGAATGAACAGAAACTGTTCAGAAATATATACCATCAATATACTGTATCAATGGCCAAATTTTGCAGTCATCTGACTGTTAAACAATCTAGCGACGACAAATTGTGTTCAAATAATAATTCGATAGAAGGTAGCTACTGTTAATCGACCATGATAGATTTTATTGTGTACCATCCAACTACTCACTATCATGTAAATAGCAAAGTGAATCTTTAGGAAGTATTGAAGTAGATTGCTTCAGTAAAACTTTCGAAAAGAACTCGGATGAATGTTCATACGAATTTAGCACCTCAGACCGATAGACTTGATGTAGAACACATTAAATAAAACAAGAGGATTGGATAAATGTCAGTCTGCACTAAAGGATTTGAACCGATTTAATCGTGATAACCAGTTAGAATTTTAGAAAGGGAACCTCGCATTATAATAGACATTGACCACATATCACATCAGTCACTATCTTCATCGAATTAAAAATTCGGTTAATAAATAATTAACACAGATATCTGAGCTGTTATGTTGGTCTTGATCAAAACGATTAATTTTACTAAAAATGAATCAAGTCCTCAATTTTACTGATGGCTATTTCGAAATCACTAATATGAAACGAATACAAGTACTAAAAGATCCAGACAGCTCTCTCATTTTCAGGAAGTACTAGTCATTGCTAAAACCCCAGTTGGTCAGTTATAAATACAGGTTTTAGCCGGAAGAAGGATATGAACTGGACTAATTATTTCAAACCAACAGACAAATTACCTTTTTACGTGCATTGATCATATAAGCAACTGTTGTAATTTTTGAGCTTATATTGTGGTAAATCACTTTCCATTTCCATGCATCACAAGCTCAAATATAACTCGGTATCATTTACACATTTGGAATTAATTGACAAAATGTGTACACACACCTGAAGTTGTTATTTTCTATCTGAAAAAGTATAAGATGATTCTTCCCAGAAGGATAATTAAATCTTCATATATAAGCTTCATAGCTCATAGGATCTAATATCATCAAAATAATGAATCAACTAATGTTTTTAGAATGTGATAAACTTCATTTACTGTAAAGGAGAATGATAATAACATTATATTTAAAAGATAAATAGAGTAGATTTTAGTTCTTAGTTTGAAAGAACCTCGTTTCAGAGAGGCTCTTAACGACTGATCAGCTTATTTCAGCTTCATCTAAGTAAATTTTCTATGCAATTTATATTTATACAGAATTCATGTAAAAAAGAACAGTATACATATATTTTAATGACTATTAACATTAGTACCGTTTTTTCCAAGGACGAAGAACAATATAATGCGATGATTCACGTTGTTTAATTATCTGCTTATCATAAGTAAACTTTTCATTTGATTTAGTTTCAACTTGTTTTGATGAATATGGTTTGTTATTGTTATTATTAATCTGTTTTGTACTATTTGATGGTGAGATATTCTGTTGTTTTAATTGTCGATAATTTGTATTGTTTATTCTATTTAAATTTCTATTTAATGGAATTTGTGTTTGTTGACTTTTAGAAGATAATCCGAAATTATAATGATTATTATTAATGTCTTGATTATAACCAATAAATTGTTCCAGTTCTTTACTGTCATCAATTACATCATTTGCATTAAATTCAGAATTAATTAATGATGGTAAAACTTTATCAGATTTTTTATATTCTGTACTAATTTCACTGAATTCTTTAATATGTTGCATTGTCTCCGTTTCAATAGTTTTAAGTTTTTCAATGCCAGGTATGATTTGATAATTCCTCGTTGAATATGCATATGGATAAGATGAGTAATATTGATAAGATGATGGATAATAATCATAATTAGCTAATTTTTTATTTGAATAATAATAAGGTTTTTGATATTTCATATAATAATATGGTAGAAGTTGTTTATGTATAGTTGTATAAACTATTCCATATGTTGAATAATATGTCCAAGTTAAATAGTATAAAATCAATGAGCAAATGTAATGCATTATGTTAATTTAAACAAAATGAACATTGTACAATAAACGCAACATAACTTACATAACGTGCACACTTCATTGTTGTCTCCTTAAATAGTGATAATTACTGTGCTGTTTTTTTTTTCATTATAGAGGGGCACAGAAAATGAAATCATTTAATTGATTTCTTGCACTTGATCATTGTATAGTAAAATTGTTATCAATAAACATTTTTATTGAATTTTGTTTAAATTAACAAATATGATGAGACTAGTTAATTATTTTTTTGAAATAATTGTACAATGATTCTCTTACTTAGAATCAACAACTATGAGTTGGTGATGATAAAAAAATCATTTTGTTTAACTACTACTTTTTAATTATTGTACTGGACATAATCATCAGTGTCTACTACAAACAGAAGTGAACTTTTAAAAATTATTTCACGTAGGTCAACACAGTCTGTTCAGATAATCGTTTATATAATTAGTTGTCTTCTCAAACTACATATAAATGTGTATTTCAATCAATTATTTGATCAGGTTGAACTTAGTTAATAATACCAATGTCATTTTGAGCTATAGTATTAACTTTGGAATTAAATCTCCTAGTTCAAGGAAGGAACACCATTACAAACAGTCTAGATATTTCGATAACGTAACGAGGAGATAGAGTTGATGCAAACATTTTGGTGAGTTGGGGTTATACATTTAAAACAGTTTGGTCATGCATATACTTGTCAAGGCACTGATATACAATATTTGAAGCCAATAAAAACTACATTAAATAAAAGGTTGGGTGGCGGCAATAGGATAAACAAGTAATAAAAACAGAGATTGAAAATAATAAGGACTGAAAATTATCACATCAATAAAAATAACTGAAATTGCCATTGCATAACCAAAATTGATAAAAGGGATTAACTGCTTTAGATATTGTTTTGTATGATAGATAAATGTTAGTATAGGGAGATTTGTGAAGGTTACAATATGCTTGTAATTTCAAATCAAAAAATTACTGTGGATAGACAACTATTGAAAACAGGAATTCACCGGAAAGCCGATTCATCCTAGTAAGTTTGCTCGCGAAAGTGTGGATTAATTACCCTATCAGACATTGAAGACAAGACCTTCAAGCCCTGAAAGTAACACAAACCATCAAATCACTGAATTAGAATACATTTGCTTATAGTTGTAAATTCAGTAAATTTACGATGTTATTTGATAGTGACAGTGTTAAATAAATTGGGATGATTAGTAATGTTTAGGATGTAAATACTGTTACTAAATTGATATGCTACACATAGAATAAATCCAAACAAACAGATTATCTACTCTTTATTTATTTATATAGTATAGTGACTAACTAGTAATTATGCTTCATTTTGATTTCAACCTAGTATACACAGGTACAAAATTATTGTATGAAAATAGATTGTACTGCTTACTGTGTTTACTAAGGGTTCTTAAAACTCTTGCGTTTAGTATAGCTAGGCACAAATCAAAAAAGCAAGGGCGGCATTTCTACGACTAAAGGATATATGAAACTCGAAACAACTTTCACCTAACACCAGTCAGAATTTTCACTGCAAACATAAAGACAATTCTGTCGTATCGACCTGAAATTCATAGAACTACAAAACATCATTCAAATCTACAGATATTTATAAACGGCTATTTAAGAAAGATAAATCGGATTTCTTAACCAGAGAACAAACTAATATCCATTTGAGAAGGAAATTAAGAAAAGACCTTAAATGTGGATAAAATACACATTGCGGGAATCAGCTAACTAAGTCACAAAGCATGCCTTAACTTGGGATCCTCAAAACCAAAAGGAGAGGGGAGGATCAAAGAACACACTAGGGAGCAAATCGGAAGGAGACCTGAAAAGAATAAATAGCACTTGATAATAACTGAAAAGACAAGGCCAGGACAGAGTTGGTTGAAAGGTGTTGGTCTGAGGCTTATCTTCTACGTGGGATAACAGAAGAATGAATAAATGAATGTGAAGAGTGTAGATATACTGAAATATATTCCACAGAGAGTGATATTTTATTCATACTTACAAAAGGAGTAAATCCTGTTAATGAGTAAATAAAAACAATTAACAGGAAACAATACCTTAGACGTGATTCTTCATAGCAGTAGCCAGCAAAGCTGCTGTGAAGCATAAATGAACCTCATACAAGAATTTGAAGTTTGAATCGCTCAGTATTAGAATATGAAGTCGACCAGCTAAGCAATTCTTTATATGAATCATATTTTATAAAAGTTTAGTATAATAATACACTGCAAGTTCCAGTCGTGTAGGATGGTGATTTTTTACAAATACTACTGTTAAATATGAACAGACAGCCTGAAATTTGATTTATTTATTGTGAGGGTTTCGGGAAAGTTTTGTTTTAACGATAATAATTATTATTGTTACTATTGACATTATTATTATTATTATTATTATTATTATTATTATTATTATTATTATTATTGTCATTATATGATATGTCCTACAAATAGCATCAGTTACTTTGATACTTCCTCGACGTCATCATGACGAACGTCGAACAGCACGAAACTTTGAAACCGATCTTCCTGTCGCCAGTTTCCAGTCACCTAACATAAAGAAATGCAATCGTGCTTTGTCACGTTACTTAGATTAGTGACCATATGACAACTTGATCGTATTCTGTTGAATAGTCACAAGGAGATAGTTATAAAAATGAAAGTTGGAGTGGTAGAATTCATTTTCTAGAACATTTTTTCCTTGTTATCAGAATTCATATCGTTTTTTTAAATTCACACATTTGACATATGATATTCTTCGTAAAATTATGCAGACTTTGAATAAATCACATTATTCTTATCAAGACAGCTAAGAAATAAACTAAATGAAGACATGTTATTCACTATCTACTGGTTATAATTTGACAAGTGGATGCTAATTGACGGTAAGTATACATTCCGCTGTTAAATAAGAAAAAAACTAGTAGGATTAAGAAAGTTGTACGGTAAGTCGAACAGGTTATATAATGTCAAATAATGATTAGTAAGAGGAATAAATGAATTGGTCTATCCATTTATATGGTAACACTGATTACGAAAGTATATAAGATGAAAAATGCAAGAAAGATTTAGAAGACTTCATTTGATTGGGTAGATAGCCAAGTTGAAGAATGTAATTGTACAGACTTTGTATGGTGGTATTAACAAAGTTTATTAATATGAACTGCTGTAGGTTACACAGTATGTATAAAATGATAAACACCTAATTATTGAATGCGTTCGATGTATGTCGACTGATACTTAAAAAAGAACTTTCTTCGCATCAATTTTCTCTCAAGTGTTGATGTAATATTCAAAGTAGATCTTCTAGTCTGTTGTTTCCTCAGTTATGAAGCATTATGCTGATGAAGACAGGAATCTCTTTAAAAATCAAATTTGCTGTTTGTCGACTATCATCGACAGGGAGGGGATCTAGCTTCATGGTTTTAACTAATCATCATATGTAGCTGTATCAGGAACATTGATCATTATCGTATCTAGTGTTATGTGGGGTAAATTTAATGAATATATACTACGATATACTGTCGCAAATTTTAATGGACTTTACGTGATAACATTTGGCCAATAAATATCTTTAGAAAACTATGCTTGATGGCGGACATCCTCAGTATTAACATAATACAACTACATTTATGATTCAGTGATCCATTGGTCCAAAAGAAACAATTCTACAGTAATTTATCTATCAACCAATCTTTTACAGTTATCACACACCAAGGTGACTTATTATCTAAACTTGAATTCTCAAGGGAATACTGCTTTGGTGAAATTAGTCTTGACAGCGCTGAAAGTTTGATCTAAGTAGTTTCATTAACTAAATCTGGTAAACTAATTTTAAACATACTCTTAAGTACAATGGCCAGTGTATTTTACTAATTACATTTCTGTTGCGATTTATCCTGTTTAAGAACTAAAATAAGTTTGATCATTTGATTGCATGCTCACTCGATCAAGGAATCCTGCATACCGTTAAAGACTAGAAAATGAATGATGTTTATTACGCAAGCTTTATTAAACAATGATCCAATAGGTAAGAAATAAGTAGTGAAGTTACTAGGTTACAACATTAAATGTTTTAATTATTGAAGAGCTAATAAGCTTTGACGTTGAAAACATATAAAGAAAACTATGAAGGACATTTTTATGTCTTTCGCTTCCCCCAATTTCCATACAAAAAGTGTAAGCATTTAAAAAATAATTAACTACTTCTGAAAGTTGAAGTAATCAAACTGCATAGTTGTCGTCAATATACGTGCCAGTTTTTGTATAAATTGCTTGGGTTATGCACATTCATTTAGTCTTGGTAAGAATCCCTGGCGTAATTGTTGGCATACCTTTTATCATTTGCATAATTATCCAATTTTTTCAATTTATTAGCTCTATCTGTATTTCTATGTTTCTCACTGCTAATATCATTCTCGTAACGTAAATTTTCTAGTCGATATTTATTTTGTATTTCATTATTATAATACTTATTTTCATTTTTATTAGTTTTAGATTGTTCCGCAAATAATTTATCTATGTCAACATCATAATTACTCAAATCAAAGTCTACATTATCATTCTGATCAGTAGCTTGAGAATATTTTTCAAATAATTCACCTAAATCAGTGTTTCTATAATCTTTCGAAGTGAATGCATCGTCTTCTGGACCATCCATTTTATTGAAACCGAGTGAGTGATCAAATTTATTATATTCCGTAATACTATTTTTAGGCACATGTTTAAACTGTTGACTAATTCCCAGTCGTTTTCGAATTTCTTTCTCATATCGTGTAATATCTTCATCGACATAACCAGATTCCACATAATCTTGAGGTTTCTCATCAGTATCAGTAATAATCACTAATTTCATTATTGTTCACATTACTTTCATGAGAATCCTTGTTGAAAGCACCCTCATTATCCACATCATCGACTGAATGTTGTTCAGCATTGTCTGGATCATTATTAAACGTAGTTCTTTGTTTTACATGAGTTACATATTCAGAGTCCTTGTCAATTTGCGCCATGACTTTAGGCAAAGCAACTGTTTCATAATCATAATTATGTTCTTCATCCAATGTGTAAAACTGTGATAAACAATAAGAAATGTTGATAAAAACCTATTATCATTAGTTGCAGAATAGTTAGAAAACATTTCATCCCGTATAATTTTGACTATTAAAGTGAAAAATAAAATGTTTCTACTACGATAAATTAAATCAAATAGTTTTCTAATAAAATATTTAAATAGATTTCAGCTTTGTATTCACTCTGGTATTACGTAATGAACTATTGATTGTCATCTAAGCTTTTAATATCTCAAGCATGTTGTTTAAAACATTTAGTTAATACACTTAATTTATTTTTCACTAGATTTTAACATTTTTCTCCTTGATTAAATTTTCATATACCATAAAATCGAAAATTAATTATATTCATCAATTCATACAAAAATTAGTCTGACAACCGTAACTCTCATCATACATAGTTCAATTCAGTTTAGGCTGTGTTGAAAAGTGCATTTATTTATAGATCCTACAATTTTAAGGTAATCAGGTAAAACAATTAATAATTAAACTAACTTTTAAAACTGGCCTCTTGTTGAGTTTTTTATACTTTAATTAGAGTGATCATCTACAGATTAGTGACACAGGTTCTCTTTCGATTTCAGCAATCAGTCAATCAGTATCCTCGTTGATAAAAAAAGGCCAACAAATGTGGTCATTTTTTTTCATTGGAATTTACACAATAAGTTCATTGTTATTTGTATAACAAATGTATTCCTTTTTAAAACTGATTATTCAGGAAATTTACGCAACCACTCGTTAAAATAAAGTCACTCTTTATGTTACATGTATCTTTTACGACAGAATTTCAACTAAACAACTCTAATATGTGAACACATTTGATTTGAGAGAAAATGGATACATTATACTGACTTTTATAGCCATTATTTCCGAATCTGATACCACGAGATGGTCTAAATTAGATAAACATTAAAAATGACTATACTGTCCTATACGGTGTAGATACTGACTATGTGCAGTTTTTTGAACAACTTGAGTAGAATTGTAAGTCAAAATGTTACTTTAGAACTGGCCTGAATTATCGCCTAGAATAGTCATTAGGAGTGAGGTAGTCAAGCTAGTTGATCACTTCTTTTATTTCACTTATATCTGGCAGGTTGGTGTTTGAAAAAACCTCAGCCAGGATTCAGAAAAGTCATTTGGCTTTCGCGAACTTGCGTAATTTTTGACGTTGGCAAGATATCTGTCTCACGACGAAATTCCGAGTGTATTGCCCGGCAGTCCGCTTTAATTTAACTTATGGATGTAAAATATAGGCCATGAATACGAGTCATTGATCATAGAATTCCTTGCAATATCACCTGTAGATCATGGAATGATCGAGTTGGCAATATTAATTAAGTTTCTGACTATTACTTTGAGCCTTATTAGTATATGCAGAGTACATAGTTGAGGTCAGAATGATAATCGTGATCAGCGACTGGCGATACTAAGTGGCATGGCTAAAAATCGGTCACAGTGGCGCAAAGGTATTCACTGTTTGTATTTTCGGGGATTTTAGATTCTATTATTCCTTCATATCTTCATTTGTTTCATTCATTTCTGTTGAATTAAACTGTTATATTAATTTTGCAAATTTGACTGTGTCATGCTAATGTTGCAGAGCAACTTGAACAAATGCACATACACGTTGTTTGTACGTGTACATGTTTAAACAGTAGAAATTATAAAGAACTTGGACCATGAAAGGTTTGGATATAATAATTCCTGGAATTGCAAATGAATGCTCCAAGATACAATTATAAACCGATTAGATAAGAGGTAGAATGAAGGAATTATACTCGATTTATTTACCTTAGAAGGTACAGAAATTGATTAATATTGCTAACACTACGAATAACTAGTAAACGGTATGACTTATATTATCCATAAAAAATCTAGTGGCGAATAACCGAAGATAGAAATAGGAAGCTAATTCAGTACCACCAAAGTAGCAGAATAGAAGCTACGATTATACATAGACAGTTATAAGCTTTGATCTCTTATCATTATCAAATAATTCCTTATCTCTTCTTCGTGAAACACTTTATCACACTTAAATAATAGTAAAGTAGATTGTAGACGACGTTTCGACACTTTTTTTGGAAAGTTACATGACATAAATCCTTCCATTTTAATATTAACATTTGAAAAAACGTTTCTGATTCTCATTGGCTAACATTTTCCAAATTATTATAAAATTCTTTCAATTTTCAACATAGTAGTACTCTTTTCCAAATGGCAAATCATTTTAACAGATTCACTGAATGATTACTTTTCGAGAGTCCTATTTACAATTCCAATCTTTCTTTCTCAGTTTATTCATCCATTATTTCCAGGTAAAATTTGCTTAACATTACCTTTTAAATAACTAATTAGTTATTTACTGGAATCCATTGCTCTCACCTCAGTCAAGATTTACAGTTTAATGTTTTGACATTATAGTTTTGATTGAGTGTTCCAGAGACTATTCAATTCAATTCCACAAATTGATTTAGGCATAAAAACCATTAAAATTTAAACAGCACTGTACTGGTGTTTGCCTAGTATGTGACTCCTCAACAGTACATTACCATGTACCCATTGAATACTGAGACCCAATCATTAAAGCTTAGTCCACCGAGTCAATATTCACTGATTGACATTTCTAACTTCAGAGAAGAGTTGATTAGAAATTACCGGTTTTATAGGATAGTATTAATATTTAGCATACACAACGGAAAAAGCAAGATCCCCCGATACAAAACAACCAACACTAACCCAATTTCATTTGACGGAGAAATTCTGGAAGATGTAGAAACCTTTACATACTTGAGCAGCATCATCCATAAACAAGGGGGGGTCTGATGCAGATGTGAAGGCGTGGGTTGAAAAGGCAAGAGCAGAATTTCTACTACTGAAAAACATCTGGAACTCCAAACCAACTGTCAGTCAACATTAAAGTCAGAATTTTCAATACAAATGTGAAGACAGTTCTGTTGTATGAAGCTGGAAGGTGAATGGAGAACTACGAAAACTATCATCCAAAAGATATAAGTATTTATAAACAACTGTCTGCGTAAGATACTTCGGATCCGTTGGCCAGAGACCAATCAACAACAACCTTCTGTGGCAGAAAACAAACCAACTGAAATTCAGTCAAGGAAGAACTTAGGAGGAGACGCTGGAGGTGGATAGAACACACTTTGAGGAAATCACCAAACTATGTCATAAGACAAGCATTAACATGAAGCCCTGGAGGTCAAAGGAAAAGGGGGAGACCCAAGAATACACTTCGTCGGGAATCGGAGACAGACATGAAGAGAGTAAAGAGCACTTGGGAACAGCTGGAAAGGAAATCTCATGACAGAGTTGGTTGGAGAAGGCTGGTGGCGGTCTGTGCTCCACATAGGGTAACTGGTATTCATTGATTTATTGGTTAGTAATCAGTCTTCATATGTAAAATTAGTATAATCGGTAACCTTCAATCATCTTTGTCATAATTAATTTTATGAAGATCCTACTTTGTTTATTTACTGTTTCTGACAACTATCTACATCGCCTAATCATTACTGAACTGACCAACTGATTTAAGAACAAATAGTTCATCACTGTTACTAGGCACATCTAGTACTATACATCTCTCATCATGGGATAGCCTCACTAGTTATTGTTAAAAATTATCCAGACAAGTGACTGCTCCTCTGTTATGTATATTTACTCAAACCTCTAGACGACGATATTGTAATGAACTAAAGATTATCTCTTAACGAGCATGATAATATTTCTTTCAATAATTTATTACGTTATAGACAGTGTCCAGAGTACAGTGTACAAATTTTATTAGTCTAACAATTACAGCCTCATAGTATGTTACATAACCTTGATTATACCCGATTGCGCCTAAATTATTGGATAATTTAATTGGTTTACGAATGAGTACCGTTAATTAAGGTAAATTTTCGTATCAACTGTATACAGTGATGTTGAGAGGTAGAAAAAAAAAGTCCAATGGAAACAGTCCGATGAATTTGGTTGGATGAAATAGAAAATTAAATGGGAAAGAAAATAATATTGGATTTCTTCGCCTACTTTTACTCACACATTTCATCTTATTAATTTAACAGGAAATAAACGAATAAGAATGTTGCAAATGAGAGTAAACATAGAAACTTTATTGGTTATGCTACACCAGTGACCTTCAAATCCCCTCTCATTCATTATAATTGATTTTAATAGAAGTATATGACAATAATAATACTTATCTCCAATATATTTATGTATTATTTTATTGAAAATATATTTGTGAAACATTTTAAACAACAGTACAAAGCCTACCACTGATTGATATACATTGAGTGAATGAATCAGTGAGTGGGAAATTCAATAAAGAGCAAAGAACAAAAAGCGATTAAGATCTACATTGATATTGTGATTTCAATCTCATTTCTTCCAGCTTCATTTCATTTATGAAATCAATGTGGTTCATTTTTCCAGTGAATGTAATACGCATAAATTATAAAATAGAAAAAGTACAATGTTAACAATGTTTAATTTCATCAAATACATAATTTTTATATTATGCACCATTACCAATTATAATTTAACATATGGACGAATTGGATCTTTCAATCAATTTAAACGACTGTATTCTGGTCTTCTATCAGAAGGTTTACCAATGTGGTTAGAAAAACGTGTAGAATTTAATACTCCATACGACTATGATAGTAAGTTAATTAATAATGAGTTATTTTTCTAAGAAAAGAGAATTAATTACATTCAACTTAAGAAGAAATGATAAATTTTATTCATTGGAATAAAGATTTGATTTCAGATTGTTAATGATGAAAGAACTTTTATAATTAGTAAATATGTTTATTTAGAAATTGAAAATATTGTTAATGTACAATCATAATGAATTCCGTTCAATGATGCATTCATCGGACAACATTAAATAAGGAAGTAGATCAATTACTTCACCATAATTTGATAGTATTTCATACTGAATATCCTGGTAGTACTACAGTATAGAAGCTTGTTGATTAAGAATATTGTTAAGTGTATACGAAATTGCTGTCGTCTATCTACTGAGTAAAAATGTACAATAGGAACAGAATTAACGGCTGAAATACTGATATTCTCAGTGCACATGTATAAAATATAAGACTGAAAGATAAATGCTACTGAGTTACATTTGATTTTCGTTGGACAAATTATAGTGGTGTAAACTCTGACCTCATGAACCCCATGTTATTTTGTTCAGATATTGATCAGCGTGTCTCAATCTAACCTTCAGGCTTACTTACTTTGGCCACAGTTTGCTATCATTACTATGTTAACTGGAAAAATTGACATAGATTTCCATCACCTAGCTAATGACCGAATTAAAAAAAATTATTCACAAAATTTCAGTGGGACATTAAAATTACTAGAATTCTTTGATGTTGGACATGGGACAAATATCACAGGTAGCATTAGATGATCGGTACACTATGTCACGGATTAAATGAGTCTAAGAATTTGCCCCGATTGATTCTAACCTGATGGTTTAGATGTATAAGTACACACCGCTAGACCAGTAAGTTGCTGCATGACTTAATCTGACTAATGGTCCAAAATAAAATAAAGCGTTTGAGGCTGATATCATGAATCAATCTAGGTTAGACAGCTAGTAAAAACCAAGAAGGACTGGACAGCCGTTTTGACCCAGAATGAGACTCCTCAACAACGCGAACTTATACCCCTATCGATAATCAGATTCAAAACCATCTGGTTTTGTAACGAACACTTAACCCTACATCTAGTGCCTTACATCTCTCACTTCAGATTCATTATTTTAACAAGATCCATTCGTAATTAATGATGATGACTAAATCCCGAAAATGATTCTGTAGCTCTAGTAAGTTGACTTGACCGATGGAGATCAATTATATAGAGTGTGTGGCAGTTACTCACCTATGCTAATGGATATGGTTGCAAAATATTTCTATTTTTGATGAAGTATTTATCTTTTATCAACACATTAATTTTAACTCATAATAAACTATAGGTGTTAGATTTTGAATCTCGATTAATTGAACTGAAGATGCGCAGTTTGTATCGCGTGTATAGTTGTAATATGCACTTTTAAAGAGTTTTAAACAAGGTTATAAAACTTGTATCACTTTTTGGTTACCATTTAATCTGTAGCCTCTTTATCTAGTAAGGAGAATTGATTTCAAGTAAAAAACTGTTTCACTTATCAAGCAGTTTTCATTATATTCAAGAGAAGTGATTGATTCTCAATAAAATTAATCGATATGAATATTTACTTTAAAAAGTAGTTAACTACTCGAAAAACCTAAGAAACTTGTTAAAATACGTTAAAAAATGTTTTTTGATCGTCTTCAGGTATTTCAATGGCAATTAAAGATCGTAGTAACTTTGAACTCGATGAATTGAATCGAATTATTAGTCAAAGTAATATGAACTATCCTTTAATGGGATATTTTGATACTAAACTAAACCGTAAGTAACTTTGCCTATCTTTTTAAATAATGCATAAAAGTAAACTTTTGGATAAACTATTTCTGTGAAGTAATTTTGTGGCAGTACCATAACTCTTAGTTTTACCTGTTAAGATAATAATAGCAACTAGTTAATGCATGTTGAAAATGATTGATTTTGAAGTGTCTATTCAAAGATACATGATCGATAAAGGCTGAATTCTAGATACACCTACAGGTCTTTATGTTCCATTTCGTATACGTTAAGTTGGATCATAGTCATAGTTCGAATAATCTAAATCAAGGTTCCGTCAATTCACACTGTCGTAAATTCATATCATTAAAATAGCCTGTTACGATAATGAAAGTGTTTACACACAAAATAGAATTCATTCAAAGATATAATTTGTAATCAATACACCGAGTACTTAAAAGAGATAGAATAATGTTGAATATTTTAGCAGATAAAGTATCCAATCATGTTTCCGTTACCTAATTACGATTTCATATGAAATTAGTACAATGGAATTACATATAATTATGGATCAATAGTTTTTGTTAAACAAATGTCTGATAGTTTAGACGAAGTACTTAACCAAATGGTCAAAATGATTACGAATACAACCAGTATAATTTTAAATACCTTTGGAGTTAGTATGTATTTATGCAACCTTTAATTAGATTTACGTGATTTTTAATTAGATGATAAAAAGATAACTCTACTTGGATATATATTCAGTTTATCTAATTTATAAAATACCAAAATATCTTCTCATAATTAGTTTGAACATTTCTTATATCTAAGCAATGTACAAATAATAATAAAATACACCCGAAAACAATAAGTGTCTAATAGGAGGGAAATCAATCGTCTGTATATGATGTGAATGAATAAACCAGTCGTTCTAGTTTTAGTATGCGTAGATTAAATATCAATTAAACTTACTTGATAAGTTGTTAGCCTGTAAAATCTATAAATGTTAAATGATTTCTACATTAAATTAAACGTATTATTTAAAAAAAGGTTAAAGAATTAAAGTTGTTTGATAAGAAAGAATATTTTTATTGGTATATACATTTTCAAAGAAATAAAATCTTAGTAAGTCGACAATAAAGCAGCCACTGTGATAATTTTACACTTTTGATATTTTACTTATCTTTCCAACAATTAACTGTTTACTAAAAGCGTAATCAACAGATTTCATGTTACAGAGTCATTGGTATATACCATATACGGTTTGATTTTAATCTACAAAATAACATCCCTTTTAAGTAACTGGGGGTAGTCGACAGGAAAATCTGGTTTGGTGCTAGTTCTAGCTTGTTAACAAATTGTATCTAAATTATTGGAATCGAATATGGGTCACTCTAGCTTTACAGTCTACGACGTCATAACTAAGTTATTCGAGCTGTGACTTATCTGTCGTATGACTGAAATATTTACATCCAGTTGGTCATTAGTCAGTGGCAAATCACTAAAATCGCAATTGTTTTTATTTAATTCTGTCAGTCTACCATTAAGTATGAATCGAGCGTTTATGCAAGAATAAAGAAGTTGTTGCAGTTGAAACAGTGTTATTAAATGCATCACTAAAAGCACAGAAAATTCAGATAACTGTAATTCATATTCGGTAGCTTAGAATCAACAACAGTATAGCTTGTATACTACATTCAGAAGTTCAGTACTATCATCATTCAAATTCTTCTCTTACTAATGCTGGATTCATAATGTTAACTGTAGCAAAAGTAAACTTCTGAAAATTCTACTTGGCACGACAACGAAATGTTCCCTGTTAACTTCTTCAGTTTGTAAAGTTAATATAAAACAGCTATAAATTCATGGCTTCATTTAGGAATATTCATGAAATGAAATCGCAACTCCAGTTTTTACCTGAATAGCTTCAGTTTAAAGTATGCTTGAATTTGTATTTACTTAATAATCTGTTTATAAATACGTTTTGGTTAATTACAGCAAGTATCTATTCTGACGACATACTTGTTCGAGAGATGAGAGACAAACCTGCTATCGAAACAGTCAATGGTCTGTCCACTAACGGATTACGGTCTTACATTAATTGGCAACCAGCAGGTGAGTAAAAAGAGTTTTACATAGTAGACAGGTTACTTAACATTACATTTATTTGACGAACCCATCAACATGTACAGAAGTGATGTTCGAAGTAGAAACCCAATAAGTTGTAAGGCTTAGGAAGTACTTTGACGGAATTATAAATTCATAGTTCTATATTTCTAACGCACCTTCTACTTCAAAAGTAATCACTTATCATTGTTTCACGACTATGAACTACAATAGTCCGCTTTCTGATAAATAATTCAGTATACAATTCAATAAATGAATCACTTAGAAGTGTTCATTGGTTATTTTCATAAAAAAACCATTAAAACACTATCTGTGATTGGATTATGACTTGTTTCTCATTCAACACATATGTCTTAAAATAAAGGCAATAACTCTTAGATTGACTTCCTAAATATCATAACTCTATTACTATTCAAGCTCTGGTCACCCTAAAAGGCTTATTTCATCAAAAAAATTTATGAACAGAGACCAGTGAATCATGCAACATATGAGTATAATCACTTATAAAGTAGAGAATAAATTATCCAAACTAAAAGAGCTAAGGACCAACAGAAGTTTTAGAATGTAATAAAACTGGAGGATAACATTCGTTTACAGTTCTGGCACAAAAATTTGGAAATTTGAGTCTACGGAACGAAATAGTAGAATAATGTTTAAATGGTTTCCTGGGGATTTAAAACCCTTTGTAACTTTGAAATAAAATATTGTGCTTTATTAACAGATGTAATTGTCTGTAGATGCTATGTTAGGCTAAAGTATTGTATATGAGTTTGTCTAACTTCACCTTCATTTTCATTGTCACTTTAAGCAAGGATAATTGGATGATATCAGTTAAGAACAAACGTTATAGTCAATTTTACATATAGAGTCGTGATAAGTATGAATGGCAGTAGTCATGTTGATATAACTGCATTGTTAAAAGTATATTATTAGCTAAGTTGCGTTGAAATGAGTTGGTCATTAAATCAATGTTCATCTATTTTACAGAATCACAAATGAGATTCCTTGAGGAAGAAGAACTATGAATAAAGAGATTTTATGCAGCTAATGGCATTTGTCACAAAAATGACGTCATGAGTACTTATTACTCTCCTGTTCCAAGTTAAAGCATACTAGCTACATGATTCACGTTGATTTACAAAGATTCTATAGTTGATATCAGTGTTTCGTGTATACTTTCTTAAAATTGAACAACTCTTCTCCAAGCTACTTTAGTATATAATAAAAATTAATTCTGACAAGTAAATTATCAGAGATGCTTTTTATAAATAATCTGTCATTGCAAACAAAGCTAGACACTTTTCACAAGAATAATAATGACAAGTTTCAATGGATATCTTCACGGTTATGTTGAAGTAATTACAGAGGAATAAAGTTGTTTTGATCAGTTTGTATAAATGTTTCACATTTACTGTATATCTTGAAAATGACAGTTTACTATAGTTTCCTATTGCTTTTTAACTCATATTCTAGTGGTTGGTTCCGTATGCGCAGCATTGGGTGTATTGGTAATCGCAGCATTAGGCACAGTTTACCAGAAGTAAGAATTTTAACATGGAATTAATCTTATTCAATGAAAGTTTTCGATTATATCAATATGAAGTCCCACTATGCCATGAACCGGCCAGAGTTAACAAAACATAACTGATTGGTTGGCTACTCAGTAGTCTAAAGATTAGGCACTCACTACAAGGTCTGAGGGTGCTGAGTATGATATTTGGTGTGGTAGTAGATGCTCACTTTTGAGAAGTGTTACACCACGACCAAACAATTCTCCAGTACTTTTTATTTCTCGGGAATTTTTATAACTAAGGTCAATCTGTAAAGCGAAACTTCACTCTCATAAGTTTCTACTATGTACATAAGAATATAAATTTCTAAATATATCATGAAATGTTTCAGATTTATTATACTAGTCTTTGCATTTACTCAAGTATGGATATTATGCTCTTAATACTTAAGTAGGATAGTTACAATTACGATGTTACCATATATTTATATTAATAATTTCACGTACAGCTTGAGTATGGATGAGATTTTGAATAAGAAAAAAGTGACTAGAATGCTGCGTAAAACTGTTATGTCGTCGGTTGTAGCAGTTTGTTTGTTTTACTTCCTTCGCCACTGATATGATGCGATAAATTTGGTTGGTTGACCGAATGTCAATTATGTGTCGAGTCGATAATTGCGCGTCTGCCCTATGCCCACTGAGTCCCAAGCTGGAATAAGAAGAACACTAGCCGACCAGACAAAACTAGCAAATCAGCGAACTAGCGAAATATATTTACGTAAATGCATCGATTTTTATATCAATTAATTTACAGTGATTATTCATCAAATGAAATCATCAACATTTAATTAATACAATGAAATGTTGTCAAACTGTACTAAGGAGTAGGACTCACATTGAAATTAAATTAATTGATGGAAGTCTACAAATCAATCTTATGAAATACAACTTCTTTCGTTTGATTAAATAAACCAATTTATATTTGGGGATTAGGAATCCCCAACAAAAACAAACTGAAGAGTTTCAGATAACTTTCACTACAGTTCATAAACATACTGACAGTAGAGTAAAAACATTTTCTATAAATGCATTCTAAGAGCTAAAACATTTAAATTTACTTTCATTTATCTCATTGCTAGTTTATGTATTCTATGCTTATTTTCCAACTGATTAGTAATAACTGCTCCCGTTCATTTTTTTCCTTCTAATCCAGACGTAAACTACGGATGCAATCCAGTTTGAGTCAAGATGAAGAATTTATATTAGAGAATTCAAATTTACCAGACAAGATGTTATCACTTAGTTCAGAAGATGATCGTAAACTCGCACAATCAGCACAAATGTATCACTATCAACATCAAAAGCAACAAATGTTAGCATTAGAAAAGTTAGTCAAATAAGTTATTGTTTTAATTAAAATACGTTTAATTGAGATGGTTAGTGGAGATTGATATTAAGTTTGGTTAGTTGAATTTATCACAGAATGATGTTGGCAAGGTACCATTGAAAACCAGGGAACATTGGACAGCCGTTTCGTCCTAGCATAGGACTCCTCGGCAGTGCGCACTCTAGACTGGTGAAGTTCATACATATCGAGAGTGAGACAGTTGTCACCAATGATAGTAGATGATCGTCGCATTATGTCGCAAAATTGATGGAAGTAGAAGTTCTACCAGTGGATGCCAGCCCAGTGGTGTAGAGAGTTAAGCGTTCGTCAACCTGAGGCACCTGGGCAAAATCTAGGGTGCGCACTACTGAGGAGCTCCATACTAGAACGAAGTAGCTGTCCAGTGCTTCCTGGTTTTCAGTGCTACCCTTCTAACATCAATCTACGACGATTCCAATCAACTAAAATATGTTTACTTAGATCAATCTGTGAGTATGCGCTACCAAGACATCTTGTTTGTATGAGTAAGTTTGTATTTGTTTTGTGATAAGTCAATTCTTTGTTTCCGTTTCAATTTTGAGTAATTCACTTACAAATTGATCGTTTATCTTTAATATATTTGATGTTTAACAAGAACTTCTATTTGAGAGCTAATGTTATGAAATATAAAATCAACAAGTGATAACGAGGACAATTTTCACTATTAAAACTTATAACATCAATGCAAAATTGTATAAATAAACATATTTGTATATTTGTGCGAAACAAGATCAATAAGCTTTGAAAGACGAAGTGAATTTATTTCATTTCGCTTTCTCTAATTATTTCACATTAGTTAAGTAAAGTATTTTTAACAGGTGTAACATGTAAGTAATAACAATTTGGTTAGAGCAATCATAGTGATAAGTTTAATTTGTAGATGAATGGGATAGGTGAGATGAGATCATGACTTAACCAAGTATGTGAGGCATACACTAATTGTTATTTTAACAGTAGGTAGTGAGGAAAATTGATATTAATTGCCAACATTACCAGTCATCATAATGATGATGAAAACACTAGTTTAGGGTTGTTTGAAAATACCTAAAATGCTAAATTAATAGGAGGTCAAATGTTTTACTGAATAATTTAAGAAAATAATAAAACTAAGTTACGCTTTAAAGGTTCTACTGTTGAATCAAATACATAACCCTATCACACTTATCATAGTCTATCCTGAACAGACAATGAATGTCACTTAAGCTGATGATAGAGATTAGATTACTTCGCTGGTAATGACGGGATAATTAAACATCGTTATGGAACTAGTTGTAACACCGAGTGTATTATTGTGTTTGTAACTTTTTCCTATTAACATCATCTTAAACACAACTTAACCTCAAACCAGTTATATATTAGTCAAGAAGGCTGGTGTCAATGGTTAAGGTGAGCCAGGCTAAATGAGTCCAGTAATATTTTTTATTCATGAATTGAAAAAGTTCATCAAGAGAACAAATTGTTAGATTATCTACCCGAGTGTCCATACTACCTACTAAGTACATGACTATTTTCAAAGTAATTATAGTTGCTTCTAACTTACTACCATCGTCATATGAAGTCTTCACTCTACAGGAAATTAAAGTTGGTGTTTTCTGGAGCTATTATAAGCTAATAATAATTTTAATGAAAAGTTCAAGTCACCTGAAACAACGCTAGACGATTGAAATGATGACATAGGGCGTTGAAGTTTAGAATCTAAACACCTAGTCTAGTTACAATGCATTATGAACTGGTGGTTTTAGTATTGTACTACGTATTCTTAATATAAGCTTATCACGTGTGAGTTTGACTTGCCGAAACAATCAATTCGAATTAAGGATAATTTGACTTCCGACCAATCTAGCCGATATATATTCATTCAGTAACTTAGTTATAGTGCGCTTATCACAAGATCTAATGCTTTACTCATTTAAGGCCTAGAGATTCTTCACCCTGTGAAGTGCCATATAAGAATAGCCTCAGTTTTATCGTAATTATCCAACAGATAATACAGTTGGGATTCAAAATTAAAGTATATGCGTAGAATTATCTTTGTGTACTTTTCAGTTTCATATCATTGTCAGTCGCATAAAAAGATAAGCATCAATTAACATAGACCTACCCAACATTTTATTTGCACATTACATACACAATCAACATTTATGATAGCTTACTTACTTTACACAACATTTTATTTAAGCTCCTTATAACTTGTAGGTAAATGTTAATTTGATTATTGGTGATATATGGACCTGTTTACATGAACGACAAAAAATAGTGAATTTAATTGATTAACTATTTCATTTTTCATATAGATGAGCTACAATAATCAAGCATGACAATATTAAGGAGGAGTATCTCTTTTTAAAGCTTCATTAGGACAGGTTGACTTTGGTTAGACAGTCATGAAACCAGGGATCATTAGACAGGTACTTAGTCCTAGTATGAGACTGCTCAGTAGTACACATTTATAACTTTATCAAATACAGAATACAGGATATTCAAGCCTCATGGAGAGCTTGTAACATCCAGACTACTGAGTTGATACTTAGTATTCTAAATTTCTAGTTTCCTTCAAATGTTGAGGTTGTGCTATTATCATCTACCACAAGTGGTGATATTTGTCTCATTCCAAAAAAGGTGGTAAATTTCTGATCACAGCTTCTTATTAGAGGTCTGTGAATTACCCCTTGAGTATAGTCACTATTAAGCATGTGATGATTATTACTACAAGGTGGTGTACAGAAACTGGTTACTTCGAAGTCGGACCATATGACGAAATGATAAACGTAAACCATGATACACCAACTCAGCAGCTTAAAGTGTAAGTGTCTGCTATAGCGTTGGTGAGTCATTGGTTGGTGGATGCTATCTATGCTATCGAAAATCAACTCTAGTGAATTTTGATTTTTAGAGATTATTTGGGTAAATTCTGCAAGTCATTTAAAACTTCGATCTTCACAACACTATATTGTTTTAATTCGATTATAAACAGGACAAAAACTTTTACAACTACTGTTTTTTGTGCATCTGTGATGATAGAAAATGAATTAATGTTACCTGAAATAAATTTCCAGTGGGTAATCTAATGCAAACTGTATGTGTGTGTAACACAACTGTGTAGTCATTTAAATGGTATACCATGCAAATTATGGTTCATTTATCAGGTTGATAATTAGATGAGAAACCAAGTATGTTATTTAATTAATTACTCTGTTCATTTGTCAATATGATGTTTTTTTTTCAAAGTTATCAATGAAAATATAAATGAACCACTAATTAACATTATTTAAATTAAAGCGGTTTTTAAAATACCGACTAGATTTTAAATGTTTGGATAGATTATTATTTATGTGGCTGTAGTTTTGTGGCGGTTAATTTAGATTGTAATTGGGTGTTGTGGAAGTTGTTAAATGTTTACTTAAAAATACCACGGACTGATCTGAATTAGATAACCATTGATCACCAGAAAACACTGGATAGCTGTTTTGTCATAGTGTAGGACTTTAGTAGTAAGCACTCACAACCCCAAGAATGATTGAACCCGAGAACTCCCAGTTCCGCCACGAATGCTTTACCATCAGATAACTAATATGGCTCCTTACGGTTGATATTTCTAATTCAGTCATTTCGTGATGTTTGCGCGACCTCATCCATTGTCATCGATAAGCAAGTGCCCTAATATTTGATGCAGACGTTTATGTGGATTGCTAAAGAGTCCCATACTAGGACGAAACGGATGTCTAGTGTTTCCTGGTGATCAATGGTTGTTTAGTTAAAATCAATTCATGATATCAGCTTAACTTAGATTCGCTGTTTGTATTCATCACAGATTGATCTCGATCGAGTTTCAATAAAAATCTGGGAGGACTGGATAGCTGTCTCATCCTAATATGAAACAAGCTCATCCACCACCTCGTCATTCAACTTTTCCAGGATATTTGAGCCTCACAGTGAGTGTTTTACTTTCAGACCACTGAGTTGGCATCTAGTATTTTATATTCCTAGCTTCAGTCACATCACACCATTAATGTATATCTGCCTCACTATCACGATAATTTAACTTAATATACTAACGTATACACTAACAGTTTTCACGATGATTAATCCATAAAATAATCAGTTTAGCTAGTAAACACTAATCAATAATACTGTTTCGTTTCGTAGTGGAGTGAGAGATTCCGTGATTTAAAAAAATTCATAAAATGCATCGATTTATTCTGATTATGAGAATTTATTTACCAAACATCCTGAACTAATTCCGTTAAGAATTATCATTTTAACCACTAATAAGAACTTATAATGACAATTTATTTCCATCTTATAAGACTCATTTTTAATATTCATTTTGTTACATTTAATTATTCAAATAATGAAATAAACAGTTCAAACAGTTCAGTGGTATTAGTTACCGCTTTGATATTTTGTGATGCTTGTTCGAATTCTAAGCAGATCATCAGTTTCCTGAAAACTGTAGATGATAGCAGAAACACCTTGATATGAAACTTCTATTTGATGTCCTTCGACCATCTAACATAACACTTGAATCATATGAACGTTGTTGTACTATTAACAGTGATTGTAATGAACAAATGATACCATCCTCGTTGGTGTCCTTAACGGTCATATATCCTACCCACATCATTAATATCACGTAATTACATCTCTATTCCATTATCCGATTTGATGACTAATAAAATAGGTACTATTTTAGAACTATGTAGTACTAGTTAGAATTAAATAACCTTAGGAAATTCTCATCATATGACACCACTTTTTATAATATTCATGTATCCAGCTAAAAAAATAACTCATATTAATTAACGGAATATTGTGTTCGTAAAAAGTCCAGTCCCATTATGTAGGCATTTTGACAAACTCTCTGAATAATTAATTTAGATTATGGCTGGTCAGTGGAACCCACGATGTGCGTTTGGTTCTATTTGGGATTCTACTGGCCAGTTACAATCCAACTTAGTTCGTACTTGTAAACTACCCCTGTATCAGGGCAATTCACTAAGAACAAACAAATAGCGATAGATGCTGATTAACTTCGGTCTATAACAAATCAACGGAAATATACAAATACCTTTAAATTATCTTTAGGTAATTTTTAATTCGTTTTTAACTAGGAGTTCTTGGAAATAATCTATATGTCTTATAATATATTAAGCTCAGTTTCTGCGGTTCTTACTATTAACATGTCAAACTACATGTCATGTGGATTAACCTTCTTTAATAAAAAGAACCTAAAATGATTGGTAATAGTTTGTTTAACCCGATTGTAATAAATTATTTCTCAAATACAAGAGTCTAAGTTTGTATACATCATTACCAAGGTTAATTTTGATAATTTCAAATAAATTGAGCATTGGATAGGTTGTTTATAAAATGAGTTATATATATTTGTAAAATTCCAATGAGTAGAAATTAAAATTTCTGACGTTTCGCGGCTTAGTGTAAGTCGGTTATTCATTTCTCTTAAGAGTCTAAGTTGTTGGACTTGATTTTTCTATTCCAAAAGCAAACGGGAGAGAGTTTTTAACTACAATATGCAAGATATAAACTGACTTCTATGACCACTAAGCTTCAACTATAAACTGTAGTGACCGAATGAATATACGTTTCTGTCATCTGAATATAATTTCCATAGTCGATAATTCTTTCGCATTAGGAACACTAATTTCATCAAGATTGTAGTCATGCCTTACTAACACGCGGGGTAGATCCAGTATCTCTGCTGACTACCTCCAAAAACCCAACATCATGATATATTGAGCATGATGTTAAATCATTATTATTATTTGGCTGGTACTGAGGTCCAGACAAACTTGGTACTGGTTAAAGAAAGAAATTGTCATTACTGTAAAACTAAATAGGCTAATTTACGTTATGAATATAATTTTAACAAAATAATCTTATATTCATGGCTATATTAAATAATTCATTGTTTTTCTATCTCTTTTTCAAAATTTCAGGGTTAATGATCATGCTAGAACAAGTGATGAAGATGATAGTGAAGATGATGTGGATGAGGGTGATTTCACAGTTTACGAATGCCCAGGACTTGCTAATGTAAGTAACTCACGCCTCTTCTTTTACAAATTTCCTTAATACATTTACCAAAGATAATGTAATGATCGATTTTTTTAAATCATATTCAAGAAAAACATCTTCATTTTATCGACACCACTACTTGGTAAGTGAATGGACAGATAATAAAAGTTGTATGATTTACAAACAAAGACTGTCAGTAAACAGACATCAGAGGCGAGAGGGAACTATGAGTTCTCAAAGGATTACATTCATCTCTTTTTAACGTTATGGTAAATCACTAAACTTTTTGACGATGATGGATAACAAAATCCAATTTACAGATGATGAATTCGTATCATTGATTCACTAGTTGACTTTCATTAATAACAAAGTAAATTAAGTTTTTTTCAAAATGAATTAAGAATATCCTGGTAACCTACAAGTTATTAAATTCAACCCCTTCGAGTTTATGTATATAAGCATTAGTTGGCTAACGAGGAATATTAAAAGGCTCTTAAATGTTATAGATATACAGTTAAACTAAAGTTTACTAGTTATCCACTTATGACCATAATTTATGCTTTTCACCAATTAATTTTAATTACTGTTTTCATTTCATATTTTACACTAGATTAGTCTGATCGAACTAATAACATCTTAACCATAATGATAATGACAATAGTAATAGGATTATACTTTCTACAAATATAAACTTAATAAGCCCCACTAGAATATCATAATCGTCATATGATAAGTATTCTTTTTTCCTGGAAACATTTATTTATTAAAATATGTTTAGCTTGATTTTCTGTTTGCCGGAACTCAATGGACACTACATTGACTGGTTTAAGAATCGCTCTGAACAAGAATATTGACTAAGCTAAAAGAAAGGGGAACAATTCAATGATGAAACTGTCAATCAATCGATGCCTATTTTTCCGATTTGAAGGATAGGTCACCGATCAGCCTTCTCCTACTAACTCTGTCCTGAGCTTTCATTTCCAGTCCTTTCCAAATGCTCTTCATTCTCTTCATGTCTGCCTTCAATTCCCAACGCAATTCGTCCTCAGGTCTTTCTCTTTTCTTTTGGCCTTCAGGATTCCAAGTACATGCCTTTCTCGTGATACAGTTTGATGATTTCCTCAATTTGTGTCCTGTCCACCTCCAGCGTCTTTTCCTAGTTTCTTCCTCGGCCTTAATTCCGTTGATTTGTCCTCTACCGTTGAAGGTTGTTGTTGATGGTATCTGGTCATCGGATCCGAAGTATCTTACGCAGACAGTTGTTTATAAATACTTGCATCTTTCGGATCATGCGTTTCGTAGTTCTCCAAGTTTCAGCTCCATACAGCAGAACTGTCTTCACATTTGTATTGAAAATTCTGACTTTAATGTTGACTGACAGTTGGTTTGAGTTCCAGATGTTTTTCAGTAGTAGAAATTCTGCTCTTGCCTTTCCAATCCACGCCTTCACATCTGCATCAGACCCCCTTTGTTTACAGACGATGCTGCTCAAGTATGTAAATGTTTCTACATCTTCCAGAATTTCTCCGTCAAATGAAATTGGGTTAGTGTTGGTTGTTTTGTATCGGAGGATCTTGTTTTTCTCTTTGTGTATGTTTAGGCCTACTGCTGGTTGCCGAGGTCGCTGCTACCTTGTCCATCTTCACCTGCAGTTGCTGCTATGTGTAGGATAGAAGAGCTAGGTTATCTGCAAAGTCCAAGTCATGTAGTTGTATCCATATTGTCCATTGTATTCCGAGAATGCCTTGATATGTTGCAGTTTTCATGATCCAGTCAACCACCAGCAGAAAGAGGAAGGGAGAGAGTAAGCAACCTTATCTGACACCGGTCTTCAATTCGAATGATTCTGTGAGCTGGCCTCCATGCACCATTATACAGTTTAGTCCGTCGTAAGAATTCCGTATGATATTGACCATCTTCTCAGGTTACTCCAATAATGTCGAATGATTTCTCTTAGTCTAGGAATTTGATGTAAAGTGGTGAATTCCATTTAAATGACTGCTTAACAATGAACCGTAGAGTGGCGATTTGGTCGGTGCACAATAGGTTCTTACAAAATCCTGCCTGTTTGTCTTGAAGTTGTGAGTCCACTGGATTTTTTATTCGATTGAATAACACTCTGTTGAAGACTTTTCTTGGTACTGAAAATTGAGTGATGCCTCTGTAGTTCTTGCAATTACTAACACTCTCTTTCTTGGTATCTTGATTATTTGCACTTCTTTCCAGTCTACTGGCACTTGTTCTGTTTCTCCCAAATTTTCCCGAAGAGAATGTAGAATATCTTTGCAGTTGCTTCCTATATCTGTCTTCAGTGTCTTAGCTGGTATGTTGTCTGGTCCTGCTTACTTGCCACTCTTGATTTATCGGATGACTATTTTGATTTCTTCGACTGTTGGTGAGTTAGTGATCATAGGGATATCCGTTGCTTCTGCATTGATAACTGGTGGGTTCAGTGGGGCTGGTCTATTCAGCAGATATTCGAAGTGTTCTACCCACCTGTTTCGTTGTTCATTCACTTCTGTGATTAGTTTGCCAGTCTTGTTCTTGATTGGCCGTTCTGGTTTACTGAATTTCCCAGCTAGCCTCTTCGTTGTATCGTAGAGGTGCCTCATGTTTCTTCCTCTTGCAGATATTTCCGCCGTCATTGCTAGGTCCTCTACACATTTCCGTTTATCTGACCTAATGCTCCTCTTCACTTGCTTGTCGACTTCTATGTATACGGCCTGTGCCTTGGTTTTCTCTGTTCTTGTCCGGCTTTTGTTAATCCCTATTTTCTTGCTCCTTTTATTCAATCTTATTGAGTATTAACAGAAATCCATTCTTTATGTTGTTATTTCTTGCGACCTAAAATCTCCTGATATGTTGAAGTTATTGTTTCCTTAATCTCTTTCCAGTTGTCCTCCATATTAGCCCCACCTTCTTTTGATAGATCATGAAACACATGAAACATATTGTTGAGAGTTATTTTAAACTCGTTGCATTTGTTAGTATTCCGGAGCAGAGCCGTGTTAGACTTTTGTAACACTGCTGTACTAGTTGTCTAGCACTTCTTTAGCATCAGTTTCATTTTAGCCACCGCCAGATGATGATCTGAAGCTATTTTAGCTCCTCTCCTTGCTTACGTCCTCCATGATCCTCCTAAAATTCTTATTGATGCAGATGTGGTCGATTTGGTTATCCGTAATGTGGTCCGGTGAAACCCATGTAGTTTTATGTATGCGTCTGTGAGAGAATATGCCACCATCTATAATCATTTTGCTGAAAGCATATATGTTTGCAAGCCTCTCACCGGTTTCGTTTATTTCTCCCAGTCCACGTCGTCTTATGATGTCTTCATAACTGGTGTTGTCCTTTCCAACCTTGGCGTTGAAGTCTCTCATCGAAATGGTAGGGTCCTTGACTGAGCATTTATTGATGGTTGATTGCAGTCTTGCATAGAACTGGTTTTTGTCGTCTTCGTGGCTGTCGTTGGTGGGTGCATAGCACTGGATGACATTCATTATAATCCCTTTCTTCTTTGTCTTGAATGATGCTTTAATGATCCTAGGTCCATGAGGTCCTCATCCTGTAAGTGCTTTCCATGGTTCTTGGGACAACATCAGTGCCACTCCTTGTGTATGTGAGGCTTTTTCTTCTTCTTGACCGGATTATTAAAGCACTTCTCCTGAGGATAATTTTTTCTGTCCAGCTTGTAGTCAATGGGTTTCACTGATACCAAGTATCTTCAGGTTGTATCTTTACATTTCTTCGGCAATTTTCATGCTTTTCCCTGTCTTCCACATCGTGCGGACATTCCACGTACCTATGATAATTGTTGGTTTGGTTGTCAGAAGAGGCATAGGCCTCGTGGGTTCCGAAGAAACTCGGCTTTCACTATGAGACGTCATAACAGATCTTCCAACGTCCAGGGCAGAGTTACATTGATTATAAAGGTTTTTACTGGTTAGAGTTTTTTGAGGAGGTTATTGTTTTACGGAATGGGGTTGCTAACCCCCTGCCCAACCCTCCTCCTTTATCCGGGCTTGTGACCGGCAGCAACCCTAGAGGTTCTCCAGGCAGAGTTAATAATGAGACTGTGCAATATGAATAATTTGAAACAGCTATTTTCTGTAGTAAAAATTTAATATGGATCAATGAAGATAAACTGTAGTGCAATGCTTGGTCAATTTACTAGATGATCTTGAATCTGTAACGAACCAGTGCATAGATAGATTCCATTAAGAAATGTTCTGTTCAGAATGATGAAATTTATTTGTGTACAACGTTCTTACATGATCTATCAGCAACTTATCATCAGATTTTAGTCTTAAAATCAAGGTAATTTAGCCATATGACAAGAGATAAGTTTCCGTTTGTACAACCACATTTCTAACGACAACTGTCAATTTAATTAGATTCATAATACCCGTTACGAATTAAAACCAATAATTCAACAATGAAATTTTTTCTTTTCAACGATTTCATTCTCACTAGTTGAACAATCGTAATTTGAATGAAATAATGAATGTGATAAACGGATTTTGTTTGTTAGTGTATAAGTATATAATACGTAGAAATCATAGTGTGTATAATGGTAATAATAAGGGGCACAATCACCTATTATATACTTATGCACTAACGAACAAAATCCGTCTATACATTCATTATTTCATATAAATTACGACTGTACAGCTAATGAAAATGAAATCGTCGGTAAAAAACTTTTTTTCACTTCATATGATCACTACGATAACTGAACTAAAGTACTTTTTAAACTGTAATACATATTTGTTTCAAATAGACTGGTGAAATAGAAGTTGAAAATCCATTGTTTGATAATAATCCTGAAGAGAAAGCATTAAATACAAGTGGCAGTTCGGGGGAATTAATTGGTTGCAGCGATTTAGATGAACATATAATTGATCCAAACAATAATCGATATTCTGATGACTTTCATAATTTGAGAGTAGATGCTACTAGCAGAGGAGATGTAACAACAACCACTTCAACAGAGTCAATACAATCAACGACATCACGTACAATCAGCAAATAAGTTATCAGTGAATAAGGACCAAGTCAAACTTAATATTCAATACTAATTCGTTCTATTTCATTGTATGTTGTCTGTGAATGTGATTCGTACAAATGGTAGATTGTTTTCCTATTATTAAAATTTCACATTTATTCATATCATTATCGAATACAGTGAATACACTGATCATCCACTATTGTTCCGTTTGTACTGTGACATGTTATGTACACTTAAAGTATGATAAACACAAATTCCCTTATAATAAACTTACATTAAGAAATAACACTTTTTCTTTACGACATACATTCTTTTTTCTATATTTCAACATTACAAGCATTAGATTTTTATCATTTTGTTTTCTGTTAGAGATAATGTATTGTCAAAGATTTCGATACGATCAAATTTTTTTTAAATATTAATATCTATATATTTCTGAACTTTAATTATTCAAAGTTTACCATTGTTTTTAGATCTAATAAGTAAGACGAAGAAAAACAAGTTTTTCAACAACAACAACGAAATAGTTTACTGAGTGTTTTTTTCATTGAAAAGAAGTTTGAGAAAAATCAGATATTTTTCTAAATATTAAATGTCATCTATTTATTTTGTGTTGTTTATCACTTCATTTCCATTAATATTATTTTTTATTATTATTCATGAGTAAATATGTGTGCATTTCTGTTAGTAGTAATCTGTTGTTTTACAGTTTATTTTGTCATGTTACTTCAATCGGCATTTTCGTGATCATCAATTTGTGTTTTCTGTAATCATCAGTTGAATGTCTATTTCTAATATAAAATAAAACTGATTTCATAGGATTCGATTTACTTCACATAATTCTAATTACTGGTAGGTAGTAATGGAGGAAAATATGGAGTTAATCTATAAAGTAGTTGAATGTCGAATTGAATCATAATAAATGATGCAAAGTTTTGATTGGGGTCAGGGCTATAATTGTAATCAAAGGTTGCAGTAATCCTTAGTTAAATAGATCAAAATCAATCGTACTAGGTCTTCTGAATATTATTTTATGGACTTTATTTTTATTGATTTCGCTAGCTCCTGTTAGACTATGTTCTCATATTTAGCTTCTTGCTAACATTGCAGTTACTATTATTTCTATTCGTTTGATACTTATCTTGCTAACTTCCTTTTTGTATTGATATGAAGTGTGGCATGTTATAGTGATGCTAAACTTACCAGAACTCTAGCCTAGTTGGAGAGTGTAATTGATGCACATATATAACTTTACTGTCAACGCATTCTTCAGCAAATACTAAGGTATATGAATTTATCACTGCTGGAAACAAACTCAACTCCACAACCTTGTTGAACTAAGAAATCTTTACGTGCTTACCAGTGACTAATTTCTAGGTATAATTCCTGGAGTTCTCATAAGAAGCAATGACCAACAGAGTCCAGTCGTGATTGATGCAACTACTACTCCTATTAATTTAACGTCCAACTTGCTATGTTATAGAGGTGTGACAACTCGGACGTATGTGGCTGCTTCAATGTTGTGCACTACCGACTGGCAGACAGTTAATGAAATGAAAGATAATTATATTCAATTATTTTGATTAATGATGTGGAGTTTACAGCAACAAAGGGAAGCACTTAATTGTCAAATTATTTTCGATTAGGAAATCTTACCAACAACTCGCAAAATTATGCCTGAATTCAAGGAAATACTGTCAATATTATTACATGACATACTAATAAAATGTTATTAAGTCCGCCTACTTATTGGTAAGTAATAACGGCATCATCCAAATATCTGTTGGAAGAATCTAAATATGATGATAAATTGCAAGTTCTAACGTGTCCTAACATGTTAGTATTTTAAGCTCATCAACTGGATATACCTGTACGTGAGTATTGATATTAAGATAGAAACTCAAATTCAGTGACTTGCTTTTCAACTCTAATGTGCTAGCTGTGAGAGAATGACCAATGACAGATTAATCATAGAAATTCAGTCCACTTTATTGGAGTTGCTAACCCGTCATAAGAAAAAAATTATTTAAATCATGGTCTTCTTTTGTTAGTTCTATTGATTGTACATGTATTGGTCTGACTAAAGTCGTCCTGCTAGGGAAAGTATATCCAATACAGAAACGCTAACAGATTGTTACTAACGTTTCCTTCGGGTATGAAGTAAGGATTGGTAATTTCCCGTTGTTGAGTAAGGTAAATCAATTGATTGGTCTATATTTCGATCTGTAGAACCTAAGTAGATTGTCACGATGCGTTCGTTTGTAATTAGTTTTCAGACCTATTAATCTATTGGCTATCTATTATAGTTTTTATGCTGAATATAATGTCTAGCCTGATATCCTTAGTTAGACCTGTAACCAATACTATGTATGACCAACCAAATCAATACAAGAAGACCTTGATTTAAATAAACTCTTGTTATAACTGGTTAACAAGTCTTATTAACTAAACAGAATTTCTACGACTAACTTTTCATTGGTCAGTAAGTCAATTTATGGATAAACAAATAGAAATGAAAAGGATTAAACGCTGTGACTGCCTCACCCGAGTATTTAAGGATCACTTCTCAGTCAATTAACTATCAGTTATCAGCTTCACGCAATGGCTTGTGGGCATGTTAAGGTGAGTGAGTTTGCTTGTTACATTATTCCACCATATAGCATGAGGGGATTTACATTGTAACTGTAGAAATGTAGATAACTGCATTTAGGAGACTAACGTAAATTAGTGTTATCGAATGATAATATAGTCCTATTGTTTGCGATAGTGTAGTCATTCAACAAATAGTCATACCACAAAATTAGCCTGTTTAATTTAGGTTTTGATCTGATACACAATCGGCATAGTTGTCACATAATCACTAGTATTTGTCGTTTTAAAAAGAAATTCGGTTATTTGTGAAAGAAAATTTTTCTGAAGTAACATTAGTTAAACAAGTACACCAACTTGTAAGGTACAGCATAGTGTCATCATCATCATGGCTTCAATCCAACCAGTATGGTCCACACTGTTATTCTAGAGATCTGAAGATTATTAGTTAAAGAAAATGATAAATGACACGTTTTCAACTAATAGCCCACAAATTATTTGGTAGCATAGACGCAAAGAGAAATAGATTTCGCGTAACATCATATCGTGTTTACGTATGCTCCTGTTAAATTAATAAGTAGTCTTTCTTATCTGAAGTTACTTGGCTGATAATTTACTTTGCATATAATTTTATCAGTTATTTCTTTATGCATAACTGTAATCCCTACAGCTTATCTATTTCAACGGACGTGGACGTGCTGAACCGATCCGCATGATTCTTGTGGCAGCGGGAGTAGAATTCGAAGATGAAAGGATTGAATTCCAAGATTGGCCTAAAATCAAACCAACCATACCTGGAGGAAGATTGCCTATCGTGAAAATCACAGACAAAAGGGGGGATGTTAAAACGATGTCAGAGAGTTTGGCTATTGCACGATTTATAGCGCGAAAACACAACATGATGGGCGATACAGACGATGAGTATTATATCATAGAGAAGATGATTGGCCAAGTAAGTTAGAATGTTTGTGGATCTGTAAAGGTTTTTGTTTACATACTTGTATTGGAATTAATATGAATCACACATGTTAATTTCAGTAATGTTTTCTCGGGTACACAGTAATATCTTCATCATTTACTTTTAACGTTGAATACGCAGGTCGAAGATGTTGAAAGTGAATACCATAAGACTCTCATGAAGCCACCAGAAGAAAAAGAGAAAATCTCCAAGGAGATATTGAACGGTAAAGTTCCCATTCTTCTCCAAGTAAGTAAACTTAGAAAATAATCAGTCGTTCTTTGTACACTACTTAAAATAACCCTGTAGATTTACTCAACACTACTTTTTTACACTAAGTCAGAGCCAGTTTACCGTGGTTTACGATAATAATGTTGGTTAAAACCCCGTTAAGTCATAGTGTCCGTTGAATATATACATAACTGGTGTGTACTTGATGCTATGAGTATTAAAGTATGTGGAAAAACAGAAGAGTATGTTCATGTCATAATAATTCCTTACAATTTTGTTTGGCTATCAACAAATTTTACAGTCTAAGATGTTACTGGTCCATGTTGTTCATATTCAATTACTCACTGTCATTGGTTTCATTAAGAGGAGATTTCATAATAACCTATTATCTACATTTGTTATATAAGTTGCGCTAGTAAGATGAGTTAGTGTTTCGCTGCATGTATGCGGGACACGGTCATCAAGAGAGGGTGGCGTCCACCGGCTATTGCTATGTAACCATAGTTACCTTCGAAACATCTCTCGCGTTTAAAGGGACCACTGGGTAAGTAACATTGAGATTAGACACAAGGTATTAGGAAAATATTGTAAATCGGTTTATGGGGTCGTGAATTTTTATCTACCAGAGTGATTAGGACGCACATTACATATGCCCAACCACCACCCAACTCTACGCACAGCTAGAGGTAACCAAATCAAAATATGAGATCGATTTATGAAGTCACTGACTGCTGGTTTGAGCCATGTTGGTAGATACAAACTACTTGGTTGAAGTTCGCGTAAATGTCGCAATCACTAATTGGGAACTGTGGGTGACATGACTCAGAATCGGTTACTGTGACGCAAGTGTATTCACTCTTTGTCTTGAATCGCCAGCTTAAAACTATTTCATACCTTTTCACGAATTAATTCTTGCTCTATGTATTACATTCTACATGTCCTTACATTTTTTTACTATTACTATTGATCCAACTACTACTACTTATTTGTGTTCATCTTGTTATGCTAAAGAGGTGTGGCAACTTGAACGTATATCCCTGGTTGATCGTTGAACATAACTATCTGAATTCATCGAATACATGCAAAATAATGTCTACAGCTTAATGGTATATGTATCAGTTGTGGAAGTAATCTAACTGTATAGGTTATTGTTTCATGTTCTAATTAACTCTGATAAAAGGCATATAAATCTTAGCCAATGGAAAATCATATACTTCTAATAATATAGTCAGAATAGTGTGATGAATAGTGCTTTCTTTTATTGTAGATGTTTCTAAAATTTAGCTTATTTACCGTGGAACGATTGACTCGACAATCTTGTGATCATCTTCAGGGTAGTATGTAATGATTGCGAATTGGTTTGTGGAATTCTAAATCTCTATCCACCGGGGCTACTGAAATCTATGCTTTTCACGTGCATAACCACTCATATCCTTGATGCGCGGAGTTTGTCGATCCAGTGGTGAAATTGAGGAAAATTCTAGACAGCCAGATCTTTGCTCTTCATCTCGTGATGTAATAAGACACTTTCATCCAAGTTTCGTCAATTGTAGGTGAATTATTATCTTCAGCAAATAATGTACGTTAAGTACTTGTTTGGCGTTAAGATTAATTTACTATTTCTGCTGATATTTGTTTACAAGCTAACTGATATAAATACTAAGTATTACTCCTCATCGGCATATAAGGTTGTGTATTCTTCTGATGAAAACCTCGAATGAATTAATTAATGCAACTTTTAAACTTATCAAATACACTGTTAATTCTTTGTCCAATACTTATCCAGGCAATTTGTGAAACCTTAAAAGAGTCTACAGGTAATCTGACTGTCGGAGATAAGGTCACTCTGGCTGATGTAGTTCTGATTGCTTCCATTGATCATATAACTGATTTGGATAAGGAATTTTTAACTGGCAAGTATCCTGAGATTCACAAACATCGTAAACATCTATTGGCCACTTCACCAAAACTGGCGAAATACTTATCAGAGAGACATGCAACGGCATTTTAACACTGCCAGCAAGAATATAAAGAGGATGTGCTGGAAATTTGCCATATTGGTAATAACCCATTAGTGTGATCTACTTATGATTGTGTCTTTTACATCTTTGTTTTTTCTAAAACTGCTTTCAAAATAAACGTTAATTTGTGCTTAAAATTGACTTCTGCGTATTGTATGGAAAAGAGGATGAAATATAAAATAGGAGAATTTGAAAATTTAGTCTATGCACAATCGGTGTTATCGAATGAGAGAATTAGCATAAATGCTATGACTGTATTGTTGTTGGGTAACAAGTATTCATTGAGTACGCTTTCTCAACAATCTGTATAGGTGTGTTTCGAAACGAATGATTCTAAAATTCATTTAACTAACATTCAAAACTAATAACTGCCAGCCAACTTGCGTATGTTTCTCAGCTCCTCATCCCGAACACATGCTTTGTTGGAAGGGAGCCCTAATTGGCGTTATATGATCATTATTCTTGTGTTTATTATCATCATAGTCTTGCGGTACCCTTCTCTAAGTTCCCATTACTTCCAAATGATTCTAATCTACTGAATATAATCTATAACCTTATTGTTTGGTTTTATTAATCCTTTTTAAAATGTTAACCTTAGTGTTGACATTTTGTACGAGTCTACGATATAATCGTCAAAAGATTCTATATAATTAATCTATGAAACGAACTAGTTCAACACACATACATATACCATAATAATATGCAAATCTTTTTCAAATATTCATTTTTCTCAAATGCTGATTCTAATCAGTGTTTCTGATTACTTCCTTCATTATATACCAAATAGATAATATTAGCTAGCCTTCTAGCTGTCATTGTTGTATGTCCTTTACATATAAATATTTTTAAATGTTTTGAAAAATGAATGAATTTCGTTTTACATGTTGACGCCCTAACTGATGATAGTTGAATAAATTATATTCTTGTCTTCATTTGTTCTGTTATTCATTCTAGAAACATAGCGATTTTATCAGCGTTACATTTTAGCCTACAGCATGATATATGTCATGTTTGATACGTTTAAATTTCTATACACTACTGGATTCCTCACACCTACAATCAGAAAAGTTACTACCAGTTTTATCTTGGAAACGTACAGGCACTAATTTAAGACTTATCACATGTTCCACCTTAATAATTATCACAACCTATTTTTTCTAGTCTGTACAGCAATACCTTAATGTAAGTATACCATTCTTTTCAAGCTATTTCTTTCTTTGCTAGATTCACTAATTTTCTTAATTCGATAACATAACAAAGTCAATAAAAGAATATCTTAATACTATACCTTATTTACTATACTGATTAATAAAGAATGTTTACCGCACCCACATTTTTTTAAGTATTCTATGCATTTCACATCTTATATTCATGATAATGTCTAAAAGACAGTGGGGCCTCTCGACATGTTAATTGCTAAGTTTTTGAAGCTAGAAATGTCACTTATTGGATTCCAGGTCGCTGGTTCAAGTTTTCTAGCGTTTTCTACAATATATATGAGTGATCTGTGAGGACATGTATTTACAGTCCTGATGAATCACAGGCTAAGATGAAACAGCTGCCTAGTACCTACTAGTTTAAAAGGACTGTCCAGCTCAGGTCAATTCATTATGTTAAATTCTAAAGTTTCTTCACTGAATTATCATAATTTCTTATTGTTGGAGTGGGTTTCTTTTCTCTGATTATTAAAGTGGTAGACCATAATCAATCAAAAGTTAAATCTACATTTGAAAATTCTAGTAGTTACTACGTACAAAAGGAGTTTATTGTGATGATTGTTCTATGTTTCTTTTAAATGTGACAGTTATTACTTTCACGATTATGTCTGTGTCTTAACTGATGATTATTATAATTATTATGAAACGACTTCAACATGGTTATGATTAATTCGAGTGAAAAAAAAACAAAAGTAATCAATGCTTTTTTTAATTCCCATTAACGACATCTCAAATGTGTAAATTCAGTTCACACTCATTCATTTAAACATGCAGTTGAAACTATTGTCATTTGAATGGTGTTCCTTAGTTAGTTGGTTATTTGAAATATATATATATATGTATGATAATTTTCAAGTTGTTATTCAGTTAAATTTTCGGCTTACTTTTTCTAGTAGTAAGGTTCAGATATTAAGATATGAAATGGTGTAAGGATGATTTAATACGAAGAATGATTTAGTTCATTAAGAGTACAAAAGACTGTAATTCAAAAAATGGAATTTATTGAAAGCGATCAAACAAAAGAAGGTCATTAATAAGTCTTTTGTCACATAAGTAATCATCTAAAGGCTAGTTCTTAGAATCCAATTGTTGGGATGGCCCTCAGAAACCTCAATGAAGCCTCCAAAACCCTTGAAAGGACAGGAGACATTCCATCCAATAACTGGTCGCCAGAATCTCGACATGGCCTGTTCTGACTGGGTAATAGTTGAAACTTATTAGTTCCGATTAGATGGATTATAACACTGATTTTATCGTTTCAGAAAACTATTAATATATGAATATTTTGTACATGGCTCACTCCTTATCTTACTTGGAATAGAACGTTCACCTCAAGTTCACGTCTTTTCCCTGTGTTGAAGTGTAGATTTAGTCTGGGGTTATACGAAGCAAATAAGAATCGGATCTTACGTCCAGTTAGCAAACACATCAGCAATAAAATGAATCATCTTGATATACTAATTGACCAAATATAAACACTCGACTAGAGATTGAAATGAAAAACAACTACAGTATTTACCTATAATCATCATTGGAAGTAGTAGGTACTGATTATGTTGTGTTTAACTTCAGTTTAAGTTTAGCTTTTCAAAATATGATTGTCATTAATTAGAGTGAATTTGTTTAAAAATTCCCATGTTTATCAGAAACAAAGACGTTTGAACGAAGAATATTCTTGTCGATAAATGCTCATCAGGTTCTACATTTATTAGTTCAAAATTATCAGTCACAAAAATAGCCAGTTCTGAGGAAAGTAAAACATTATTTAGATATCAAGAATAATTGGATGATTGGAAGTTTCCTCATCGAGTTCTTTATAAAATACGAATGTTAATGTTGAAATAACCATCATTATGTAACTTGTGTAACGTAAAAGACAATTGAGATATAACAGCATTATTAGTCAAATAGTATATTGGTATCTCTGTATATGGGTGACATAGGAGATGGGGTGGTAGCAAATACGATTAGATCAAGTGTTTATAGACAAAGGTCAAATCCTACTTAAAATGAAACCGAATGGGTAAGAGTTTGTAGAATGGAGTGAACGATAATCAAAAGTTCGTCAAATTAGTAACAATAATAGACATAATTACAATCAGTTCATTTGTTTGATCTTAAGATGTGATATTCAAATTCATTCTGTGTACTCTGATTATTATTAATTATAATAATAATAATATGGAAATGCACATTCAGAGGGAGAATATATATGCATTGATCACATTAAATCGTCGCATGATTAAGGTAGTAATTGGTTTAGTGGATCTTGCGTCGGCCATGGCAGGAGAAGAGGTTGAACGTACTTCTGTATGTACAGGTCTGGCTTCTTGATTCGTATAGCTATCGCCTCTGCCGTTTTAAGGACTTTGAGCCTAACCGTTCTTGGCAGATAACTGTTTACACAAAATATTATTCTAAATGACTGATTTATACTCGCCACATGACCTGTTTGAATTGAGTGAGCTAGTATTGAACTGTTAATACTTCTGACAACTCTTTGGTTAACCATACCGGAAGGTGCTCCCGAGCACGGAGGAGTAAGTTCCTTGAGCATCTGCCAATGTAACTTGCTCCACAGGAGCAGTTGAACTGATAGATACAAAATTATGCGGCAAGCTTAGGTAATTTATCCTTTATTCTCGGTATCACCATGGGGCGGGTAGAAAACACTAGTTGCAGTTTTCCAGCGTAAAAAGTTCTCTGAATGGAGCTGCGTAACCTCAACGTTAGCATTTCGCTGGGCGCGTTCCCTTTTGAATGCTAGTCTCAGAAAAAAGCGGCTTTTTTTCTACGGTCTGAATCATCTTCCTATTTGTTTCCGAGATAGCATGTTTATTTATAAACTTTATAGGGTAGCCATTCTCCCTCAGAGTTTTATTCAATGCTTCCGTTTCTTCGTCAACCGCGTCAGGAGAGCGTATCGTTATTATTCTATAATGCAAGGTTTTCAATAGATTCATTTTATGTTGTATAGGTACAAATCTAAGGAAGTTTGTATATTGTCCTATCCATGTGATTTTCTTGTTCATGTTTCTTCTTAATGAGTCATCTGTTCTTTTTGTGAGCAGAACATCTAGAAATGCTATTTTACCATCACTTTCTTCTTCGCATGTGAATTTAATAGCCGAGTGAACTTCGTTAAATTGCGTGAGAATATCAGACCGATTAATGTCCTGTTTGCAAAGGACGAATGTGTCATCTGCGTAACGGCAGTAGAATGGCAATTTACCAATGCGTTGTGCGAGTGGTCCGTAAATTACGAGTGGTCCGCTTAAAGAACTATTACTGAAGTGTACAATGAATGTACATTTCATGTTTAATAATGACATATATAGACAAGTGGAGGGAGTAGCAATGGGCTCTCCACTGGGTCCCATGTTAGCCGATATTTTCCTGGAAAAGCTAGAAAACGAAACACCCCATCTCTAATGTCACCCATATACAGAGATACCAATATATATTTGACTAATAATCTTGTTTATCTCAATTGTCGTTTACCTTTCAGAAGTTACATAATGATGGTTATTTCAACATTAACATTCGTATTTTATAAATAACTCGATGAGAAAAAACTTCCAATTAACCAATTATCCTTGATATCTAAATAATGTTTTACTTGCCTCAGAACTGGCTATTCTTGTGACTAATAATTTTGAATTAATAAATAAATTGAATTTCCAACTCAATAATTTAATAATAATCATAATTTAAGCTACATTTTTATTTCGTATCATTCACGTTTTATTTCAATTAAACTTGAGTAATTTTTCTTCAAATGATTTATATCATATTCAATAATTGTTACATCATAAATTCGAAGTTAATTTCTGACAAGAAAAAATATTTTAAAAAAGAATTACTTTTGTAAACAATAAAACTAATTCATTTAAAACTTTATTCTATTTTTTAAAACAAACTGATTGTTAATTCATTAATCAGGTAGTTTTTTTTTGGCAAATGAATTTTTGTTAACAAAAACACATGATTAATTTCAATGTTCATTAATAAAATGTAATTTATGTGTAATTCACATTAATCGGTTATTGGTTACTTACATTAATATCATGTTGTATAACTTTTCAGTGTTAATCAAAGAATTGAGATCATGTTATACATGCAATCTAATACATCTTATTTCAATGTCTTCTGGTTTAATGTTCTTATGATTTCTAGTAATTACTTGTCATCATTTAACATTAAGTGATTTAAACATTTTGGGAAAATCGAACGGATATTTGAAAATGTCATTTTAAAAAATTAAGTAAATCTTGAATATTTCATCCAGTTTGCCGTGTTCACAATTGTGATTAATACAAAAACAAGAGCATTGGTAAAATGCGTTGAATCCATGTATATCGTTACATTCACATCAAGTACAGATAGGCTATCCATTTCAGATAGTTTAGAATATTAATATATATTTACATAAAGGATAGAATCGCCCAACAGTTAACCTTAAACTGTTTGGAAGGTAAGGTTATGAATGAGTTGTATTTAGAGTATCTACAAATAAATTGGATGATTATACTTAAAGTTTGATTACATAACACAACAATAACTCATCTAAAATACAATAAATTTAAATCAAACGGTCATGTAGAAATGATAATTTTACAGAATAGTAAAAAAGATTTGATGATTTACTAATAAACACGAATTTATTGTGAACAGACGAAGATGAGGAAATGTAACATAGGAATGTAAAAATAGAATCCACTTAGAGGTGTTGATGAAAAAGATGAAAGAAATAAAAGACAGGATCACACACATATTTGTAACCAAGTCAATCTAAGGTGTATCTGCAAATTTACTTGCTTCTTTGAAGCTTGATATATTGGCTGCACAAAGCAAATCCTTTCCAAACGCATTTCAGAACTTTTCACTTCATGACTCCTTTAAGGTGAGTGCAAATCAATTACTAGCTCAATACAAGAACATTGTCAACTCATGTCACGTTGCCTCCCCCTCAATCATCCTTCAGCATCATCTCTGTTGTTAAGCGATTGCGCTCAAAAAGTGAAGGGCACAAATGAACATCCTGTTCACTACTGAAGCCTTAGTAATCTGGCAGTTCAAACTCGATCTTTGCATTCAGAAATAGCACGTGTAATCCCTGAATTTCCACTGGCCCTAATGCTTCTTTATTTATTAACTACTACTTTTGATATGTTGCGATGTTTTTATTTAATTTCTAATACTGTGTAGTCAACTTGATATACGTCTTCTATCTTTTCATTATTAATACTATCGTCCGTAAGTGTGTCTTCTCCACATCAAAAAAGTGAACAGTTGTCACTCATTCTTCCAATTTATAAATTATTTCATTTCATAGCAGTTCATCATTTAGTCAGTTAAACAATACGAATGTGAGTCTGATCGTTGGGGCTTTATTAATCAAAAACAAAGACGTTTGAACGAAGAATATTCTTGTCGATAAATGCTCATCAGGTTCTACAATTATTAGTTCAAAATTATTAGTCACAAAAATAGCCAGTTATGAGGAAAGTAAAACATTATTTAGATATCAAGAATAATTGGATGATTGGAAGTTTCCTCATCGAGTTCTTTATAAAATACGAATGTTAATGTTGAAATAACCATCATTATGTAACTTGTGTAACGTAAAAGACAATTGAGATAAACAAGATTATTAGTCAAATATATATTGGTATCGCTGTATATGGGTGACATAGGAGATGGGGTGGTAGCACCTTCCGGTTTGGTTAACCAAAGGAGTTGTCAAAAGTATCAACAGTTCAATACTAGCTCACCTAATTCAAACAGGTCATGTGGCGAGCATAAATCAATCATTCACAATAATATTTTGTGTAAACAGTTATTTGCCAAGATCGGTTAAACTAAAAGTCTTTAAAACGGCAGAGGCGATAGCTATACGAATCAAGAAGCCAGACCTGTGCATACAGAAGTACGTTCAACCTCTTCTCCTGCCATGGCCGACGCAAGATCCACTAAACCAATTACTACCTTAATCATGCGACGATTTAATGTGATCAATGCATATATATTCTCCCTCTGAATGTGAATTTCCATATTATTATTATTATTATTATTATTATTATTATTATTATTATTATTATTATTATTATTATTATTATTATTAATCAAAGTACATAGTATGAATATCACATTTTAAGATCAAACAAATGAACTGATTGTAATTATGTCTATTATTGTTACTATTTGACGAACTTTGATTATCGTTCACTCCATTCTACAAACTCTTACCCATTCGGTTTCATTTGAAGTAGGATTTGACCTTTGTCTATAAACACTTGATCTGATCGTATTTTGCTACCACCCCATCTCCTATGTCACACATATACAGCGATACCAATATATATTTGACTAATAATCTTGTTTATCTCAATTGTCTTTTACGTTTCACATGTTACATGATAATGAGTATTTCAACATTAACATTCGTATTTTATAAATAACTCGATGAGAAAAACTTCTAATTAACCAATTCTTTTTGATATCTAAATAATGTTTTACCTGCCTCAGAACTGGCTATTTTTGTGACAAATAATTTTGAACTAATAAATGTAGAACCTGATGAGCATTTATCGACAAGAATATTCTTCGTTCAAACGTCTTTGTTTCTGATAAACATGGGAATTTTTAAACATTCGAAATCGTGTGATAAACCCATTGCGTTGAAGGTGCTCAACGAGTTCCTGAAGTATAACGCAAATTTCACAGAAACGAAAGCTTTATTAATCCCTAAATATAAATTGGTTGATTTAATTAAACGAAAGTTGTATTTCATAAGATTGATTTGTAGACTTCCATCAATTAATTTAATTTCAATGTGAGTCCTACTCCTTAGTACAGTTTGACAACATTTCATTGTATTAATTAAATGTTGATGATTTCATTTGATGAATAATCACTGTAAATTAATTGATATAAAAATCGATGCATTTACGTAAATATATTTCGCTAGTTCGCTGATTTGCTAGTTTTGTCTGGTCGGCTAGTGTTCTTCTTATTCCAGCTTGGGACTCAGTGGGCATAGGGCAGACGCGCAGTTATCGACTAGGCACACCTGATTGGCATTCGATCAACTGACCAAAAATTTCACGCGATATAACACTTTTAATAACTGAAATTTCCAGATAACTTATTATGTAAACCCCCTCTATTTTTCAATCGACAAATGTCTTGTGAAAATGAGAATATATTTTCGACTACACAGCTTTAGTGAGAAATATCATCTGAAGAAAAAAAAAGTTATTTGTTGGATTGTCTTTATTTTTCTTCCTCACTAACATTACGGGCTTTTTCTGTAACTAGAAACTTAACCCCGAACTCCTTATTAAATACAAAGGTAAAGTTTTAGTCTTCTGTTTGCAATGGGCTCAGTGAATTCTACTAACGACTATTTGTACTTTTTATTGATGATTTAAAACGCTTTTCTTATATTTATTTCATATTTCACATCTATTAGATGACATGCAAATGATGTTCTTCCTCCTTTTAGTCGTAGGTTTCTCGGAATAAACTCAAGAAATTGTGAAGGAATTCGCCGTTCTGCCCTTCTAATACATTTGTCTATGCAACTGCATTTAAACTGATTAATTCAGCTGGAGGTAACACGAAACGGGTATTCGTTAGCTTTTGTGTAGCTTATTGAACATCGCATTGTATATAAGAATAGTAGTTGACAGCAGTATGTATTCACTTAACGTCTGTTTTGAATCTTCGATTTATTTTTCATGATATAATTTATCCAGCTTACAGTACTAAAATGCTATGTAGAAAGTTCACCACTTAAATATTCGATTTGTAGTCAAAGCAAATGAAAATGTTTATTGTTTCCACTAATTCAAGACTGAAATATAAGTGAAACTACTGAAGAAAGTCCTTTAACCTGGAGAATACACTATAAAGTGTATGGATTAAGTTAGGTCAGTACTAGGAAATAAAATGATATTCTATGTTGAACATATACAATTCTCAAAAACACAATTATTCCGAAGATCAGACGAAAAATATACATTAATTTGATACCACAAATTGATCTGAATTAAAAAGCTACTGGTTATCAGGAAGCACTAGACAGCTGTCTCATCCTGGTATGGTACTCCCCAGCATTGAACATCCACGACCTCTTCAGGCAGCGGACTTAGGACCTGCCGGTCCCAGTGAGAATGGTTTACCGCTAGACCATTGAGTTTTCTCCTGTTGGTTGATATTTCTAATTCATTCAGTTCGCGATACGTTTGCACAACCTCGGCCATTGCCAACAGTGAGTAGCTGGATCACACCTGACAGAGTTGAACTAGTCTAATGACGTTTTTTCACTAGTACTCCAGAAATTACCTTGAGAAGTTTAGTTACTAGTGAGATGTTATAGATTGTAATTGTGTGTTGTGGAGATTGTTGGATGTTAACTTGATGTTATGAATTGGTCTGAATTAGACAACTTTTGATCACCAGGAAGTACTAAACAGCTATTTCGTCCTAATGTAGGTCTCTATGAATGAGCATCTGTGACCTCAACAAGAATCGTACCCACGACTCTCTGGTAAGCTTGATTTGTAAACATTCATCACATTAAATTAATCCAGTATGAGTTATACTCCCGAGTAAGTGCTATACACTTGATTGTATCTATTAAATCAACCATAAATTTCGAACTCAATTTTGTAGAATAATCCTTCATGTTAATTTTGCAATGGATACTTCAGTTGATAATTTCGCTTAACTAATAATCAATACAAATTAATCGATACGGAAATAATTGCACTCAACTAAATATTGTTCCATGGCACTAGGCTGTCTGAGTCATCATCCAACTATTCTTTCTTTGATTACATTTGAACTGAAGATCAGAGAAGACTGGTCTTAATCAAACAGACTTATAAATCTTATAAAATATTGACATAGGTGTTTAAGAAATACCTATTCATGTGGTCACTCGGCCTCAATTCATCAATCAGACGCCATCATTACATTCCTCACTTGGTTTTGATACTTCATACAGCTGATCAATGCTAAAGTTTATTGTGTCTATGTCAATATGACCACTACTGGGAACTGAGATATTTAGATTTACAATGGTCAATGTTTCACTCCCACCGACCCCCCAAGTTTGGCGATATGGGCTAAGTTTTCAAAACTACCTAGTAAGTAAAATTAATACCAAATTTTAAACAAACTCAGAATTTTTGGTTGCCTAAACAACACCCATATGTTAAGTATACAAAGTCAATTATGACAAATGCTACAGCTCCAGATATCAATAATGGACGGATGATCCTTACCTATTCTTCTGTCGATAGACGAAAATGTGGATTTCTGTAGCGTACAAACCACATTAAATTGTGGTTATACTTGACTGACCATCTTGATTCTGCATAAAATCCCTCCACCATCCAATCAAACTCGACAGATCCACACCTAGCTGATTGTCTATACTGTTAGATACTGTGTATTTAGAGGAACTAACCTTTGCAATGATAAGGAAGTTGTCAGTTACTGTCGGTACCCACTCATCCTACAAACTTATATTATGTAGAAGTTATTAAATTTACGGTGACTGCCGAATATAATGAAACAACAGGTTTTATTCTCATACACTATTAATTGTCGAACAAACTCTTCTTCTGTTCGACACCCGACACCCACAAACATCTCCCCCCAATGTACTACGAGTCTCACTGTTTGAGATTGACATATAAACCAACATGACTTTGTTTATAAAAGTTATAAATTTAAAAGCAGACCGCAAAACCACCAATTATATTGAGATGGAATCAAGTTCTCGATTGAACAGTTGTAAATACCTTTTTGATTTGTCATAGTAGGGGAAGGGTGGTAACTGGACAAATTTCATACCACTGAAAATCTAACTTCCGTAGAATGTATGGTACTGGTTATCCAGTGTTGATGTCCCTATAGAAAGATGCTACGAATACCCGAAGACTTTATCTAAGTATTTTCGATCACTTAATGTTTATTCTTATTGCAAACGACATGATTCTAAATATTTTACCAGGAGATAGATAGTGCCTTGCGTCTAAATTGTTCGTGATTAATACAAACTCATGCATCGGAAACAATAAGCATTATAACTAGTAGTAGTTTGGGTTGAACAATTTAATATGGTACACGGAGCTAATTATTCTAATAACTTACTATGAGATGAAAATTAATAAACGCTTTCTAATGAGTTCAAATATGATGCACTCCCCTTCCACCTAAAGATAACTAACAGAACAGTTCATAAAACATTAATAAATTGATGGAGGTTACATCAATACAACATTCTGTTTAAAGTGAACTAAATCTATTATAAATAGATAATCCCATATGAATATATAAACATTTTCATCCTGTTGTAATTCCATTAAAAAACTTCTATCTCATTTTCAATGAAGGCGTATATTCCGTACTTTGAACTATTTAGTTTATCACTGATTATAACTAAAACTACTACTAATCTAACAAACATGCATCTATTAGCCTGTAATATATCATTTGCATACAATATAATTTGCTTTTACATGAGTGTTCTGTAATTCTGACTATTATCACTTTTTTCATTGTTTAACCATCTGTTCATTTATTGTTTTGGGTATTTATACTACTAATTATATTATTCCTAAAATAGTGGTGGAGTGAAGTGGAAATTCAATGAAATAATTAGCTCTGTGTATAATGGGGATTATTCAACTCAAAATACTAGTGACCAAATTGTTTAATTTAGTTGTTGAGCATTTATTATAAAATACAGTTTCGTGTAAGAGGTAGGTCAATAAGACATTTATAATATGCGATGAGTGGTGGAATGCACGAGATATCTTCAGGCAATTTAACTGCAACCTTTTAGTTAAATTTACAACATATATATAAGAAATCTATGTGAAACGAACAACTAACAAACTTTCCCAGTTGAATTTGGAAACGATATATGCACTTACCTTATAGTAGAATCTCATCTGTAGACTCCGCAGATGTTGAACTGATAATTCCTAAATCACTTCATGCAGATCAGATATCCAATAACGTTGTTAAGAAGCGACGCACCGCCTTTTAAATATTCATTCCGGAAGTAAATCATACATATGAGTCATCAGTTTAGAGGAGACATTGTAAGTCGTAAACTTAAAAATCATCTGGAAAGGTTGGTTTCATAGGCGTTTCATGAAACAAATCTTCGTACAACATACAGTAGTCGTTCACGCATATGTCTTCTTTTAAATGTTAGGTTGTTGTGACTGATTTATTATGTGTATGTACCAGTCTACCGGTTTCTATAGTGCTACGTTTGTCGGGCACTCGTTGTAGCTACTTCTTAGTTACATCCGAAATCACCTTCCTGAATGGCTTAACTAGGGATAACCTAGACCGATTGTATCCTCGATTCTTCAACATGAAAAGAATTTAGGATATTCTGTCCATGGTTGATGTGATTTCCAAGATCTAGGTACTCTTAGTTGTTCATTCAACTACTATTTCTAAATCGTCTAATGTACAAAATCGCTCATTGTAACTACTTGCGTATATATCATGTAGCACGCACATTTGACTGAAAATATCACCGTAACAAATTTAAAAACTACATGAAACTGTTTTCGAAACTTCATCGCATAGAGATGATCAATGAATTGAGTATCATTTAGTTGATCACACTAGCTAAACTACTTAAACCATGTAAGTAGTAAGCATTTTCAAATGATAATGAAAAAAATTACTACCATGATTTAAGTTGGATTGTGTCTGACAAATGGAATCCAGCTTAGTTCATACGTGTAAACTACCGCTATATCAAGGTAATCTTCTCATAATGCACATACGGCAACAGAGATTACTCAGTTTCAATTTATGGACGGTAAGATACAAAGACCTTCAATTTCGGTATACCTTCCGTCTGTCCAAGTGTCAATATCTGAACTTAGTAGCCTAGTGGTGAATGCCGTAGCTTGAGTTCCATTTTCTGATTGACTCAAGGGTGTGCATCTCTGTGGAGTTCCATACTAAGATGAAACAGCTATCCAGAGTTCCCTGGTTTCTAATAGTACTCAACAGAAATCAATCTGTGATGAATATAAAAAGTAAATTAAAAACTAATCTCAACAAAACCACAGTCATGGGAAATAAAGAGTTATTGAAGATGGGGATTTATGAAGCATGAAGAATATATAATCGCTAGAGTAAACAGAGCAAATATGAGTGTCGGTAAGTTGAAATGAATGATAATCTTTAATTCGATTTCGATAGGACCTCAGTAAATATGATGGCAATGACAATACAAAGAAAAATAATATAAAACTGTTAAGGTGTAAAAAAAAACGGTGATTGTAATATTAACGCCAGTGGGTGCCTAATCGATCACTGTATCTGCCGTATGCCCACTCAGTTCCAGGCTGGAAAAAGAGAACACTGATTTAAGAACCAGCCAAACAGAATCTTATTGTATTCCAAACTGTTAGGTCGGACAACAAAGAAGCGTAACAAACTTTCAGAATTGCGTTTACGAACATTATTTCATTTATTCGAACTGTCTGTAATGTAAACATTTTGTTTCTATTATTGTTACGCCCCGCTTGCCCTATTTCCTGTTCAGAATAATTACTGTTATTACATTGTCTCTTATTATGGACTATAGTTAATTAGTTGTGTACAAGTTGATCCTATTCACTACCACTATTTCCCTCGTTCTGTATTCATGCTAATTTTCTAAGTGGTTTGCTGTGTGGTCTGATTTTATGTATATATAAAAGAATGCTTGAAATATAGATTCGATTCTGTCTGGCTGACCTATTGGCTCGCATTCTTCTTATTTCGGCTTGGGACTAAGTGGGCACAGTGCAGGCGCGCAATAACCAACTAGGCACAAGCGATTGGCACTCGGCCAGCCCCACTCACCCCCCAATTTTCTCTCGTCATAACACAAACATTTCCCTATGCATATGCAAAGTCAGACTACACCATCAACCAATTAGGAAATTACCATTAATACGCAACAAAGGAGATTGTGGCAGTGAATACGGGTAACTTATACACAACCAATCAACTGTAGTTCATAATAATCAATGACACACTAACAGTTAATGCGTTAAACGGGAGGATAGGGCAAGGGGAACTGAATAATGATAATAGGAATAAAATGTTCACTTTGTATACAACCAAAATTAATGATATTATTTATAGAAAACAGTTCTCGAAGATAATCAATTTTCTTTAGGTGCCCAGCATATTAAAAACCTTTCTCTTAGCATAGAAAACAGAAAAGAATGAGTTATATTACATAAGGTAAATAGAGATGAAAAACATAAATATAGTTAGAGCTCGAAATAAAAGCCTTGGTTAAAATTACAATACTATGCAGTGATCATTCTCTAAATAAAGGGAAAAGTGACCGAAACTGCTAGGTACAATAAACTTATTAAATATATCTAAAATATTGCACATAACATCAGTCATTTAGGAAGTCAGAAGAGATATATTATTTAAATATAATCCTTTTTTTCTAAATTACAGAATCTAGACTTTTATTTTAAGATTATTTAGATGACATAGTTGTTGTCAGCTTACCATAAAGTTTCTTAAGAGCGATAGGAAATACAACACTTAAAATAACTATAATGACATAAAAATTATTCGTACTTTATAAAAAAGTAGTAATAGAAATTACTTGAACAAACTACCCAGTATTTATGTTCGTTTACTTTGAGTTCGTTATAAAATGATATCGGTTATGTACCAGAGAGTACCGTATAGCTGTTGTATCTTAGCATGATACTTCTCGATCCCTTCAGAAGTTGAATCAATGTCCTTCAAGTCGAACGGCGAACGCTTAACCGTTAGTACTAGTAGACCGGTGTCTAATTGTAGGATTGTAGTTTCAACAAATTACTGATATATGGCACTCAACCGGCATCAACATACAACGAATACAAGTAACAAACTAAAGATTAGTCTCCACGAGACCACTCCGATATTCAAACTGTCTTCATTATTTCTATTTACTTCTAACTTCAGTTATTACTTATTTTTATTCAGTAACTTAGAGTTATGTCACGGTACTTGATGTCTTTTAAAGCAATTTTTAGCATTAGTAACATTTTACGCATAATCATGAAAATTAATACAATTCAATAACGACATCAAATGCCTTCACGCCTTGACAGTTTATCAAGTCTTGTTAACAGTTATTGAACCGTTGTTCGCTTATATAAAATTTCCCTGAGATCATAACTATCATTTTAACTATAGAAGCAGCTTTGTATCGTCGCTAGTTTGTTGTAGGCTTCTGGCGAATTCTTACTACTCCGTTATTTTAGATAACTCTTTCTCTTAGCTTAGATTCTGATGCGTCCAAGACATTCGATTCGTATACAAAGTGGTGTCTGTAATTTAAATGCGTATGTTGCAGCAACTAATATAGATTTTCATTTTGGATAAATCCTTTGTCATCATATTCAAATTTGTCTTAGTCGTAACTACAAAATTCTCCAGATGATGAATTTAATAAATCATAATTATAGTTTGAACTTATGTACCTTCATGATGATTTCCGATCAAGAATGCTTAAAATTTGGTCGAGCATTCAGTCAAACTTATGGAATCCAATGAAAGACGAAGAAATCAGTGAAAATCCAGGATGATAAGAGAAGTCGAAATTCTGCCCTTTCTCCCCATGATTTAAAATGTATTCCATTTAATGATCGTTCAATCAATTTTGATTCACTAAATCTCACAGACAGTAGAACCTCTGTTAAGATGGATACAGAAAATAAAGTTACAGGCTGAAATATTGATGAAATCAGGAGATATTTCAAGTATATTTTCGAATTAGTAAGCCAGGTGACAAATTACGACATAGAATCAGGTTGTAGAATTAAATTGGTATCGCAATCTAGAACACATAATTAAGAGGCGCTACCACATGAAAGACAACTCAAGAGGAAACAAGTAACTGACTACATTTTAAACACTTGATAATTTTGATTCGATTCGTGAATCGTCTGGACGTCATGTAATAATTTGTGATGTCGTTTCTTGTACTCTTCACAATTACACTTAGAGGTTTGTTGATACTCTGCCACTCGATGATTAGGCTTTAAGTGATTGAAGCATATTTTAAATCGTTTTAGTAATTCAAGGCTTTTCTTGGTTCGACAGACATTAACCTAAGAAGTTAAAAGGAAAGCAGTTCATTTGATAGTGTCAATAAGTTTTCGACCCTGTGAATTTTTCTGACTTCTCTTTGATTTATTTGTTTTTTGGTCATTTTGTTGGCTCCGGTTGGTAAGATTCGATGCTAGTCCGCTGTGGTCTGGGGAACATAATTTTCAGAAGACAGTACATTGATATGTAATTATGTCGCTAACATTATGGACTGAAAAGCCGTTCAAATACTTTCTTGAAAGATGTTTTTCGATAGGAAAATCTAGAGAAGTGAGAGGCCATATTTTGAGTAAGTTTGGCATTCTGGAAGTAAAAGCTATTACAATGTTTCATGATTAGAACACCATTATCTGAATACAACGATTATTGGGATTAATATAATTAACCATTCGTACTGCAACGACCAAAAGTGGTTTTAATAGTTTAGAGTATTGATCAGTTCCTAATTGTGAAAGATTTAGTTCGAAGACTTGAATGCGGTCAAGTAATTTAAATGAACAAATACAAAATCTAATTATCTTATCAATTGAATTTATGGTTATAATGTAGCATATTTCAGCTTCTATAAACTTGTCGTATTTAAGCGATTTGCACTTGGAACTTTCACTGAAATAACAGTTAAGAAAATAGTAACTAACTTTCTGAACTGTTTTTCAGAAGACTACTTCATCTATTTTGAGTACATGTAAACCGATCATATTATCTCTATTATTGCGATGTTCCCATTTCCCTAACCCATTACTAGACCCATAAACTGTTATCATATCATTTATCATTCAGGAACTAATTATCAGTACCCTCATTTCCTAGTTATTATTGTTTCCATATTGTATGCATGTTATTCTTCCCATTACTGCACTTCGTGATTAGGTTTTATATGAATATAAATGAATGAGCGAAATTTAAGCTGACTGTCTGGTTTTCTTTATTCAGGTTTTGGGGACTAGTAGTCACAAGTAGACGCGTTCTCATTCAGATTGGTTCTATCGAGATTACTGTTTTTTATATATTGAAATAAAGTACTCACAAGTTATAACAGATTATTGTTAAACAAGTACCATAAATTTTGCTGAGTGGTTTCTTGTCTTAATTATGAAGACAGAATTAACTTGGAGGTAATTGCAAAGTTAACAGTATAAGTACAAAGTCAATCCAGAAGAAGGAATGAAACATAAACTTATTACAACTTGAGTACCTGATAATAATTCATGTATCTAAAATAGTCTGCAAAATTAAGCGTCGGGCTGTCTGTCAATCATTTTCAATTACAGACCATCATCAAGTAAAATTCATTACCACTAGATTAATTGCATATCGAAATTTGATAAATGGAATTCGGTCAATACTAGTTACTAAACAAGCATGAATGTAGTTAGCACTAGGTGATAAATACTATTTCTCTTTGAAATTCGAAATCATATGATTAGTAACGTAGACTTACTGAAACATAATTTGATGTTTTGTGCTTAAATTTGGTCAATGAAAATCATTTAGCTTTAGGGATGTAAACTAGTTCACCGAATGTAGCACTGATCAATGACTGACAACATTTACATTAAGAGTGAATTATGCATTCATTATGTTCTAATTATAATTGAATTATTGTTTACAATTAATTGTTTTTTGCATTATTAGAGCGACGTTGACTACTGCTAATCGGTCATTGGATGATCGTATAAACACTAAACACCTTGTATGGTATTCATTAAGTGAATACATTCACTCATATTACTATAATACAAATTATATACATATCCATATATGGACTATTTGAAAACAAATAAACAAAACTATCGCAATGTAATATTTATCTTGTTGGTTTATTATTAATCAGCTGAATATGTTTGTGTGCGTGTGTTAAGTAGAGTATTTTGAACGAGACATTTATTGAGGTAAAGCGAAAAGAATTTTAGTGAGGGTATAAAACACATGAACTAATCAGTCATATATTTCGCATAAATCATATTATAAACATAACATTGAATAAATTGATTTTTCGATCAATACAGCCAGTATTCATTAGGCAATTGAGTAGAAACATCAAGGTCAAAGGAACGTTTGCCAAAAAGCCTATATATGGATTAAGAAAGGCTTACTGTTGTTATGTGTAATATTGTGCACATAATTTCAAACAAATTGTGAAGTTAGAATAAATGTTATGATTAAAAAGCTGTTGAATATCGCAGTTGGATATCCAATATGTTGCATAGGTGACAAATGTGACGGAATTCTCTAGTGCTATAATTTACATACTGTCATTCTGCCAGCATAACTTATAGTCAAACATTTTAATATTGTCAAACCATACGTTTAGTAAAACTACACTCAGAGCCCTTCCTCATAAGGTTACTGCCAGTCTCACGCCCGGATAAAGGAGAAAAATAACTTGGTCTTTTTTTATTTCAATTAATCGAATTGATTTCGGCTAGTTTCATAGAGTATGCTTAAACACAAGAAAATCTTCATAAAGCAATAAATAACTAGTAGCTCCTTTCGACATTAATTTCTCGATGGTGTAAAGGGTGATAAAACTTTCGAAGTCAACGGAATTTAAAACGATCTAGTTACTTAGATAATTTATTTAGCGTTGAATGAATATACACCAACCATTTTCCTGTCTAGTTACCAAGTTTTTCAAGAGAACTGATTAATAATAATAAGCTTGTAAAAAATTTTTTGACAGAATTATAAATTTAATTCGTCTGATCGTAGTAATATTGTTTTAAACAATATTTAAGAACATTTACCCCTTTCGTTTGAGGTTACATTAGTAGGCCATGGTTAGATGGAAAGCTGTCAAGTAATTTAGACATATTGGGAACTCTTTTGAACTAGAATTTAAGCGCCTGCTACCCAATGCATTCGAACAGCTTAGAAACATGCCATTATAGCCATATGCGAGGAGGAAATACTAACTTTCCTTCGTATTGAAATCGACCAATTATGCTGAAGGCCTTCAAAAAATGACCGACTAACTAAACGTCTATTGGTTGCCCTAGTTTCCTGTCTTCAACGACCAATAAGATCGTGAAGAATGATAGTTAGTTTACCATATTATTATTCTATCGTGATTCAAAAACCACAAGAGCAAATGACTAACCATGATATGACAGCGTAAATATGGAATCACAAACTGTACCAAACTATTACATTAGCGTTACAAAACTGAGTGACAAGTTTATAACCAATTAACAATAACTTATGGGAAGAAAAATAGGTAACAACAGTTGTTAGCTCAAATGGTAGCCTACTATTAGAAGAATATGAAGATCTCATTATTCAAGCGTTTAATAAATAAACATTATAATTATAAATGGAAATTTCAGGAAATACAATTTGTCCACCTCACTTCTTCGTCTCTTTTGACGTGAAACACAAAACCATATTCACTGTAAGAAACTGATTAATAGAGGCACTGGACCGAAACCTTGTAGCATTAGCCCACTCAGCTTTGCTGTTAAATTCGGTGATTCTATAAGCTATTTTTTACATTAGACGTATCACTTACATTGTACGTCGTATTACATCAATATAATACGCAAATAAAATCAATGAATCGGTAATTCTTTTTAGGTTCAAAGTCGATTTTATCATGTTGAGACCCAGCTCAAGCTACTTAGTCTTAAAATATCAACACAATAGTGACCCAAATCTAATCTTTCCCACTTCAATACTCTTCACCCAGCTCCAAAACACTAGAATGTATGATAAATAATAAAGTTCCAACATATTAAATTTTAATTTCGGACGTCACGCCGCTTTAAGTCCAATCTTCGGTGAATGAACAAATAGCCGGACCATATTAACGTGAGTTTAAATAGTACAGAGTAATAAATCAAACCAATTACTACAAAGCCGAAAACAAAGATCAGTTTGATCATGCAAACACTATGTATGTTAAAATCGAGATAAATTGCCTTTATGTGATCAGAATTTCAATGGAACAGGAGCATAGTACACATTTATAGTATGAAGGGGTAGAGTTAATTTGTGTTTTTTAAGATAAATGGTACGGGTTAAATGTGTAGTTGTTTGGAAAATTTGTCCGATATGGATGAATCATAAAGCCTTCTTTTATTTAACTCAGTTAGGTTTAGCCACATATGAAAAGCCTCAGCCACTCACCTCACAATATAAATGGATTATTTTGATGCTTCTAATGTAGATTTGATGGTTATTGAAAATAGTGTGTACTATTATGGCTGATTTAATTTGTAGCTATTCACAATCTACATGATTATTAGGTAGTTTTATTGAATAACTTAGGTGTTTGTTGCCATCAGGTAAAATTTAGTGAATCACCTCTCTACTTATCAAGTCAATCATTTGTAACGATATATGTTGGTATTTATACATTCTAGAGTGAGAATCCACCATTCAAATTGTAAATTGATAGTGTTTGATTATTAAAATCTTCGTTTTTGTTAATTTTAGTAAAATTCTATTGAAACAAAGTACTTCTGAAAATAATGAAAGTGTAGAAATTTGTGTACCATATACAATCCAATAAGAATACATCGAAGGTATGGAAAAATTGATATCGTTAGGAAAATATCAGATATAATGATTACATAATTAAGTATGCTAGTCACACTATTAGATAGAATGTTAAAAAATATAAAACAAATGTTTGGAATATTTATTAAAGTAGATGAATTTTAGAGAAAACCATATAGTAGAAAACCTACTAAATTGGATGCATCACAAAAGGTACAGTTGATAACAAACAAAAATTTAAGATAATCTTCAATGAGGACTTATATCAGCTGAATGGTGATGCTTCTACCAAAAGACTTGATGTGATGTATTAGAATAGTCTCAATGGTAATACCATATGAATTATTACACTTCAAGTATCTTAATCATTTTAATTAATTATTACTTAATTATTGTATATCTACCAAAGTACATTCCTGCTGATAATCACATACGTAAACATGTGCACATGACTGATTTAAGAAAATTAGTTTATCGATTTAAAACGTCATATTTTTCTCTTTTTCTAGTGCAAAAGATATGTATAATACATCAATAACTCATTAGGATTCTACACTGAAATAAGGTCAATAATATCCAGGTAGCAGTATAAGTAAAAACAACTGGTAATAGACTAATATAAAAGTGATATAAAACTACAAAATTGAATAATCACCATAAACCCTATACTGATAATGGTGACATACTAATAAATAATTGTGAAAAAGAGAAGCCGTGACCAGTGAAGTGCAATCAAGAGTGTGGTAATTACTCACAGATGGAATCGTTTGATGGTTGAGCAATATCAATAACAAACTGAAAATAAAAGTATAAACCACTGTATTATAATCCCTGCTTTTGAAGTTGAAGAAATTTAATTCGATCCTTCGTTAAGTTATGAACAGGGCATCTCTGAGGAGATGCAGATAGGATAGAAATAACTGTATAGTGGTTCCTAGTTTTCAGTGGATATCTAGCTAGTCGGTTTAAAATGTAAACAATAAAATTCGGCAATCTTTACAAACCTTTTATACTAGAATAGTAGATATAACAAATAACGATACTTTTTAGTTATAATTAATGATAGAATACAAATCCTCTGATTTGTTGATATGTATTATATATAAGCCTCTCCTTCTTGTGCCTATAAATAAGTGACGTTCATCTTTCAGTAAAATGTTTAATAATTATAGGAATTTTCTTCCAGATCTGAATAAATAAATTTAAAAAATCTACAAATATGATTTAGTTGACTGAATATGTCACAGATTGATGTTGGTAGGGTACCACTGAAAACCAGGGACCACTAGACAGTTGTTTCGTTCCAGTGAGGAACTCCTCAGGAGTGCGCACCCCAGATTCCGCACTAGGGGCTCCATGTTGGTGAACACCTAACCCTCTGCACCACTGGGCCGGTATCCAACCTGAAGCTCCTGGGGCGGAATTTGGGGTGCGCACTCCTGAGGAGTTCCATACTAGAACAAAACAGCTGTCTAGTGGTCCCTGGTTCTCAGTGGTACCCCACCAACATCAATCCTATGATGTATTCAACCAATTAAATATAATTTAAGTATTTAGTAAGTATTTCGAAGAAACATTATAGGCATATGACACTGGTTAGTAGCGACTAATCAGTTGTCAGATAACCTTCAATATGGATTATAAAAGTAATCTTCTACCAATCATCAGCTCTTAATTATATTACACTGTAAAGGGATTCTTACCAAGTATTTTCTTGTCTAACATATATTGTTCATACTAAATCTAATCTGTCACACTGAATTCAATTACATTGATACTTTCTGTTATGACATAAATAAAATACAAACTTTTGCTAACCAACTTTCTTAGTTTTCCAATTTTATTACCTACTAGACTATATTAATTTCAGTTATTAATTTAGTCATTTGTAAAAATCATTGTCTATTGATTTTTAACCCGTATATTATATGTATGACACAGTTAAAAAATACTATACAACTACAACTGGTAGATTAACTGATATCCACGTGTGCAAGACAAGTGACTACGTTAATTACCTGCACTTCAATAGAAAATTAATGAACAATGCGTTAATTGATTTTCCATTTAACTGAAATTGTCTATCTATTGAAACACATTCATTCAAACTGTTTGGAATTGTATTTTGCATTTATTTAATGTAACATATTAAATACTACTGATTTCAAGGGTTAAATCAATTGATATGAAAATAGTTCATGCTTAACATAATGTATTATGTTTTATATAAATATATTTTTCAAGGATTTACGTTCATGTTTATAGGTATTTATCAGAACACATTAATATTTATCTTATTCAAGTGAATATTTTTTTTAAGTAGCAACCAAATTACTAAATGTCTGGAACTCACTTCAACTCCGAAGCAAGTAATATAACACACCTAATGAAAACATGTACAAATACAAGCATCATGCTGCTTGGCAAATTTATTAAGTGATATAGGAGGACGAGAGTTTAAACTGTTAAAACTGAGGGAAGAAACTATTATGAACAACTTCATCAATAAGATATCTATCTCCTAAAATGGGAATAATACATAGCTGGAAAGTGTTCTCGGTTGCTACTGTGGTTAGCTAATATATGATTTTCTATTATTTCTCAAATTCTTACGTCACACTAATTGTCGAGGCGTTACTGATCACACAAGCACTGAAAGGTTTCAGGACAAGTGAACGATACTACTCAGCAATGGTCTAGAAGTTAAGTTAACATGTTGATAAAAATTATTCAGAAACATTTTATCTTGACTTTTCCAAAAAAACCTCAGTGACACGAATGCAGTACTAGAGAAATATGTAGACAATCATTGTTTATATTTCAGATTGTAAATATTTATACACATTTCGTCTACTTCAGCATTTGAGCTCTCATAACCGGAACCATCAAGCGAAAATGATGTCTGCCTAAACAACATGAAATCAGTTAGCGGAAGCGAATGCAAATATGAATACGTCGCAGACATATATTGTCGAAGATATTCACGAGTTAAAACTGCCAGTTACGACTCACATATGGTCTGGCATGTATATGTATGAGTTCGAGCTGCCACCTATATGCTTATAATGTTGCTACATTAAATAAAGCAGGGAGCTGAACCAATCCTAACTGAGATGTTTCCTAGGACCAATGCTAAGGATAAATAACAATAGCAATTTTGATAAGCCTAATCCCTTGAAAAATAGAAAACGAAGAGGGAAGCAGACGAGTGTTACCATGTGCTCAGGATTTAGGAGTTTTTAGTCTGAAATGAGGTTCATTTGTCGATGCTGTGTCAAGAATTCTAGTATTAAAAATCTGCTGTTAGCGAGACTTTCGGAAAAAGACAGATCCATGAACTGCTGTCAGTTCGGGAGATTAGATTAATAGATAGAACATCTTGAGTAGTTCAAGCGATCTCCAACTAACCGTTAGTTGCCGACTATCCCGAAACTACCTGAATGGAAAATTGACGCATATCTCCCCCAACTCTTAATGAGGCTGAAGGATTATAAGTAATTTACAGTGAAGGAACGCAGTAAGACCTGACAGGTTGGACCTGGACATCCTTAAATATGATGGTTCAGTTTTAGAAATTAGATTGACTGATATTTTAGCTAGTCTGGGGGCTAGATATAATCCCATCTGACTGGTCTCAATCGTTCCAGAAGGGATCAAGGTTACCTTGCAATAACTATAGACAAATTAGCTTAACTAATATAGTATTCAAAATACCGACATCAATAATTAACAGACGCTTAACTACAACTCTTGAACTGCGAATGCGAGAAAGCCGGGTTGGTTTCAAAACTGGTGGCAGTTGTATTAACAAAGTATTTGCCATTTGTCAGGTTTTAGAAAATAGACACACTTTTGGTGTTTGACAACGGTGGTTTTTCCTAACTGCATAGCAGCATTTGACTACGTAGATCGATAGGTTCTATAGTAATGTCTGTTATTGATAGGTGTGTTTTAGTAATACATAGATCTTGTGAAGACTCTTTACTAAAGAATTATTAGTCGAGTCAGAGAGTATGACATCTGAACTTGTAACTTCCAGTGGTATCCATCAAGGCTGCCGCCAACCCAATTTTCGCATAATTTTAAAGTAGATTCACTGCTGGTAATAACAGACCGGTGTTAGACAGGGCTACATACTCTCGCCCTCCCTCTTTTTGCTGGTGGTTGACTGGATTATGAAAACTACAACATCTCAAAGCAAGCACGGAGTACAGTGGACAACTTGGATGCAACTAGACGACTTAGACTTTTCAGACGACCTAGCTCTTCTATCCCCCACATAGTAACAAGTGCAGGTGAAGACGAACAATGCAGCAGCAACCTCAGCAGTAGTAAGTCTCAACATACACAAGGGGGAAAGCAAGATTCTCAGATACAAAGCAGTGAGCACCAACCCAATTACACTCGACGGAGAAATTCTGGAAGATGTAGAAACTTACATACATGACTAACAGCACCATTGATAAACAAGGAGTGTCTGATGCGGATGGTACGGCGCGGATTGACAAGACAAGGAAGGCATTTCTACAACTGAGAAACATCTTGAACTCAAACCAGCTGTAAGCCAACATCAAAGTCAGGATTTTCAATACAAATGTAAAGACAGCTCTATTATATGGAGCTGAAACTTACAGAACTACGAAAAGCATCCTTCAAAAGATATAAGCCTTCATAAACAGCTGTCTGCGAAAGACACTTTGGATTCGTTGGCCAGTTACCATCAACAACAACCTTCTGTGGCAGAGAACAAATCAACTTGAAGCCGAAGAAATTAGGAAACGATGCTGGAGGTGGATACGACACGCACTGAAAAATCATCAAACTGCGTCACAAGTACTAAATTGGAATCCTCAAGGCCAAAGGAAAATAGAAAGAACAAATAACACATTACGCTGTGAATCGTAGGCAGATATTAAAAAGATGAATAGCACTTGGGAAGAACTAGAAATGAAAGCCCAGGACGGAGTTGATTGGAGAATGATGGTCAGTGGCTTATTTTCCACGTGGGGTAACAGGCATTGATTGATTGAATGCTCGAAATAACGCTTTAGTTGTCTGAATTGGTTTCCTGATAGGAGGTCTACTAAAAGACTTATAATCCACAGATGACAAAGTCCTATAAAGTGAAGACACTGATACAATGCAGTCTTTTGATAGGATTGAGCAACAATATAAGTATGTTCGGGATGCGTTTCTCCCAAGTTAAATGCAAACTGTTGCTGGTCTGCATCAACACGTGAACAAAAGATAGGGAGTGAAGTAGTTTAGCGAGTTAGCCACTTCACTTGTTTAGGAAGTCTGACGAAATCTCGCCACGAATTCGAAAAGTTCGTCTGGCTTTTGTCGACTTATGTCACCTATAGCGTAAACGAGATACCCATCCCTCACTGAAAAGACGAGTATATTGAGCAAGAGTACGTTCTGTCTTATTGTATGGATGTGAAAATTGGTCATTAAAAGTAGGTGACATTCATAGGCTATTAGCATTCAGTCAGCGGTGTTCGCGAGACACTGCTCATTCTTTTCGGGATAGCTGGGTAGAAACAATGAAGTCAGACACCGAGTATTAGTAAGAAAAGGTAAATCACTTAATTAGGTTGTGAGTCCCAATCAAATGAGGAGGTTGATACATATGTTACACATGCCTAACGATGGTCTACCTCGACACTCAATGATGACTGATACTGGAGTAAGATGGAAGATAGTAATGGCGGTCAAACCAAAACATGGCATCAGTCCATGAGGTCAATAATTGCTGATCGAAACCGTGTTTGCAAATACGGACTACTTGATTGGGGTCTACGCGAATGCCGTAACCAGTGGTTAGAAACTCTGGTTGAAATGGCACAGAATCGATCACTGTGACACAGGTGTATTCACTCATCGTCCTCCTGCAAATCATGAGCTTAAAATCATTTCGTACCTTTCCACGGACTAACTTTCTCTCCCTTGACCATATTCTATATGTTTGCTCTATCATTATTATTATTATTAGTAGTAGTATTAACATTGAGGTAACCACTATTTTTATTAATTTAGTGCTAATCTTGCTGTGCTACTGAGCTGTAGCAACATGGACAGATGCACACACGCACCAGGTGCTATGTTGCCGATGACTGACCTCAAAAAATAATCTGAACCTAACTGATGGTATAAACATAACTTAATCTTTTAGGAAATGTAATTATGCCCAGGATTTACATAATACCAACAAAAAACTTTGGCTACTGAACTGAAATTCACCTTTCTCACAACTACGCATCAAACATTCGTTAAAGTCAGTCGAGAACAACGTTAGACCTGACAGATGTCCAAGATGCCATACCACATTAGTATGACAGAATCAAATTAACAAAATTAACCCGACAGTACAACTCAACACGAGTGAATGAAACTAAAGATATGCATGGAAAAATAATATGACATAAGATCCAGAATATGGAGAGTAAACACACTTGCATCAATACAAGCACTTCTAAGCCGTGACCCAGTGTCCGTAGACACGCATCCTGATTACCAGGCTGACCCGAACCAGGTAAGCTACATCTACCTACACGGCTCACACCAACAGTCAAAGACTTCATGAACTAATGCCATGTTTTTATTTAGCCACCCCTACCCTTTTTCCACCTTACTCCTACGGCAGCCAACATCATGAGACGAGACAGGCAGTGACTATATATATGCAACACATGTCCTAACCAGCTTATTTGATGGAAGTTTACCTCTTCGACTGATTTCATAAGTATTAGTAGCACTCTGTATCTAAAATCAATATTGTTAACTCGATCATTCCATAATAGACGGGCGATATTACGAAGATTTCTATGGTCAGTGACCTGGAGCAAACACATATCTTGTTTTCACGGCCCATGTTTCGCACTCACGGTTTAAAACAGAGAGAACTTTTAAGTAATAAATTCATCCTTTAGCTGTGAAATAATTACCGCGCCCACCCCGAAAGACGAGCGGATTCTGAATCCGAGCTGAGATTTAGTCGGACACTGACCCACTAGGGCTGATGAGACATCTGGAATAAGTGGTTAACGCACTCAACTACTTGACTCCTTATGTTCAATCTAAGCTATGGTGCTGACGAGTTATGAAGTGACATTTTGGATTCAAGATGAGAGACCCATCCCAACTATGCTTTCATTGTTACTCAAGGTATTCAGGAGACTATGTTATCACCATCTTCATTGAATAAGACTATATAGTCTGCATATTCTAAATCGAGCGGGTCTCTTGGTAGGAGGTCAATCCCTGAAAATTTAGGCGAAGAAAGAGTAACCTTTAAGAAAACACCTATGAAAAAACTAAACAAAAAGGGCCATGAGGGGAAACCCTGACGAGCATCACTAAAAGTCGACAGTTCTAACAACAGTCTGTGGTGTCTGAGCAGATAGATTTCATAAATATTATTTATTTTTGAGGCACACCTTTTAAGACAAGCACTGCTACAGAATCTGTCCATGGAGTAGAAGGTTACTTTTAAGTAAAAGATTATCTATTTTTGACTGTATGCCTGTTTTAGAATCTGATGCAGAATAAATGCTTAATATATTTTTTGAGAATCAGGAACAATGAAGATTGCAGGATGAAGTGAATTTATTTCCACACTTTGTGTACTCTAGTTACTCCACATAGGCACAAAATCGTATAATTAAGTAAAATATTTTACTAGTGTGATGATGAGTGTAACGTGCAAGTAACAGTTACTTGGTTTTAGAAGTAAACAACTAATTTATAAACAAATGAGATAAGTGAGACAGGGAGGTCATCGCGTGATCGAGTGTGGAAGATATGTACTAAATGTTGCACCAACAGTAGGAAGTTTCAAAAATCGATATTAATTACCAATGATAACAGACATAGGAGATAAAATCCCTCGTTGTGAACACTGTCTGAGAGTCTAGCTTCCTAAGGAAGACTACAGGACTTCCTGTAGAATTAACCTTTTAACTCCACTCAAGCTGCAGTTAGTTGATGAGCAACAGCAAAGACAATGTCCATCTTTCTGTTTCTATTGTTCCATTTGAACGGATAGCAAATAACCAAGTTGACACGAATCTATCCAAGTGCGTGTTTCGGTCTCAGATTGAGTTGTACGGCTACAATGGCGAGGCCGTGAGGACTCGATGTCAGACTCCCACCCACGCAAACGAAGAGTAAATCATTTTGTGTGACTAGGTGTTATACACTGATTTCGCAGGAGTCTTAACATAATAACAGAGGGAACAGGTGTCGAATCCATCTGATGATTGTCAAATGGTACTTATTCTCACAAGCTCAAGAAAAAAGTGCACTTGACATAGGTGTGAATCTACCAGAACAAAGCCACAGATCTTAAATAAATCTGACGATTGAGTTTACTTATAGCAAAATAATGCACTTCGATCAGTCCTAAACTGAAGCGTTAGTCTCCTGATACAAATTAAATACTAGTTTTGCTGTGACTACCTTAAAGTCGAAGTACAATGCAATGGATTAACACAAAGATTAAACAACCAAAATATCCCCTTCAAAATAATTGCATTCATAAGACACAAAGCAAGATACTGACTGACTGTGATTCTTACATAATACGAAGATCGGAAAATACAAGACACTTCACATCCTAACATAATTATGAACCCATCTGACGATGTTTGCTCTAAACAACTAAATAATTCGTTCAAATACGTGACGAAGACGTTTATGTATCAAACACAATCGAAAAAGTTAAAACTACCGTTTAGATACAGAACCCTTACATTTTCGCTACGTCACTGGGGAAATAAAAGTTAAATGTGATATAGAGCTGGTTGTATTTAATGACAAATTACAAAGTCAGCAAGTAGTATACGAACTGGAATTATAATTGCTTCATGGAATACTTTGAGCAATCATTCCCGTAACACTGATATATTTTAATACGAGATGCTTTTTTCTTTGGCTTTACTGGCCAATGCGGATTCAGTAACTTCACTAATGTCATCTGCTTGCAGGTCACCCTTTAGTCCCTGGAATCTTGCTTTCAGATGTTCTCTCGATGATGCATAAAGCATTTTCATTCTAGTAGTTGCCTTATCGGGCACCCTAAAATGATGAATAAGGATCCGTAGATTACTTCGTACCATGAGACAAATATTAAGTTCGACCCTTTAACACCTTCACCTTCATAGTCGATCACAGCATAGCACCCAGAGTCCTTTAGTTGGATAAGATCATCAATGAAATCCTGAAATGAGGAATCTATGTATATTAATTAATTAGTGGGAAAAAACGACCTCTCTTAGCTTTCTTCATAACATCAATCTTAGAACCCGTGATTGTAAACAAAATATAGCGATAGACTTTATTCATTTTCAAGGCATTATAATGAATTTCACATTCATCTGTAGGTGTAATACCTGACGACTAAAAAATTTTGAAAATAAATTAAAATCCTCGTACCATATTTAGGGATTTTTATAAAACTGAATCTACACTAGAAAAAACACCTTAAGGATTAACACAGATTTGCGGGCCACAATCCTTTTTACCGAAGACTCAATAGATTAAATACCCCGCTCTCTAGCAGGATAGGTATTGCTGATCTATATCCAATAAATAATAATAGTCAGTATCTGAATTATGAGCTGACGCAAACTGATCAGTTTCTTTACACTCGCACTTTATATATCGCGACTTCTGTTACGGGTCTGTAGTTCCTTCCGATATTAGGCTGGCTATACTATCGTTCTTGTCTTGGCAGTTTAAACTGGTTTCTTTTCTCTTTATCATTCTTTTTCGATTTATCTTTCTTCCGTTTTCTCCTTCTCTCCGTCATTTTCTTTCTTTAATTTTTTATGGTTTATAGCCCCTCTAGGTTACTTCTCTGGTCTCTATCTCTTCGTTTCATATGTGTGGCCAATGTAAGGCTTGCAGCCGTAAATGATTCCCGAAATAAATAGTTGCATAGGCTCTCGTCATTGATACTGACCATATTTGTCTTAGCGGACGCGACTAGTTGAAGGCTTTCGGCCACGCCTCCTCACCAGATCACGACACAACTAACCGTGGAAAGCATCTTTCTCTAGTTTGCCAGCCTAGACGTTGTTGTCCGATTGACGCTCTGTTTACGATTAAATATAACTTCTTTTCAGTCCTTCATTGCTTTCTAATTTATTCTTATTTGTAAGAGTGGACTCAATCGTTATTAATTGCTCTGGTCATACGACAAACGTTACTTGGTTATATACGGAATGCACTTCAGGTTTAAATGAATACCGTAGGATGGAATAAGGGTAGAGAGAGCCTGCACTCAAGATTAGGAACTAAAATCTAGTTTTAAGCCCCTGTTCAAGTAGACTAAGAGCGCACCATGGTGGTGATTATAGTCATTTAACTCTCTTTAGAAACTTCGCAAGGTGGTGACTGCTAATACTATGTCAGGTACTAATGTCTTCCAGGTGCAGCAGACTCTCAGCGACAAGAAGTTTGCCTTCACCTGTGTTAGTACTCTCTGGTGGGCCACAGTCCGTGGGTTTCTCTGGAATATTTGAGCATGTGGGGTGACCAGTATGCCTTTTGTGGGTGTTCAGGTTTACCCAGTCTGTTGCACAAAATAACGTCATCTCACCTCAACTGTTTGTAGCTTAGGGCATACAGCTCCAGCTGTCTTTGTCGACCGGTTTATTGTTTGTCCCTGAGTCTGGTTACACATATTTTTGGTTGCGTTTGGACTCTTTCCAGAAGGTCGGTGTCCTTTTTGGGAGTGGGTGGAGGGCGATACCATTTGTTATTTTCTAAATACCATCTTATGTTCGTCTTAAATATTGTTGGGAACAAGTTTAGTGGTGACATGCTCAGCTGTCTATGGACTCGGTGCAACGTGGCGTATGATTTAGTAACATTTAGCAGACGATTTTTCCAAGTGCCTGGTTTGTCGGCATCGCTTATTAGAAGTACTAGTTATTTACTGCTCATCAAAGTAATAGTCCTGTTGGGTACCATCTAAAGTGCAGTAATGCACTGCGTGGTATTTTAGTAAATTAAATGTCAGGCCCTTGTCGTCTTTCTGCTTATCTGTTCTGGCCAGATCCTGTTGTAAAAATTTAGTGGTCCTGTCATTTTTTGTAGCTCTTAATAGCATTATTTCATCTGCGTACATAAAAATGGATGGGCAAACATTAAGTGGTGTGTACTTGATAAAAATTAGGATTAGAATCGACCCGAGGATCGAGCATTATGATACCCCATACGCGGTCGGCTTCTGGTCTGAGTACACCCTGTTCACCTCAGCATATAAATTTCTCCCAGCATATTGCTCTGAAGCGAGGACAGCAATTATTCTGTGAAACCCGTTTGCTGTTCATTGACTAATTGGTTAGAACACTATGGAGCACAGTGCCGGATGCCTCGCGAAATCGAGGTGTTGATGTCCTAAAAAGTGTTATACCCGTGTTGTACTTCATGTAGAAGGTTACGATTGCGGACAGTTACGATTGCCGTTACTGGACACCCACAATATTGACAGTATTGGGGGGCATTAACACCTAAATTGTAATCAGCGAGGACCTTTCTATCTCCTTCCTCGTAGACTGGAGATACAGTTACCCGACCTCACTCTTCGAAAGACCTCTTTGATTGATACGAGTTCCTGAAAACGTCACTGGCTGGGTGCTGCGTAACACTACAGGCTTCAAGTTAGCGTTCCTTAGCAATTCGTTGAGCTTTAACATCCCTATATTTTCTAAAAAGAACTAATCCTAGCTTAGTGTCCTTTGATGGGTAGAAAGAGGCAACCTACAGACGCTCACTATCATGATATTTTTCAGGTTAATCCGGCTTAAATCTTATACTGATTGGCGGTCGTACGAATGGTACTTGGTTTGGCGATTGTCGAGCAGTTAAGAAACTCTATGCACTACCATTAAATTGTATTTTTCTGAGGCAATTTTTTCTAAATTCCCGCTTTGTTTAGGTTTTGTCCAGTATAGCCCTAAACCTTAGTAAACGAATTAATTCTGTCGGTTAAATTTTACCGCTTTCATAGATCGTGTAGCCTCACTCGACCAGTGCCCAACCCTAGAAGTTGTCAGCATTTCCGTAATAATTACCTATTAAAATGATCTCGGCTTTCTATGAAGTTACTGGCGAGCGCCTTGACATTTAATTGGCTACACGAAGTGTTTCTGTAGTCTTCGTTATCGCCGATCACAGTTGGTGTTCTAACTGGAAATCTTACTTCTCCTCGGCTTCCATCGGACACCAGAGATTGGCTCTGAAATGAAGTCTTCGCTGGATGACCCCATGAAGAAGGGAACTAACTGTCAATAGAGCTTCCGTTAAGCGCTAGTGGAGAGGCTTTTATATCTCATCCCATAAACCATGCCATTGAGCATACGGTTTTAGCTGTGCCCCGTAGAGGTGCTTCGTGTTCAGACGAATTATTTTTTCCATGGTTTAGTAAATCATCCTCTTTCCATGTGTTATCACCAACAGATTCAGAGGTTCTTATGACTTCTGGTATCAGGTTCATCTTTCCAGCACTAGGTAGTCCTGGACAGTTAAGCCTGCACACGGAACACACATACCAGAATCCCTGATAAGGGTTATCCATCATGAAATTATTGTACCTCTTATATATTGTCACTTCACAGCCTATTTGGTCCCTATCTACTAAAGAGTGCTAGGACTCACAGAACTGAGTGGTAGTCTTGGTTTTTAAATAGTAAATCTATAGAGTATGGATTGATGAATAGAGAAAATAAAGTAAGGAGGTGGGAGGAAAATGTATCGACAAGGACATTTGACTATCAGGGTAACTGAAAAGATCTTGCTTTGTTTAAACCTTCGTCTTCATGTATGGAATATTTATAAGTATTCAGTGACCGTGAGTGATACAAATATACCATCTGTATTGTAGAATCGTCAGGATGTAGTTTATATGTATTTATAAAACTAAAACGCAAAACTGATAAAAAGCTTTTGTGGTAAATTATATTAAAAACAAACATTTTCAATTTAAGGCGATGCATCAAGCGTCAATATCATAGCATGATCCAAAATTGTTCAGAACACTTCGTTAGGAAATCCGGTTTAAACGTCATGAATTCATCTATTTACTGCTTGTTGTTTGATAAACTATCCTCCATATCAATTATTACTTTACGAATTTTCGTTATTGCATTGACCAACATGTTAGGACATAGTATTTATCCTCATTTGCATACCATTATATCCAGTACCCACTTCCTCCTAGTAATAAGGATGGAAAATCAGATGGTATATATTAATCCTCGCTATTTGCCGTACATGATGCTAATGTGTGTTTTGTGACAATAACCAATAAAGATTGTAAAAAGCACCGTTCGCTGCGTTGCAAAACTAACCCACTTTTAAATTAGCTCTTCAAGAACAGCCGTCTTTAATCTTTAGACATCAATTTCATTCATTATTTTCATTTAAGAGATCGTGTAATGAGCGAGGTCCATTGTTGTTCCCGAGACTTTGCAATAATTCACCCCTTCTAATAACTCTTTTAATAGATCCTCTTCATGGTCAACCCCTTGAAGACTGTATTCATGATGCTGGATAAAATAACAATAATAGAAGCTTTATTGAGTATGACTTTTAGTAAAAGATGGAATTTCTATCGTACAAAACTCCATTAAACTTCTCTTATAATCATTGTACGACTGTAAAAGTTAACCGTAAATAAAGTGGGGAAAGTTATGTGGATGTACGTATATGCTAATTTAGGCGGGAATTTTCGGGAGAGAATAATTCCTAAAATAGCTAATAGTCTTGTAGAAGTAGTCTTGATGGTTTCTAAAATGCCTGATGCCATAGTGCGACTATTCGACCTATATTGAAGTACGTGTAAGTCACACCTACTGATAACTCTAATAGTCTAATGAACCCTAACATTGATACCTTGGCTTCTTGATTAACACATGGCTAACTTTAAATAAAGTTTCATTTAACGAGTACATAGAAGACACTAGTTCACTTTCTCCAATAATGCAGGTTAATTAGTATGCCATCATCAGCACCGTTCTTTTCTCGTCGTGCATAAAAAACTTGATGTTGTTGAGCATTCAAGACGAACGTGGATACGTGTGGTAGAGTCAGGCGTTCCACCGACCCTTCAACCTGTCTAGTAAGTATTCATTATAGTGCACACTTGTTGTCGAACCACCTGACTGATCTACTACAACTGAGCGGTCAATAGAGTTCAGATTGCTATTGTGATTCTTACACCGACCAAGCGCTTCTAATTAATCAAGTATCGACCACGGCTATTATCCCCACAACCCAATGGAATAACAACAAGTCATCAAAAAACGATTCATCACTTCAACTTCATGTTGTGAGAATATATATATATATATATATATATATATATATATATATATACAATTTTCGAATAATACTGAGTTCATTTGTAACAAGAACGTCCGCTTAATCGTTCTAGAATCAATCGCTGCTAACAATGGAACTCGGCTAAACCGAACGTACTTCAGTGGTATCAATGTTGAACTCCTTTGACACTCGTGATAAAGTAAAATGCTCCACCTTAAGCCCCTCTAACAACTCTTACTACTTTTAGTAATGCTGTTTCGGAAAATAGATTTAAGGTTATCTTCTAGACACCAGTTTTAGTAGCTAGCCACTCATTATGGTTTGCACGATTCTCCAGTACTTGAACCTGATACTAATAGTCAGTTTCACAAGTAGGGGCCCTCGAACACATGACTTGAAATGGATGTGGTCGTGTGCAGCTACATATATAGGCAAAAAATATATCAAGTTGACATTTTATGACAAATCAATCACAATCAACAGACATTTTTCTCTTTTAAGACTATGATGTTGATACGTAGTAAGTTAGGATTGATAAAAAATTACCCACAGATATATCCATTTAGTGCATCTAGTGCCACACTATGGACCGAATTAATATCCACCAAGTTCCCTTCATAACTACTGCGACCTCTCAAAGTCAAGCCCCTATTAAACCTCACCTTACTCAGAAACCCAGTCTTAACGCCACTATTGTAACTTTTCATGATAGCCAGCCCATCAAAGACAACTATTTTGGATCTTTTCAAATAAACTTTAATTCCGAAATCTTCACCAATCCAAACATCTACACACTTCCGATTGCGAAAATAATCAGGAAAGTGGAGCTGTCATAATACTGCTGTTTTGTTCCGCTGTTTTGTTCTTCTTTCTTTTCAGCACTAAGAGGCAGATTCATTCTACACAAAACGTTCAATATCTACATTTCCCGTCATAATGCAATCCTTCGAAATGGTAACTTGAATCTACCCTGCAATTTTCCTGTGTCACAATGTCGTTCCAAGGCCTAGTTCGCAATGGACGCTACATAAATAATTAATTTAAAGCAACTTTTATCAGTCCATAATCTCTATGTATCACAGTGTGCAACGATTGAACACTATTATTATCATATGTATTTTTTTATGTTGCCTGTAAAAATGGCTTGCTCCTGATATCAGGAAATAAATTATTATTATTATTATTACAAGTTCATAATTTTCAAACAAACAACTTTACTAAATAAATACTATTACAACACAATGGATAATATTCAAAATGTCGGCAAGAACCTGCAGCGTAAAATAACACAATATTAATAGATACTCACGATGAATACAATTATGCTCTTAGCAACTTCTACTGTCATTTAAAATAGATCCAACTAAGCCCTGTCAATTCTAGAAACTACGCCTATCAGAAATAGAACTAATCTCGATAAACAGTAAACTAATTTTGGCAAATTGACACCGACTGATATAGAATTTCCGCGATGATTGTAACGGGCTTCTGATTCCGTAAGATGAGAATGTGCCTACAAGAGGTTTGCGGTTAGCCATGTCCTATATCTACATACAAGACCAGTATCAATAGCCAAAGACTCAGTCAAGTAAGAACGGCATTAAATAATATAGGGCGGTGAGTCATACGGAGTTTAGTTTTAAAAATGGCTTGCTAGGAATCAGAAACAGGTTGCTTGGAGACGTAACCAGTAAAGTCGACATTGTTGAACTATAGAAACATTTGGTTACAACTCCTAATAAAACCGATAATAAGATACTTGGCATCTGTCTGACTCCTTGTATAAAATAAACCTGTGTAACTTAGCAACTACCTTCGACCGACGCATGGGTACTCTAGAAGATTCCACGTGGCACATAAAACGCTAGAGATCAGTAACGATTAAGTGGTTTATTGCATCTAGCCAAAACGAAACCGAAAACTAAAAAGTGCGGCCAAGATAACGTCCGCTGTTCAATCATGCTGTTACATGTATATCAGGAAGAATATACGCAATTAGCGAAATATTATGTCAAGGGTTGTTATTATATACTGTTTTTCTATTATTTTTGGGATAACTATGTAATACTTGTAGGCCTATAGTTATACGGGTTAAGCCCTGATTTAAGCTGAAGAATCACATACCCAATTCTTTTATCAATTTGTATAAAATCCTATCTCTATAGAAAGATTAAACAATTTAGGTAGGATATCAGGCCTAAACAAATCTGGAGTACACAAATGTCAAAGTATCTACCACATAACGTTTTTAGGCCCCACGTATATCTGTATCTTCATAGATATGGCAGCAAGTGAAGGAAACCGATTCTTTGTTGCTAGCCACCATGCACATAATGTTCACTCCAAAAACCTCTAGGGGCTTACTTCGCTTACAAAATATCAGCGAATTGTTTAACGATAATATTAGAGCTATTTATAATTGAACCGCCATGAGTGAGGAAAATAAACATCAGTAGTTTGAGAAGACTTAAGCACTTTTTGAATAGGCATACCAAGTTTGCACGCTGGGGCCACTATATCTTGCTAATGACACTTCGTTGATGGCATTTAACCTATGAGCCTTTATTTAGCTTAAAGTAATAGAGATCAGAGTAAATTCCGAGAAACCATTTGACTTAAAGTAGCACTTCATAGGTCTAATGCCAACCGAACAATAACTTTTCACTAGTGAAACTAAGCGAGTATTGAATATGTGTTGTTCCAGTGTGATCCATTTTAAGAGGGTTTTTAAGAGGTCTCAGTTCACATTTTTGTAATTGCTGTACTTCCAGCTTTTTATGATGTAAGGTCATTTATATGACTGGAGGTAGAAGGAATAGCACGTAGAATTTTTTGAATGGTCACTATTCTGAAGGTCTTTGTTAACTTGAATTGACAAAGGAGTAACATTGTGACAGGAAACTGGATTGCAAATGTCATTACGTTTCGTTTAAAAGTGAGTTCATTGTGTGCAACAGTGAATCTATAATACTGTAATTAATTTTTTCTCATCATATGACTACCTTTCAACAATACTTTAGTTTATCATAGGAAAGTTGAAGCCTCTTGAGATGACCGTCGAGTCATAAAGCACTAATAACACAAGGCCCATATTAGTCAGTACGTCTAGATTTATGTAAACTCATCCCTGAAGAAGACCATGACTCATGGTTTTCTAAGTGGTCAAGGCCAACTCTGGCACACTACGTAGGATATGAATCAATACGGGATAATATCGTAGCTTTTTAAAAGGGGTTTGTTTTATATCTTGAAACAAAGGCCGTACTGCAATTGGAAATGTGAATTTTGATAATCGTCCCTTGAATCCAGTCAATCGTTGCTGCAGAAGGCACGTGGCATGAAGGGTTGATGAAGAATTATGAATATCAAGACGCCTGCTCGATTTCTTTAAGGAGTCTGGCTCTAGGAAGGCTCGTAATGCCTCTATAATATTCATCAAGTAAGTGACAACTTCATGATTAATGCGATGACTCAAGAGGTTAATCAGTGAAACAGGTGAACTAACACTCATGTAGGTGTATGAAAGCACCATACTGTAAAGAATGTTGAAACACTAAACAGAGATGTTTGATATTGAAGTCTATGTTATTACCAACTTTGGAAATACTGTCGATGTACACAAATACAAAATAAAGTCTAGGAAGTAATTTTGAGGCCGAATACCATACATAATTCAAAGGGTATCGTAACGTCAGTTTTAGTTATGTTCTAGGGTACAGCTAAGATATGGTGATATGCGTGTATCGAATCAATCCTCGGCAAAACCTCCTTATCACAAAGTTAAAAAATCATGCAAGTAAGGAGAAGGGTATAGATCTTGCAAAGTAACTCTGTTAAATCATCTGTAACCATTATATGAATACAGTCGTCTATTTCCTTAGAGTCATATGTAAGGGTGAGATCGTAGACTATTGGCTGTCCAGATGATTCCAAGTTGCATTGTATGTTTCAACTCCTTCTTAACAGTGATGATACTTTTGGCGGGAGACGACAAAATCTAACACGATTAGGTAGACCTGTTTTAATCGTGCCATAAAGTATTGGTTAGCCACAATTATCCAGATAATCGACGGGATCGTGTCGTTTCTAAATCACCTGTAATAGAGTCATCCATATACGTTATGTGTTGTAGTGCCACATACTTGCAAAGATAGGGTGCCGCGCAGTGAAGAGTATGGGGTTATAGTCTGCGAAATCTCGGAGTTTTAAAATTAATCAGCTACATGCATAATTTTAACAAACTTTTATTGAATGGGATCGTTGAAACTTAGTTTCCTTGCCTTTTTCATCTAACCATTATTAATGATGAAAAACAAGCTGCCAAATGGAGTATCAACTCTTCGTGTTTTATAACCTACGCATTGTTAATATTGTAGCGTTGTTATTCTTACTTGAAACATAAAACATTTTTCATCAACTGATTTCATTGGATTGGAAATTATAATGCTTACTAAGGATTATAAAAGAATATACTGTGAAACCCACTCTAAGGTATTATCTTCCTCATTTCAGGCCGTAGAGCATGATGCTACAGGTAACTTACACGAGCCTACGCAAACCTTATGCATAACTCGATTGTTGATTTAGACGGTTCCGTAGAAATTACAGTACTAGGTCATAAGTCACGGACTAATTACCATTAAAACAGTTTATCAGATTTTCAGTGACGCTTTGATTTTCATCACTGTAGTTCGCAGTATTTTCTCCCCATTTTAACAAGCACCATAAATACGTTTTTAAGTAATAATGACCCTCTGAATAATGTCTGTTTAAGAAATGAATCCGGTTATTCAGTTGAAATATCGATCTAATTTTTTTATACTGTGTTATTCCAGTAATGCCGGTTTACTGTTACGTAGAGCACAATTCATATATATGTTGTCAGTTACTTAAGTGATTGATTTGTTTGTTATGTCCCATTATGGTTAACAATGTCAAACACTAATGGATTACGTAAAATTTGTATCCTTAATAAATTTAAACAAAACTATAGCAGTCACATTTGCCGAATACACTGAATTCATTGTATTTCGTTGCATTTACTTCAGATACTTACAAGGAACTAATTAAAATTAGTAAGCCATGTAGATATCATTGTCAGCTTAACGGACTATGTATCGTTTATCGAGAGATGATTCGAAAGGTTTTCATCAGAGTATTTATGGATATATGAAAGGAATGCTAGTTCCAGAAACAACTTAGTTTGGATTGGTTACGTAATGTAAAAAGGGCTAATCAATCAAACAGTGCCTACTACATTTTGTGCAGTATAGGCGGCTGACCAAGATTCTCCAACCAATTCTGTTCCTGAGCTCTCTTCTCCACTTGTTCTCAAGTTACATTTATTCTTTTCAAATCTGCTCCAATTCTCAGTTTAATTATGTCCTTCGGTCTCTCTGATAACCTTTGGGCTTGTCGACAATGATTCACTGATAGGAAACTATTCGCTGTTTTGATAACGCATAAGACTTCACATTTGTCTCTATATGAATCAACAAATTCCACTTACTGTTGTGGGACAAGCCAAGTAGGCTGTATCAAGCGTTTCTCGTTCGCCACATATATAAAATTATACTGAAGTAAAAAGAAAAGCAGTTAGAAATTGCATTATGGGCATCTATTTGACAATGTTTGTTAATCAAAGCCTGCTTTTCGACCCTAACGTTGTGATGAATGCCCTGGATACAAGCCAGCTTTGTGAGCTGCCCTTCCAGGATAGCTCTGTCGATTACATGGTAACCAATGGAAATGCAAAAGACAGGCCTTGTGACTTAGTTTGGTGATCTTCATAGTGTAAGTCCTGTCCACCTCTAGCGTCTTTACGTAATTTCTTCGTCATCTGGAAGTTCATTTACTCTCTGCCACATAAGGTTGTTGCTGATGGTATCTGGCTAAAGGATTCAAAGTTATATTGTGTGAGTAACATTTAATAATGACGTTTTTCTTAATTCATCATGTTTTAGTTATAAACAATAGAATTATCTCGACGTTTGTACGAAGTGTTCAACCTTTGATATCGATTACCTGCTGGTGTGAGTTTCAGGTATTCTTTAATTGAAGAAATATTACCCATAATAATAATAGTTTTATTCTCACTTTGTACATGAGAGCATGCAGTTTACAGGCATGGTCACAATGATAAGTTTACATACATACAAATAGTATTACAAATTGTCAATGTCAGGACATTCACAACATATAAAGATTTGAATTGAGAATCAAATCAACTGCCACGAAGTTTTAACTATTAGGACACCAAATATTTATATTGTATCCTGGTGCTTATATGAATAAGAACCGCGCGCTCCATGACCACTGCGTTACAATTCCAAAATACGGTTAAGAGTTTGCAGAGTGGAGTATTGAGCGTGTTCAGATGCAGGATAAGATCAAGAGTACTTGGAACTTGGGCGTAGAAGAGAAGTCAATAGTTTTGTGCCAGTAGGTTCCATAATAGCCATATACATATTAATTTACAAATATAGGAAAGACGAAGGCCGAGAAAACACAAAACAAAAGCACTGGTATTCTGAGACAATCAATGTGTATACAGGCATTAAGGACATGACATGCCACTTACGTTAACTGAACGAATGGGCAGAAAATATTTATACTTGCGTTTATATTTGGATTAAAGATGAAGAACACTAGCCTATGACTATGACAGGTAACTGGTGCTTACACATTTAGAGTCCCTATTATTTCGCTGGTGGAGTAAGAGACAATAGTTGGGGTGAATATTTTTAATGAGCTATCAGAATTGATGAGATGACCAACCTGTTGCACAAATAAAGAAAGTGAATCTGTTTCTCGAATGGCTTTAGGCAAATTGTTTCAGATTCTCGAGAATTTATTTGTAAAATAATTCATATAAAGAGCAGATTTGGAATGTGAAACTTTTACTTTCGAGGCTGAATTGCGTAAGTTATAGCAAGAAGGTTCCTCGAACTTAATTGTGCTAGATGATGAAAACGCCAAATTGTTCAATATCTTATAAAAGAAGATTAAGTTTAACTTGAGTCGGCGCCTCCATAAAGTTTCTAGTCCTAATTTAATGCACCTAGTTTTATAGTCCAGAGTACAATCAGTCCCAAGAATACGAAGAGTAAAGCGACGTTATACAGACTCCAGTTTGAGTTTATTCTTAATGGAAACATTACTGAGAATAAAAGTGCAGTATTCCAGTAAGGGTCGGGCACAAACCTTATATAGTAGGATATGAGAGTCATTGCTATGAAAGTTACGTATTATGCAACCCAGCAGTCAATGTGACTTAGATGTCTGCATATTGACCTGTTCTGTAAAAGATAGATCATAAGAGTATCTTAGTCCTAAGTCAACTACTGACTGTAGCCTAGACAACTTACTACCGTTTATGAAGAGATCGAAATTGAGGCGCTTATCTCCAAAACATATCCAACCACACTTAGAAGCATTGAGGTCTAACTTCCATTTTGAGCACCATACTGCGATCTTGTTGAGTTCAGCAGTGACGCTACAGAATGTGTGTGCGAATTCATGGGGAGGGAATGAGTATACTATTTTGAGATCATCTGCGTATAGAAAGGGTTTTCCCATGCTGAAGCATTTGCATATATCATTTACATAAGCTATAAAGAGCAGTGGGCCTAAGACACTTCCTTGTATAACGCCACTTGCAACTGGTTCTGCCTTGGACAGGGTGGAGTTAATTTTGACAATTTGGTGCCTATGACTGAGGAAAGAGTTCAACCATGCAAGTAATGGATTTTTAATCCCATAAGAAGCCTGTGGTTAACCATGTCAAAAGCTTTAGATATGTCTAAGTACAATACTAACACCAAGTGCCCTAGGCTTCGTTCAGTAAAAATTAAATTAAAGAACTCAAAGTGACAAGTCATACTAGACCTAGTTTTGAGGAAACCATGTTGGAAATTAGAGATAAGTTTCTCAGAGAGTAAATGGTCAGATATTTTGTCACATACTATTTTTTCCATTATCCTAGAGATAACTGGGGTGATATTTATGAGCCTATAGTTATGCAAGTTTGTTCTGTCACCTGATTTGAAGCGAGGGCAGATGTAAGAGGTTTTCCATTTGCTAGGGTATGTACCTGCTGTCAATGAAAGGTCGAACAGTCTTAATAGGATTAATGGCATATTAGGTCCCCCGAGTTTGAAATAAATGGATGCCAAACCATCTACTCCACAACTACTTGACGTTCTAAGTGATTTGTTGGATTTACAAATATTATCATAAGTGAAAGTAACGGACTCTAAATAGTTAGTAGCCGAATTGATCATTTCTACCTCAATATCATCCAGCAGCTTACCTCTGTTAGCAAAGAAATCGCTGAACAGGTTCACTATAGTATTATGGTCATTAATCAGTATTCCATCTCGTAAAATGCAGGGAATATCACTATCCCAAGAAGGTTTGAGGCGTTTATTGAACAGTCGCACCAAGTTTTGTATCTTGGCGCTACTGTCCATTGCTGACACCTCTTCTTTAATCGCATTTAACCTGTGGACTTCTTTTAGTTGATTATAGGTCATGGTAATTTCCACGAATGCAGAAAAGTCATTTGACTTAAAATAACACTTCTGTAAGCATCTTAGCTTTTTACGGTAATGAAGTGGTATGTACAAATCATTTGACTTAATTATATTGCTTATCTTAATAGGTGCAATCGAATCTAAACACGAGTCATTAATTTGATAAAATATATCTAGTGCCTCTGTAAGATTATTAGCTAAGAAAAAATTGTCCCAGTCAGAGCAACTTAGAAGGGCGTGTAGAAGATTCCAATCCACATTTTTATAGTCTCGATATAGTCTAGTTTTACGTAATTTACGATTATTGGGGTGACTAAGATTAATATTAAAAGGAAGAGCACATAGAATCATTTTGTGGTCACTAGTTTCGAGCTCTTTACTAACTTGAAGTGACAGAGGAGTGACATCATGACAGAAAACTAAGTCAAGAATGTTATTATATCTCGTGGAACTGTGTACCCAATGTGTCCGACAGTGCATTTCTAATGTACTAAGAAGATTTTCTTCATCATATGACAGTTCGCTACCAACATTCCAGTCTATCCTAGGAAGATTAAAGTCACCTGCGATGACTTTCGCATTATAATTTAGGGCAGAAGTATGTACAAAAGCATTATTAATGGTGTTATCTACAGTAGTCGATGTGTTGGGGGTTCTATATATGCATCCGAAAAGTAAACTGTAGTTCTGAGTATTAACTGATATCCAGACCGACTCTGGTACCTTATCTAGTATTTCGTCATTGATTCTACTAGACGAAAAACAAACTTACGTATATTAGACAGCCGCCACCCCGTCTATATTCTCTATTGCCGCGATATAACATATAGTCCTGAATGGCTAATTCTGAGTCAGTTACTGAGGAGGAACACCATGTTTCTGTGACAAATATTAATGAAGGTTTAGCTAATAAGGCTATAGTTTTTAGAGTTGATATTTTATTAAGAAGTGAGCGGGCGTTAATTACTAAAAAGTTTAGAAATGAAGAGTGAATTGTGAAGAATCGAATAAGATCTTTGTCTAAATCGTTCGTGTTTAACGTAACTAGATGGTGGTTTAATACGGCAGTCTGACTGCTTGAGCTAATGTCTGAGCAAGCTGTATTGCTAACGGGACTAGTGACTGCCTGATCCCAAAAAAATTATTAGAGTTGTCAGAGATAGGATGTTCTGAGTAGCTTAAGTTAGGCGACATGGCAGCACGTTGGCTATAAGCAAAAGACGGAGGATATCCTAGTAGCCCATCAGGAGTATAATTATGAAAGTGAGGAGAGAAAGTTAAACCACTTATACGATCTGAGTAAGTCGTGTATGGTGTAGGATTACCAGGGCTTAGAGCATACTGCTGTGTATTCGGCGACCTAGAATTTCTTGCAAAGTTATTTGCGTCAGAGTGGTAAAAAGTGTTGTGTACTTGTTCACCACTTGGCTTACGCTGGTAATTAAATGAGCTATGTTTTGACTGGTTACGTACCGCCTGTGAGTGCTTACGACCTTGATTACTATCGAGTCGATTACCTTTAGAAAATTAGGTCTTGTAACCAGCCTTGCTATATAATGATGTGGCAGGCACAATGATATTCTGCCCTCGATGTGTAGATGAGGTCACAAAACCTTGTTTTGAGCTTACTTTTAGTTTCGACGGTCTTTTTGTCTCCCTTTTCATCATACTTAAGTTGTTTAATGGGCTAACGATGGCTTTTACCTGAGCTTTGGGAGTTCGCATCTTTTCACCCAATGAAGAACCAGAAGGCTTGGCATTGGAGGTTGTGTGGTCTAAATCTACATCACTTGGGAAGTTGTCAGAGGCTTGTCCTGTTATTGGTGTGTCTCGTAGCATAACACCCGCTTGTTGATTAATAGTACCATCATAGGATTCTGTAGCAGTACCAGGTGGCGTATTTAGGCACTTTACATTAGTATCCTGCTCTACTTTACCTAAGTGTGAATCTTCTAGTCTCCTGTGTCTTTGGATTGCTGTCTTATCCTCCACTATACGGACCTTCTTATACTTAGTAGATGAACTTATTAATTGTTCAGCTTGTTTTAATTGAAGTGCCGCCGATTGAGAATCAAATCGGAAGAGAATAGGGCATGAATACTTCTGATGTTTCTTAGTAAGACGGAGGCATTGACAAGAACAGTCTAAAAGATTGGCTGCCTTTAGTAAAGAATACCTAACGGTCCTTAGTGGTCCCTTATCCGGTATATTGTAGACAATTACGTTTTGACGGGATATCATACGCTTAGTTACTTCTGTAGCAATGAAGTCGATTACGGTTTCTATTTTCGTAACATCTTTCATTACAGGTGAACCTGTATCCTTTGTCAGTAGCAATTTAAGGGGCGACAGTGCGTTAAGTTCTTGATGACGCCACACACCATGATTGAGAATGACTCCATTTGGGAACGCATTTCTGCTAGCTGCTGAGTAAGATGCTGCAACTCACAATTAACCTTCACGATGCTACTGTTTTGTGGCATAGAAGTGTGATCCCTATCAAATATTTTAGGTAGTTGAATCACTGATGTGAAATCGAGCATTACTGGGTCTGTCAAACCCGGAGTCACTAGATTAGAAGTTTGTTCTGCTATAGAGTTGTCACTAACTGAGCACTGAGGGCTTTGACGAGCACTTTTTTTAGAGAGACGACCCATAAGTTAATAATTGTAGTAAATGTAAGCTAGCAAAGGTATTAGCGTCGATCCAAACAGACAAGTGTGATAATTATTAGCTTTTTTAGGAAACACTCAACTAGTTACCACAAAAGTTGAACGCACCGCGGTTTGAACAATACTTGTCTTTATACTCACATCAAATCCCCCTTGTTTATCGATGATGCTGTCCAAGTATGGAGAAGTTTCCATATCTTCCGAAGCTTCTTCGTTGGCTGAAGTGTGATTTTGATTGTACTCGCTGTATAGCATTTTAGGATCTTGCTTTCGCCTTTGTGTATGTTGAATCCTACTACTGCCGAGGTGGCTGCTGCATTGTTCGTCTTCACCTGCATTTGTTACTTTGTGTGGGATAGATGAACTTGGTCATTTGTAAATTCCAAGTCGTCTAGTTGCATCGAATTCGATGCAACTAGACGACTAGACAACTTCGAAGTTGTCGATTGTATTCCGTGCTTGGTTTGATATGTTTTAGCTTTCATAATCCAGTCAATTATCAACAGAAAGAGAAGGAGGTCGAGAGTAAGAAGCCTTACCTAGTACTAGTTTTCACTTTAAATGAATATATGAGCTAACCTCCATACACGATTTTTGAATGTAGTTCATCATAAAAATCCTATATATGGTACTGACTCTATTCTCAAGGGTACAAGTTACTTGCCATCCAATTTCGATTTTTCACAATATGACATTTACATAACCTTGAATGAAAAGATCTGTGGCGTCAATTTTGCATTTACAGCCTTGCAGACAGGTCTTTTTATTGGCTCCCATAAATTTCATCGTCACTCATATTTTTTTGGAAAAATAAGGTTAATAATAAGTGAATCTTTAGTTTTTATTAATCTTATTGAGTAACAGTTGTATGGTCTGTTAATTACGAGGAATAATTGTTAATCCTAGGGCACAGAAAGCGATTGGAGGGTCTCAGTCTGTAAGAAAAACATATTAATTGCAATAGTAAATTACCTGCTTACACTATATTCATTGGCAAAGTCAAATAGCCTCATTTTCGTCTTTTGAATACATTCAAATCGTTTTTAAATGCGCATTTGGTATTAAAAAAATCTTACAGAATTAATCAGAAAAAAAACCGTAAAGTAAACTGCAATCCTTGCATGTTTAGGTCAAAAGTCGTGGATTGTATGTTTCGTGTCGTACTAGATGTTATTGAGTATATATGTATGCATATTCTTTATTCCGAAATTTAGTACAGTATTCACGCCAGTTCACAGGCTTGGTCACTATGATACAGGAAGGTTAACCCTTACGTAATAGAACATAAAGTTTTACAGAAACAAATGTCTGAACAGCAATACCATTTACAGAACACTAGATTCTTGTGCAAGCAAGAAAAACTGTCTGCCATCATCAGGAAGGTACTTTTGACCTTGAGTATTCAGAGATACATGAGTAGAAAAACATATTAATGTATACAATAAGTTCAGGTATGAGTGTCATAAACGTAACACTAGGAGGATTTAGATGATAAATGATTGTTTGAAATACTCAACTGTGGCGTTAAGTACAAATATGATCTTGTGAACAGCATCTCGTAGGAGAAGGATGGAGATAGGAGGTATCATATTAAGGTATCATAAATAGGCCAGAAAGACGCACTTCCCTTTTCAGCGTAGATTCTGTGTGATAATGTCAACATGATATGGCAGTTAAGAGCTGAAAAGATAAAGAAAAAAAGAACAAGCAGCAAGGCTAGTGGACACAAATAACCAATTAAGGACATCTGTTTGCAATGTTATTCCTCTTTATTTATCTTGAAAAACATTGACTAACACTGGAGATAATTATGATAGATTTTAGATCTACTGTGGGATAGAAAGCTTAGGGAAGTATAGTATAGGGAAATTAGAGGTATAATGAATCACTTCCAAGAAATTTATAGGCATCGCTAGACTCCAGAGCACTATCTGCCAGGAAGGAAAACGCTATATTGCCTGTAAGTGAATAGTCAAAAAACTTTTAAGACATGCAGGTAATCTTTTTCTGAAATATTATTTAAAAAAACTAAAAAAACACCGAACGCTAGAAGGTCCATTGACAAATGTACCCCATTCTACATAAGTTGTATTAAGTAAGTTTCAGATACCAATATTGTCTAATTAGAGGTTAATTGCGAATCTAAACTATGACAGGGAGCTACACTGCCATATGCTTTCTGGTAACCGGTTCCATATCTGGAAGAAGATATGTGATTGGTTAATATAGCGTGACAGACAAATGAGTCAAAGGCTAGACTTTATATACATATTGTGTATATTATTGGTTTATTGTTGTTGTAATACATGCGTGTGAGTGACTGGTTGGCTTCTTGATAAATCAGTCGGATTGTTGTGCCTGAGCAATAGATTAAGGCAAGGCTGGGTGCAAGCTGTTGGACATAGCGCTGCAGATAACAAGATCGATAATATCAGCCATCCCTGCTCAGATGCAACAGTGGCGACGGGTATATAAAACGAAGAACCTACGTCTAATATAGGAGCGTTGACAGTGACTGAATTCAGATTTCCCTCATTGTTGGAGGTTTCGTACTTCATAATGGAGGACATAAGGCTATTGCTACAACAACAGAATACTCTTATCGAGCTTATGGTTAACATTTTATTAGTCTCACAAAAGTCAAGCTTCGAAAATTCTGTTATGACGTTAGAAGCCATTGCAAAATTGAATATCACAGTTTGCTTATGATCCAGAAAATGGAGTAACCTTCGAAGCCTGGTTTAGATGATATGAAGACTTATTTATTAATGATTGCAAAGATTGGGATGAAGGCTCAAAACTCAGACTGTTACTACGAAAGCTTGATGTATCTGCGCATGAGAAATACTGTAATTATATTCTTCCGAAGAAGCCCGCCGACCTACATTTTTCGGACACAGTTGAGTGTCTGACACGCATGTTTAGGGAAAGGTCATCTCTTTTTCATACTCGTCATAGCTGCTTGCAGCTAGTCAAAAAACCCAACGATGACTATTAGCGATTCTTACTTTTTGTGGTAATTCTGAATTTGGTAAGTGCTATGTTTCGAAAAACTGTAAATCCGAATTACTCGGTGTCAACTGGAAACTCGGATTTCGGGATGTGCCACTTAACTCTGTCTGTTGTAACATTACAAATATATCCGCACATAAAGCCATCGGGAATGAGTACAGCTTAGATTGCATACAACAGTTGCAGAGAGAATTCTTCGATGTTATGGGAAACCAGTTAGGGCTAAGCACAAAGGCTAACGCTCAGTTGTCTGTTTTTCCGGATGCCAAGCCTCAAACTCTCTGTACTTTATTCAGTTGTCACGGCCCCGGACATCTTCAACATATGGGTGTCATCTCTCCTGTGAGCTACTCAGTTTGGGCTACACCGTTAGTTGTCGTCAAAAGGGTTGATGGTAAATTAGGAGTATCTGGAGATTTTTCGACTGGATTAAATAAGACATTACAAGATCACTTGCATCCCTTGCCTATTCCTGAAGATTAACTTACTAGACTGAAAGGTTGCGTTGTATTTTCGAAAAGTGACTTTACGGATTCATATCTTTATGTTGAAGTTGGAGAGGAATCCAGACTGTTATTAACAGTAAACACGCATTGAGAGTTATTTCAGTATAATAGACTACCGTTAGGAATCAAATATACTCCAGCAAGTTTTCAACAAATAATGGATACTATGTTGGCTGATTTACCGTACTACATGGCCTATATGGACGACATTATAATCGCTAGTAAAAATGAGGAAGAGCTTCACCCTTACTTACAAAAGGTTTTACGTCGTCTTAGCTAATATGGGTTTTGCATGAAGCTGTAGAAGTGTTCATTCTTTATGTCTAGTATTAAATATTGAGGAATTATTATCGATTTCAATGGCCGAAAGCCTGACCCTGAAAAAGTTAATGCAATTGTGCATATGCCCGTACCTTCTAATGTGCAGGAACTATAGTCATTTTTAGGAATGATTAATTATTATAACCAGTTTTTGCCTAACATGCACTGTCTTTGTGCTCCATTTAATAAACTATTAGTGAAAAATACCAAGTGGCATTGGTCTAAGGAGTATCAAGCATCCTTTGAGAAGGTGAAAGAGATCTTGACATATGATCTACCTCTTACTCACTGCAACCCTAAGCACGAACTTGTTGTGGCTGTCGACTCTTCCGACTACGGTATTGGAGCAGTTATTCTCCCCCGGTTTTTGAATGGGTCTCAGAAAGCCATCGCTCATGCCTCACACTTTCCGTAGCAGAAAAAACGTATAGTCAAATTGAGAAAGAGGCTCTAGCGCTTGTGTTTGCTGTAAAAAAGTTTCATAAAATGCTACATGGTAGAAAGTTTACTATGCAAACTGACCATAAGCCTTTATTAGCCATTTTTAGTTCCAGAAAAGGTATACTTATTCATTCTCCTGACTATCTGCAGAGGTGGGCAACTATGTTGTTAGGTTACGACTTTGAGCAACAGTACAAACAGTCAGCTAGCATGAGTCACGCAGATATTTTGTCGCGGTTAATTGCTGCTAACCATTTCATCGGAAGAAGATATGGTTGTGGCCGCAGTGTCTTTGGAACCAGAGACCAAACGAGTATTTTGCGATGCCGTGATGGCTTTGACTGTAACGGCTGACATGGTGCGAGCAGCTTCTATTACAGACCCTCTGTTCATGCTAATAAAAAGTCCTTGCAAAACAACTGATAAAAGATAAACTTTTTGAATACCTTACTCCTAAATCACAGATACTACTTAGTTCACGAAATTCGTTGTCGTTAAGGTGTAGGTTGATCTCGGGGTTAGATTCTCCAAAATATAGGTACTCTGACTTTTGTGTATTGAGGGGAAGAAACCATTTATTACACCATTCATATAGTTTATTAAGATCTTTTTGTATTATGTCATTAACATATCGACCTTCATCTGGAGAGAATGCATAAAAAACTTTGAGGTAGTCAGCAAACATGAAAGTTTTTCCCGCATGAAAACAGTGGCATACGTCATCAACATACATAATAAATAATAATGGTTCTATAACTGAACTCTGGAAGACATCACTAGTGATATTTTTGGGACGTGAGAGATGTCGTCCTAGTTTTACTAGTTGAATGCAATCTTATAATTCGCTCTTACATCATGACACACCATGCCTGTATCAACCATGCCTGCACCAAGCATGCCTGTACAAAGTCATTTTGAGGTGTGATTATTGGTTTAGGTGTTTGTCAGAAGAGGAAAAGGAAAATTTTGATCCAACTGATTAACATCATCTGATGAAATTACGAAATATGTGAGGGATACTCATCATATGGAGTTAATATCTGGTGACATGTGATGTGTGAAGTCAAAAGTTACCGTAGGGGGGTGTATAGTAATATAATAGTATCCTTAGGTTCACGTAATAAAGTGTTCGATTATATCCGTGAACAAGAACAGCTACGTGAGTATTATTACGTCGAAGGAAATGTGGGGCGATTAACTACAGTGTGCTCTTAGATGGAAAATCAAATTCGTTTGCATAGTTTGTACCCGGAAGTGATAAGCATTGGTTTGACGTATGACTTTAATAGAGCGGGTTGAGAAAATAGCTTTAATTATAAACTGTAGCTCTTCGACGTTCCAGTTGGTAATAACTGACAGAGAAATGCAATCACGATCCTTCATGAAACTTAAAGCAATATATTTCATGAAAAGAAACAGCATATAGATTTAATATGGATGTGTGGTTAAAACATCAAATATAGTTGGTGTGAATTTTCGCAATAGCTGATTCCTGATGATTTCAGTAATAACACGATAACTGATTACGATCCAGCAAAACGCCTAAGATGACTTAAAATCAGCCTCCTTCTTTAATACCCCATAGAATCGAAGGAGGCGCTAAAACGTCTTCCTGTTCACGCAGCAAAATGCCTTTTCTTAGTCCCGGAAATCGATGTAAAGTAATAGGTTCTGTTCAGCTGATTATTCTACAGTGATCCATGGTGTAGCCATTCGGTCAGTACACGATCAGTTTTTACGAAACTCGGCCTATTGATCTCAAAGTTTGGTGTTGACTGGATCTTTCATTCGGTTCAATAACACTCTGTTGAAGACTTTTCCTGGTACTGAAAGTGAGGTGATGCTTCTGTAGTTCTTGCACTTACTGAGATCTTACTTTAGTATACGCTTCTTCTCAGTCTGCTGGCACTTATTCTTCTCCCCGAATCTTCCTGATGCAAATGTTGAACATCTCTGCAGTTACTTCTATGTCTGACTTTAGTGTCTTAACTGGTATGTAATCCAACCCTGCTGACTGGCACTTTTAATTTGTCAGACGACCACTTTAATTTATTCGATTGCTAGTGGGTCTATTTTTGGTGTCCCATGTGTAATTCCCTTCTAGCTCTTCCTTCTGCACTTACTAGATCTTCCAAATATTTCAGTTTATCCCCTCTAATGCTACTGAAAACTGGCTTGTTATCATTTATGTATTCGACCTCTGCCTTAACATTTTCTGCTCTTGTTCTTCTGTTAATAATTGCTGTCTTCTTGTTCCTCCTTTCTTGGATCTTACTTACAGTATCAATAGGACCTGTTCCTCATAGTTGGGCTTCTTGCAGTCCGAAACCTCCTGATATGTTGACGTTACTGACTTTTCAATTTCTTTCCAGTTGTTCTCCATGATAGTTTCCTCTTTTTCTAAAATATTACAGAGGCTGAAGAAGACTCTCGAGTTAATAACGCCTTACAAACAGCCGTAAATGGGAATAAACAATATATTAACTGTAAATACAAGTATATACAATAAGTGCAGAGTTTGTTGGAATTTAGTTTACTTAAATAAACAGCAATGCTTGAGGCTAATGATTAGTTCTCCAGGTGAACACCACACATTATATGCATTAATCTGAATGTCCAATCGATTCGTTATAGTGAGTCCAGCTGAGAGAAGCACCAGTGACGTTAAATCATGCAGTTATGATACTGTAACAGGGATCAATTATTAATCGAAACAGTCAATGAACGTGACTCAGTTCAGAACAAAGATTAGTGTAGCGACGGTATATTTAAGCTTCAGACAGTGGAAGTAAAAGACGCAAAGGGTAATGTATATATGCGTACAACCTTATCAATCATGCATTTAAACAATGTTAGCACAGTATGTAATAATAATACCAAAATTTATTACATACGTAAAATTAATAAACTTTTAAATGATATGAAGACTTCAAATCATTCTGTACAAGATTGTCAAAAGTTTGAAATTTATTAGATTTGCTAAGTTTGCTAGTCTCCCGAAGGTATGACTACTTAGCATTCGCAATGCTTTCATTTCAGTTGTCCGATGCTTCTTTAGCCTCAGTTTTATACTGGTTAACACCATGTGGTAATGTGGAACTACATCAGTTCCGCTCTTTGTTCTTATATCTCACATGGTCACCCAGGACTTTCCCTGATGCAGATATGGTCGATTTAATTCTCCATAGTGTGGTCTGTCAAACCCATGAAAAGTTGTGTTTGTGGGGGGAGGGCAGCAAATATGCTGCCACATGCAATCATTTTGTCGAAGGACCATAAGTTTCACTATATCATAAATTACGTTTACTCCGGAAATTACTGCACGCTTTACACCATGGAGAAATTGATGGCGAAATGTACTATTAGTTATTTATTGCTTTATGGAAACTTTCTCGTGGTCAAACATACTGTATGAAGCTAACCAAAATCAATTCAATTAACTGAAATAGAAAAAACAGGGGTTCACGGGACAGTTATTCTGCTTTAGTTAGAGACTTAAATGAACAAATGTGTTTGGTTGCCGTATTCATTCGCCTGTTACCTCTCTTGGACTATAGGCCAATGACCAGGATTCTCCAACCAACTCTGTCCTGAGCTGTTTTTTCTAGTTGTTTTTATTTAGCAAGGTTGTTTCTTAATATACAGGGTTGCTTAACCCTCATTTGTCAGCACTTGAAACAGGCAGTAAGCCACAAGGAGGGTTCCGGGTAGAGTTATTATGAAAAGGGTATATAAATCTAAATAAATAAAATGGAAAAAAACATTGAAAAATTGCTAAAACAATAATTTGTTTACATAATATGACAGTAAAATAAACAAATTAAAGTTTAACATAGAAAAGTTAGATTTGAAACAAACTGGATGTACCGTGATTACGAAACAAATGTAAACAAATCGGGAAGAGTGATTAGTGACTACAAACAGACAAAGACTGATAAGGAATAATAGTGATAATAATTGTATCACTTACCAAGACAACTGAAGGCTTATTGATGATTTCTTTTGGATAGATGGGTCAGGTTTTAGTCTTCTAATTAAAATAGCTGCAATAAATCTTAGCATTATGAAAGTGCTTTGTTTATTTATCGCTTCGGTAGCCTACGTCATGTTGAAGTGTTCCCGGATATATGAAGAAGTTGCGCTTGTCGTATAACCAAAGATACTTCTATCGAATGGACCCACTCTTACGAATGAGAAATCAGAAGGCAATAAAGGATGGAAGCGAAATTATATTTGATCGTAAACAGAGATTTAATTGGATAGCAACGTCTAGGCTGGCAAAGTAGAGAGAGATGCTACCCACTGTGGTTCGAGTCGTGATCGGGAGAAGATGCGTGACCGCGCGCCTTCAACTAGCAGTGTCCGCTAAAACAAACATGGTCATCATCAATGTCGAGAGCCTATGCAGCTATTTATTCTGGGGATTATTTACCGCTACAGCTCACTCCCCCCCCTAATGGGTCCGTGGGGACCCTAAGACGTACCAGCCAACGGATAAAACCCTATGCGTCAGACATTGGTAAACGTTTCTTCGATAGCTTGCGATGTTGTGCAGCTTCTGGACGTCAGTCCCTACGCTATGGTGTCGTTGCATAAAATAATTGTGCATAAAAAAATTTTCTTTCTTCCACGTTCTTCTGTTTGTTTCCAGACGGCCTGGAAGTCGAAAAGAAAAAAGAAAATTTAAATCTGTGCGTTTTGTGTACAAAAAAATAATTGTTAACTCAATGCGTCTATAAAAACGTGTTGAACACCGATAACAAATAATGAAACGTTTTTTTGACACGAAAATTCATAAAATGCACACAGTAAAATTATTTTATTTAAATAATAATAATAATAATGGGTTTATCGATTTTTATTTTTTCTTTGTTATAATTTATTTTAAGACAACAACAAAAATAACAATGTTATACGTACGTAGGTAGTGGGAGGAAATTAGTAGACATAGTATTCGTTTAGGTGTTCTGAAAATCGTACTTTTCTACCAGAACGCGTAGCTTTCGGCGTTACGGTGCTCTTTGACACTTCTACTTGCGTGTTAGTCATTGCTTGCTTCGTTTATGTTACGTTTTGCAGGTGTTGCAGCGAATTCGACACTAAAAGGTGTACCTTCTAGGTAGGCTGCTTTGAGACGGTCAATGCTGACGTAATCCCTGTGGCCATTTTTGTCCATCGTATAGTACTTTGTTTCACGTTTCAGGACCTTGTATGGCCCTTCGTAGGTTGGGTCGAGAGGTCGGCGTACGGCATCATGACGTACAAAAACGGGTGTACTATATTTTAAGGCAGGTTGGATAAATGTGTTTGTCGATCGCTGTCGAGTTTGAACTGGCTTAACTGAACGCATAGCATTTGTAAGCCGGTTCACGTAAGAATTCATATCCAGGTTTGCCGAAGTGGAAGCAGTTTCCGCAAACTCATCTGGTAGTCGAAGAGTCGTTTCGTAGACTAATTTGGCGACACTACATCCAATATCTTCCTTCACTGTGCTGCGAATCCCGAGTAACACTAGTGGTAAGGCGTCGATCCACTGAGGGGTGTTTGTTGCTGAAAGTGATGCTTTCAGTTGTCGACGAAATCTTTCTACCAAACCGTTAGATTGTGAGTGGTAGGCGGTCGTCCTGAAACGCGTCGTTCCAAGAAATTTGGTCAGAACGTGGAACAATCCAGATTCAAACTGACGTCCACGGTCTGTCGTTATTATAGATGGACAACCAAAGTTAGCTACCCATCGTTCGACGAAAGCGCGAGCAATCGTTTCACTAGTGATGTCTTTGAGTGGAATCGCTTCTGGCCAGCGTGTGAATCGGTCCACGCATGTCAGAAGATAAGAAAATCCATTTGATTCTGGTGGAGGTCCTACCAAATCAAGGTGGACGTGATCAAATCGAGCGTCAGGGGTTGAGAAAGTGCCTATGGGGCATTTATTATGTTGAATTACTTTGTTCTTCTGGCAGGCTATGCAAGTGCGCACCCATTCTTTAATATCATTATTCATCTTTGGCCAGCAGAATCTATCAGTAATCAGCTTACATGTAGCACGAATTCCAGGATGGGATAGGTTGTGCAATGTGTCGAAGATGACTCGTCGATAACCCTTGGGGATGACTGGACAGGCGACCTGTATAAAAATCATAAATTAAAGTGATCTTACCTTTCCCAATCGTTTTAGTTTGGTGTTGGAGCGTTGTTGCAGCTAACTCGTGATGAAAATTGATATCTTCATATTGAAGTTGAGCTAGTTTAACAAGGTCGATTCCTTCGATACGATTCAAGGAATGTATTCTTGATAAGGCGTCAGCAACTACATTGTTAGCTCCCGATATATGTCGTATGTTCGTAGAGAATTGGGCGATATAGTCGATGAACACTGAAATGTTTGTGCTGATTTTTCTAATCGAAGGGCATTCGGATGAATTCGTAAAGGCCAAGTGAGGTTACAATAGTCGTTTTGGGTATGTCATTTTCGGCCATCGGTATTTGATTGTAGGCTTTTACTAGATCAATTTTTGAAAATACTGTCATTCCCCTTAACGTGGCTATTAGATCGTTAATGTATGTTAAAATGTAACGATTAGGTGTAGTTTGCGCGTTAAGACGTCACTCATTGCTATCTTTCTTCGGGACCATATGTAATGAAGATGATAATGGGTCACTGGATGGCCTGATTATTCCCAGGTCAATCAAATGGTCGAATTCGTTCTTAGCAATCCTTAATTTTTCGGATGCTAGTCGGCGTGCTTTGGAGAATGCAGGTTGACCTGTAGTTGTGACGTGATATGTAACATTGCTGGTTACTCATGATAACTTCGATGTCGCCTTATTCAGGTCCGGATACTTGTCAAGTATTGGCTGGAGATAAGGGTTAATTAAATGTTTAAAGCGAAGAGGACATAGGCTACAGCCTGTAGCAGTGGTTTCACGTGCGTACAGCTTTGTGTTGCTGTCGACTAGCCTCTTTTAGCTAGCGTCCACAAGCAAGTTGTAATGGCTTAGTAAATCTATGCCTATGATAGGCATTTTCACATCGGCGATAGTGAAAATCCAGTGTATGGGTTTGCGCAACCCCACGTTCAAGTAGGCATACTTTTTTCCATACGTGGCTATTTGTTTTCCGTCGGCTGCCTGTAGATCAAATGCAGCTTCATGTTGGCGATCAGATGAAGTTGCAGGAAGGACGCTGACTTCTGCGACAGTATCCACGAGGTAGCGAACCTTCGTTATCACATCATAGATGAATAACAGGCGGCTGTTTCCACCAGCTACGGTTGCCGCTAACGCATGCCGGCAGGATAGTTTCCCGAGGCAGTGGGTTTGAGGCCAGGGAAACAACAGGGGTCTCTACATTTTATTTTGAGTCCTTGCCATAGGTGTTGTGGTACCAACACCAATGTGGATTTTCCGTTCGTCGAGGTCGAGATAAGGATCTTTTACGCGATGAACTTCGTCGTCGAGAACTATTTGGTCGGCGTTGCTCGTGTAGATCGAGGAAACGAAAAAGAGTATGACACAATTTAGTTATTTCGTTTTCGGTCTCTAGAGGTTTTTCTGTAACAGAATAAACCTCATTGTGGCGAGTTCTGGTGATCTTCAGAATTCGATCAGCAGATGAAGCTAGTTCATCTACTGGAATGTTGTTAAAAGTTACCAATACTGCTTGCACTTGTTGTGGCAGTTTTCATAAAAAAAGTTGACGGAAGAGACCTTCGTGAAAAGTACGTTGACCTATTACCTCTTTCATACGGAATAACATGTCGGTTACTGAACCGCTACCAGGATCAATGGCGTGAAACAACTCATCAAGACGTTGTCTGTCGGATAAGTCTCCTCTTTTAAGAATTGATCTTTTGAGCTGTTCGTACGGTTCTAGGCAGTCAGGACTAAAAAAAGAAGGGGTGACGTACCTGTTCAATTCACGCGGAAGTGACCTTACAACCGCCAGAAATTGAACGCGTGGATTAGTCACACATTGGTTTTGGAATTCTGCTTCTGCGTAGCAGAACCAGGCCTCGACATTATCTGCCCAGAAAGGAATGAGCTGAAAGTTTGGAGGCGTAGGGGTCTTAATCCTAATTAGCTTAGGAGTCTGGTCTGACATCATAAAAATAGTAATGAATGCAAATACAAAATTACTGTGAAAAATATGCGGTAAAAAAAATTAAACCACCAAAATTACTCTGTTTTAAACTATAAAAAGGAACGGACTCACAGTAAATTATCGTGTCCAGATCACGTCGGGCTCACCAATGAAGTGTTCCCCGGATATGTGAATAAGTTGCGCTTGTCGTATAACCAAAGATACTTCTATCGAATGGACCCACTCTTACGAATGAGAAATCAGAAGGCAATAAAGGATGGAAGCGAAATTATATTTGATCGTAAACAGAGATTTAATTGGATAGCAACGTCTAGGCTGGCAAAGTAGAGAGAGATGCTACCCACTGTGGTTCGAGTCGTGATCGGGAGAAGATGCGTGACCGCGCGCCTTCAACTAGTAGTGTCCGCTAAAACAAACATGGTCATCATCAATGTCGAGAGCCTATGCAGCTATTTATTTTGGGGATTATTTACCGCTACAGTGTCCACTACATGTTCTTTGTTTGATAGGTTTCGTGCAATTGATCTGTGTAAGATGTTTTGTTCTCTTATGATTAAGTCCTTTGAGACATACTAAATAAAACGTGAAAAGGCTCGTCGCCCTGTCCTTCGAAAGTACTTGTTTCTGCAAGCACATGTAAGCCGATTAATGCAGTTGGATGTGAAGTGTGACGAGTATTTGTCACTTCTCGTTTGATATATTGAACATCTTGACGCAAATAATGCGATTAGTTTTACTCCCGAAAATGTGTAATTTCCGACTGCTGGGATGGATCCAAGAAAACTCAACAAAGCCTCCAGAACCCTTGAAGGGGCTGGAGACATTCCATCCAATCACTGATCGATAGAACCTTCCAGGATCTCAACGTACTGCTTTCTGGTTTGGTAACAGCTGAGACTTTTTAGTTCGGATTGGATGGATTATAATACTGATTTTTGTTGTTCAGAAAACTATAAACATATGAATATTTTGTATATAACTCACTCTCCATCTAACTGGCATAAAGCTCCTGTCTACTCGTCTTCTAAATATGCGACTAGGAGGGTTCAAGCGTTCGAGTGCCAAGGTGGTCTGCGGCTAGTCAAGCTATCAAGTACAAGTTAAAACACTGACTATTTTTAGTCAATGATTAACTCTCTATGCTACCTGATCACCCTTAAACATTAATCGAATGAGTATAGGTTTCTGAGTTGTATGCTTGATACTAACTACCATATTTCTTTATTAGCGTTCGTAAATATCCATTTCCTAGTAGGCACTTTTCCATCGACTTATATTTTTCTTTCAGTCTATCTAATCAGTACAACTTTTAAACTCTGTAGTAAAATGATTTGATCAGACTATATTTATAATCTATTGGATTCTATTGCACCTATTAAGATAAGCAATATAATTAAGTCAAATGATTTGTACATACCACTTCATTACCGTAAAAAGCTAAGATGCTTACAGAAGTGTTATTTTAAGTCAAATGACTTTTCTGCATTCGTGGAAATTACCATGACCTATAATCAACTAAAAGAAGTCCACAGGTTAAATGCGATTAAAAAAGAGGTGTCAGCAATGGACAGTAGCGCCAAGATACAAAACTTGGTGCGACTGTTCAATAAACGCCTCAAACCTTCTTGGGATAGTGATATTCCCTGCATTTTACGAGATGGAATACTGATTAATGACCATAATACTATAGTGAACCTGTTCAGCGATTTCTTTGCTAACAGAGGTAAGCTGCTGGATGATATTGAGGTAGAAATGATCAATTCGGCTACTAACTATTTAGAGTCCGTTACTTTCACTTATGATAATATTTGTAAATCCATCAAATCACTTAGAACGTCAAGTAGTTGTGGAGTAGATGGTTTGGCATCCATTTATTTCAAACTCGGGGGACCTAATATGCCATTAATCCTATTAAGACTGTTCGACCTTTCATTGACAGCAGGTACATACCCTAGCAAATGGAAAACCTCTTACATCTGCCCTCGCTTCAAATCAGGTGACAGAACAAACTTGCATAACTATAGGCTCATAAATATCACCCCAGTTATCTCTAGGATAATGGAAAAAATAGTATGTGACAAAATATCTGACCATTTACTCTCTGAGAAACTTATCTCTAATTTCCAACATGGTTTCCTCAAAACTAGGTCTAGTATGACTTGTCACTTTGAGTTCTTTAATTTAATTTTTACTGAACGAAGCCTAGGGCACTTGGTGTTAGTATTGTACTTAGACATATCTAAAGCTTTTGACATGGTTAACCACAGGCTTCTTATGGGCAAACTTTCCTCTTATGGGATTAAAAATCCATTACTTGCATGGTTGAACTCTTTCCTCAGTCATAGGCACCAAATTGTCAAAATTAACTCCACCCTGTCCAAGGCAGAACCAGTTGCAAGTGGCGTTATACAAGGAAGTGTCTTAGGCCCACTGCTCTTTATAGCTTATGTAAATGATATATGCAAATGCTTCAGCATGGGAAAACCCTTTCTATACGCAGATGATCTCAAAATAGTATACTCATTCCCTCCCCATGAATTCGCACACACATTCTGTAGCGTCACTGCTGAACTCAACAAGATCGCAGTATGGTGCTCAAAATGGAAGTTAGACCTCAATGCTTCTAAGTGTGGTTGGATATGTTTTGGAGATAAGCGCCTCAATTTTGATCTCTTCATAAACGGTAGTAAGTTGTCTAGGCTACAGTCAGTAGTTGACTTAGGACTAAGATACTCTTATGATCTATCTTTTACAGAACAGGTCAATATGCAGACATCTAAGTCAAATTGACTGCTGGGTTGCATAATACGTAACTTTCATAGCAATGACTCTCATATCCTACTATATAAGGTTTGTGTCCGACCCTTACTGGAATACTGCACTTTTATTCTCAGTAATGTTTCCATTAAAAATAAACTCAAACTGGAGTCTGTATAACGTCGCTTTACTCTTCGTATTCTTGGGACTGATTGTACTCTGGACTATAAAACTAGGTGCATTAAATTAGGACTAGAAACTTTATGGAGGCGCCGACTCAAGTTAAACTTAATCTTCTTTTATAAGATATTGAACAATTTGGCGTTTTCATCATCTAGCACAATTAAGTTCGAGGAACCTTCTTGCTATAACCTACGCAATTCAGCTTCGAAAGTAAAAATTTCACATTCCAAATCTGCTCTTTATATGAATTATTTTACAAATAAATTCTCGAGAATATGGAACAATTTGCCTAAAGCCATTCGAGAAACAGATTCACTTTCTTTATTTGTGTAACAGGTTGGTCATCTCATCGATTCTGATAGCTCATTAAAAATGTTCACCCCAACTATTGTCTCTTACTCCACTAGCGAAATAATAGGGACTCTAAATGTGTGAGCACCAGTTACCTGTCATAGTCATAGGCTAGTGTTCTTCATCTTTAATCCAAATATAAACGCAAGTATAAATATTAGTTCTGCCCATTCGTTCAGTTAACGTAAGTGGCATGTAATGTCCTTAAATGCCTGTATACACATTGATTGTCTCAGAATACCAGTGCTTTTGTTTTGTGTTTTCTCTGTCTTCGTCTTTCCTATATTTGTAGATAAATATGTATATGGCTATTATGGTGTGAAGAACAACAATTGGGTAAGCAATATTTATTTGGCGAAAACAGAGTAGGTCATAAAATAATACATACCATACTTTCAAGCATTAATTTGCACATCCTCTGCGTTGTCTGCACTGTATCGTTTCTCAGCCTGCTTCTCTTAGTTGTTCTCGATTGTCCTCTGTGTTTCAATCATGTTTCACTTCTTGTCCTCTCGCAACTCGTCTTGTCTGCTGTTTACTGATTCTTCCCAATTTACTTTGACGCTCTGCTACCTCCTACTTATTGATGACTTATAAGTAGTATCCACCACAATGGAACCTACCGGCACAAAACTATTGACTTCTCTTCTACGCCCAAGTTCCAAGTACTCTTGATCTTATCCTGCATCTGAACACGCTCAATACTCCACTCTGCAAGCTCTTAACCGTTCTTTGGAATTGTAACGCAGTGGTCAAGGAGCGCGCGGTTCTTATTCATATAAGCACCAGGATACAATATAAATATTTGGTGTCCTAATAGTTAAAACTTCGTGGCAGTTGATTTGATTCTCAATTCAAATCTGTATATGTTATGAATGTCCTGACATTGACAATTTGTAATAATATTTGTATGTATGTAAACTTATCATTGTGACCATGCCTGTAAACTGGCATGCTCTCATGTGCAAAATGAGAATAAAACTATTATTATTATTATTATTATTTTTATTATTTAGCACAATTAAGTTCGAGGAACCTTCTTGCTATAACCTACGCAATTCAGCCTCGAAAGTAAAAGTTTCACATTCCAAATCTGCTCTTTATATGAATTATTTTACAAATAAATTCTCGAGAATCTGGAACAATTTGCCTAAAGCCATTCGAGAAACAGATTCACTTTCTTTATTTGTGTAACAGGTTGGTCATCTCATCGATTCTGATAGCTCATTAAAAATGTTCACCCCAACTATTGTCTCTTACTCCACTAGCGAAATAATAGGGACTCTAAATGTGTGAGCACCAGTTACCTGTCATAGTCATAGGCTAGTGTTCTTCATCTTTAATCCAAGTATAAACTCAAGTATTAATACTAATTCTGCTCGTTCGTTCAGTTAACGTAAGTGGCATGTCATGTCCTTGAATGCCTGTATACACATTGATTGTCTCAGAATACCAGTGCTTTTGTTTTGTGTTTTCTCTGTCTTCGTCTTTCCTATATTTGTAGATTAAAATGTATATGGCTATTATGGAACCTACTGGCACAAAACTATTGACTTCTCTTCTACGCCCAAGTTCCAAGTACTCTTGATCTTATCCTGCATCTGAACACGCTCAATACTCCACTCTGCAAACTCTTAACCGTTCTTTGGAATTGTAACGCAGTGGTCAAGGAGCGCGCGGTTCTTATTCATATAAGCACCAGGATACAATATAAATATTTGATGTCCTAATAGTTAAAACTTTGTGGCAGTTGATTTGATTCTCAATTCAAATCTGTATATGTTATGAATGTCCTGACATTGACAATTTGTAATAATATTTGTATGTATGTAAACTTATCATTGTGACCATGCCTGTAAACTGGCATGCTCTCATGTGCAAAATGAGAATAAAACTATTATTATTATTATTATTATTTTTATTATTTAGCACAATTAAGTTCGAGGAACCTTCTTGCTATAACCTACGCAATTCAGCCTCGAAAGTAAAAGTTTCACATTCCAAATCTGCTCTTTATATGAATTATTTTACAAATAAATTCTCGAGAATCTGGAACAATTTCTGATAGCTAATTAAAAATATCACCCCAAAACTATTGTCTCTTACTCACAGCGAATACAAGGGACTACTAAATGGTAAGCACCAGTACCTGTCATAGTCATAGGATAGTGTTCTTCATCTTGAATCCAAATATAAACGAAAGTATAAATATTAGTTCTGCCCATTCGTTCCAGTTACGTAAGTGGCATGTAATGTCCTTAAATGCCTGTATACACATTGATTGTCTCAGAATACCAGTGCTTTTGTTTTGTGTTTTCTCGGCCTTCGTCTTTCCTATATTTGTAGATTAATATGTATATGGCTATTATGGTGAGAAGAACAACAATTGGGTAAGCAATATTTATTTGGCGAAAACAGAGTAGGTCATAAAATAATACATACCATACTTTCAAGCATTAATTTGCACATCCTCTGCGTTGTCTGCACTGTATCGTTTCTCAGCCTGCTTCTCTTAGTTGTTCTCGATTGTCCTCTGTGTTTCAATCATGTTTCACTTCTTGTCCTCTCGCAACTCGTCTTGTCTGCTGTTTACTGATTCTTCCCAATTTACTTTGACGCTCTGCTACCTCCTACTTATTGATGACTCGCCCCTCCATTAAATTGCTGTGCTCGTATGCGCACTGACCTTCTTGCCTCTGCGGTCGCTGGCTGTTTCTGAGTATTCGCTCCATCATTCCAACACATCCATCTTTGCAATTGACTTATGTTTACACGCTTCTCTTTGTTGTCCTTCTTGATGGTGTATACCGGTCCACGACTAGCGATGACTGTATACGGGCCCTCCCATTTGGGGAGTACTTTCTTCGAGCCTAGTCCACTACCCGTTATGCTCCTCCGTCCTCTACACTTCACCAGATCTCCTACTGAAAAGTGTCTCAGCTGATTCCCATGATGCTGTTCTGATCGTTTAACGTCCATATCCTGTTTCCGTCGTATGTTTTCCACCGCTTGTTTCCGCTCTTCCTTCCATTTCCTATCATTCCACTTTTGTGGCTGAGACCAGGCGATGTTGTTGCCTGGCAGTCGTGGTCTCCTTCCGTACATCAGCTGGAATGACGACTTCTTTGTTGTTCCTTGATTCGAGGCTCGATGTGCTAATAATATCATCGGTAATTCCGTCTCCCAGTTACCCCCCTTTGCTGCCAACCACTCTTTTAGAGTGTGATTATTTCGTTCAGTTAGTCCGTTGGTCTGAGGATGATACGGTGTTGTTCTGACTCTTTTGATACCTAACTGCCCAAGGCGAGATGTGAACTCCTCACTCTCGAAACATGGACCCTGGTCGGTCAATATCATTCTCGGGACGCCGTGGTCGGCCACGATGTGTTGCATCACTGCTTCGGTCACCGTCTTTCCTCGTTGATCAGGAATCGCCACAGCCTCTACCCAACGCGTAGCATGCTCGGTCATCACCAACACGTACTGGTTACCGCTCGATGTCTGGGGAAATGGACCCATTACGTCCACTGACCACAGAATGCCTACTGTCGTTACGGGGATGGGCTGTAACGAAGTGCGTATGCATTTATCCCCTTTCATTAACTGACATTGGGGGCAGGCGAGGACGTATCTCATCACGTCTTCTTGCATTCCTGGCCAGTAAGCACTCTGTCTCAGGAGGTCAGTGGTTCTTGCGACACTTGTGTGTGCTAATTGGTAGCATTCGCTGATTAGTTCATGTTGTAATGGCTTTGGAATTACAGGTATCCAGCTTCCATCATTGTCTTTCCATGTTAACACTCCAGCTGCATTTGATCTTAATCTGTCCTTATGGCTTAACAACGTCTTTACCTCTCTGCTAAAGTGCACTGATTCGTCATCCACTGCTTCAGTTAACGCTCGTCTCACCGTCCTAAGCGTTGGATCTGCTTTCTGGCAACGAAGTAGTCTTTCTAGGTCTGTTTGCACTCTGTTGATTCCACAGGCTACTTCCGGTAAGCTAGCGTCCTCACACGGTCTTGACAGGTAGTCAGCTATCACGTTTCGGCTTCCTGGTATGTGACCAATCGTGAAATCATATTCTTGCAGGCGTAGTGTCCATCGTGACAATTTTCCTCGGGGGTCTCTTGCCGTCTTCAACCACTGTAGTGGCTTGTGGTCGGTCTCGATGTGAAATGGCTGGCCTAGCAGATACGGTCTCCACTTATCTACTGCCCACACGATCGCTAGACACTCCTTCTCGATGGTCGAGTACTTCTGTTCCGTTGGTGTCAAAACGCGGCTGGCATATTCCACTACGCCGTCATCCTGCCGAAGTACTGCACCAATGCCAAAATCACTGGCATCTGTGGCCACTGTGAACTGTTTTCCACGGACCGGAAGTCTCAATGTCATCTGCTTTGCGTTTAATAGCTGATTGATCCGATCAAAGGTTTTCTGAGCTTCCTCTGTCCATATAAATTTTCCACTGCTTAGTAGTTTATATAGTGGTGCGGCGATCTCATTAAAGTTCTTTATAAAGCGGCTGTAGAATGCTGCTCTTCCTATAAACTGCCTGAGTTTCCTTTTCGAAGTGGGTGCCGTTATGTTCTGGATCGTCAAAATTTTCTCGGGTAAAGGCTTCATTTCACCATCTCCTACTTTATACCCCAGCAGTGTGACATTACATTTGGCTATCTGTGACTTCTTCTTATTGATGCGCAACCCAAATTCCTCGATTCGTTTGAGTACTGCTTCTAGATGTCTTGCATGGTCTCTCTCTGTTTTACTGTAAACCACCAAATCGTCCCCGTACACCTCCACATTCTCAAGATTTCGTAACAATAAGTTCATTAATCTTCTAAATGTGAATGGCGCTCTTGCCAGCCCAAATGGTATTCTTCTAAACTGGTACTGTTTGTGACCCACAGTGAAAGCTGTCTTGTACCTGTCATCCGCTTTTATCGGTAGCTGCCAATACCCTGACCTGAGGTCCAGTACAGTAAACAACTCTGCTTGTTGTAAACGATCCAGGGTTTCGGCTACACTTGGCATTGGGCATGGCTTCAACTCAGTTATGGTGTTTAGCTCTCTGAAATCGAAGCAGAATCTGTATTTTCCATTGGATTTCTTTACTAGCAGCACAGGTGAGTTGTAACGGCTATCAGCCTCTTCGATTATTCCGTCCCGCAACATCTCTTCCACTTGACGATTTACTTCGGTCTCTAGATGAACTGGTATTCGGCGTGTGTGGAACGTTGTCTTCTTACGACTGTTTACGGGGATTTCATGCGTCACCTTATCACAATAACCATAGGCCTATCCCTCGTCGGTGAACAGACTTCCGTACTTTGCTATTACCTTATTGATATTTTCTATGTTCACTTGCGGTAGGATCGCGGCTTGTGTCTTAGCTATCTGGCTGTTCTCATGTACGCTAAAATGCCCGTACTTAGTATTTACTGTCTTGTTCTTTGTGTCGATTACCGCCTCCACCTCTCTAAGAAAGTCTGCCCCCAGTATTGTTTGCTGTATGTCTTTAGTTACTACAAATGGATATCGTACGACGCGATCTCCGACTTCGACACAACAGTCTGACACTCCTAAAATTTCCAGTGCATGCCCGCTCACTGTTTGTACTGCAAGTGAACACGCCCTGATCTCCCGACACAATCCTATATCTATTAAGGATATAGCCGCGCCTGTATCAACTAGACAAACCAGTACTCTTTCATTTATACGAACTCTTGTATACAACGCACCCTTGTTAACCAACCCCACAACCCGGAAAGACGTTTCAAAAAGAGAAGGCTGTGTATAACGTTTAACATGTCTAAATCGTCGATTCCCCGGGCAGTTTCTTCTGTAATGTCCAAACTCTCCACACTGAAAGCACCTACTTCCCCTTTCCGCACGGATTCGCACCGCCGTGACTTTCTCCTCCAGCTCGGCGATCCGTTTCTCCATAGGCGCCGTTCTGCTGTCTTCGGTTAACGAAGATACCGAAGTGCTCACTAGCTGTCTGCACATTCGAGCCATCTCCATCACGTTCAATGGCTGCACGGCATGCGCCAGTCGAAGCTGTCTCGCTACGTCACCAGGGACACACTCCAAGAACTGGGATGTCAGGAGCTGCTGTCTCGATTCGTCGTCCAACGATGGCAACCCACGACGCAGCAAACTCGTCAGAGTGGTGGCCAACACCGACGGATCGCCATCCGGGGCCAAACGCACGGCCCTGAACTTCTGCAACGCCAACTCCCTGTCCGCTGGACTGTCGAATTCAGACACCAACCTGGCCACCACTTCCTCCCACGTAGCCCCGCCGTCAGCCAGCACCACGTCGTCGAGCACCGCCTTCGCACGACCCCGCAGCAGGGTACCGAGGACCGTCACCTTCGCCTTCTGTCCTCGGACGCCAACTAGCTCTGCGACGGCTTCGAATTGTCGAAGGAATGCCCCGACGTCTCCGTCCTCGAACTCCTGTGGCCACGGAATCTTCATCTCGTACCGAGGCAGCGACACCAATTGTGAAGAACAACAATTGGGTAAGCAATATTTATTTGGCGAAAACAGAGTAGGTCATAAAATAATACATACCATACTTTCAAGCATTAATTTGCACATCCTCTGCGTTGTCTGCACTGTATCGTTTCTCAGCCTGCTTCTCTTAGTTGTTCTCGATTGTCCTCTGTGTTTCAATCATGTTTCACTTCTTGTCCTCTCGCAACTCGTCTTGTCTGCTGTTTACTGATTCTTCCCAATTTACTTTGACGTTCTTCTACCTCCTACTTATTGATGACTTATAAGTAGTATCCACCACAATGGAACCTACTGGCACAAAACTATTGACTTCTCTTCTACGCCCAAGTTCCAAGTACTCTTGATCTTATCCTGCATCTGAACACGCTCAATACTCCACTCTGCAAATTCTTAACCGTTTTTTGGAATTGTAACGCAGTGGTCATGGAGCGCGCGGTTCTTATTCATATAAGCACCAGGATACAATATAAATATTTGGTGTCCTAATAGTTAAAACTTCGTGGCAGTTGATTTGATTCTCAATTCAAATCTTTATATGTTGTGAATGTCCTGACATTGACAATTTGTAATACTATTTGTATGTATGTAAACTTATCATTGTGACCATGCCTGTAAACTGCATGCTCTCATGTACAAAGTGAGAATAAAACTATTATTATTATTAGATACAATGAAAACGAAGATATTTTTCACCCTAGGTCTCTTTTCTTTGTATAAATCTTTGCCAGGTTCAATCATTTCTTCAAGAGATTCTTATGTCCAGGAAACAGAATGTGCTGTCTTTTCAGATTCCACTGCGAATTCGACGTCAGAGTGAGCTTTATTAAAAGTTCCTAGTATTTTGTTTGCATGATATATAATCGAATTCGAAAAAAACATATCGTCGAGGCGTTTTCTGTGTGGTACTGTTTTATTTATGGCAGGTAATAACTTTGTTCTTTCTAAATTTGACAAATATATTTGCAAGAACCAACCCATAGCTACACCATCCGTTTGACAATTTGGTTTCTTGTTGAATTAAAGATGAACTATTTTTATGCATATTTTTAATAGCTGTTTCAACTGTATTTTCGGTATGGATATGTGCTCTGAATACGGGCTAATTATACCAAGTGTTTCTCTTAATATATGTGAATAGTGATGTTATATTGTATGAGACCAAAAATTTGTTCGAAATATTTAGTTGGCCTATATCTATCGCACTTTTATATAATCCTTGGTAAACGACACATCCATTAAATTGACAACGGTATCAAAACGTTATACTAATTACAATTAATTGCCTGGATGTAAGTGAAGAGAATGTAACGAAATACAATGAATGCAATGTACTTTGAAAATATAGTCGTTCTTGGTATATTTAAACTAGTGAATTATTTTATTTGGAATCTGTTTTCACTGACGACACAGTATTAATGTGCCTTGTATGTATTTACATACTCTTAGACCTGCTCTGAAGAGCCATTATAACCTAAACGCCGAGTGAGGTAGTCACCAGGTGTTGTGGCTTGGCCATAAAGTTGAGAAGTTATATTAGTTCACTAGACTTCACAGAACATCGAGACTGATAAATTAAGAATAGGAAAGCGAGTCAACAATGTCAATTGTATTATAGTTCTATTAAAACATGACTGTAAAATCAACATTCGCGTCCACTTATTTAGGATTTAAAACAATATTATTTTGAGTAAATTACCTCTTACATCCGAATCATTTCTTCACATTAGGATTGCATTTTTTCCTGTCTTTGCAATGTTTAATAGTACATGACAGTGCAGTAAGGTCGTTGGCTTTTCTTCGTAGCGTTGTTTAAGTTATCACAGTAAAAACATACTTCTATTAATTGTTTCTAGGTAGCATGAATCCGAAAAACCACCGGGGTTCGAAAATTGAACACTGTAATCTGTAGTAGACGTGTTTAAGACCTTTAGTATTTATGTAGTATTACCAAACAAATAATATCTACTTTATTACTTCAATTTATTCATCACAACTGATAGGTACCTGGCCTCTCAGGATCAATTATATCTACTTATTACTTACTAGAACTGAATGTTGGAACATTGATCAAGGCAAGGAACATACAACTGTGTGAATTATCAACATGGAGGGAATCCATGATCGTTCTCTATAATGCAAAACATGAATTTCTTATCTCTATTACAATTCATGAATACCAAACTGCATAAAACAAGGTAGGCGTGTTAAGACTCATTTAAATCATTGTATGCTGTCCTTATGAACGTATTGTTCTTCCTCAATGATTGTACATTTAGTTAGCGTCAAGAGTAATCGATCAGACCATTCACTTTGGCCTGTGCAAGTCAACAATCCTCAAAGCCAATTCTAGAAACCAGTAATCGAAGCTTTTTAGTTCTGTTCTATCTAATTAATTCTTTCTTAATGTTATTTCTATAAACTGACACATCTAGTCTACGCGTGTGGTGATTGGTTACTGAGATCGTAGTTAGATAAATGACGAATCACAATTGTATGGATAGATAGCTATGACTTACATATTTGCTTTTTCATTTAGCATATGTGATTCGTCACTTGGTATCGCTGCAATATATGCTTTGTGCCTAACCATTCTATTTACTGATCATTCTGTCTGAGTAATGGATTAAGGTAAGGCTGAGAGTAGCTGTCGATATTGTACCGCGGGTGAATCTATAGGACCGGCCATCCCTATATTAAAATATAACATAAATATTACCTTACATTTTCAATCTTATTAAAAATCAAAGGAAAACAAGCCGCTGCATTAGTGTGCACTTTGGTAACTTCCAAAGTAAAAAATAAACGACTATTATGTACTCTGATATTTAAAATGACTCTAACCGATACTAATAAGTAATAAAAGTTACCTTTAAGCAAATTCGGCTATTTTTCCTTAAAAGAATAAGCGTATAATTAGAAAACCTAGATGGTGAATCTGGTTTAATATATATAATTTGTGCTAAATGAAGCACAAGAAAATAATATTTAAGAGAAACTTAGTTACCTCTTTAAATCTTTTATTTTAAAGAACAGCTACGCTACAGAAAATTTCAAGAAAGACAAACAATACAACGAATACATGTAACTGTTGCGACGGCCCCCAGAAACCCCGACAAAGCCTGCAGAACCCTTAAAGGGGCCGGAAATATCCTATCTAATTAGTGAACAACAGAACTTTCCAGAACATCAACACGGCGTGTTCTGATTCGGTAATAGTTGAAACTTCTTAGTCTGGAGTCGACAGATTATAATTATGATTTTATTGTTTCAGAAAACTAGAACTACACGAATATTTTGTGCCTACCTTACTCTCTTACTGAAGTAAAGATTCCCGCCTACTTATCTTCTGAATTGCGACTAGGAGGGTTCAGGGCGTTTGCATGCTGAAGCTGTCCGCGGTTAGTCAAGCTATCAAGCGCGAACTATAACAGTAACAGAATATTCTCTTTTTACATCATTGACATAAAAACAATTCTCAGTATATATCTCAGATACTATTATAAACATATATTTAGTATTCAATGTAAAATACAGAAATCCTGAACGATAGTATGGAATACATATATAAATTTATAAAAGAGAATAAAACTTATTGTGTAAATTATATGAAATAGATTAAAGAGATTGCATAAATTGTCGTCGTGTTCCTCGGTGTAAGCAATCTTGTCACCAGAAAATAGGAATTTTCCTTCGAACAAAAAGAATAACTTTGTGTATGAACTATATATATATATATATATATATATATATATATATATATATATATATATATATATATATAGCCTTGTTATTCTGTTTTTATTTGATTTCCAGAAACTGAAGATTAAAAGCAAAATTTTCTTTATATAAATTGAAAATGAAGGATAGACGCTTTTAACAATAATATTTGTTGATAAAAAACTTTAATTCACGATAAAATAAGTAAAAACAAGAAAACATAATAAAACAATACAAAAGGAAGTGAAAAGATGAAACAATGAATAAGAAGAATGAGAAATGAAAAAGTTAACAACGACAACTACCAGGATTAAAACAAAAATAAATACACGAATAGATATTCGGATATGAATAAGTAAGGATTAGCATTACTTACGTGCGTGAAAGTGCTGTATAACAACATATATAGAACTACATACATACAATCAGTTTAAAGAAAATTAAAAATTCAATCTGTACAGTTTTATAAACAGACGGTTAATTACCCAAATTAAATTTTGCATGATTAATGCAGTTGTATGTGAATATATATGTATTCTGTTTTAGTGGGAAAAAACCTATGAGCAAAAAAGGTGATGAAAAAGATATACTGCAAGTACAAAGACTAAATACGAAGCATTATTATTCTCAAGTGTCAAAACCATTCCCAGCAGTTACAATAGACAATTTTTGTTTGAAACAAACATAGAACAATAATATCATACCAATATAAACAAACCAATTAAGATAAAAAAGTAAAGCACAGGCAGTGCCTTTTAACAGAAGAAAATGCATGAAGAAAACAAAAGAGATCATAGATAGGTAAGTAAAATCCTAAGGGATCCTAAACAAACTTGAAAGAACTTGTATACATGTAGTCGGTTATAAAAGATGAGATGAAAAACGAGGTGAGGAAAAAACTGATGACTCTATTCGCATAACATACATTGTCCACATTAAGTCAATAGTTCTTCTATGACATGGAGTCCGTATGCTGTAAATACACGGCGAAATCGCTAGCCGTAGTATAAATAGCAAACTGCAAACAGAGGTGAAAAATAAAGAAAAGGAAATGACTGTCAGTGAAGTTGTAATAATACATAGTAACATCGAATTGAAATATTCGGCTTAGAAATAAAACAATAATGACAAATAATAAACCTGGAGCAAAGCATTTTCTGATTTCAGGTTACACAATCTAAAATCCAAAACATAGTTGCACAAAGCTCAACTTATAAGATAACATTACTACAAGTAGTTTGTTAGGAATATGTGAATTTTTTTAGCTTACATCAAGGAAAAAACTACTAGAAACCAGGACACACAAGACAACTGTTTTGTACTAGTATGGGGTTCCTCAGAAACACTCACTCGCCATGCTGTCAAGAGCTGAGTCGAGGACCTTCAAAAGTCACAACGAAAAATGGTAATTATGGACTAACAAGTGACCAATTCTGAGAGATAATTTCCTGAAGTACCAGCGAGTAATCATGACCACTGGAGTTCATTTATGTCGGAAAAGAGGCGACTATCTTCCAACAGCAATAAATGGCAATAGCTCAAAGTTGCAAACTTATTGAATTCAGGTATGTAAACAAATAAATAGTAACTTTGTAATCTAAAGTTTAGAGTGTAATGGACTGTTGAGAAGTGCCATACTAAAATGAAACAACTTTCCTGTGCTTCATTGTTTTCAATCGTTATTTAGCAACAGTCAGTTCATGATGCTGAGTACAAAAATCTAATGATAGATGCTAGTAACTGAAATCTTTTCAGCATCTGTATAATAATTTTATAGCTTGAATTACAAAGATTATATGTTGTCGTCTAAAATTCATCCAGACAGAATTCTTTATGATTTACAGCCTAAATAGTAGGACGTAGGTTGTAATAATTACACGGCCATTCGCAACAATAATATAAAATATACATTGGCAATAATTACAATTTAAATAATCGAAAATTACAGTTTGTTACTCTCTTCTAAGTGATACTACTGATGAATTTTAACTCGATACAGAATTTATGAAACTGGTTGATGGATCTTTTATATGAAACCGCCTGGATTACAGCAGAACGCAGAATTTTAGTTCAGCTTCATTTCCGACTCATCAGTCAGATGTACTTGGATCCCAGTGTTGATGTTCACACAAAGAGTCGAACCAAGAACATTATACTTTAAATACCAGATTGTTTTGATAATGCCTTAAGTTTTGGAGAACTTAGATTGCGGCTGGTAGTGAAGAGGTACTGTTCAAATGTAATCCTTATACAACAACAACAATAACAAAGTAAAATTAAAATTAATACATCTAAACTTCGCTTCATCGAATTAACATCTTAAGCTTGAACAGTACGTAGTTGAAATCTTAGTGGTATTATATGTAGTTCAAAATAACTGATTTGGGAGGTGAGACTAAGCATATATATATATATATATGTCAGTTTAACGTCAAAAACATTAACTACAAGTAAAACAAGAGAAAAAAAAGCTACGTCCAATCAATAACACAAAACACCTACGCAACACATACTTTACATTTAATAAAGTATTTCTACAACAATCGTTTTTCGTCTTGGTTTAGTTTAACAATTTATCAGACAGTTGAGCTATTTCTATGTGGAAATATATGTTTGCATGTGATACGCAAGCACAATATAACGTTTTGAACAGAAGTTATGGTTTAATAATCAAGTCACACACTATGAAAAATAGCATGACGTACTACAATATCAATCATGACAACACATGAGAATGGAATATCGTAAGAAAATTATTATATCAAGAGGTTAACTATATGGATAAGTGTTTAATACACAATTCGTTTATAGTGAGTACTGTTGCTTATATAATATTTACATATAATAAAAAGGATTAATTAAATTCCACATACATAGTCATATTGCAACTATTTGTGTGTGTGTGTTGAGTAATGGTTCAGTAGTTGAAACACTTCCTTTTCAATTGGTAGGTCGAAGGTTGGAATTCCGTCCCATCTACTTAGGTTTCAACAGCCAGGTGGTATTGATGATCCTCATATAACTAAAGTGTAGTTAAGAGCTAAGTATAAGCGTGTGTGTGTGTGTGTAAGCACAATAACTAATGATAATAACCAAGTAAGGGAAGTGCAAAATAAAGGCAAAATATACTAACCCCATCAATGTTTGAGTCAGCAAACAAACAATAAAAACCTGAAATCAATCATACCACGTAAGGGAGAAAGTCACAACAATAAGATAGATTAAGATAAAAAAGTGATAAGATGAGAAAAACTAAACAGATGAAATCAAGACTGGAGTTATCCATAATATTTTCAATGTTTATTGAGCATGGGATGATTAGTACCTTTTGTTATTTTTCCATTTATTTAGTGGATGTGCGCTGTATGTTGGATTTAACGTTTCATTAAAGATTTCATTTTGAGCATCAAAAAGGTTAGCTTAGACTGTTGGCTACGAACATTTTCAATGTAAAGAAGCTGAGCACGTAACATAATTACATTAATATGCAGCACACATTCATTAAAGTGTTGAATTTAACACAACTATTGAGGACTGAAATCGTTAAAGATTGATTTATTCAAACTTAGAAGCAGTGATACATAATTCAAGCTAAATAATTTTCTGGATTATTATGTTTCTTGAATACTGGTTAACAATGGACTGTATATAACGAGCATATCGACGTGTTCAGAAATGATCCATTTCAATTTCTGTACACATTAAATACGTGTACACGAGAGTAGTTCATTTATAGCAAAATTGAATTACTTACTTGAACATCGCTTCGCTGATTATGACGATGTATCACCATTTGTACAATCCATCGATCCAATCGAACTACTATGATGAAATGATGGGAGAATGGGAGGAGGAAGATCAATGAATGTTTTATTAATGTTAATATTTTTACTGCTACTACCACTGTAACTACTGCTATGAGCATGACAGGCATTATTATTCGTGACTATATGAAAATTAGGACTTTCCTTCTTTGAAACTGATCGAACCACAACACCTGGATAATTATTATTGCCATTACTACCAACTAAACAGTCTGTGCAATCTTCATTTTGATATCTTGTTAAGCCAAGCGTAAAACTTCGACTCATTTGTTGCCCATGAAAGTTGTTTGTTTCTGATGACGGTGATGTTGCAGGTATTGATGATTCTGTTGAAGTTAGTGTATTACTAGCAGTACTATTATTATTATTATTATTATTATTATTATTATTATTATTATTATTATTATTATTATTATTATTATTATTAACTAAAGTTGGACGTAGTGAATAAGACATTAATGTTGGAATATACGACTGATGTGATAATGATGAATGTTCATTATTATTATTGACAGATGAATTCTCTATAGTACGTGATTGATGCGATCTCAGTGAATCTTGAACACAGACTGAAGATTTTGACCGAGCGTGAGAAATCTGATGATCGGATGATGGTGTTAAATTGACAAACCGTATTGGAATAGCTAAATTGGTGCTTGGGGTTGACGAAATACTTGGTGATTGATCTAAATACATTAAAAAAGAATTTAATCACTAAACAGACCTTGTCATAATAAATGACTTAATTAGGTTAAATGGCATGACAACAATGCCCTCCATAAGCTAGCAACGCTTAAGATAAGTAGAATCTTACTTATGGAAATGCTTTCGCATTACTGTATCTAGTATATTATTTTATAAGGAAATCATATTTATTATTCGCTGACTTTAAAATGCTACAGATTACCATAGAAAAAGTAAAAGAGCAGACTTAATGACTAGTAACTTCTGGAAAAAACTGGTAGACAGAATGCTACCAAGCGCCAGCTGACAATAAGTCTATGTCAAACCAAATATCCTGTCAAATAACTTCAACCACTTAGTATCAATAACATAGAACAAATAACGAAAAATCACAACGCAACATGGTCGATAAATTCAACCAGTACTAAGGGATATTTACCATTACTTGGTGCCAGGTCAAAGTAAATATCTCAGTTCTACGATAGGTTAGTCGCTGCCTGTGAAGCTTGATGATGCCAATTCAAGTCTTACAAACGGCACCACTTTCATTGAGAACCCAGACAAACCTTGCTACTGAGTGTCAGCTAACACGAAACCTATATTAAGCAGTGTTTCTGCTGACAATCTCCAAATCATCTAATAGTAGAACATAAAACTTCTTTAATGAGAATTGATCAAACCATAATAATAATAAATAAACAATAACTTAGAAACCCACATTCATGCACAGAAATACTACGAGAAGTTGTTACTGTTGACGATGTCAATGTTGTAGGTTGTACTGATGTAGTTAGTAGACCTTGGTTGATAGGTTTACGAGTAGTTACATTTGGTGTTGAAGAGATAGACTTTAACGTTTTCATAGTTAATAGTAAATATTCCATCCATTGTTCTTTATCTTGCACTGTACTTGCACGCAATAAACAAACGCCAACAGCTCTAGCGCATTGAGGAAGAGGATAATCATTATTCTCTAAATGACAAGCATGCAATTTAATCTATAATACAGTACAGATAGAAGAAAAGAAAAGAACGAAATTGAAACGAACTTGTGAAAGAAACAGACCAAAAAATTACCATGACAACTAACATGTATTCATACGCTTATGTTCGGATTAAATTAATATGAAGAATTGACCAGTAGTTGCGTTTATGGACTATAAACATAGATTTCATCGAATGATTACTGAGTAGTGACCAATCAGTCAAACTGATAGATAGGATTCGATAAGCACCAAAAGGTTAGACAAACATGACATTGATTACTACTCAGTGACCAATTCCTAGTCAATAACTCAGCCATAAGAGTGGTTAGCCATGGCCTGAATAGTTTATTATCAAGGTATCGAACTATCAGTCAATTAGGTATGTAAAATTTACAACCTGGTGCATTCGTACATCCGTACAAGTTATCATACTCCATTAGAAAAGCAAGATAAATACTAAAGTAGTAGAAGTAGTAATAACATCCCTGGAATCCATAAAAGATGGACATAGAAAATATGATACGAGAATAAAGAATTAATTTGAGGAAAGGTATAAATAATTATAAGCTCAGGATCTGAGGCAAAGAAAAGAGTGAACGCATTTGCTCCACTGCCATCCAGACTCCCTAATCACTGGTTACGACAGTCATGCGAACCCCGACAAAATTGTCTTCATCTACTAGTACGGTTCAGATCAATAATCAGTGACTTCATCAACCTATACCACGTTTAGATTTGGTCGCTCATAGCGTTCCTTTAACACTTCTATAATGCCAATCAGGATTGCGTATCGAGTTAGGAAATACATTTTCCAATCATTTCAATCCATGAATATCAGATTATGAAGCTGGGTAACGCGAGTTCGAATCATACAATGACACGTTAGTTGTAAGTGTGCCTTGACGATTAGTGACAGCTAGCCGAATCCTAAATCAAAATTGTACAGCCAATCGCCACAGAAATAATTAACTTGTGATTGCGAAAGTACAATAACGTGTATTATATTATGCACTACGTATATTATGCAAACAGTCAAGATTTTACTAATTTAAAAAACAACAGTGCAAAAATATAAAAACAAAGTGTTTAAACCATCACTGAACAATTTTACTTGAAGAACAATTAATCTTAATCCTTGATGAGCAACAATAGTTTCTAAACTATTAACGCTGATAGGTATACATAACTAATTTTGGGGGGACGTTTTCAATCAATCATTCCCTGTTACCCCATGTGGAGCATAGGCTGAAGACCAGCATTCTCCAATCAACTCTGTTCTCGAATCTCCTTTCCAGTTCTTCTTAAGCGCTGTTCATTCATTTTGTCTGCCTTCAATTACCGGCACAATGTGTTCTTTGGTCTTCAAGATTCCAAGTTAGTGCTTGTTATGTGATGAAGTTTGGTGATTTCATCAATGTGTGTAGTATCCACTATATATAAATTCATTTCGCCGTTGTTATAACGGATACAGTAAAGGATTACTAGTTTCAATGTTTCCTTTCTTAAGTAACTGATTATCATATGACAATTCACACAGTATTTTAATGAAATATTTTGTTGATCAATAATACTAGTAAAAAATCAGGGAGCAATAGACAGATAACTGATCGAAGTATGCATCCTACTACTGGATGATTAGGTGCTCATTGCTAGACCTGATGTTTCTGGGTTGGATCCATATGGGACTGTAGATGTTCGCTTTTAAGGAATTCTATGCTAGTTCGAAATAGCTTTATAAGGCTATTTGGTTTTTGATGACACCCAGTCGAGATCAATTTATGACGAATACTATCGATAAATAAAAACCAATCTCCACGAAATCACTTAAATATAAGTAACTGTTTAAACTTTTTAGTATATATTCATATATTTAGTTTACTGGTTAGTGGTTTTGCCTTTTGATTTTAAAGTTTGAAATTTTGGTTCGATGAACTAATAGTGCTACAACCACAACCATTTCTGTAATTTACTATAATTATTAGTGAAATCATTACACGTTTACCTGGCAATCTGTACATTGGTAAGATACAGGAGGATGAAAAACACCGGAGCATGAATTTTGGCAAAGATCACAAGTTGCATATGATCTGAAGAGAATACGCTGTAAAACATGTCCTTTCGTGTAAATTGTACTTGACTCTACAATATGCGGTGATTCTGTCGATGGGAGAATTTGCTTGATGCTCAATAGTTGAATTTTCAACATGATTCAGACGTTTATTAGACGCGTTTGACACAGAGTGTGCATGAGAACTAGATGCGGAGTCAGTTCGTACAATACGACGTGAATTTGACGGATGAGGGCTAGAGGTAGAAAACAGAGCAGTTGATCCGAAACTTGACTTACGCAGTTGAGACGTAGAATCACCTAAAAATTCATAAAAATAAACATCTTCATACACATGCACAATTATGATTATCTAAATAGCTTACAAAAGCATGAATACCTTCACAGAAATGTTTATTGTAAAGTGAATATCAAGTTGTGGAGATAAATTCGAAAAATTCATATGAACAAATACAATATTGTATGTTGAATATTATTAACAAATAATACAAGTTTAAAAATGTCTAATCCGTTTGTTTAAAATAAACTGTACATATGTAGATGTGTATACGTCATTTAAAACTCATGTGTGAAGTCTACTGACCTTTTGACTATTCTAGTCAAAGTACATGAAGTGGAGTTTGAACCAGTAACTGAATGTATCACAATTCAACATACATGATAGGAATATTATTATTTCATAGTGAAACGTAAGTGTTATAAAGAACCGTTACTGTTGTGACTAGTGATAGAAAATCTAACACACATTCAACTTAATAAACATAACCCTGTTCATACAAGAAAAATATAGAAAGTACTAAATTTTCTGTAATATTGATTGTTTTCATCACGCAAGACGAGTGTGGTGAACTAGTGAAAAAAGATGAAGATGGCGATCAATCAGGTCACCAGTAAGAGAGTTATATCTCACTGATGCTATTAGATAATGATTGTACTATCTAAAAGAAAATTAACTTCGGTTAGAATGGATAACGGAGTTTTAATTCAGTGGTTTTCGGTTATTGAACCCATGTTAGTGTTTGGAGATTCCGGGTTCAATCTCATTTAGAATCGTAAACGCACTGTTGAAGAATCCTAAGCAGTAGTTCACTGTTCCTCAACTTTTATCGACATACACGTATGATGAAAGATATATTTTGAAAGTCTCAAAATTACTTCCTAGCAACTCGAAGAAAGTATGTAGAAATAAAATGGTATTCGTTAACTGAGGGTGAAAAACAATTTTTCAAAGATTTTGAAACAATACTCCGATGATTAGCTATTTAACAAATTTAACAGATAATTCTTTAATATGAAGTTCCGTTCGGGCATACTTGTGTTCGTCTATTTGTCTACCGAGTAATTCATTATTTTCAACATAGAATAATACAAATAAATTTTATCAACTACTGCTTGATTTTTAACATGTACAATAAAGCAGTTAATATTTGGAAGTTATGGTAACATTTTTCCGCTTTGACACCAATGATGTTAACAATGACTAATCGGTAGGATTAACAACTTTTGTTTGTATTATATGTGAAAATAGACACTTCACATACATTTATACATAAATAGATTTCATAAACATTCCAACGTTTATGTCTGAGTGATATAGGCACATCAAAGAAGTGACTACTAAAATATACCGACTAATAGCTTTAGTTGCATAATTTTTGGAAAACTATGAAATGAATCATTTACTAAAATGTGCGTAAGTATATAACATTAGAGTTATACTAATAAAATCTAGTAAGTATACTCAACAAAACTTTGAATCTAAGTCTTCAATTAACATCTATAACAGATATAATACTTATCTTGAAGTAAATAGTACTATTTACTAAATAGTACGTACTAAATAGCACAATTTCTTATGCCAAACAAGTGAGTATCTTATGCTATACTTTCCAACCTTATTTTGTCGTCCGTAATCCTCGATGTCAACCCCAGATTAATTATTTATTAATTACATATTGTTTGAAAATCCACACATGACTAACAAAAGAGATAGGAAAGAATAATAGTTTTTCTTAGATAAATTATCATCATGTTCCATACTCATGAATTCAGTTCCGAAGTGAGTAACTAAGTTTATTATTTAAGAAACTGGTATTGTTATCAAAGTAAAATATTTATATACTGAATAGTGGCAAGATGAAGAACATGTAATAGCTTTTAAGTAAATTTCATTGGCAACATGTAATCATGGTCAAATATTTTGTAAATACACAAGATTTATTCATTATTAGTAACTCAAATAAGTTAACGAGATTGTTCTGTTAAATTACATGGATCACATGTTAAAGTGATATGTTTCCAAGTAAAGCTGTGGTTTAGTGGTTAGGAAGTTCGACCTCCAAACGTTACGTCTGGAGTTCTAGTCCTGTATTGGTTTAAGAAGTCAAGTACATGAATCTGCACAAGGATAACATGCTATAATCATTAGTCTTTAGAGCTGCTTACATTCTACTGGTGAAGCAGTCATCAAGCTGCTTTATTTAACACAGTAGCCGGAAACAATTGCAGTTTGGTAAAAACTGCGAAGTGAATGCTTTATGCTTATTAAAACACTTGCAATAAGACCTACCTACTAATAATACATACTTCCTTAAAAATTCATTTATATCTACACATATAAATAAGACGGTGAATATGTAATGTGTTCTTATCGTTAAAATCAAATAATCAGATCATTAGAACCAGTGAAGTAGATTTCGCTTAAAATTTTAGATAGGACGGTTCATGAAAGATACAAAATAATACTATTTTTAAAATTAAGAAAATGAAGTGAATGTATTTGTGTTACTATATTCTAGTTAAATATATATTATTGATACTTATGATCAAAATTGTCGAAAAAACGTCTGCCTTTCGTGTTATTCATACAACTAGTGCTGATAACGATGACTTGGTCATTCTATAAGTAATGATGTAAAGCATCAACAATTGAATATTTTCGACCATATATGTTTGTTCGTATCTTCATAACCTAATGATGCTCAGCATACTCTGATTTTACTAAGAGATCACCGTCTGTTTTACCAGTACCACAAATGATAACATTTGACAAATCTAAAAATATCCTTTCATATTAGATATAAGATTTCTTTAGCCAAATTATCCACTAAAAGTGATTAGATTCATGTAATAAATTCCAATATGTGGCACTATAAAATAATCATAAGAAACATCTACCCAAAAACTAACTACAAATATAAAAAAAAACGTCATAACTATCAGCAAAGTAATTTATAAACGAATATATAAGCTGTGCAATGTTTAAGCAGATTGTGGTAGAACTTGATGAACACGCAAGTGGTTAGGTTTTGGCACAAAGGCATAATGGATATAAAGATCCCCAACACACATGATGTACTTATGTATTCAAACCATGTATTGGCTTTATTTACAAGTCAAAGGTCAGTTCGCCAACATTGGATGAGGTATGCTAGGTAACTGTAAACTACCTGCATGAGTGAAAACTATATAGTATATCACACGATATTCTGTTAGATACTTTTGAGATCAGACAATAGTTTAGACTGTTCGTAAGAACAAAAGAAGGTAGAAACTAAGTCTTCTTTATCAAAAAGGATGACGGATAATAAGCACAAACCAGCAAGCCTTATGTAAATGAACTCTAATAACAGATTTTACGAATCTGCTCACAGGAGTGGTGCTAGCAGGATATAACCTTGACTAATGCATACTCAAGTCAATTGTTAATTAGTCCATTTCAACCGATTAGCTCGAGTAGCCGCGACGACGTAAGAAATTTCTCCCGTAAATCTTACATAAAGTCTACAGTTTTTTTCATTTCTAGGCTCCGTTATTATTATTGTTGGGGCATGCTTTGTTCTGGTCTGGTATCAAGTCATAGAAATTATAATGTCGTAAAACACTAACAAGGAAAGTAACAACCGTAATACTCACACAATGATTACAGCATTCTAGTCTAAGTGATAACTGACAAGTACTTGAAAGATGTTATTTTCTAAAAAATAAAAAGCATTTTAAGTGCATATTTTTAAAGAAAAAAAAAGTTTCCAGAAAAACAAAGTAGTTTCCTACTAGTTTTACATTGTATGCATGATGAATAAAGAAATATAAGGAATTTCATATGCGTTTTAATTTAACCTGTTAGGGAATGATGGAAACTAAATTAAATCATTAGTATTCGCATGACAGGAAAATAAACGTCCAAAAGCATAACTAATTTACCTGGAGGACTTGTATGTGACACTTTGCCGATGTTACTCACTACATTACCACTTGAAGATTGCTTCATACAACCAATGTATGTGATATTATTATTATTGTTACTAATAATATGGTTACTACTATTACTCAAGTATTGACGATCATAAATAATTTGAAAAACTCGAGGTAAATCTTCCACACGCTCATGGCATATATCACATGAATTCACTGAGCGTATGTGGATATAATGCATTCAATGGCATTTCTAAACGTATATTTAAATTATTTATATTTGAATTGATTGTGGATGCAACAAAATTTGAAACGACCAAATATTTATTTTGTAATTCATGTACACGTTTACATAAATCACTTGGTATATCCCATAGCATAAGATGAGTTCGTGACAGCTGAAAGTAGATGAATTGTAAATGAAAAGAAGAAATTAGCATGTAATAATTTACAACTCAGAATTAAAGAAAAATAATTATAAAGAAATGGCAGTACGTGTAATTTGATAACTGTAAGCATAGTGTAAAATTAGACTTTAGTAAGTAGAGTGAATTTAAATATATATTCGGAAAGTTGTTGGATGTAAGTAATTTAACTGATGAACTGTATCTCTGTTGGGGATGTTAGATCCCCAAAACTCACTTGGCAAACCTGTTATTTTTGTGATTTTATTGTGTAAATTTGAATTTCCTGTTTTCGCGCCAAAAATTCCCCTTCTCACCTTCAGTTCGTGTTTTCCACTTGGTAAGACGCTAAATCTTATTGGTTCGTTGTTTATTTTAGTACGCTATTTGTAACATTCCAAGGACGCTCTCTATTTTTGTATATATACGCATGAGTTGTGTGTGATGATGTCGTCTGACAGGCTGCCTGTGGAATAAACGCTTCTTGTCGTCTTTGGACTTCTTACTCTAGTTAGCTGGGCTGGGGGCGCTGCGGAATAGCTTAGCTTCCTGTTACTGTGTCGCTGGTCTTACGTTCGTTTGCGGTTATCTCGGTGTCACCATAAACTCGCGAAACTTAGCAATCTCACAGACCTACTGATTGTCTACACCATATAATACATGGACACTACTCTTGTTATTACGACCAGCAATAGATTCACTTGTATTGCCAATTAATTATTGATGTAAACGTGCTATGTAAATGAAAAAGGTTGACATGAAACACTACATGACCTAGAATTTGTGCTAGCTAACACACGATAGCAAGATGCAACTGCAGTCCTAAAGTTACATACTTTTTTCACGGTATTCGAATCCAAGTCACCTAATTTTACACTCTAGGAAGTTTCCATTTGAACTATTAAGGTCACAGACTAGTCTGTTACAGTTCTAAATATAAGAATCTGGAAAATACGAACTCTTATAAATAAATAAAGCTACTTCGTAATTAATACAAAAGTGTTCTCGATTGTATAGAAATTGTGGAACAGCATATCCAGGTACCAAGCAAAACAGGCATAGAAAAACTAACTTCATGTACTAACAATCAGTTCCTACGGTAGGCATCTCTTTTTACCATGAAAACTACATCAAAGATTTTTATAACTTCAATGAAAAAAAACAAAATAGCAGACAGAATATACTGTCGATAACAATAAAACAAATTGCATTCATCACCTGTGCAAAGCATGATTCCCAATGAAGCTTATTTCGTTTTCCACGCTTTGGTCCAACTTCAAGGATGCCATAGAATTTAAAGTCAGGTTGCTAAAGGATCATCAATAGTAGGAGATGGAACTTCAGAAGAGTTACGAGAGTTGCTTACAGAACATGTACTGTTAGAAGTTGAAGGTTTTAAATTACTACTATTAATGTTATTAGTAGTGCTACTATATTTGCTGATAATAGGATACTTTGTACCAGATTCTTGTGAAACAGATGAATGGGGCTGAAAACGAAATAAATTACAAAAGTCACAGTTTTGATGGAGACAGGAAATGATAAAAATAAAAAAGCTGAAATAAATGCCAGCTATTCATATATACAAATTTCTTAAGTTCATTCCAACAATATAATTAGTTAGCTCATTTGCAAGGTACGGATTAATAGGCATGTAATCAAGCTACACTGAGTGTTAGTGCCAGTTATACTATCCGTCCATATCGAGGTAGGTTGAGCAAGGATTGACCGTGCGACCTAATGGCTGAAATTAAGATATCTTAACGATTGAAATAAAACTTTAATAATCCATGAGTTAAAAGTCGTAGTCTTTTGTCTAAACCATGAAAAAGGCGAGCATTACTGAAACAGTAGAATATAACATGTTAAAGTAAGGATAAAAAAATTAGAGTCACACTTGAATTATTTTAGTTATTGTCAGTTGATGCATAAGTATCTTCACTATTCAACAAAATAGGCAATTAGGCGCTGACAATAAATCATGCTGCAAAATAGCAATGAAGTTAGGTCGATTTATCCAGTTAAATCTGCCTGTAGCTCTTCCAGAGATACTGCCTGCCGAAAGCGTGGACAAAAGACGAATGTTTATCTTGGGGTTAGCATTCCCGTCCCGGAAAACAAAAGCTTACTAAAAAAAACGTTAACCAGATCAAACATACAAAAACATTTAAACTCTGCCCTGGGGGTGGAAGGAACGATTATGACGCCTCATAGTGAAAGCCGAGATTAGTCGGAAGTCATGAGGCCGATGCCCAGAATAACAACCACAGCAAAACTCTTATAGGTACATGGAATGTTTGGGAAATGTGAAAAACTGGAAAGAACAATCATATAGCTGCTAAAATGAAGAGATACAACTTGAAAGTGCACGTAATCAGCGAAGCCCATTGGATTTAAGCCGGACAGAAAACATTGGCTCCGGAAAAGAAGATAATGTACTCCAGACACAAGAATGAAAATGATTCCCGAACCCAAAGAGTTGCTCTGATGTTGTCTCAAAAAATTGAGCAATTCACATGTAGGATGTAAACCACATGAACTAAAAATCACCAAAGTATCTTTTAAAACAATGAAGAAGGGGATTACAATGAATATTATCCAATACTATGCACCCACCAGCGGTGGCAACGACGAGGACGAAAATCAGTTTTATGATAGGCTGCAATCAATTACAGTGAAGTGTCCAGCAAAGGATCTGATAATCCTGATGGGGGAGGACCTAAATGCCAAAGTAGGAATGGACAACACCAAATATGAAGACATCATGGGACGACAGGGACTGAGAGAAAGAAATGAGAATGGTGAAAGATTTACAAATCCATGTGTTTTCAATAAAATGATTATAGGTGGTACAATATTCCCTCACAAACGCATACACAAGGCTACATGGGTCTCACCGGATCATGCTACAGAGAATCAAATCGGTCATATATGCATCAATCAAAATTTCAGAAGATCAATGGAAGATGTGAGAACCAGGAGAGGAGCTGACTGACATGTCTGGAAGAAGACATGTGATTGGTTAATATCGTGTTACAGAAATATGAGTCAAAGGCTAAATCTTTATATATATATATATATATATATATATATATATATATATATATATATATATATATATATATAGTATATTATTGGTTATTGTTGTTGTAGTACATGCGTGTGAGTGACTAGTTGGCTTCTTGATAATTTAGTCAAATTATTGTGCCTGAGCAATAGCTTAAGGGAAGGCTGGGTGCTAGCTGAGGGACACAGCACTGCGGATAACAGAATTCATAATATCGGCCATCCCAGCTTCAGATACAACACTGACATAACTTCAGATCACCACCTGGTGGTTGCCAAAATGAAACTGAAGCAAAAGAAGCAATGGACAACCGGAGTAACAGTATTACAACGGTTCAATACAGCCTTTCTTCGAGATACTGACAAACTCAAGGAATTCAAAATAGCTCTCAACAACAGGTTCCAAGCCTTACAAGGTCTACTGAAAGAAGAAAACACTATGGAGGACAACTGGAAAAGAATCAAAGAAGCACTAACTTCAACGTGTCAGGAGGTTCTGGGCCGTAAGCAGAACCATTATAAGGAATGGATTCCCAATGAGACCCTGAGCAAAATTCAACAATGAAGGAACAAGAAGATAGAAATCAACAACAGCCGAACAAGAGCAGAGAAAATCAAGGCACAAAGTGAATACACAGAAGCAAATAAGCAAGTAAAGGAGAGCATTAGAGCCGACAAACGGAAATACATCGAAGGCCTTGCGAATGACAGAGAGAAAAGTTAAAAGAGAAGGAAATATGGAAACACAACGAAGAAACTGGCAGGCAAATATAGTAAACTAGAGTGACCGGTCGAGAGCAAAGAAGGCAAGCCAATCACCAAGATTCAAGAACAAAGGAACAGATGGGTAGAACGTTTTGAGGAACTCTTGAATAGACCAGCTCCACTGAAACCACTCGACATCGAAGCAGAATCTACAGATCGTCCGATAGATGTCACTCCATCAATGATTGAAGAAACCAAGATAGTCATCAGACAAATCGAAGTGGGAAAGCAGTAGCACCTGACAATATACCAACTGAAGCACTCAAATAAGACATAGATGTAACGGCAAGGATGCTCCACGTTTTATTCAGAAGGATCTGGGAGGAAGAACAAGTGCCGGCAGACTGGAAAAATGACACCTTATCAAGATACCAAAGAGAGGAGATTTGAGCAAATGTAAGAATTACAGAGGGATCACACAATTGTCAGTACCAGGGAAAGTCTTCAACAGAGTATAGCTGAACAGAATGAAAGATTCAGTGGATGCTCAACTTTGAGATCAACAGGCTGGTTTCCGTAAGGATCAGTCGTGCACAGACCGAATTGCAACACTACAGATCATCGTCGAACAATCAATTGAATGGAACTCGTCACTGTACATCAACTCCATTGACTGTGAGAAGGCGTTTGACAGTGTAGATAAGAGAACATTATGGTAACTTCTACGACACTATGGCGTACCAGAGAAACTCGTCAACATCATCCAGAATTCTTAAGATGGACTACAGTGTGAAATCGTCCATGGAAGACAGCTGGCCGATGCATTCCCAGTGAGGGTCGAAGTCAGACAAGGCTGTCTTTTCTCACCTTTCCGCTTCCTTCAAGTGTATCATGAAGATTTCCACATCTAAAGGGAATGCACGGAATTCAATGGATTAGTAGGATGGGACTTGATGATTTGGACTTCGTGGATGATTTGCCTCTTCTAGCCCATACGCACCAACAAATGCAAATGCAGACAACCAGCATAGCATCAACCTCTGTATCAGTAGGCCTGAACATACCATAAGAGAAAGAACATGATCCTCAACTACAACACAGAAAGCACCAACCCAATTGAACTTGATGGAGAAACTCTGGAAGAAATGGATACTTTCACGTACCTGGGAAGCATCATAGATGAACAAGGAGGATCCGATGCAGATGTAAAGGCAAGGATTGAAAAAATAAGGGCAGCATTCTTACAGTTGAAGAACATATGGGGACTCAAAACAACTGTCAACCAACCTCAAAGTCAGACAATTCAATTCGAACATCAAGACAGTTCTACTGTATGGAGCTGAAACGTGGAGAACTTCAAACATCCTTAGAAAGGTACAAGTATCCATAAACAACTGTCTACGCAAAATACTGAGTGCCCACTGGCCGGAAACCATCAACAAACCAACTTCCAGCCGAAGAGAAAATTAGGAAAGGACGTTGGAAATGGATAAGACAAACATTGCGGAAATCATCAGACTGTATCACGAGGCAAGCATTAACTTGGAATCCTGTTGGGAAACGGAATAGAAGAAGGTCAAAGAACACACTGCTTCGAGAATCGGAAGCAGACATTATAAAGATGAACAGCAACTGCTGAAAATTTATGTTGTACTAAATATACTATTGAATAAAGCTATTACTATCAAACTGGAAACAGCTGGAAAGGATTATTCAGGACAGAGTTCAATGGAGAATACTGGTGAGTGACTTGTGCTTCTATGTGAGGGGTTACGGGCTCAAGTAAGTTTATCAAGTTACTCTGACAGTAGAAGTAAAACTCGACAAACGTACATTGATTTTTATGCTTTTTTCAACCATTAGCCGATAAAGCTATACGAAACTTCCAATCATCATTAGTATAAACTATAATGGGATTTAAAAACATATTAAAATATTCAAATTCTACCCAAAAAGTTCGGGTAAAAAATGTCACGAATCTTCATCAACTGAGGAGGTTGGACACATATTTCGTATTCTCAGCCACTGCTTGCTCGTTGTGTGATGTATATTGATGTAGAAATGGAAGAAAAGAAGGCTAGAGGACGACAAACCAAAACATGGCGTCAGTTCATGAAGATTTCGACTCTTGCCCTAGGCCATGTTGGCAGACACAGACTACATAAATGAGTTCTGCATGATAGCTAAGGTTAGTAAATGAAGACAGCAGGTGGCTCAGAATCAGTCACAATGGTGAATGTGTATTTACTCTTTATCTTCATCTGGCTAGTAAGTTCCATTATTATTTCACATACACCATTGCTTTATTCCTATCTGTTCTATTCTATAGTCGTGATATTTTTATAAATTCGATATCGTTGCGTTAATAAGGTATGGCAACTTGGACTTATGTGCATATATGTCAGGTTCTACTTTGTTTATGACTGACTGGCTGACTAACCTAAAGGAGTTTGAAAGGGCGACACCGTCCTAAGTGATTCAATGAAACGTGATCATACCAATCGTATTGAATAAGTCAAAGGATCAACACTAAGGAATGTACGTCAAATGATGATTTCATTAAACATTTACTGTGATTTAGCCACTTACAGTGAAGTAGAGGATAAAGATCTTAACAGCTGAAATATTACCTGTACCTTGATGTAACTCGCTAGACAAGCACAGATGCGTATACGTAGTTCTGTCTCCCGATTTAGTGTGTGAGGATTAGTGATACTTCATAGCCGAAAAAACAGAAATAGACCAAGCAGTACTCGAACCCAAGACCTAGGAGTTAAAAATCGAACACCCTAACGATTACGCCAACTCGTATCTGAAAAAATGTTCACAACCCCAGAGCTTGATAATTTTTCGTTTAATCTTATGTGATGAATAGTTAAGTATATTTGTTGTTTTTATTACTTCATAGGTCCAATCATTAAAACTGGAATTGAACAAAAACAAGAACCTAGTCAGTTAGATCTAAATCAGCTGTGCACAATCTATAATTACTAGACTTTACTAGATTAACTAGGAAGTTTCAATCCGAACAGAGTTTAAATGCCAGTATGAATAATCAACCTACTTATTAGTATCTTAGCTGTAAACAATATAAGGACTGGCATACATGCACGTTAAAACAAGTTTTCATACAACACTAGAACGAGGAGATAAATAACAGAATATAATTCCATAGAAAACACTTGAGGGTATGTATGAAAGAATAATGCCTAATACTTTGTTTCTAACTTCAGGACACTCCAGCAATGCTTCGAAGACAATTGTGATGATAGACTTGAAGCGAATGCTTGTTGTTTATTACCATAGGCTATGTTACACAGTCATGAATTAATACAAATCGGAACGCTATGTAGTGCACTCATTCTTTGGTTGGTAGATGGATATGTAGCATAGTTTATAAGCGATGAAAGCTTGCAAAAGACATATAAACTTGCTTAATCCATGCAGAGATTTCGTAAGACATCGAATAACTCACTAGGGCGAGTTAACAAAACTTCCACTATAAGTGAGGTGGACGAAGGACTCAATTATTTACCTTTCTATGGCCAGCCTAGGTGAAAATGCGGACTAGTTCTATAACAATAATTTGCATTTAAAGGGAGAGAAAGGCATTCTTAATATGTTTGCACTGCTACACAAAGCATTCAGGAGACTGCATACTGCTGGTATCTTCATCGAAAAAATTTATCACCTGCGCGTCACAAGTCTATACCCAAGCCTCTACATAGAACAGTCCCTGTAAACGTGTAATTTATAAGATGATAAAAGATAGACAAAGGGTAGCCTTGATAAACAATTATTGGTATCTACTTTTTAATGGATTCAAACACCAAGAAGCGATCCAAACATTAATCAGTCAAAAACCATTTGCTTACCGTTGATGGCACAGTAGAAATCGGACGTATAGCACTGAATGATGTAAATTCACAATCAATATTATCGTTATGTATATTAGTAATGATGCTGTTGTTGTTCACCATACTAGAGCAGCTATCCGAGTTAAGAATAGGTTTATTCAAAGATTTCCGATAAGAGTAATTGTTTGATGGATGATGGTGTAGTGCAGATGCATCATTATCAAAGATATCTTGTTTTTGTGATGTTGGTGATTTTGTCATTGAAATGGTATGTAATTGTTCCCTAAGTGAAGTCAATTCCGATTCCAAAGACAATGTATGCAATTCCTTTGAATGCAATTTACTTTCATACTTAGAAAATAAGAAGCAAGAAAAAAGTTAAAATGACGTAAAAATGAGAAGTACTAATATACTGTAAAAGTTGGTATAATTTATTAACCACCAAAACTACTGTGTGTGTGTATGAAATGAAGTGAAGAACAATCGTATTAGATCAATATCAATTGGTTTCCTGTAATTTTCTTTATTCAATGCAAAGGAGTATGCGATTCAGATGCTTAAAATATCATCACGAATAGCTTTGGTAAAGATGTATGATTTACTAAAGAGGTTTAAGGGCTTCAAAAATATCCTCGATGAACTACGTAAATAGACAACCTAAGACAATATAGTAAATATGAAAATGATTAATAGACGTCAATTACACCAAGACTTGTGTATACTGTACAAAAACACTAAACTAACGAAGAAAAAATGATACAAACCAAAAACTATGCCGCCACATGTTAAAAAAGGGTAGATTGTATACAACGTGCAAATCAATCCTATCAATATCCATAACCTTAACACTAATATAAAACCCAACATTAGATTTCATCCTAAACCTTTAAACACTAACTCCTGAATAATAATCTTAAAACTACGCTTCATTAACAAATAATTTAGGGCATCTAAAATATTATTTGTGCATCAATGAAGACTTGAAAACGTTGGCATTATAAACAAACTGGGAATGAATCGGCCAGCTGTCTTCCATGGACGATTTCACACTGTAGTCCATCTTAAGAATTCTGGATGATGTTGACGAGTTTCTCTGGTACGCCATAGTGTCGTAGAAGTTACCATAATGTTCTCTTATCTACACTGTCAAACGCCTTCTCACAGTCAATGGAGTTGATGTACAGTGACGAGTTCCATTCAATTGATTGTTCGACGATGATCTGTAGTGTTGCAATTCGGTCTGTGCACGACTGATCCTTACGGAAACCAGCCTGTTGATCTCAAAGTTGAGCATCCACTGAATCTTTCATTCTGTTCAGCTATACTCTGTTGAAGACTTTCCCTGGTACTGACAATTGTGTGATCCCTCTGTAATTCTTACATTTGCTCAAATCTCCTCTCTTTGGTATCTTGATAAGGTGTCATTTTTCCAGTCTGCCGGCACTTGTTCTTCCTCCCAGATCCTTCTGAATAAAACGTGGAGCATCCTTGCCGTTACATCTATGTCTTATTTGAGTGCTTCAGTTGGTATATTGTCAGGTGCTACTGCTTTCCCACTTCGATTTGTCTGATGACTATCTTGGTTTCTTCAATCATTGATGGAGTGACATCTATCGGACGATCTGTAGATTCTGCTTCGATGTCGAGTGGTTTCAGTGGAGCTGGTCTATTCAAGAGTTCCTCAAAACGTTCTACCCATCTGTTCCTTTGTTCTTGAATCTTGGTGATTGGCTTGCCTTCTTTGCTCTCGACCGGTCACTCTGGTTTACTATATTTGCCTGCCAGTTTCTTCGTTGTGTTCCATATTTCCTTCTCTTTTAACTTTTCTCTCTGTCATCGCAAGGCCTTCGATGTATTTCCGTTTGTCGGCTCTAATGCTCTCCTTTACTTGCTTATTTGCTTCTGTGTATTCACTTTGTGCCTTGATTTTCTCTGCTCTTGTTCAGCTGTTGTTGATTTCTATCTTCTTGTTCCTTCATTGTTGAATTTTGCTCAGGGTCTCATTGGGAATCCATTCCTTATAATAGTTCTGCTTACGGCCCAGAACCTCCTGACACGTTGAAGTTAGTGCTTCTTTGATTCTTTTCCAGTTGTCCTCCATAGTGTTTTCTTTTTTCAGTAGACCTTGTAAGGCTTGGAACCTGTTGTTGAGAGCTATTTTGAATTCCTTGAGTTGGTCAGTATCTCGAAGAAAGGCTGTATTGAACCGTTGTAATGCTGTTACTCCGGTTGTGCATTGCTTCTTTTGCTTCAGTTTCATTTTGGCAACCAACAGGTTGTGATCTGAAGTTATGTCAGTGTTGTATCTGAAGCTCGGATGGCCGATATTATGAATTCTGTTATCCGCAGTGCTGTGTCCCTCAGCTAGCACCCAGCCTTTCCTTAAGCTATTGCTCAGGCACAATAATTCGACTGAATTATCAAGAAGCCAACTAGTCACTCACACGCATGTACTACAACAACAATAACCAATAATATACTATATATATATATATATATATATATATATATATATATATATATATATATATATATAAAGATTTAGCCTTTGACTCATATTTCTGTAACACGATATTAACCAATCACATGTCTTCTTCCAGACATGTCAGTCAGCTCCTCTCCTGGTTCTCACATCTTCCATTGATCTTCTGAAATTTTGATTGATGCATATATGACCGATTTGATTCTCTGTAGCATGATCCGGTGAGACCCATGTAGCCTTGTGTATGCGTTTGTGAGGGAATATTGTACCACCTATAATCATTTTATTGAAAACACATGGATTTGTAAATCTTTCACCATTCTCATTTCTTTCTCTCAGTCCCTGTCGTCCCATGATGTCTTCATATTTAGTGTTGTCCATTCCTACTTTGGCATTTAGGTCCCCCACCCATCAGGATTATCAGATCCTTTGCTGGACACTTTACTGTAATTGATTGCAGCCTATCATAAAACTGATTTTTGTCCTCGTCGTTGCCACCGCTGGTGGGTGCATAGTATTGGATAATATTCATTGTAATCCCCTTCTTCATTGTTTTAAAAGATGCTTTGGTGAATCGCACACCAGCATAGGAATTCTGAACATTCCTTCTAGTAGCCATCTTATGAAGAACGTAAGTAATAAGTAACGTCTATATAATGGTGGCTCTTTTCGTGAACTCTTTGTTGAATAACTAATAGAGTTTTACTGCACTCAAAGATTTTCTAGTGAGGTAGTCAGAAAATCAGTTGCAAAACTCATTAATCAAAACAATTAGCTAAATAAATATCACTGCTAAAACTACTATACTTAGTATATGTAAGATTAACATACTGAGATATTTTATTTTTTGAAAGAACATCAACTTTACAAGTTTGTTGAAGAATAAACCTTTGAATACAAGACCTTTGAAATAACAATTACATCTTCAAAAGAAATCTTAACTTTAGGATTTGCGTCAATTTAGTTAAATTAATCCACTTACCAAGTAAAGATTTATATACTGGGTTTCAGACGAATATGTTAGACAGTAAAAACAATTGACTACCCAAACCAAAATACACAAAAACAGATTTCGTTAATAAGATCTGCTACATAAAACCCAAATGTTTAAAATACTATTCCTACGAATATACCGATTGATTGGCAGTTTGTGTGACCGAAATGAATGCACTTATTGTACTTTGAGTAATTTAGATAAACACTTATTTTAGAAACTAATAATTCAAAAGACATCACAAATCATGAAACGAAATGAATTGGTATTTCACATACTTCTTTTCGTAGTGTCGCCAATTCATCGTTTAGGCGATTAATTTCAGATAATAATCGTTTATTTTCCTTGTGACGTTGATTTAACTGTAAATTCATACGTTTCTGCTGGCCTAATCCTTTCAAACTGGCTACTTTACTTCTAGCTGAATTAGAACCAAGAGAGAATGGACTAGCAGTTCGTCCACCATCTTGTTCCTGCTGTTGTTGAAAGCTAGCAAGCCACATTAATTCTAATGTATCAGGATTTTTGCCAGACATGACCTGTCAAAATGGAGGGGATCAGGAAAAAAAGGAGTTAGTATACTGCTAGTAACTGCAGTGAGGTTTTTTTATAAAGTAGTAAAGAAGAGTTTATTCACAGTAACAATAACAAATAACACATGTCCAAATATTTGACAGCGTAGTAATATTCTTTAGGTTTTAAACAAATCTATTCAATGATCCACCTAGAGAATAAAATACATAATTCAGTAATGCAATTACATAAAAGGATGAAAACCATGTCATTATTTTAGAACTGCTAGTAATAAAATACTTAATAGAGAGAATATAATTAACGAGTATGGTTAATCCAATTGATGCAAACAATTGAAATTGACTCTAGAGATCTGAAAAATTTCCAAAACCTTTTCACTAAAAAATCTAAAAGTTAACTTTGATATTAGTGTTCAAAGATAACTGTATTTTGTTGAAAATGCGAAACCACATTACTATTCAGATTATTTCTGATTGCAAACACGATTTCTAGAAGACAAAGAATGAGCATCATATGAAAATTATATTCAGACTATGCTTTCTTCATAAATTTTACGCGGACCATTTATTTATTGTATAAAGAAAACAAAATTTGTTTCAATCAGGGATACATAGATGGCATCTGTCAAAAGTCCCAATAAATTTCATTTGAGAAGGAAATTTACAGTTTGTATCCCACTTCCCGGAAAGTTTGTGTTATTTTCACTACCATTAAACAAATATTGCTGGCATTCATTAGGAAAAGCTACACATGAAATCTGGTTGATTACATATGGTCTATAGAAAACAGATACATTATTATTATAATAACCACAAGAGATTCTGAGATACAATAAACAACAAATTATCTTGTTACTAAGTCATAGCTTGTGTGGACTGTTAAAACACCATACCAAACTAAATTCCTCGCAAACGTAATGTGAATAAAACAATCGTGATCCATATACCCTCAGCTAACGAATCGCGAGATACAAAGAAACCGATATTACTACTCACACTAATCCAACTTCAGCAAAACTTATAACAACGCTATATGAAGGCAATCATTTGAGGATTTACGTATTACAACGGAGACTGACTGGTCGCAGTTCGTAACAACATCAAAAGAGAGATACAAACTTTAAAAGTTAACTATTATCAACTAGTATTTCATTTGAAAAACAAAGGAGTAAAAAAAGGAACTGAATTAGATGAAGTACATAAATAAATAAGCCCAGATAAGAATGGTTCTGAATTGGAATAACGAATGGCAATAACTTTAACAAAATAAACATTATGTTGACTGGTAACAAGTGAAATGAAAAAAATGTTTTTTAATTCAAATGATAAAGTCATGTTCGATTCATGATTGCTCATAATTGTTGGTTAGTAATCAGTAAGCAACGTAGAAACTGGCATATATGTGCATAAGTCAAAAATCCGACACCAGATCAGTCAAACAAGATGAATACCATAGTAGTAGAAGTTGTGATAAACGGACCAGCCATAAATAATCTGATATGAGAAAAAAGGATTAATTCGCGGAAAGATGTAAAATAAAGCTCGAAATTCAAGAAAAGAAAAAATGGTGAATGCATCTACACTATTGTGACTGAGGAATAAGTAATCATATATGAAGATTACACAGTTAATTTTGTCAATAAACATAAAGATAATTATGAGATTTATTACAGTCATAAAAGTCGTTATGAACTGTAGGATAAAATAATTTGGTTTTATTTTGGGAAGAATAGATACAGTTTAAAGATAAACTACATTTTAAAAGATGAAACAATTATTTTGCACTGTAAATGCTAATAAAACAGGAGTCCTTTTTATTAAACAAAATACAGATTACACAAATATCGATTCAGAGTACATGGTACGCTAATAAAATAAAAATAAAGTGGAGTAATAATAAGCACGTGATTAGTAGAAACATGACAATTAAAACAAATCATAAAGCTTAGTGAACCAATAAAATCATTTTTTGAAAATATCACCAAATCATCTGACTGTAAGCAGATTGGTGGGAATATGTATTAGTGAATCCAAATTAGAACGCATAGAAATATTTGTGAATGCGTTTTGCGGTAACATGCATAATAAGGAAAATAAAAGTACTCAGAAATGTACTGAGAAAGAAACGAAAATATTGCACAAAATGTAACTACCTTCAACTAGTAGATTGAATAAATGAATATTCAGGAAAATAATTGATCCGGAAGTATTCGATAATTAAGTGACATAACCAACCACAACTCACCGAGTCATCAGTTTTGTAGCACACATTTAGATTAACCTTAAATTTCAACAGTTCTGTGTTTCAGATCATCAAAACATAAATTTCTCACAGTAGAAACATAATGTGTTAAAATAACTGGCGTGCATTTATACTTTATATACAATAAGAGATAATAGATAAAATTAACAGACATGTTTAATAAAATGATTTATATGCGCAAATGACAAACCTCTGTTAGCTTATTCACAGTGGCAGTACATTTTGTTTGTTCTTTCCTATAAGCTTGAGTCATGCGCTCCAGTTCAACGCGTAATTGAGCTACTTCACTGCTAGCACATGCCGCTCGTTGAGTCGCAGCATGAGCACTTTCTTTGGCATTCTGGAAATAAAAAATAAATTTTGAAGAAAATTGACATGAAAAATTTCATATAAAATAACAAAGTAATGATATAATCAGTAACGGAAAAGTCTGAACAATTGAACCAAGTATAGAATTTAGAGAAAAAAATCAAAATAAACTAATGTGGCCCCTAGTATAATGATGAGGTGTATCATTACATTTTCTCTAACCAAATGCAACAAGATAAAAATTTCTTGAATGGAATAATTAGTCGAAAAACAATATGATCGGGTAGTGGTAAAAGGAAACAGCAACAAATAATAATGATTGATTTAATCTGAGTTAGTGAGGTGAGATGAAGTGGCAAAGAGTCTAGTAGTAACAAACAAAAAAACGAAAACCAAATATTGAGAATATGGTTTGAGAAAGCAAAATGTAAAGGTATAAGTGATATTTTTATCAATAGTCAACGTAAATTAAACCGAAATTTTGTTTGTTTTACCCCTTAAAATCTTAAGGTTTGTAGATTTAATGTAGAAGATATTATATACTCATTAATCTTAAATCGTAGCTCAAATAATCAAATTACTTAGGTAGTGATATTAAGATTATCCTAACAAACTAAACTGGCTAAAACCAACAGGACCCAAATCGGATGACTGATTACCACTCCTTAACTCGTGGCTCCTTGAATGGCATTGTTTAAGATTAGATAATTTAATCGACCAATCTGGTCAATGGTTTAAAGAGGCAAATATTTATTCGATTTCCTGAGCTGTTTTAGGTTTCTTCCTAGCTTGAAATTTTAGATTGTTTACGTAAAGGATATTTTTAGGAATAAAAAAGATGACATTTATTGCAAAAGAGTTAACTAACGCAACATAATGGTTTTTCCCGATCAATGATTAATGAAAATATATATTTGTGATGGTAATCATTACTTTACAAAGTAATGATATTATTGTAGAACTGTACCACATTATTTATCACATTGTCAACACTTTTAACTAAATGTTTGTTCTTTGAAGACCATTTCTATGAATATCATGTTAATTTACCTCAAACATAGCAAACAAAGTTGATTCAGTGTAACCTGGATACGAAATTCAGGTGACAAAATCGATAATGCCATAGAGAATAAATAGTCATGATAGCGAAATAAAGTTTGATAATATTTAAGATAAGGTAAATTTTGAAAATGAACTGAAATGAAATGAAATCGATTTGCGCTAAGAGTTCAACAATATGATAGTGAGAGAAGGGATTTGTTAAACTCCTAATAGAATTAACAGATGAAAATAATAAAAAAGCAATAGTCAACATTACAAGTCATAACTTGTTGATAGAACAAGAGGTTGAAGTTCTTTCCATATAGTTCTGATTTACGTATATGTCACTACCACAGATCAAGCCCAATAACTTCAAGATCGACGAGATAGAATCCAAAAGTTTACATCTGCAACTTTAGCCAATTTGCAGCTTTGCGTGATTCTAACAAGCAGCACTGGTATGCAACTATCTCAGCTTACTAATTTAAAGTCGTATTTTACACTGCGAATCTTGAAGGCCTTGATGATAGTGAAGATGCGAACTATCAAAAAGTTCCAAACTAGGACGGATTATATTTCCAGGGCATACTAGGATAGACATTTTGACTGTATGTTTATTGCATAAAAACAATATGTACATGAATTCACCAAAATATGAACAATTTTGCTGTAACTGTGATTTTTCAGTTTATTAAATAAACAAAAAGAACTGCCATTTTCACAGTTAGACACTTCTACAATCTGTGTCAAACTGAAAATAAATTTAATTCTTAAAATGTTAAAATTAAAATGCTTGACTTATTAATTCTTTTGTTTATATCTTTTAAACAAATATAACTGATGTGAATAAGTCTTACAAAAGAAAAGCAAATAAGAAGACAATTAACCATATGACTTAGTTTCACTGATTCGACTATACAAGTACAGTTTTGGTTATAATGTATATTATCTTTATCATAGAAAATGACTTACAAAATGTGAGTTGATATGTATTTTTTTTTGCGATAAATATATGACTTGGAATATACAGAACAAAAAAACAGTGCAATATTCGAAGCTGTGTAGAGTACAAATAAAACCAAAAGAATTTTCGCTAAAGGGGAATACTTACTATTATTATTATTATTATTAATATTATTATTATTATTATGATTATTGAAAGTACTAATAAGATATCATCTTGATATTATGAAACACAACACAAAAATTGTTAGAAAAATTACAGAATACACAAAAATAAAAGAACGACTATTTAACAACGGTGTAATACATTCAAAACACTTCACTTAAAATACAGAATGAAGATATTCTAAATAAATCGCTTTCCTTTCAGTTACCAACTGCTGATATTTCTCTACTATTCATGATCTTCAGGTAATCAGTGAGTGAGCTTCACACATGATGGCAATTTATGAAGTCGTCCGGAACACAGCAAACCGACTAAAGTTAGAAATATTAAGTGTTGGATGCTGGTTCACTGGTCTAATGGTTACACGTTCGTCGTGAAGCTTGAAAGTTATGGGCTCGATTTGCTGGTAGTCAAAAATACTTATTGATGAAGACCCCCATACTAGGAAGAAACAGCTATTCAATGCATCCTGGTTCTAAATGATTGTATAACTTAAGCCAATTCGTGATGACTAATTCATATTCACGATCTCCACATCATACAATTATAAATAGTAGGTGACTCGGTATTTTTTCTCATCTTCCGACTAAGGAGAGAAATTAGTAAGTATCAAATGAGTTATAACATGTCCAGGTTTTTATTTGATGGACGTTAGAGCAACTAGCAAAGTGAAGGTCACAACAAGATACACTTGGACAAACGTAAAATGGACATAACATAATAACTCCCAATGTAACTTCACAGGAGTACACATTTGGAAATATAATTCAATCGACATATCTGCAATATGTTGTAATTGTTTGACATCCATTTCACAAGTGAATTCAGTCTTTTCACTAGTTTGACAAAAATGACATGACAATACTACATATATACATTATGCAATAATATTTTTTAATGACAAGTCAACATAGCAACGAAAATATAGTTGTCAAGACACTGAGTATGCACCAAAATGTCACATGAGTTAGATAGAAATTATTAATTGTAAAAAAACCTGTGTAATATGTGAAGATGAAATTTTAAAAATCAAACAAACAGAAGAAACGTGTTTTGAATCGAGTTATTTTTATTTCTGAACAGCATATGCAAACAAACCATAATGTTTCCAGTCAGATTTTCATCCGGTTTTACTCTAATAGGTATTTAAAATAATATGTCGTATACCACCACAATTTCCCAATAGGATTCGAATTCGTCTATTATACATATCGAAAGCCATAGAGATTCGAACCAACAGTCCTAATTTATGCACTCAGAAGAGATATGTGACACCCACCACCTCTTCCCTGGTCAAATGAAACCTAATAAATGATTTCATGAGCTTTGCATATTATTTGTTTTACTTTGTCTTATCTTCCTCACATCTACCCCCAACCCACTTTACTTATCGTTTCCATCATCCATTTTATTAAAACTATATATTTATGCCTTATTATTATGTAATTATTTATGACGATTATTATTTTAATGTCTAATCTGCTCAACTTTTAATCTACATCCTGTATTGAAATATTAATTCAGGCCTATTTTTATTTTTCTTACCAATGCTTGTATACCCGCCCTTCGACTACGAATTTACACCTCCTACTAATTATCATAATTTATGAAATCTGTTAATTTCATTATCATCACTGTCTCACATATTGCGTTAAATGGCTTAACACTTTTGATATTTGCACATAAATATTATTCTACTGTAGCGTAAAGCATGAAGATCTAGTTGAAAAGAATATTATTAAAATATATTTATTGTTTTTGAACAAGTTCCGTATCAGTATTTTTTAAAATTTATCTTAGGCATACGATCAAACTTTTCTTCACAGTTAATGATATTATTTAACGTCTACTGACATTTTGGTGAATACTCAACGTCTCGACAACTTCATTTTCAGGTTATTAAGAATAACGTTTTGATACTAAAGAAGCGTCTCAAGGAAAATGGCTAACATAGAGTACTATTCTCCAGAAGGTCATTCTATATTCTGGTGATATATATATCAAACATTTTGTTTTCGTTTCTGTATTCCCGTAGTCTCAACTTCCGATTGAACTTATTACATGCTCCTAAGTTATTTTCCGTTCATGAATTGTAACCGATTAACAGTGCATGTGTCTCCTCAGTTTTCAATCACTGTTGCTTTTGTTGTGTGCTTGTTACTTTTTGATTAGTCTGTTAAATGGTCTGGCTTTGCATGCATATAAGCAGATGATTGAAATATATAATTGAGTTGACTGATAGGTTTATCAATCTTGTGTTCATATTCCGACCTGGGATTAATAAGCATCGGGGCACACGTATGGGTAACGATAAGACAGTCGCATTGTCACCGCTCACTGAACTGGTTCTAACAAGGTTGTTTCAGTAATCAATCAACCAATGACGACATATCGCATTTCTTTGTGGTTTCTATGTTTATTTATTGCTATTAGCAGATAATATATGTGTTGACGTTCATGAGACAATATACAGAGTCTAAAGTACGTTACTACAGATGAGGTGCACATCAAATAACTAATTTTTGATCTTTCAAAGTAATGTCTAAATGACTAATAATCTGTTTTTACTTTGCTGCACTCATTTTAAATGACTTTTTGTGTTTATTCGGATGAACAGAAATAGTTACTGGACAACAGTCGTTTTATACGACATATTCCAGTCTGCGAAATAGGTATGAAAGTCTAGAAGTAAAAGCATCTCCTTTCACACCCAAGAGTACAAATTCTTTCCAAATATCATAGGATACTACCAGACTTCGTTAGGTTAGTTAAAAGTAAGTATATATCTGAGTTACAGTGTATTCCTTCTTTTTATAACTCCAAATAAAAAAATGCCATACGAAAAGTAACAAAAATTTGAGTATGTTCATATATAAATATAGATCTATATAAAGGGAACTAATGACTAACCTGTGCAGCTTCTAAATATCGAGCAGACTTTTGTTGTTCTTCACTAAGAGCCCGTAAAGCAGCTTCATATTTTTCACAAGCACGGTGATTCGCTTTACAACTTTTAGCATATTGATCACTTAATAATTCAAGTTCTCGAACCTACGATGTAATTAAATATCACAATATATTTATATAATTTAGTTGATCATAATGAAAAATAAATTACGACATCTTAAATAACCAATTAATACTAAAATAAATTATTGGAGTTATTCCTGAAACTTTTTAAATTAACAAGTATGTTTCATTTAATATTTTTAATCTTCCATTCACTTTCTGAGTGAAAGTTCCACATTAGATTGGCACTTTTAAATATAGAATTCATTACAAGCTCCAGCTTTTACTAAATTTGTGTTTTTCATCAGGGAGTGTACAGCTACGCTTGTTATGTTGGGCGATTCAAGAAGAAGAACAAACTTTCAGAACTATGTTTTAGACGACTACTTTCAATTGCTTTAGTTGTGTATGAAGTAAAAGTTTTATTTCTATTATTATCACGTCCCTCAAGTCCTATCTTCCTCATATGAATTACTGACTGTTAGTATATCGCTTCCCATTTATGAACTACAGTTACTTAATTATGCATGCGTACTCCAGTTCACTACCACTATCTCCCTCGCTTTTCATTGATGTTACTTTCCAAATTGGTTGACTGCGTGGTCGGGTTTTATGTATATATAAAAAAGTGCTTGAAATACAATATGATTTCGTCTGGTTGATTCATATGTTTGTATTTTTCCTATTGCGGCTTGGGGTTCAGTAGGCATCGAAAAACGTGCAGGGACCAACTAGGTACTCTCATTCGCGCTTGTCGCTGCGATTTAGTGCGCAGATCATATCAATTAATTGGTTGTACTTTTCCATCATAGCTGGTTTTTGACCTCATAACAACGCTGTACTGAAACTGTCATGAGGACTAGTCGAGAATAACTTCAGACAACAACATACTATGATATGAAGTACTCACAGACTAAATGATCTCAAAGACAATTAAAAGTTTAAAATTCAATACACAATAAATGCTGTGAATAATCTCAGGCGTAAAAGTGCAACGTCAAGTACAATTTCTAATTGTTATGAAGTAAATAAAATCATTCGAATTCAGGCATAATAGACATTTTTCTCATTTTAGAAATAAAAATTCGGCATGAAAGAAAATGATATACTCACAATCTTTATTTGCGTAAATAAAAACCTTATTGACAGTTGATTATTTTGTGAAATCAAATGAAGTGAAAGAGACTCCCAACATACAACAAGATATGATATAATAAACATTTGCTCAATTTGAGCAAAGTAACCGTCATTCTACCTTTCATTACGAAAGAAAACGGAAACTTTTTACCTGTATTTTCTCATTTTTAAATATAAATTTATTACCCATAGTACCAGATAAAATATACACATTAAAATGTGTAATAAATTCGCATATATTATATTCACCTACCTTCTCATTTAATTGATCTGCTTTTTCTGCACATGTTTCTTTATATAAACGACTAAAGTGTTTCTCCGCCTCTAACTGATCAGCTGCTTCTTGAGCTGCAGATTCAGCACGATGTGCACGTTTGGCCATTTCTTCCATTCGTTTAATTAATAATTCTGTAGCCTCATTAGGATTATCTAATGAGAATTTATTGCTACCATTTATTTCATGTGAATCAATGTCAGCTATGATCTGACTGGAATATTGGAATCAGGATTTGAACTGCAATTTAATAAATTGTTGGGATCACTAGCTAATACTATACTGCTAGGTGTCACTACACATGATAAACTATTTCGTGTACCACAACGACCTAGACGATCGACTACTTCTGCGGCACGACGAGCTAATTGGGCAGTGGCTGTAGGCAATAGCAATACTACCAGCTGTTTCTGCAGACTGTCTAGCTGCTTCTTCAGATTGCGCAAGGGACTTAAAAAAATACAGGAAAGGCAAAATAAATACATCAGAGGATAAACAAGTATTGAACTGTTCATAGTGATCATCTTAATCTACCATAATAAAGAAAAACAAACTGTAGAATGAGTAACTTCACACTGCGAAGAAATAAACCATACTAAACACTGATATGCTTAAACGCTAAGGTATTACAGGTTAACTGAACAATTATAAATGTTAACTGTCGAATGTATCCACGTGTGAATTGTAAAAGGCAGACAAATTATGGTGTGGCTGAATACTGGAAAACTTGAAAAAAAAACAAAGTAATTAGCATATTTTCCTCTATTCCATTGAAAAAACGAGGGATAAATATACTATTATTCATGCATTTTATACGTGTAATAAGAATGTTAAAATCCTTTATAAAATTATCATGAAATATGAAGGAAACGGATGAGAGGAAACGACAATGTAAAGTATAAAAAATAGATAGTTTAGAAAGTACAGTTTTCAATTAATGTTAAAGAGATGCTCGTTGCAATGTTATAGAACTAATGAAGAAAATTTTTCACTGTAAAAAATGTATAGCACTAAATAGAGCTGTTACTACTAATAAAAGTATGCGCGTACCAGTTTACTTAGCGAGTGAACACGGTGAAAGATTGTACATAATGAAGCTGTGATCAACGTTTGACATATGGTAAATGTGGTGAATTCATTCTTATTACTGTACAAAGTATTCATCAACAAAAGGGAATTAAAATTACCTTTAAACTTATCATTTTTAGGGTATTTCTAATCAGAATTTCAGAGTTACTCACTCAGTAACAAAACAGAAGTATAGAAGTAAAAGGCTTACCAATTGTAAAATAATGAGTAGTACTATTAAAATTTCGATCTTAGTGCAAAAGATTATGTCCAATAAATGAATTACTACTGAACTTCAGACCTGGATAGCTTCAACAATCACAAACATAAAATTATGTATAAGCTAACTTCAAGCTAAAAAGAAACAACTATCTAGTACCACTTTCGTTTTCGTTAGTAAAAACATCACCTTAAAAATGATCTCTTATGAGGAATTCATCTTATAAGCCTGCTGATTTAAATGAACCCATGGACAACAAATTTTACTGGAGATTAAATAAGTGATCACTTAAATTCTTAACATATGACAGTAATTGGCTATTGAATCGATTCATCCTAAAACAGTATTTTGTACTAAAAACAAATTTCACTGAAGGTTTAGTACAATACCCTTGAAATATGTACTATTTGTAAAGGATTAAGTATTTCATTTGGAAACTTTTTCAATCACTTTAACATTAGTAGTGATATTATAAAGAATAAGAAAATAGAAAGAATGAAGCTTATTGTTTGCAATGGTAAACGAATTATCATTATAATTTAGTTTACATAAAGTACCAATGATTATGCAAAATAATGAACTGACCTCTGTTAAAAAAACAATGGGAACCATGAGACACTGAATGGTTGTCATTCACTATCGCAAATTAAATGAAATTTGAAATCCAAGCCATAGGAGAGTAACTCAATGGTTCAAAGCTTACGAGATCGCTACGACGGATATTAGTGTCAATGTAATGGATGCATACTACTGAGAAGTTGGACGACATGACTGTCCAGCACTTACTGGCTGTCAACGATCTTCTAGCTAAAATTAGTTCGTGACGTGAATCCATGCATTTAACAAGCTCCATATACTTAACTAGACTAACAGTTATCAATCAGTAATGATATAATGCAATCCAATAATCAAGTATAGACTTATGTTACAGATCTGAGGGATAGTTATGACAGAGTTCAAACTTTGGTGCCATTCACATTCTAGTAGAAATCAGTTAAGTTATATGGAACGTGACGGTATGAATACTCTTGAAATGCATGCTCGAAAATCCTAATATGTCTAAATATAACAGTCGTGATAGCTGGTACAGTTGTGTGAATAGGTGATATGGCTATCAGCAAAATGAAATGTAATAAAGAAATAAGTAGTAGCTTCAAATGGACAAGTAGTAGTTGCTGTGATAAAGCTAATGGAAGTTCAAATTCCTTGATATTTTCTGTAGGGAACACTTCCAGTAAGTTGCAGACTATAACATTAATACCGATAATTCAAATGTATGCCAAATGATGTACACATATATATACAAATGACTAACGAGGTTACAGCGACCTTCATTAATGTTCATCCGTGTTATCGTACATTGTTAAATCTAAAGGCGTGCTTATACAGACGACGGAGTTATTACATTATTTATCAAAGGAATCAAAGAATAGTCACACGTTTTTCAAGTACAGAATGAAATATAGATTTAAGGTTAGTGTTTGCAGATAATAATCCATTGAAAGGTTTCATTGTACAACAAAATTGTCAAAAATAGTGAAACCATTCTCAAATTTCGAATATAAGTCAACGTAATAATGTTGATTTCATTGGTGAGGTATTATATGAATAGATCATGTATCTGTTCAAGGACTGAGCTGTTAAGGGATTTACAACATCCTTTAAATAACCATGAAGATTAATGCCTTAGATATCTGTTCAGAAAGCGCACACTTTGTAGTGGCCAATACAACCTTCATCTATACAAACACTAAAATTTAGTAAATGAACATTGAGCAAGCTTAGAGCAGCACTTCACATTGATAAGAAAACAAATCACAGATCCACTGATAGCTTGTTTCTTTAGTTGACTACTGCTATATCTCCTTTGAAGTTAATATTCATGAACGAAAATTTCCTTCCATAATGAGGTGAAGCTCTCACAATTTGCTGCTTTTGTTTTAGGTTCCTATTGATGAATCTGGGGAAAAATCATTCTTACATAACTGTTCTTCAAATTTTATTCTATACATTATAGATCGTGTGTGCATATCTTAGAGAATTTCGAGTTAATGTATCTGCAATAACAGTTAATAATCGTCGATTTAAGTTGATAGAAATTCATCTCAGACTGCTATGATTAGGTCAAATGTTTCCTTGATGGGAATTTCAAATTCAATTTTCTGCAGTTCATCAACTTTTGAAGTGTCGAAAATTTCTAACTAAGTGAAAATACTTACTTACCTACATACAAGACGGATAAAGAAACAAAAGAATAGTTGGATACGTATTTACTAAGCTCTATGTTATGACTGATGATTGGTCGAAGTTTAGTTCTGCCGTAATTCTTAAAGTGACAGATTATGACGTTCAAATTATGGTCAAAATTCAACTCACTTAATTACGAACTAGTGCTTTATTTCAGAATACGTTTAAGCACATAAAAAAGCTATTCATAGAAATTGGTTCTTCATCCATTTAGAATGAATGAAACAATTAATGTAGTAGAAAAGTTAAGGTCAATAGTGACTTTCATCACAAAATTTTCATATTCATTTTAAATTGATGAAGTAATGTCACTTTAGGTACCAAACAGTTAGCATTGTATGCATGCCATACAGAATAAAAGGACATTACCTATTAAATCCCTTCAACTAAGTGTATCTTGTAATGACTCGCATCGACAATACTTAAAGGCACTCGTACAAGTCGAAAGTATCGTTGATATTTATAGAGCTTTTTTTATGCACACATATATGTAGTGTTGAAAGCATTTAAATTCCAACAGAAAACGCAGTACGAAGTTCATTTTAATATTTAGGTTACATAATCTATTATTCAAAGAGACGTTTTTATTTCTTTATATCTAAGCTTTAGTTAGTTAATCAATGCTTTTACTCTTACTATGTTATTTATCTTCTAAGTTCTGCACCAATGTTCTTCACAGTTTTCTGAAGTTTTTTCATACTCGGTCTATAAGCAAGTACTTATCTAAATGACCTTTTAATTGTTGCACAATTGTTGTCCTCATATTGATCCACATCTACATATCAACTTCAGGTTTCGTAAAGATCTTCTGATGTAAAGTATAAATAATTGTTTTATTTTCAATGTTTATAACTTATTCTGGATTGTATGAAGCTAATGAGAAACCAAGAAATAAATACTCATACAATTTGGCTACGATTAATGCTCCTACCATACTAAAATAACACAAAATTAATTGACAAACTACAATGCGTGTAAAAAGCATACTGAAAATAGTTCATAATGTCATATATACTTCAAATTGTGTGCAAAAAACTTAAGTTTAAATGGAGCAAAGTTATCATTTGTTTTAAAATAAGGTTTATTGAAAAAAAGAATTTTCGTTACCGAACTATGAAGTTTTGAGTCTAGGATAAAGATAATAATCTATAGTATACTAAATAGTTTGTGGAAGTTTGTGCAAGCAATTTCTTTTCAACTAGTAGGTTATGGGCTCGAACATTCATCTACCTAATTCAGTTTGACTAATTGGGTGATATGATTAGACCATACCCTTAGAGTGTGACGGCAGCCGCGTATATGAATTCACATGCTGCAAAGGATTTATAATGCAAAAATAACGCAATATGCCTCATCTGCACAAGCACTATCAAGTCAACATTTTTACAAGTAAAAGCTATCCAGGTTGGTTAGTTTGTCTTAACACAACAGCACTAAGCATTCATCCTACTTTTAAGAGTTCCTTTCATATCTTATTATGCAGTCTGAGCAAATAGAGAAAAAATTAGCCAGCTATAGGATTACACGGCAAGAAAGATTTTCAAAGAATCGCAACAATATACTACATGCTACAAATAATTATTACAACTCAGATCAGCAGAATAGCATTAAGAATTATTTTTCACGATCTCAAAACTTATTGAAAAGATTCTCCAATTTTATTTCACTTACTATATGGCAGGTAAACATACTGATTGTGTCGATGTGTCGACTAAAACAAACTGAGTGATTTCACGTTATACATATTCAAACGAATCCACAACGTACATTTACAGAGGTCATTTACAAAACACAATAAAAGTATACACCATCAAAAATGATTTACTTTGTTAACCTATAACTAAGTATCTAGTTAATGGAAACTTTATTTCTCCGTAAACAGTTAATTTGTACTATACTCATATTGCACAATTATAGTTTATGTCACACATTATACAAAAGATGCATAAGGACTAGTGATACTTCTTAATCGCCCTAATCAAATTAGACGGAGTAGGATAAAAACATACGACATATCAGTTAAAACTTTAATCGCAAGGACATTACTCCATTTATGTTTAATCTCTATACGAGAAAAAAACATATAGTATTATCCATGGATATATATATATATATTAATTACTATCACAAACAAACTACGCAGCGCTCCATTAATTAAAATTATCCAATTCAACTATCTTGGTGACAATTAGAAAGACCATTAAAACAAAACCCGGTGATTCGTTTCATCACTACATGTGTTCTTGTCTCACGCTTGTTAATAGATAGTTCTAATTTAAAACCAAATTAAGAATTGTGTCATATTTGTACAAAAACTTATCACTTCATGTAAAGTGCACCATGTACATATTTATATCCACGCAAAGTAATAATAGTGAATAAAGAGGTCATTTAATCACATTTTATAAAACATATAATTACATACGTATAGTCAATGTCAGCTTCAATTTTTATTAAGTATTCGCTCTTCTCACATAAAAAGAAACAATTATAAACATACGCCTAAACTATCATGGGATTATCACATGCCTGCATACTGAGAGAAATAAAATGAGTAAGAAAACAGATGAGTGAGTGAATGGATAAGTAAAAGGCCGAGAGAGGACGGCATCTGAAATATAGTATCTAGATTTGAGATGTAATAAAATGTATTAAGTGAGATGAAGAATAAAAGCATGAATAATATTCAAAATTAAGTACATTCTATACGCCAATATATGTATATAATAAATACACAACAGAAATAATAAGTTACTGGATTTTCAAGTCAATGAGATTATAACAGCAATGATCTATTATCATTATTATTTCAGGAGTTTTTATTCCCATCATGAGAGCGAACTCTATTCGACTTAATTAATGCTTTAGCCTAGCTCAGCGACAATCATTTAACTTTACTTTACAAGGTAAACAGAAAGCATCTACTACGATGTAAGTGTCTGAGTAATGAGGTATCTGCGAAGCAACTTCTATAACTTAGTTGAATAATAAACGTAGACCAGAAATGTATAACCTGCAACACAGATGCATAAGTCTAAGTTGTCGCTCTATATCAGTACATTAAGATAATTTACCAATGTAGTAAAAGTAGTAGAAATATCAATATGGAAAAAAGATTAAACATAGATGAATACGATTACAGATGGAAAAATCAATTGATAGAAGCAAAAGTATGAAGTAATTTAAAGTTCTGGATCTAATCGACGTTTCAAGCAACATTGCAACCGACTGATATCAGTGTCATACAGATATCAAATACAGGTCACGATGATTTCATGGACCTTCAGGAGGTTGTCTAGACAAAGTAGTGCAGATTAAACAAATAACTAATAACTTCATAGACCGATGTCAAGTTTCGCTCTGGCTGTTCATCATCCTAAGATAGAATCACTGACAATAAATGGGATATATGTATATATAAAGTCATTATCCGTACACATAAATATGAGATGGAATACAGTACTGTGATTAAATTCTCGAAAGTTTTATCCCTCAATCTATGAGTTATTGTTTTAATCAATCAGTTATAATCAACATGGGACCTGGTACAAATGTGCTTTAGCTGAAACTTCCATACCACAAAAAACAAACAGATAAGTTGAATTAATAAACTTTGTATGAACAAATACTGAAAGTGAAAGTTAAGAGGAAGACAGAAAGTTAATACAGTACTACATGTAATTGTAATCGAAGTAGAAAACACACCCTAAGCCAAACAGGGATTTCTGATAATTAGCTTTAGTGACATCTGACAATATTTCAAATTATGTGGAGTTATTTGATTATTTGAATCCATCTGAAGAATTTTGAATGAGTTAACTGGTGTCATTTTAGAGCAGGTGATTAAATAACTGAAAATTTTTATTTTTCATTTAGACTGTGTCACAAAGTAGTAATAGGATAGGGGATCGCCAAAATTACGTACATTCTATTAAAAACAAGTACACATGCAATCACAGATAACACAAATGCAAATTCGACAGTAGTATATCAAAACAGTGAATTTTATTATTACTAGTATTATTCATTTTTTTACTTTCTGTCACGTTACTTCGATTACAATATTCGGAAGTAAATCTTTCGATTTACCAATAATATTGATATACAACCCTTGTTTTCAATCTTTTTAAATCGGAAAGTACAATCGGCAATATTTTTAGCTAAATTCTACAGTGTTTACGTAAATTTATCTATCTGGACAGTTGTTTGTCCACGCGCCGTTGAAGAACATCAGTACTACTTTACTTTTGATACAGAAGTGCAAAAACTTTAGAAGATACAGTACAAGTGTTCTGTACAGAAAGGATTATACTATTGACACTTTTGAACAGAGGATTACTTGTAATAAATATCAAGTAATAATGTGTACATACAGTTTGGTTACTGGTATTTTCTATCATTCAAATGGAGTCGAAAAACCCTACAGGAAAATCCACAAATACATATTGACCACATGTGATTAGTTTGACCTAGATGAAAGTATGAATGCCAAAACAAAAGAGACATAACAACTGCGATAATGATAAAAACAAAAATAAGGCGTATTGTGTTTTCGATAGTAAACGACACAAGAGAAAATCATATTAAGAAAAAAAGCTGACGGTAAACCATAATATGATTGACCATATCCTTGACAACGCTCTCATTTACCCTCAATCGAGGTCTCCGAAGAAACGACCAGAATATAAAGTGCATATTTAGGTAAATATGCAATGGTATACGCAAACGCACACGAGTATTTGACCCCATCACCTTATTGTGACAAAGTAACAATAAGAAAGTAATGTTATGCGGAAAAAGTAGTAAATGAAAAGGAGGAATAATACAAGGTTTTCATGCAAAGGCAATCAACAATAAACGTAAGCATAAACAGTTAACCAAGTAAATGAGAGGTGAACACTAACGAAAATAACTATAAGTAGTTCCACTATACTTTCTTCTGTCAAATCACTAGAGCCATCAAAGGAGAAATACACAAACAGTCTATGCCCACACAACCCATAAGTATTTGACTCCACAAATAACTTAAGCGAGAACATACAATAGTGAACTCGCTGATTTTTTAAATTTATCAACTGATTAATGATTCTTTTGAAAAAGGTCATTAATAATTAATGAACTATTGAACATAACATTAACAGCTGAATGGCATTGCATTTTCCAAAATATTTGAAGGTTTCTCAAGTTTCTTGACACTGTTGGATATTCGATTACCGACGGCTGAAAGTTTCGAGGCTGAAATGTAAACGCCTGTCGGATGCTTTATAAATTTTATCTTATGAAAACACTAAAAGGCATTTATACTACGTTCCTAAGTTAATTATGACAGAATTGTCACTATACAATGTTAATGTGCGTTCACCATAACTTCTGACACAATATCATTTATATAAGTATTTTTTATTTTGCTTGTAAGCGAATGAGATGACTAACGTAACAAAAAGAATTCTTTTTTGTCCTTGCTTTTTCCAATTTAATAAAAAGAAGTAGCGTTTATAAAATCTGTATAACGCAGATAAAAAAAGATTAGGCAGAATATATTGAAGAAATAAATATCATATAAAAGCAACAACAGTAATAATCTACCTTCCATTTGATAATTTCTGCTTCTAAGTATGAACGATTTGTTGCGGCTTCAGTACGAGCATTTTGTAATTGTCTTTCCATTTCTTCACAGGATTTCTTAAAATTAATTTCTTGTAAAGACATATTATTCTCCAATTCACGATATCGAGAATCTTTATTTAATTAAAGAATACAACAAAACTTGATTATATTAGTGAAATGTAGAAAAATAATTAGTTCACTAGATGTACAGTAATCTAAAGATACTCAATTCTTTAGATGAATGACATTAATTAGAAACTTTAGTGAGACGATGCATGTTTCCTGAGTGAAATTTAGATTAAAAATGAATACCAGTTAAAAGTAATTTATAACCTGAAGTCTATGTGAATTAATTATTTTCCACACCACATAAGAACATCGAAATGAAATTATCAACGTGAATAATTAAGCAATAAAAGTAGTAGTATAATATTAGGAGTTAAAAAGATTAAAATATGATCATGAAGAGAAGTATTAATTCAAGAAATCCAAAATAATTTTAAAACCAGATCTAGGAAATGAAAGTGAATGCATCTATGCCACTATGATCTGTTTTGAGATATATTACCTTACATACTTACATTCAATGATAAATAACAGAATATTTGAAAGCTACATATTTTGTTTCCCTTACTTTATCTTCTAGTTAAAAGTTAATACATTTGCTTATTAAAAACCAATTCCATGGATTTAACGCCCATATTTCTCAAAAGGGATAAAGATATATCCCATCTACTTCTATTCAAAAAAATATGTTATGATTTAGAAATTCTAAGTTTAGAGTTGCACATTATTGAATAATAGTATTTTAATAAATTTGTCTTCAATGAACACCTTGGTTATGTAGTAATTTAAGTTGATACGAATTACTTTGTGATAGACATTGGATTATTTGAATAAATGAAACAGTTACTAGTTTTATAAAGTGTACCCCTGAAAAATGTGTCATTTAGTCTCGTTCGTTTAAAATTTAAAAGAAAATATATGCATTGCGTTTGTGTGTATATGTGAAAGAATTAACTGGACAAGACTAAAAATGGTACTATTACAGAAACAGAAAAAAGAAAACATAATACGGAACAAAAATACTAAGCGATCTTTTTACCCACTCCACTTGCAATAAATGCCATACTAACTCACAAAAAAAACTAGCGTATCGATATTATCACCTTGAATGAATGAATGAATAGGTTTCAAAATCAATATGAAATATAAATAATGCAAGTAGTGTTCGTGATCGACTACACAAAACGAGTAATCCTTTTAACTTTCTTGATGAAAAGACATCAGTTGGGTACCTCTAAACAATCACATATTACTCTTCTGATGATTACTATTGCAAAATGCTTAAGTCATTGTCTCGTTCTTTGTGATTATTGATATTTACCTTTAAAGATCTAAGTTTTAATGTTCGAGCTTAAATATAATTACAATTTACGTTAGTCATTTAATTAAAAGAACAATCTAGAACCTGGAACGAAATGCCTATAAGCCAGAGTTATCAAAAGAACAACAGAGAAAACGAACAAGATGAAAATCGCAGTAGTAATAAATGTAGTTTCCATATCAGAAAAAAAGTTAACATGAGGAATATGTTGTAACAACGAGACGAATAATTGAAAATAATCTGGGGAAGCTGATTACTATGTTATTAATACTTGCATTGTTAAACTGCATGTAACCACCAAATGGTAAATACGATACTCGTATTCCTTAAACTTATCACAGACTCGTTACTAGTTATCATATCCAGTTTCTGTTTACGAGTTACGGTAATTCTACCCTAAGGCGGATAACTAATACTGAAAAAACGCTTTGTCGCACCCCTCTGTCACCGAAGGGACTTTTGTCGATCACTTACAATGTTAGCAAATCAGCGTTCACGCAATTTGGCCATATATCGTATCGTTAATCTATTGGCCTCTTGTTGGCACATGACCACATTAATCTGAACAAGCAGAAAACTCCCGCCTTAGCAAGGTTATTTAATATATCTCTACTATGTCGGGGTTTAGGGAGATATTTTAATTTAAGAGGTTTACATTGGCAACTAAAAATATAGCCAATGATAATAGACGACTGATACTCGACGATGCAAATTGTCTGGGGTTAGAAATATAAATCATTGAATGTCAATTAAGTGATTTGAAGGTTAAGCGTCCATCAAAAGAGTAGAATATACTGGGTTCATGAATGTGCACTGTCGAGGAGACACTAATACTAGGATGAGATAATTCTCCAATGATTTTTAATTTCTAATAGTATTTCATCTGAGATCGAATCTGTAACTTATATATTATGCATGCATTCAGAACGAAAGTAAATAACCGAAACTGCTAAGATAAGGAATCTTACTAGCCTGTTCTAATTGTGTCGTTAATGAATTGATTTCATTTAAATGAGTATCCGACAATGTCAACGCATCGTCTAATTCAATTTGTAAACGAGCCAATTGAGATTCACAGTTTGCGTGATTACCAACATTTGAATTTGCGATCTTTTCATTTTCATTATTTATTAAATTATTAATACTGCTAGAAGTTGTAACTAAACGATTTTTACAATTATCACATTTATTCTCATTCCACTGATGACTCATTATTGGTTTATCAAAGAGAGTTGAATCTAATTTATCATTGAGTAGATCTGGTGATTCTGCTTTTAGATTTTTTCCACGTAATGGTGTTAAATGCAGTCCGGTTAACAATGCTAAATGATGTGGATGAGATGAGGAAAACGAAAAACCTAGAAAGAAAAAAAAACCCAAAAAGTTGATTATAAATGGTGATGCAGTTATTCATTACGTTAATATTCACGCTTTCAATTCTTGGCAATCGAATGTAGAAAATTATTTACAATTAATTCACTCACCAGGTATCAATTGTTGAACTCAGCTTCAAGTTTCACACTATATCCGAGGGATTAGAGATAATATACGATTGGATAAGCCAAAGTAGAGTGAAGCTCGAACGCAAAATTTCGCTACTAGAAAAGCTTATTGATTTGAGGATATACATTACAAACGAGCATGAGATCACACCATCTTATGCAAACAAGTGTACTGGACAGCATAAATGATGTTTGTCTAGTCATTAGTACCAAGAAAATTCTATCAACCAAGTTTCGATGTTGTCATTAGTGTAAGTCTCTAGGCACCATCCAACATCAGAGTCTGAAATGTTACCACTGAGTTATGCGAATCGTAACTCAGTGACTAAGCAATGTAAACATCATAGTCAAACAATAGGTTTTTCACAATCTTAAATGGACAATGGTGACATCTTAGACTGTGAGACTGGGTGACCCAAAAATGATGACTCCAAAGTGACTTTCAACTATATCAACCAGATAGTAATCGCAGTATAAGAATTATATAATTCTACAATTAGCCTGAATAATCATCATTTGGGTCGTTTATTCTTAAGGGTTCTAAAATCACAAAAGAAACAACTTCTATTGTGGTGCGTACTACTTGTAAGGTTTCATGTAAGTAGTACATAGCGGAACGTTGTGTGACGTGGCCCCAGTGAACAGTTGACTGAGGAAGAAGCAAAGTGTATCCAGAATGCGTAGAAGTTAAAAAAATAACCAAAAGAAGGCAGTACGGAACCAACCTGGAGTGAAGACAATATTGTGCAAATAGACGAGTGAATATAAGGCATGCATAAATTACCACCTTTTGTAATTCCACAAAATAAATTATTTCTTCCGTCTAGTTGGTCGTTCTTCACAGTACTACTTTATCCTATAAACATTTTTTGGCGAGGATGATTAAGAATGAAACCTCACTCGTGAGAAACTTGGAGTAGATGAAAAAGTTCATTTTCAAAATAATCTCTCCTAATAGAAATCGATCTACTTATCAAGCAGCATTGTCTCCAGATTTTATCTAAAGTGAATTAATAATTCGTCATGAATAATGAGGTGTATAGAAACATATTTTGCAAGCCATTTACTACACTACAATCGACAGTATAGTAATGCATAAAATGATGTAAAATCTAGGGTTTCATAAGACAAGGTTCAGTTATATGATAACAGCATCCACCTTGTAGATCACTCGAAAAAAATACTTGCCTGCGAACGCCAATTGACTTCCTGGTAATTCCAACAAGCTATCAGGAACAACGTCCAGAATATTTATGGTCGCTGGAAGATGATTCAGGAAAATCCACCCTAGCTCCACCTTTGCACTTTTCATTATCATTTACTATATCTGCTGGTTGTGAATCATGCCTACTATTTTGTCCATGGTTAGTAATTTTCTCCGGAACATTCTCATCACCTACTGCTATTTCATCATTTTCATCATCTGTTTCCGTTTGGAAGTAGGATGTATCTGTCTCACTACGTAAATGTGGTTGAAACGGAGCACGTGAGGCACGTATATTAGACCATGTCCAATCGGTAATTGATGTATCCATTGAATCTAAATGTCCGTCGGTCTGTTGAGATTGTATCCAGTCAACAGAAAACCAAGGATGATTATATACTTCAGAAATACAATGGGCTTGGCCACCAAGTCTTTCAGTACGATCACATAGAAGTTCTAGATAAAGAAATAATCAATGTATCAAAACAATATTATCTGGACAAAAAAGAGACGAAATACATTAATACAAATAGACATTTCATATTTTCCATAACATCTGATGAATTGCTAAATACTTGATTAAATCCCAATCTGCACTTAGTATTTACTCAATCACATAAACTTCCATAGTTAACTGTAACACATAAACTTGGTACAGATTCACTTGGTAGGATTTAAGTTACAATTACAGTGTGGGTGCATAGTCTGAATAAGCTTGAGAAAAGTAATCGACTGATTACCTTTGTAAATAGCAGACGATTTGAATAACATTTATAGACGTTTCACAGATAGTAGTCATCAAACAAAATCTACTAAGATAACCGAGAGAGATCAGAACTGTGGCTTAGAATCGTACTATATAAAAGAAATAAGAAAAAAACAGAGAAAGGATAGGAAATGGAGAACTCTACATCAAGTAAACACTAGTAAAGAACCATTGCCTCATAACCAGCATGAAAAGATGAAAATAGGAAAGGACTAAATACAGTTAGTACAAGTTTGGAAATTAAAAATGAATTTGACAAATAAAACTACCGAATAGTATTGAATTCAAAAGATAAATAATGACTGCAGTTGCGACACTATGATCGGTCTCGAGGGATGTCACACAGAATCTCCAACTGGTAAATGTTATCGCATGGAACTCGACGAATAATACGGCTCAGACAATCAGTTTATGACTCCAAGAGCTGCTGCTATGTCTGAATTTCGTTGCTAGTAGCTTCTATACACCCTTTGTCTATGCCAGCTAGGATTGTGTAACGATACAGGTGGCAGATAGGCATAAGTAATGCATGTCCAAATCACTTCAGTTCATAAAAGTTTACAATCTCACCAGTGAATTTTTAATCTCTACCTATTGCCTCATATCTAACTTCAAATCTCATAATTTAACGGGTTAATAAATAAGCTTATTTCAAGACAACTATTGAAACATATAATGAATAAAATTCACATTTACGGAACATAATATTAGTAGGAATGTATACTGATGACCACAAAGATAAGTTGAATAACCTTTATGTAATGTAAAATTTGTAATAAACTGGGTACTCAGGGTATAAAAAGTAAAAAAATTACTTTTCCCTGGAAGTGTAACAACTATTTAGGTGAATTAGAAATGGTATGTAAAAGACTACATGAGTAGGTGTATTGTTATTCCATAAGCTTTGAAATATTCGATATCGGGACTTAATAGTTCAGTAGATATCATGTCGGTGTTTAAAGCTAAAGATACTAGATATGGAGTACACCTAGTTAACATGTCCATAATAGTACAAAACGCGCGTCCTAGACTACACTGATAACCATACACCAAATATGCTAAAACTTGTGACAGCTGATACCTTGATGCAGTGTTTGGGTTTGTCTGTCGTGATGAGCCAATCGAACTATACTGGCTGGAATAACCGTTTTTTTAAAGTCTTATCATACCAGATAAGTCGGTTGGAGAGCGAAACGGCGAAAAGCAGTAAACCTAAGATTCGAGGGTAAAGTCATATTTCCGTTTGGATAGAGTTGTGACAGCAGTAAGGTGATTACCATATATAACCAGTATGACAGCAATGCTGCCTTCCCACAAAGGAAAAGTGGGGTTAAAAATGATCAACTCTAAAAATGCATGCTTCATCATATTCCACAAATTTTTGTCTATGGAACTAAGGTCTTCAGCAATTACGAAAATAACTTACTAAAAACCACACATAGAAAGGTCAGGTGTAACTGGCTTCAAGCAGTTGTCTGTTTGACATTGCAGAAATACTCTTAAATCGTCAAGCCCATCCTTAATTTAGCTTCGTGTTTGGGCACCTCAAGAAAAAAAACCATTCTACAATGTCGGAAACAAAGAAGTGATAACCGCCCTCATACGTCTAACGTCACAAAATGCTGTCCCAGGTCAACTGAAACAACACTCCAAACTGCATGTACTAAACCTATGGCAAAGTCGGGCCGGAAACCTCTCTGGTCAAGACACTAGAATCTCGTGCCATTGATATTTGTTGTCTTCAAAACACGAATACGGGATCCTAGCGTGATCATTCATTTAACCTCCCCTTAGCCCCAATATGGAGAACCTACTTGATTTACCCTTCGCTTATCTGGCTAATTGACAGCCACTTTTCGTTGGTTGGTCAATGTAGGCATCGCACTGAGCATTGAGGGTAGAGCAAGAACTTCTTGAATGGATTTCTGTCGACAGTCGATTATATATTGCTCGACTAAAGAGTTCGGTAAGAACTCGAAAGGATAGGGGGACACTGCCGTTGCTATTTTCGTTGTTTATGCCTACGCTTCCACCAACTACAGCCCAGACAAAGTGGAAGATGAATTTTACAGAAGGTTTTTTGAAATTCTCCGTAAGGTTAAACAAAGATTTCGTACTCATGGCTGGTAATTTTAACGCTGAAGCAGGTAGCTTGAATGCAGTTTGAAAGGCATTTAGATGGGTGCTTCCATGTTCTAGCCCACAGAACGGATAACAATGACGGTCTGCTGCAACTATGCTCAGACAATCGTTTATTTCTAGCAAGTATGAAGATTAAGCAAAAGAAGCGACACAGTCTAACATGGCGACCCATCCTGCACCTACTCAACGGTGGACTCAAATAGACCTATATCTGCATCAGTCACCGGTGGAGAGGCTCAATAGGAGACTGTTAGTCTTTCTGGAGTATACGTTTGGAATAGGACTATGCTCTAGTATGGGCACGCATTCGCTTGCAGCTGGCCGGACGCGGAAAAACCACTACACAGAGACTCATTGAAATTCAGTTAAGAGATAAGAAAGCCAGGATTAAATCCCAGTAACAACTAAAGGATCACTTGGACAACTATTAAGATGTGACCCACCTAGATGCTGCTTGGCAAAATATGCAAATATATATGGAACCAGCGAAGGCTTATGTCAAGAATTGAACTAACGGGTCAAGAATCGAACTAACGGGTTTCGGTGACATTTATTGAATTGATGGACTCCCGTAAATTTATCCCATAAGGAATTAAACACGATGAGAAGTGAAGATAAATCGGATGCAGATTGGTAAATGTCTGTGGAACGATAGAAAGCAGTGGTGGATAACGAAAGCATTAGAAGTGGGTCAAAATGGATTAACTCCAGGGATCTTTACAGGATGGTGGTAAAACTTAAGTAATTAAATTAACTGATATTTTAGCTAAAGTCTGGGGGCTAGATATAATTCCATCTGACTGGATTTCAATCGTTACTGAGGGGATCGAAGTCGTCTTGCGATAACTATAGAGGAATCACCTTGACTAATATAGTGTCTAAAATACTGACTTCAATAATTACCAAACGCTTAACTACAACTCGTGAACTGTAAATGTGTGAAAACCAAATGAAATGTTCACCATGTGTCGGATTTTAAAATATATGGTGGTACTTCATGACTTTACAGCAGCATTTGACTCTATAGACCGATAGGTCCTATGGTAGTGTCTGTTATCGATAGGTGTATCTCAGTAATAAATAAATCTTGTGAAAGCTCTTTACTCAAACACTATTGGTCGAGTTAGAAAGCATTGAGTACCAGTCCCCTCCGTCTAACTGTATGGATGTGAAACATAACCATTAAGAGTAGACAGCATTCGTAGGATTATTGGTAACTGATCACTGATGTCCTCGAAACACCTCACGCATTAGCTGAGATCACCGGGTAATGAATAATGAGGTTAGACGCCAGGTATAAGGAGAAAATGGTCAAAAAATCAATGAGGATTGCGAATATTTATAGACTCAAGTAAGTTCGGATATGTGTTACGCATGACAAATCACAGCCTACCTCGACGCACGATGCTGACTGGTATTTAAGCAGGGTGGTAGAGAGCTAACGGCGTGCAAATCACAACGTTGTATCAGTTCATGGAGTCACCGACTGCTGGTTTGAGTTGTGTTTGTAAATGAAAACTACCTAGTTGGGGTCCGCATGAATCCTGAAATCAATGGTTGGAGATCCTGGGTAGCAAGGTTTAGAATCAGTCACAGTGGCACAGATGTATTCATTCATTGTCCTCCCTTAAATTGTGTGTTTAAAACTCTTGCATACCTTTCTTTTCACGGACTAATTATTTCTCACGTGATCATATTCTATATGCGCACTCTTATTATTATAATTATTATCAATCAAAGAACTACTATTGTTAATGATTTGGTGATAATCATGTGTGTTGCTAAGGTGTGGCGACTTGAACCAATTCACGTAGGTGCCAGGTTCTGTGTTGCTCACATATACATACACTTTGAATTACCTAAATATTGACTTGCCTATCAACTAAATTCTCATAGGAAGGCTCTTTTACTATAGGATTAGAGATCTTTTGTTTGAATGGCTGAATTCTTTTCTTAGTCACAAGTATCAAATAGTCAAGTTAAACTCATTAGGATGTCCAGCCGGGAATGAATAATACTATACAAGGTAGTTTTAGGTTATTTGTTTTATATAGGTTATATAATCACTTCAGGTTAGTAAACCTTTTCTGTATACCGATGACCTAAAAGTTGTGCACCCTTTTACTTCGCACGAGCTTAAAAAATTACATCTCTATTTCCGGCTTAAGACTAAGTAGGCATCGGGCAGACATGAATTACTTTACAAATTTTAGAGAATCTAGAACGGCTTACTGCAACCTACCCGTGAGATAGATTCTCTCCCACTATTTGTACGACACATAAATAATGAAACTGCAATAAAGATTATTCCTTACTCCACTACTGAAATTATAGTGACTCGAAAGGCATAAACACTTATTCAACATCGTTTTGCGATGATATTTTTTAACCTCCTGACTTGTAAGCTAATAGTATAAGACAAGTTTAAGTAGTGCCCTGGTGAATTCAAACTCTGCTCTACTTACTTCATTACTCGTAGGTCATTTTATTCTTTTCCTACTCACTGCTCTTATTTTCTTCTCCCCAGATGTAGGTGGTTACACCTATAAAGTTAGTGGGAACCTGTGCTACATTTAATATTTTCTTTTCACAAGCATATCATGGTTCCCTTGCTAATATAACATTATTTGCAAATTATCGCATTACATGCGACATCGGTAACTCTTAAACACCAGCGACTATGCAAATTCGTCACCCTCTATGTGGACTTCAACTCCCTTAAAGTATTTATTAAAGACAACTATCCCTTAACAGAATTATTCTTGATAATAATTAATTAACTAAAATGCTATCACCTATAATTACGTACTTTGAAAACATATCATACTTAGCAGTTTTAACATCATTGTATTAAGCATTCGTTTGAAATAATTAATGAGCCACGTCTTTTCGAATAATCTACTCTTACCTCTGTTAACGACCTGAACACGACTGAAAATTGACCTATATTGTAATTAATTTTAGAATATATATAGTTGAATATTGAGAAAAAGTATCTTTTTTTACTTTTCTGTTTAGAACACTTAGATTATTACCAACTTTACAATATCTAAAGATTAGCAAAACATAAAGTGAACGAATTTTCATACTAACTAATGAGCTGTAAGTTTAAGTTCGATTATGCTGAAACGACTAAGCATATCAAAGAAATGTGTATATATATGTGTGTATATGTATATATATATATATATATATACCGGAGATCATGTGATTAAAGGTTTAAGGTGCAAGTACCTTTAAATGATGATCTGAACTAAACAAAATAGCCTGATTAATGACAATAAAAATAAGTACAGAGAGCTAACGTAGATGATCAAATTAAATTGCACTAGTAGTTCGAGAGAAGACGTAGTAATACATCTACATATAAATAAAAAATAAAAAACTAATATTTTCTTCTATACATAGATCTACAGTTTTCATATTTCTCAATTCTGTTCGTTCTAAACTTTGCATACAATTATCATATTACATAGGATAGAAACAAATATGATAACTAAATACAAAAACAGAAACTTTGTCCATGTGTGAGAGGTCACTAGCATTATCCTATGCGATTGAACATATTGATTCTGAAAGATTTGACGACTAATACCAGTCCTACTCCAAATAACCGTATAGTTTTTTATATGAAACAGTAAAACACTAGGCAACAGCCAAAGTAATTCAGAATACGTGGAAAGAGCAAAAAAAGAGTAATCAAACTTCCAGAGTTATTTATTGTAAGATTATTCTATTCCTCTCATCTTAAGCTTTCATTTGAACCACTCAATATCATTACATTATTTACAGTTTATGGACTAATTAATGCTGTACCCTACTACATTAATTTTAAATCATAAATATCCTTGTTCTGTATTCGCATGACCTCCTTAATTATTTTTATGCATAGTTGGGAAAATCATGCATGTATTTATGAAACTTGTTGAAACAGGTGGTTCAAGGTACTAGGCTGTTTGGTTTAAATCGGCTTCATCTCTGCCTGGGACTAGCAGTATTATGGCAGACATACAGTGGATAGGAGTATAACAAATAAAAAAAAACTTAAATGGCATTATTCGACTACCGGTTTCTTGGCACGGACTAAGATGGAAGAAGCAGTTAATGTGTACATTTAAATAACTGAGGAAACCAGATTTATTTTGATCTAATTTCATTCAGCACGTATCTTAAACTAGAACAGCTGATACAAACGAAATAAATAAATGTATATAGAGAGTTTCAATACATCGTACAACGATTTAAACAGTGCCACAACAATGAACACAATTATTAAATAACGTGTATAAGTAAGAGTTCGACTATGAACATAAATATCTCTGGCTGGTAAGTTAAAATGTCACATAAAGCCTTAAAAGTGTAGATTGTTCACCTTTAACTATTACAAGTTAAGGTACTTGATTTTCACCCATAAGGTCAACTGGATCAAAGCCATCTCCACTAACGAAAAGTTTAGGCAGGATAAATAAGTGATTAAAATTAAGTTGCGGCTAACGAGTGGAATCCACGAGGCGCGTCCCATATTATTCTCAACGGATTACGCGGATGCACCTCCTTTCCAGTGTTGAGGCTCACATCGGGAACTCGGACTCAAGTTCAGCCACAATCTAACTTTAACCATACTTGTGAACTACCGCGGTATTGGAGTAATCCGCTCAGTAATCACCTATAGAAACATAAATTGATCCAATAACAAAAACCAACAGAAAGATATAAACAATTCCAAATAATAGAATAACCAGTTGTATAAATCTACACAGCAAAACATATCAAGATTTATAAATCACTTTACTTAATTAAAAAGCTATTAATAAGTTATTGAAATGAAATGGATTTACAACTAACGTAGATAATTTTAGTAATGTTGAGCTACTTGAAATAAGCACTAATGATGTAGTCCAGATTGACAACGATAACTTCTTTATAAAGCCAATCAGCTTAGAGAACTTTATCAAAACAGCCTAGCATTGTATGTTAGCACAGCATGACATTGATAATCAGCTAACGATTACTTCTTGAGGTTAGTAATAATTTAAACTATATTACACACGAAAAAATTAATTCAAAAATGTGGAGAAAAGTAGACTATGCATTCAAAAAACTTACTTTTCATAAAATCCAAGCAAGCATCGGAAACATTGACATTTTCTGGAAATTTTAAACTATTTGCATGATTCATAATATTAGCATAGGTATTCACCAATGTCTCCGAATAGAATGGTGTAACACCATACAGCATTTCATAAATAACAACACCTAATGCCCACCAATCCACTTCAAATCCGTAACTTCCACCCCCGATTCCCTATACAAGGATTAACAAGAGGAGGATAATAATTTAAAGGGGACTGAAGAAGTAATGAAGATGTAAGTAAAGTAATAACTAGAGGCGAACAAGTACATGATTCCAGGGTATTAGGTACCAATGAATATTTTCTCATAAGATGGTAGGTGATCTGCATTAACTTTAAGGCTTCGTTAACTGTAGTGCAGTAAGAGAAGTTATAAATAACAATTGGCGAATAGCAGTGGGATCGATTGGATGACGTCATAGTAGATAATAATGATACGCGGAGGACTCCATTTTTACCTGATGACATAACACTCGATAGCTCCCTTAGATATGCGTAAACTAGCGCCATTTAACTTATGGAAATGAAATGTTTCAGTTCTACATCGTTGGAAGTGATAGGTAGAACAAACACATATACATTAAAAATATTGCAGGAAACTTCAGCGATTTCGGAAATTCAATATTTCCTATGATATTACAAGTCATTAAATTAAATCAATAGAATCATGTTCATTAAAGAACGAATTCCTAAATATAAAAAAATAAAGGAATAATGTAGTCAACGACAATGATGAGGACTAATTTAATGAAATCTATGAACGTCAAATAAATACCAGTCATTAAAATAAACTTTACTTAATATTAATTGATCCAACTCTGAAGTATCAGTAAAAGAGTATATGAAATAATTTTAAAGCATATATATATATATATATATATATATATATATATATATATATCGTGCAAAATGATCTGAATGAATCCAAATTGTAAAAAATTCTACGCAAATAAGTTGATACAAATAATAAGAGTAATTAATTTTAGAAATCCCATAATTAGCAATCAATTTGCACATGTAGATGGTAGTACCTATAAATACTAAATATACTCATAATAAAATAATTGATTAAGTGATAGATGAATCATTTGAGTGAAACAATTTCAAGCACATTAAAGACAGCTGAGGTTATAGTCACTGATTTCAACTCTTTATGCATTGTATTCAGCATTTTCCGTTATTTTTCAGTTTATTAATTAATTAATAATTAATTAATTTCAAGCCTGCGCTACAATCAATATATTTATAATAAACAACTCGGGATAAGTGGAAACACTTGAAATAAAAACTTTCATGAAAATTCACCTCAATGTGCAGCACTCACATAATGTGCTGGATACAATAAACCTAGTAAGAATTGAAAACATTAACGACAACTTAAATAACACTCACAAATTAAAATGCTTAACTAATCAATGAGATCTTTGCAGAGGAATTAAAAAAGGATCTAAAATAAAACACAACGTAATGAATAAATAAGCTGAAAATGTACACATCACAGAGGATTTATATCTATTGTCTAAAGTAGGCTAAAGTGTTTGTAAGTGAATCGAAATTTAGCAACCGTATACTCGAATTTCTTTTAATAGATCTAAACAATGCTATAAATGTGGAAAATAGGTGTCTCATTTTAACAAAATAATATCCATGGAAGTTAAGTTTAGCATTTAAAAATCCGACATTAAATTTTGCTGAGATTCAAATAAAAATTTAAATTGGAAACCACAATAAAATTAAAGCAGAATGTCGTAATATCAGCTTACTACAATCTTCATTTTACACTACTTTTTCTAACAATATCTATAGTATAGAACAACCTCTGGCTGTATGAACTAAATATTGATCAAAACATATATATATATATATAATATATATATATATATATATATATATATGCAGAACATAAATCCTGCGATCTTCCCACACCAACCCCGATTACATAAACACACTCTCCTGTCATACATAATATAAATTAACCTCAAACTCTTTTCAAAATTAATGCGTACATACTACTTTGTAAACACATAAATAGTTTACTACGTAGTTTAATACAGCAAAGGTAGAAAATATGTTGCCTGTAGATACAATGTACGCGTCGATGAATATATATAGCAACATAACAGTATGGATCGAAATTAGAAAATTGAATAAACAACCAGTTAAAGTGCACAATAACTGATTTTTTTCTATTTTTCCCTTCTCTGTTTTTCCTCAATGAAACCAAAAATAAAAAAAGGCAGAAAACTAATGATATGAAGATATGTTAGACAATTAGACGCTGTTATAGAAATTTACTATATATTAATCCTTTCCAAAAGTGTATAAAACTAAGTGTAGACAGAAGAATAACAAGAGACTGAATCTCTGTTGATTGAAGTGTATGTGTGCATGCGTGCACTATAATAAAGCACCTTTAAACAAGACAATAGCGAAGATATAAAGCATTTGAAGAAAAATATTATTCGAACACAACTGCCTACTACTGATGATTATTTCTTTTTTCCAATACACCATTAGCATCGGTTTTACTTTGTTGCTTTCTTAACTACTTACAGAAACGGGATGAATTCAGTTATGCGAAATGGTTCATGCATATGAGTGATTTATGCATATATATATATATATATATATATATATATATATATATATATATATATATATATATATATATATATATAAATTTAAAATGACTGCAAAGTAAAAATGTATCTTTCTGCATGTTGCATTAGTCTGACAATCAATGAAAATATTTTTTTCAGAAAAATACAGGTGTTGCATAGGTGCATGTTTGACTTATTGAAGGGTTTCAGTAGAATAACTTAAGTTGAGAGGTCATCTTAGATAATAAAAATCAACTAAATTAACAATAGTTTAGCCGAAAGAGTAGAGTGACGATGTACCTAACTTGTAGAATGTAGTCCTCACACCTTTATTTTAATTGAAAGTACAATTTACATTTTCATCCTAAGTAGGCAAGGAATACCCATCACTTAACTAGAGGCAGGAAATCAGGATCTTCAGTCTCGCAACAAACACCTTAATCATTACAAACAAACGGTTAGCTTCTGATGAAACAATTAAAGTCCCACACATTCCGTGATAAAATAAGATAATTATTCAATGTCATGCGCGATAACTGATTCCACTATTGATATATCTAAAATTTACAGGTCAAGATTTCTTACTAGAATATCAGGAGCCTTTCGCAGCATGCGATTAGTGAATTGATTAATATAGCGTAGTTAAAGGGATTTTGTGAAGATTAGTTTAATTTGGACTAGAAAGTAACAGTTATCCACCGATCTTTGGTCCATAATAGTACCCTAAATAAGAATGGTAATATGTGATGAACAGTGCATATGTTGTAACTATTTAATGCCAGCTGTATTTCTATGAAACTGATAAAAACTCTTTTGTTTAGTTTTTAAGGAGTTGAACACTGAAAAGCTGTGTGCTGTTTAACCTTAGAAAATTAGATACATTTGGAGTTGCCTGGTATATAACTAAGCTAGATGGGATGGCAAAAATGACAAAAGGAATTATATATGTGGTACAAATCCAATGGCTTAATATAGAAGCCAAATATAATCTTAGACTATAGTGAAAAAGGTTAATGAAATGCAAATACAATAATTTATTATTAAGCACTTTGAAAATGACATTTTTCTACTCTACATAACTAAGGCAGCTGAATCAAACTATCTGAAAATACTAGATTTTTGAATAATAGTATACGTCTTAAGAGGGATCTAACAGTTGTACAAAAGAAAACAATTAGTTGCATTATGGCAAATAGTCCTGTTTAATTGTATGCTATTTGTAGTGAAGAAATAGTAAAACTGTTTAGCCTGTAAATCACTACCGGTAGTATGCTGGCTTAAACCTTTAGAAGCAAGGAGTTTGACAGGAGTCCTATAAGGGAAATAAATAAAAGTTGAAAGGATCATTTATGGTGAAATCACTATTACTGTTAATAGCTTTATTCAATACAAACATTTTGTCACAGTAAAGAATTCTCAGCTCCGTTTGAGGAATATTGCAACTAGTTGCTGTTTAGCATGGACTAAAATTGTATTTACATAAAAACAATGATACTTAAGAGTCGCATTTGATATCTACTTTTAATCGTGGTACATTTTCAGCAGATTCAAATGCTACAGCTATTTTCCATCAATCGCATATAGAATGCGTTCATTCGAATATGTTCGTCTTTCATACTTTTAAAGGATAAAATTGGAAGAAAATATGATAACAACCTAAATGCTTTAATTCGGAATTCACCAGTATTCAGCATAGCGATAATTCGTGATCTGCATATAATAGGACGTGAATATATATCTACAGAGCGTTCATGATTACTCTGTTCAAACGAATCTAAAACAAGATAGTCTAAACAAGTGAGCAGGTCGCTTGGTGAGAAAGACCCAAATAAAGTACATACAGGAAATTCACTGATGAAAGACCGAGGTTAACACATGTTTCTGCTTCGTAGTTGCGTATGCAAACTTCACAAATAAATGGTAATGACAATTTTCAGAGTATGTGGATTGTAATCAGTAATAGAATCCAAAACTTGGGTTTCATTTTATTCGAAACTCTTAAGATGAATGAACCTGCATCTCAATATTGGTGTTCATACCGAGACCCAAACTCGCTTCAAACGCCCAACGAGGTATTCAATTAGTTACTGAGTCCAAATATTTAATAAGTTGTTCAGGTATAATGTTTACATAATAATAACAATTATTATTACTAAGGATAACGAGCTGAACATATGAAGCGAAGGATATTGGGTTCGAGCCTTAAAGTATACACTTACATTTGAATATTGGTATCCTTGATTTCACTGTTGATCAAAATCCATCTGTTTCCAACACTTGTGACAAAGATGGAGATATCGAGCTAATCTATTAGAACACAAACATTCCAACAACGACTGCCTGAAATTCAGTGTCAAATACTAAAACTCAGATAGTTGGAACCAGTACTAACAGTAATATAAATTGGAATACTATTGGTAAATTTAAACAAAACAATGTGAATACAGTAAGTAAAGCAAAAACGTAAAACGGAAGCGTAAGGAGTGAGAAAGTGGCAATAACAATGTCAATAATCAAAAGGGAAAGCCTGAATACCAACACAGTAACGCACACACATAGATACATGCACTATATTTTACACCAATAAATCATTAAAATCATTTAGACAGACTAATATTTTTGTAATAAACACCTACGTTCTTGTTGAAAACATAATAGAAAAAAGGCAATTGCTGAAAACCCCTTCACTCATCGATTGACTTTAAGAAATCCTCACACCCCACTCAGTCTGTGCATCCCGAGAAAATGACCCAATTTAAGTGAATAATCAGGTAAATCAAAACTTAGTAATTAATTTTTCATGATAAAACAATCTGGTTGCAACATTCGACAGTCAATCACAAATCTATATAAAATGAAGAGAAAAGACAGGACAAACAACAGTTCACAGCACGAAAGAAGAGAGACAGACAAAAATGTGATAGATGTGTACATATTTTCTGTTAAAAAGATTTCATTTCATTCAAACGGAACCATAGAAAATTTTAAATAAATTAGAGAATGAATGAAATAGGAAGGGAGAGTGAAATGTATTGTCCTGTAACCTATTCTTATGAAAATTTATGCTTGGCAGAAATAATCGTTTTGTTGCTGATGACATAGAGTGTGATCAACAATCATAGATTTTACATAAAAAACTGCACATATTTTGTTCAGTTTTTTCTTAGCTTACTTCACCAGCTAACATTAAAGTTTATGAATTTGCTACACAGGTTTGGTTATAAAATAGTAAACGTAACTAGTGATCAAAGCTTTCGACTTTCAATTATAAGGTTATAACTTCAGCATCAGCAGTTAGGTAGTATCACTAGCCCTCATGTTTAGAGTTAGGCTTACAGCCATGAGTCTGTACATGATGAGTTACATCATCTGAAATATGCACTGATTTTAACAAAACGCTTAGATATCAGGAAACGTATACCAATCACTTAAAACAATATTATAAGTAGATCAGCTCAATATTTTCTCTCTGAAGTATAAGAAGTCATCAATGAACGTTCTATGCGTTAGCTTATACACAATGGAGTTTATAAATAAATACAAATCGCCAAATATATGTACTTTTCTGAGGATTAAGGAAATTACTTTATGGTTTAAGGAATGCATTAGCTTAATCTTATTTCTAGTGTTTCAATGATGATTTTTTTTTATTTAAGGGTAGTATTGTACATTCATAGATTTCATTTCACTGTCCTGTTAACTGCGGTTGCAAAATCAACATATTCAAGTAATTTAAACAAGTAAACAATATTTATATACAGACACTGAGTATAATATGAATCTGACAAAAAAGAATTCATCATAATTTGACATCGCGATTTAGTCTGAGTTAAACAATTACTGAAAACAGGAAGTATTGGATAGCTATTCCGCCCTTGCATGGGATTCTTCAAGCAGTGCACACCTACAGAAGAATCGAACTTAAAACATTCAGGCTCTGCAGTAAACGCTTAACCGTTAGACTGCTGAGTCGGCTTCCAACGGTTGATATTTCTAACTCAATCGATAGATTAGTGCGACTACATCTATCGCAATCAGTGGGGCAACTGTCCTTACATCCGATATGGCTGAACTTCACAGATCATGTCTTCTTCACTAGAATTCCAGAAATTACCTCGAGTTAGTCACTAATGAGTTGATTGTGATTCACGATCATACTTCTTTTAATCTATTTATTCAAACTTTTTAAATTATTTGCCTACAATCGAAGAAAAAGGACACTAATCAACTCAGTACACGTCTTTGTACCAGAAATGCCACGTGGAAAAAGAATTACGAATCAGAACAACTAATTTTTCTTTAAGTAGCATCCTAATTATTCCACAGGTACTGCGTCAGTCCTTCCTAATGACCGAATTTCGACAGGGTGACTAGAGAATTGTCAGATGTGTGTATCAAGGAAACTTAAAGAATGTCACATAATTTTTATAAGCATGGTACCAAGATAAAGTAGTAATTAATAGACACAACGATATAGATTCAGTTTATCAACCAACACGTTAAAGGTAAATCAATCGCATAGTCAGAACTCAGTTGGTAAAAGCTAGTGACAAAAATGGATACATGGGGTTAATAAAAACCATTGAAGATAGCTACTCTGAGACAATCTCATTAGGACAGAAACACAAAATGAGCATCCTGAATTTCAATTCAAGCCCCATACCAAATACTCTAGCGGCTGAACTAGTAATGAATTAGTGTAGAGATCAAATAGTTATAAAGTAATCGACAGAAGTCCTCGTGTGACAATTACCGAGGAATCAGCTTAACGAATATAGTGTCTGAAATATTAGCTTCAATAATACCTCGACGTCTAACTAAAGCTCGTGAAGAGCAAACTCGAGAAAACCAAGATGGTCATAGACCTGAACGTGGTTGTATACACTAAATATTCACACTTTGGCAGGTTCCAGAACATAGGCACACTTTCAGACGCCCAACAATGGCTGTATTCCTTGACCTTAAGGCGGCGTTTGACTCTATCGACCGAAAGGTTATGTGGCAATGTCTGTCATTGAAAGGCGTACCAGAGAAGTATATTAACCTTATATAACCTCTCTACTCGAACATCACATGTCGAGATAGAGCTTATGGCAGATTATCGTCGAAATTGATCACCTCTAGTGGTGTCCATCAAGGTTGTCCGCTTTCGCCACTTTTATTTAATTTTATCATTGATATACTTTTAGAGTTAACATTGTCATCGTCTGATTTCACCGAGAGTTAACCTCCTTCCAGAAGATAAACTTACCGACTTAGAATATGCCGATGATATAGTTCTACTGAGGTGAAGATGCTGATAAAATGCAGAATCTATTGACTACCTTAAACTTGAACGTAGGTATGTTTGAGATGCGATTCTCCCATCCAAATGGAAAATGCTGTTACAAGACTGGCTTGATTCCGCACCACAGTTGGTGATAGGGAGCTAAGCAATTAAATGTGTTAACTGCTTTACTTATCTCGTGAGCCTCATTAGTCCTGACGGTCTGGTGTCTGATGAAATCTCGGCTCGTATATACAAGGCCCGGTTGGCTTTTGACAATTTGCGTCACTTGTGGCATGAGCAAGAAATTCGTTTACTGACAAAAGGACGTGTTTACTGCTGCAGCAGTTCGATTCGTTTTACTTTATGGATGTGAAACATGACCACTAAGGATAGAGAATATTTGTAGTCATGTAGTATTTGATCTTAGATGTCTCCTAAACTTTGCTCGTGTTTGCTGGGACCACCGAGTAAGCAATGCATTAGTTACGAATAGAGTACTAGGTAAATACGGTAAGTCTGTTGATGAAGTAATGAATCTTCACCAGCTGAGGTGGTTAGGATATGTGTTACGTATACCTGACCACCGTCTACCTCGACGAGTAATGCTATCTGGTGTGGGAGTAGGCTGGAAGAAAGCTAGAGGCGGCCAAACCAAAACATGGTACCAATCCATGAAGTCATTGACAATTGGGCTGAGTCATGTTAATAGATGCAGACTACCTGGTTGGGGTCCGCGTGACGATCGTAACAAATGGTTAGAGACTTTAGGTGATATGGCTCAAAATCGATTGCAACGGCGCAGGTGCATCCACTCCTTGTCTTCCTCCAAATTCTAAGTTCTTGAGCTTATTATAATTTTCTCTTTACTGAATCATATTCTCTCAAATCTTATCTCTGATCTCTATACCTTTCCATTAGCACTTACTCTGCCACTACCTCCCCTACTCTGGGACTTGGTCCAACAATTTAATCTCCATCTGCTAATTGGGGCATGGCAACTTGAACTGATGTACGCATGTACCAAGTTCTACGTTGTAACTGGCTGACTGAATCGACTATTCAGCAAAAACATATCACTGTTTTGAATTTAAGTTCTATTTTCAGTTGTGAACATTTTATGCTATGAGGTCATCAAATTAAGTAAGTAAACACTCTTTTATATAGTGGTTAGCAGTGTTATCACCTTGTTAATTAAAAGACAAAAACCTAAAGCAGAATCTTAACTTATAGCTTAAAATAAACAACTGAAAACAAATAGGAAAATAAAGGAAATTCAACAAAATATTACCATTTCATGAGTAGGACAATTATTCTATGAACGCCTTAACATGTTGCCCAAAGAACCTCAATGAAACGAATTTATTGAAAATATATAACAAATAAGTTATCACTTAATAAATTACGACACTTAATATATGATTGTAGTAGGGTTACGATAACTCAAACATTCATCTAATAGTACATAATATTTTAAACAAATAATTTAAAATATCTACAAATTACATTATGAGGAATACAGAAAGTAATTACACCTTAATAAGAAGCTGCGACTGGTAGAATTCAATGATATCGGGTTGGTGAAAGCGTCCGGTATAAGGATTTGGACCTAAGTTTCGTGTTACATGGCACTGGTCATCAAAGCATTTCTGAAGTTTTGTTGGAACTGACCGAAGTAGCTAATGGTAAAGGTCGCAGACTATGAAACTGGGTGACTTGGTATCAAACCACTCATAGATCATAGAACCCTCAAGATTGAACATGAGCCTACTGACTCGTGCTAAGTAGCACAAAACGCCAAGTAGCGCTTCCAGATGACAGCTTCCACCAATCTAATATCGGCAACATAGTGAATGCGATTTTAGTCACTAAGACTAGTGGTGACATTGCAACTTGATCGATAGAATTATATCTGTTATAAGCACCAAAAAACAAAGCACTGATCATTAACTTAATGATCGTCGGTGTGTAATTTAACTACATTAGGTGCAAAACATATATCATCAGTGATGGGTTAAATAAAGCAAGAACTGACTAAAGTTAAAGAATATAAATCAGATGTCAGCTTAGTGGTTTCCGACGTTAAGCGGTCGCGTTAAGGAATAAAGATCCTGGGCTCAACGTCTGAAAGATTTGTTAAACCAAAGTCAGTCCATGATGAAAAGGTACAAAAACTGAATTATTCTAGCAAATTTGATTACATTTCGTAAATAAATTCATTTTAAAAGCAAGTTACAATAATAACGCTCAACACTATGAATATACAGAAGAAGTGTAGTAGTTATTACTATTATCATTAATGTTTATGTAAGAATCAGATACATAAACGTTTCAGGGTCAGTTGTCAGTAAATACTAACAATCCACAAAAAATATGTGACATCATACTGCAACGCATATATATATATATATATATATATATATATATATATATATTCTGCAAGTGACTATAAAATCATGCAATAATGACAGATATCAATCGCTGTAAAGTAAGGAAAACAAATCAATGCATATCAACAATATAAAAGGTTCTGCGCATATAGAAATAAAAGACTAATGAAACAGGAATACATTTGGAGATGTAAATATTATTTGGCATTATTTCGTACATGATTGTGATGATAAATTCAAATAATAATGACGCGAAGTTGGAAGATTCAAACATATGAGATAACTAGTAATTCAATAGTCACGTGAATAGAAACATTATCCATTAAATTAGAGGTGTGTTACACAGTAATTGGCCATAACTACAAATCTGTCACTTTAACCTATCGGTAAGATGTATGAAAAAATAACACTAACTTATAGTGACTATAACAGTTGTAACAAAAAGAAATAAGGATTCCTAATAACAAACTAATCGAATATAATAACATAAATGAGTAGTCAACACAACCATCAGGTCACGGATTTAAAGCTTGTTTAACATACTGAGTTTTGAACAGCGATAAAACAAACGTGATATAAACGGCCTATGATTTGTTTGAATTATAGATCACTGAAGAGTAATCACTTACATAATTTCTAATTCACAATATTGATAAAAACCGACTGCACAAGTGTTTATCAAAATTAATTAGATAAATAGGAGTTATTGTTGGGTACATACAGAAAATCCTTTCTCTACATTTTGAGCTGACTGATACTCCTGATTAGCGCGCATTTTCAATTTTAAGTAAATCAACATCAACACTGATAGATCACCGAGTAATAACTAGTGTCCTGTTTCTGTGGTCCTCAATACTGATCAACTTTAATTGATCGTGTCATTTACACACTCCGTACAATCGTAATCCCTTTGAACCAAAGTGATCTGTAGTTTTATCATTGTTTAACCGTCCTTCTTACTTCCAATAATAGAATTACTGCACTAATTATATAATTCATTATTTTCTTCTTTTCATAATTATTAATTAGTCACTATTACAGCTACCGATTATTATATTCATCATATTAACTATCTAAATCCTAGAAATTATTTTCATCCAAACATTGTTTTCACTAGCCATGTGTACACTAACTACCTAAGCCTTATCTTCATAATTAGTATTTCCACATAGTATTGACGCAGTGTCATTTTGTTTTTGTTTATTATGTGTCAAATTAGCTACTGACAAAATACATTTCCATGTTTAATGATGGACTATTGTATGTAATATTTAACGATAAATTACACCTGAACAGTTTCAGTAAATGATATCAGCGAAAAAATTCCCAATTGAATACTCTCTATTTCTCTCGGGATGAGAAAGTAGGTGTTATTAGTTCTATCCATGAGGTTAAAATGTGATCACTAGTCTAAATGACTCGACGTTGAATGTGCTACACTTAAATAATTTGAGGTAATCCGGAGTAACCCAATTATGGCTGGAAAAGCATAGACTTCAAAAGTGGATGACGCGGGTTCGAACCCCTACGCGAAACATTACTTTAGATACGCCTCCTTGACAAGTGTCAACTGACACTTAACCGAGAATAGAGTTTCCTTCCAGCTACTTCTAACCAAATACCAACAAAACCGAGGTAACTTAGAAGACTCAATTTAAAACTCATTAAAACATTAAACGTGACAATTAGCAATTCTAAAAACATCGAACAGTTGCAAAAGCACTCAACTTCTGTTTACTGTTTCCCATAAGTTAGTACTCGTTGCCAAGATTGCTGGGAACAGAATGTCTGGTAAAACAGTACAAATTATTTTCTGTATGCCACTTGATAGGATGGTGATAAATATATGTAAGGGTTTATGTTTTTTCGCTACTGGGTTTCGCGAAAAATTATTGACATACATGAAATATACACAAGTACTAAATTAGGCAAATATGTAGGATTAAAATTTAACAAATTTTAGACCATTTTGCCCAAACAATCGTTAACAGCAGCTACAATGAAACGTTTGTTCTTCTTTTTTAGTCTCTAAGAATGTGAAATACTTCACAAATTGTAAAATACATCTGGAGAGTTGAAAAAAATGAATCAATAATTTGACAGTGATAATAGAAGGTGAAGTAAATTATTTTTAAACTAAAGAGGACTTATGGAGATTTTGGAAACCGTAGTACAATATGTTCAGCAATCATTTCAGTCCCTAGAATTAGCGTGTATTCAAGAATACAAACATATACTCTACTACTATTCATGTCTATCATTTATAAACAAAAAAAGGCGAATAAATAGATAGCAATAAACATAAGATAGGGTTGTATAAAAATCTACGCCCGTAATAGCCAACTTAAGACTAGATTTATTATGCAACAAATTTACCAAGTACACAATCACATAATTGGCTTTAAGTTTAACCTTTTGTATTAAGGTTAGTAATACAACTAACCAGGTACATAGATCAAAGTATATGAATCGGATATCACCTTGTTGAACGCCGTACCTAAGCCACAAACATAAGCAGTGAAATATATCAGTATTTGAGTTTGTTTAGAATAATGATAAGTAGTCGGCACGAAAATACTGTTAATCTAATTTCAACCAAATTTCTAAACGAAGAGACTTTAAGTTTAAATCCTTCTCCTCCGAATTCCCTGGCACGGTTGATGGAGAGAAGATTCACTATTCCTTTCAAAATGCAGTCGTATGGCCACGCGTTCATAGCATCTGTCAAAGAAGTCCCATTCACTATCTTAACGTGGCGGGGATGTTGTGTTATGCAAAACTGAACATCCGACTCTTAAACAGGGTTAGTGGATGCGGAGCATCCAACTAGGTGATTCTGAAAAATCTGATTTCAGATCAGTGGCTTCAGGATCCTGAGAGAACGAACGGCGACCCAAGACCGGATACACGTGGCGTGGTGGTATTCAAGACTGTCGATCCACTTGGAAAAGCCATCTTAATTATGGTCATTTTAGCCTGCGCCACACTTACCTTGCATTTCACTGGCCAGAAGTAGTCTTTTCTTAAACGGATTGATGCAAGAGAATTAACTACAGCTCCTACTTTACCAAAATATCAATCCGAGTTAGGTTCGAGGTTAGCTGTTAATTCAGCTGAAACGCATAAAAAATCGTTAGCTGCATTTACATGACTCCATGAAAACAGCGAGTAATGTCCATTGTGGTTTATAAGCACCGGATGTACCCTAAAACTCCATTAGGCACCCTGGTCTACGCCGATGACTCCTGAATTTGGTGACAAACGTAGATTATTGTATCAGAAAACTAGAGAAAACCTGCGTGATGACTAAGAGATCTGGTTGTTAGAGAGTTCTAAAGAGTTGATAGCACCAAGTGTATTTGGTAATTACCGGGAGCTCTTCCAATTCATCCGAACAACTGTCACAGAAGTCTAGTCTCAGTGAAACAATCTACGTAACTGATGATACGACAATGGCTAACATCAAAAATGGTCACAAACGACGGGCGAGGTTTTCTGAAGATTAGGTCAACGGGTCTATTGTCCCAGAAACTTTCACCAGAATGTTTTGTCCCCTGTGGATAGTGATGATTGATACATTTAATGAAGAGGTCTTCAATAAGTTCCAATTTCTGGACCGTAACAAATTGCTAGGTCCAAGCGACCTATCTACACCAGCTTTTTTAAAGATGGTGGTGAACTTCTGAACAAGAGACTAACACAACCATCGGTCCAGCACAACTCCCTCTGGTCCAAAAGATGACACGACCCGGTATTTTAAGAACTTGTCGAATATATAGCCCAGAATAGAAACGAGTAGTGAACCAAGTGCAGTATTTTATTGAACTCTTCATAAAAATGAAGTAATCTCATTCGATCGAAGAGGTTTTCATTTGATTGTATTTCCCAGTGAAATGTAATTTACCTGTTTTCCTGTTAAATATTTAATGTGCACTATTATGATGCACCTCCCTCGTCTTTCAATTCTCTCCAATATTATTTTTCCAACTATGTAGCACATACATTTTTAGTATCAATTCGTAACAAATTATTTTTAATAAGTAAGCAATAAATACAGCTCATATCCTGTTAAACCTAACGAATCTCGATTTATGTTAAGTAATGTAGCTATCATTTCCAAATGCAATAGTATATGATATAGACTGATGATAAATCTATGTGATTGCTTGATCCAAATATTGAAGTGCTATACAAATCAGTGTATCAAACTACCTACAGTAAAGAATGTTCCATATTCACAGAATAAAAGTCTATGCTGAGTTTAATACATATAAGCTAGATAGAATGATTACATATTATGTCTGCTTTTCTGCTTTCGTAATGAGAGCAGTTGTATGACACTAGAGAGTGAAAGAATCGGCAAAAATATTCAAGTAATTCATCGTAAATTTCTAAAAACAGTAAAAATAGCTCGTGTTACCAGAATTATCACCATTTACAGCCGAGATTGTAACCCAGTAAATATTTGCTTCAAACGCCACATGACTATACATACATATGTAAAACATTATATCAAATTAACGCATCAGTAAATTACTTGTGATAAGAGAACCTCTGGACTAAGATAATCCGGTGTTCCAACAGCTGCATCACAGTGAACTAGTGAAGTGTTTGGATCAACGCGTACAGCAGTACCGAAATCAGCTAATTTTAAATGACCACCAGCATCTAATAATAAATTATCAGGTTTCAAGTCACGATGAATAAATCCCATTCTATGTAAATCAATTAAAGCTAGAATTGTTTCAGCTGCATAAAATCGACAAGCCGCTTCTGACATGAACTCCACTTCATCCATCCAACTGACAAGATTACCACCAGGTACATATTCCATAACCATATACAAATTTTTTAAATCCTATTTTTATGCAAATAAAATACAATTAGCAGAAATAGTTAAATCGAAAATTACTGTCTTTAGGGTAATAAAATGAATGATGATATCTTATATAAAATGTCGAGTTCAAATAATAGATTGCGCAATTTACATATTTGATAACAGTTGTGTATGTAACATGCTATGATACTGTCTAATAAAAATTTTCTTAATGAAATATTGGATAATATGGTATCACCAATATTGTCTACATATGCTTTACAGTATCAAATTGAAATAACAATCTGAAACTGTGGACAATATGCGATCCGACCATGAATTGATAGAATGGTGCCATAACAGATAAGACGTTCGAATTTCAGTCACCATCTCAGAGGTCTGAGCCCCATCCCACTTGTTTGGAAAACTAATAGTATCATCAGCTGCTTCACTTAGAGTGTGGTTTGAAGCCTACTAAATGAATCTGTACCTGTCAAATGAGAAAGTATGCTAAATTCAAGTTTATAGGTATTGAGGTGTTAACGGATCAATATCATTAACCATCATTTTTCGTAAATGTTAGGCTAATACAGATCAAAATTAAATGAATTGGAGATCAAGTGGAAACACCACAAGATATTTGTTTCTTACATCTCATTTTAATTCTTTATTAAGTAATTGCTAAATGAGCAATTTAATGTTTGGAATGAGGTTTTTATAGTATTTATTCTTAAAATGTTAACGAAGTTAAGTAATGAAAATGTTCTTAATTTCCAGTGATAATAATGACTGGATAGGTTCCATATTATGCAAAATGTGATAAAGTTTGTCTTTTAAGGAGAAGGTCTGATTTCGTCCATGTGAAATGATTAGTTTCATGTTCCCTTCTCACTATATCTTTGAATAGGGTCAATGATATTTAAGGCCATCAACAGTTAAGCAAGTATTGAGAATATGGCCTATCTTTCATTTTTTAAACAAAAACTGACTGTAAAATCAGAGGGTCTGTCAAAGAGTTCATTAACAAAGTGAAGATCTTTTGTGAAAACATCTCAGGTAGACGAAGGGAATAGTTAAGCATTTTTTGTGTCACAAAAATAACCGTAGTGGCTAATCGAGTTGGTTAATTTGTTCTACCTAATCACTGTTGTTTATGGACGATATTATGAAATGATTACTGCATTGAATTTGTGATGTTGGTCTGACAGGTCAGATTTAAGAGAAAACATGTTTTCATCTTTAGCTTATGAAAGCTGTCCTCTATTTGTGTAAAAAATTTAGTATTATCAATCGAAAGAGAAACCATACCAGAAGGCATTTGTATATGAAAATCTATAATACCAGCAGCTCGAAAGTGACTTTCGTTCAGACGAAAGAGATAATGTAAAACACCAGGGCATTTACATATCACACGTAATTTCTAAGTGTTTAATCTTTGTTTGTAATTAGTGCTAATATATAGTGTACGGTAGCTTTCATTAAATTAATCTGCAACGAATAATGAGGATTGGTTGAACTTTATCCCGTTAAGGTTAACTCATAGCATATGATGGTGATTTCATTCAGTAGCATGAAATTCCAACTAATTATTAACAAAAATTAAATATCGTCATTAAAATGAGCAAACATAAGCAAAAAATTTTCAAATTACTTGATAAGCATAATATAATTGTACAATCCATGGACTTTCACCATGTGACATAATTTCTTTTTCAGCCCAATAATCTGTATGTTGAGCAAGCATACGAGATTTCTTTAGTACTTTCATTGCACATACACGACCTGTTGTAATTTCACGAACAAGCTGAACACGACCAAATGCACCATGACCTAATGGACTGATAAATGAGAAGTCTTCAGGTTTACGACGATATGATTGTAAACACATGGCCACATTGAGAAACCTTTAAAGATAGGATAGAAAAAAACATACAGATATGTGAATAAAGTTTATTAACTTTCAGTATGATAATTTAGTGAAAGCCATATTGCAGTTTATAAAAGGCTTTCAATATGAACTAAGGTAATTCATTGAGGAACACAAAACAATGCATGACGAATTTGAACTTTCAAAAATTCCTATCTAAGATGAAACAGCTTCCTAATGCACCTTAGTTTATAAGGTTTTCCGAAATAATATTAGCCCGATCAGAAAACTGTCCTCAAAATGTTTATTATTATTATTATTATTATTATTATTATTATTATTATTATTGCAGTTAGTTTCTGATAAACCAACGAATTTAAAATCTTTATCTTAAAATGAAATTAATTGGAAAGCCATCGCAAGGCAGCGACTATGAACGACTAGCTTAATTCTTATCTTATACACCTTAGGAGTATTAAGTTACTCCACTTTCCCAGACTAGAACCGTAACAAACCGATGGGAGTTAAGAATGTAAATTATTAAATGCTAATGATGCGACCTGAAGGTCCTGAGTTTGATCAATGACAGGGTCATGGGTAATTATTAACGAGGACTCTCATAGCAGGGCGAAACAACTGACCAGAATTTAATAGTATTGGATAGTTTTCTAGTCAAAATAAGTCAGTGATATCAACAACTAATTGGTTTTGTTTGGTTGAGAATATATGCCAATTAGAAGATCGTGTACTACACAATAAACTGTCAAAAGTAGAGGCTAACAATAAATATTTGATGCTCGTACCTCGACAAGTGAGACAGGATTTGAATACGTGGTCTACAGATTGAAAAACAAGCGGCTAAATTAATGAAGCGCATAATAGAAATCATATTAAAAACTCAAAAACAGTACAGACTAATTAAATTACATCACTGAATCAAATACATATGATTTCTATGAGTAAGTCGACCTTGTCACTACTACAGATTAGCTGATAAAGTTTGTTATCAAAGTACCAAATGTCAAAGAAGTTGGGCAATAGGTTGGTGCCGCACTGCTAGAAAGTTCATACATGATTATTGAGTAATTAAAAATGCACACATAATTAAAATATAAGTCAACTTACCGTTGTAAAAATGCTAATATATTCTCATTTTTTACATTTTTTACAGTTTTTGTGCATTCTGTAACGCATGCTACAACTACATCAAGGAGACGTTCTACATAACAATCTGAAAATGGGTCTGACAAATGCTTTTCCAAAGCCACCAGTCTTTCCTTTATATCAATGTATTGGTCAGCATGAAATTCACTAAGATATAGGCAACGTTTGTCCATGATAGCTATAAGTTAGGAAAAAACAATCATAACTGTTAGGATGAAATTTCGAACATGATGCAGTTAGTAAATACAATTAAAACAGTACGACTGTATAGAGTTGTATCATGTAGAAAATAATATCATGATAAACGAAGACAGGGTAAATAAATATATGATATTTGACAAGATACATGCTATAAAAAGTTATTAAGGCATGCCTAATTTAATAAAACTCTCTACACTTACAGAAGAATTTCGCTTCTTTATCAGATACATAGAGAGCAGATAATTGAAATAACACATCATTCAAAGACCAACGATAATCTGCCAACAATGCGTCTCATCAAAAATACCTTCGAGAATATTTGAGTTGGGACCTAGAACTTGTGGCAATAAATACCATTTGCCTAATTTTTTTATTAATTTCTTTAACTATCATCCACTACTATTCATAATAACGAAGCATATTACTATAATGTTAGTTATTGCAGAAAAAGATCGCGAATACCCCTAAAGTTAATCGACAGCTTCAAAGGGTATCTGAGAAATAGAAACGATTATTTACATGTGTTAATGGATTATGTGTAGCCCTAACTAGGTATTTTACTTTAAATTGTCAATGCGCTAAACCATTTTGGTTAATGTAAATTCTAAACGGAGTAGTGAATAACTTCACAAACTCAGATAGATTCTTTACGAAGTAATTTAATTCTTCTGAGGTCAGTTAGTCAGTCAGTTACAACGTAGAACTAAGTACATTAGTATATCAGTTTAAGTTGCCATGCATCAATAAGCAGATAGAGATTAAATGGTCGCACCGAATCCCAGAGTAGTGGACGTAGTAACATAGTATTAATGGAGAGAGTTAGAGATCGAAGATAAGGTTTAAGAAATTCAGTAAAAAAATAAAAGTATGATGAATTCGGAAGCCTAAACTTTGTAGTAAGACAAGAAATGGATGCACCTGCGCTATTGCCAATGGTTTTGAGCCGTGTCTCTCAAAATTTCTAGCCGCTGGTTACAATCATCACGCGGACCCCAACCAGGTAGTCTGCATCTATTAACATGGCTCAGCCCAATTGTCAATGACTTCATGGAATGGTGTCATGTTTTGGTTTGGCCGCCTCTAGCTTTCTTCCAGCCTACTCCCACACCAGACAGCATTACTCGTCGAGGTAGGACGGTGGTCAGGTATACGTAACACATATCCTAACCACCTCAGCTGGTGAAGATTCATTACTTCATCAACAGACTTACCGTATTTACCTAGTACTCTATTCGTAACTGATGCATTGCTTACTCGGTGGTCCCAGCAAACACGAGCAAAGTTTAGGAGACATCTAAGATCAAATACTACAAGACTACAAATATTCTCTATCCTTAATGGTCATGTTTCGCATCCATAAAGTAAAACGAAGTGAACTGCTGCGCAGTGACTAAAATTATGAATATCTCTAGTATTATCTAGCCAGCTACTCACACGATTTTGTCATACGGTTTTCTATCTTCTTATACATTTAGGAAAACAAAATCTAGTACTTTAGGTTACTTTTTTGGAAATGTAAATTATTTGTTTGTTTCCCGCCTCTTAATGTGACGTGTATCGCAAAAATATTAGTTTAGTAAACCGAAATATGTTTATGTCCTATACGACTGCATTCCACCAGACTAAATTATTGTCTTGATGTTCGACTAATAATGAATGTGACCATCCCTAGACTAACAAATCAACCAGTGATAATAAGATCGATTACAATATGCCAGTAAATCTACACAGATTCTTTTGACTCCGGACGAAATGGAATAACACAGGGTTTACGAGCCAACCAGCCAAGTCAAAGCCTGTATTTCAAATATTTCTTAATGTACATGAAAGACCCGACCGAACAACAGACAAATTAGTAGTATAACGTTAATACAAAAAAACAAAAGTGATGTTAATAAAATGGTGTAACACGTATACAATAAACTGGTTATTGTTCGTGCGTGGAAAATGATGCAGCAACAGTTAGTCGGCCAAACGAGAAGTTAAGAAAGAAATATTAAAGCGATAAAAACCAAATATTCAGTACAGGTACAACCAAAATATATAAAGTATTCTGAAAAACAGCTCTGGAAGTTAATCGTACTTCATAACTTGAATGATAGAAACGAACATCGATCATGTAGACCAATAAACAAGAATTGAAAAATTTTTATAGTTTAAGTTGTCTGATAATTATTTTCATAGCCAAGTTTAATGTTGAAATTTAGTATACTAGCCTGGTTTCAAGCGATTTCAGAATATTAACTAAATAGTCATAGGAACACTGAACTCCGGTTTATATGACTACATCTATAACAGGATGAAATGAGCATTCATTTATCTAATGGTAGCATATACATGGATGGTAAGTAATGGCTATGATTAGTTTCTGTCAAAAAGTTGCAAGCTTAAAAAATGAATGTTAGAATACACTTGTCAATGAATCCTTAAATATGTGGATGATCTAATAGGCTACTTCAAAATGCATAGATATCAATGACTAACAATCGGATACAGATAATTTAACCAGTTGGTTATAGGCAAAAAACTAATCATGTAATAGTTATTTTGAGGGGGACAACATTTGTATTACGAAGGGTTTAATGTATAAAACTACGATGAAAATAAACGGCATGAAGAACAAAAGATAAAACTTTACATATGGTAAATTGTTTATTAAATACAGGTTTGTGTACTCAGCTCAAAAGCCGTTCTATGATCACTAAGCTAAAAATCGTACTATACATTCAAATATGACCTCAGTCGAAGATAAACCGAAAGAAACGACAATCTTTACAGATACATGTCCACGAGATTGCATAACACCAAGTACTTAACTAAACAACTTTACAATACACTAGAGATGTCTTGAGAATATTTATGATTAAAACTCTGGAACATTAAGTAATGCACGTTAATCAGCTGTATCTGAGTGAACATTTTTAGTCCTACAGAAGCACAATGATCTTGAGTGCTATTGAAATTATGAAAGCAGTTATTACTTCTCGATTGCCCAAACTGTAGAAGGATTCATCTACCTGAAGTACCCGAAAATGAAACTGGGTTGAGGTTGATCTTAATGACCGGACTGCGTGACCGCGGTGCCCAATAGACAACTAATTGAAGACGGTCACACACCGTCTTTTACGGAGCACTTATTCTTATGTCAACTCCGTACTTGTTAAGCTGTTATCAACGGAGACGAATATTTGTCGGATCAAGATGAGATGTGCATTTTTAGAGTCGGCTAATTTTGCCCCCACTTTCTCTGTGTGAGAAGGTAGAATCACCATCACTATTGAAGAGATACCTGACTTTTGTCACACCCCTGTACAGGTGACAGTACGATGGGTTTTTGCTTTAACGGCTAAATTTATTTCCCACTTGTAAATGAACACTCGAAACACGTGAAAAGTTTTACATTTTCAAACAGCAATGATTATTGAAACAGATTTAAAAACCTTGTCTCGAGACTGGCCCGGAATACATTTGTTAGTAGATGTAGATAACCAATTTTTTACAAACAAGTTGATTAGGGAAGGATGTTAAACTTCTTCTGCACAGAATAGTTGCATATTTTGTGGACCTTTATATTCAAATGAATATATTGATTGCTATTCACGGCTTTTACTGATAGTATAATTAGCCTCATTAGCTTGCCACTGATATTTATAGTGCTGGAATGAAGTGTACTAGAAAGGCTCGTAGCAACAATATCAAGTTTTGTGTCGATTTCTATTTAAGTTCTATTCACGTTAATTTCTTAAAGTGAGTGATGAATAAAGCCCTTGTTGACTTATTATACCAAACATATTTTATGTAACAAACGGTTACCTCAAGAAAGCAATTAAAATAAATTACCCCACTAACAAATTTCAGGCATAGGTACAATTTGCTGGAGTTCAAGTATACTACAACACACATACAAGTTTGAATGATTTCTAGAAAGTGCCCATCAATCATTTTTACGAAAAGGTTATTCTGTAAAATAAGCATAGTGAGATCTTGTTAGTTTACCTTAAAAGCTGTAAAAGCGACTTGCAACTACGTACCAATAAGCAACTGTGAAACCTAGTAAAAAATAGTTTTGTTTATAAGTGACTAGACCAACTGAGGAGGATCCTGTAACTCATATAAAAGCCAAACGAAAGTAAGGTATTGTGTATAAACGACGACAGAAATCAGGCAAACTGAAAGATGACTAAGTGCTTTCACCTAAGTGAAAAATTAATATTAAAAGGATGTATAGTTGAAACATCGTACCATAGTGTCTATTAACTACCCTTAAAAACCTACGACTACACAGACTAACATCGTAAGTAATTGAACCTATAAATATTTCTTTATAGAAGACCGACAAAAGAATAGGTGTCTGTAACTAGAAAAAAGCTTCCTAGAAATCCTTGAATATTTTTTTACGATACCTTTAATGAATATACGGTTCCAGTCAAACTGCCACCGTCTTTTTGAGACCAAATAAATTGAAAGTAAACATATGTCTTCGTCTTGTTAAATAGAAATATGTTGAAGATTACTGAATCATTTTCATGAATATTTCACTGAAGGTTTAGTTTAGGCTAAATAGAAGACAGTAATGTCTCAGTGGACAATAAAGATAGAAACAGAGTACCTTAGCAAGCATACGATTTAGATAAATCACAGATAAACTGAAGGGACGCCAAAGTATAAGCAACAAGACTGAAGTACTTCGGATAGGAAGAATTAGATGTCCACAACTTAAAAAAACAAAAGCACTTCTTATTGACAATAATAAATAACAAATCATATATTCATTTCCAAGTTACGTTCGAAATTATCTGGCTAGATTTTTTATGCAATATATTTTCATCCCCCAGTTGTTAATTTAGGCGTTGATCAACGCTCAAATTGGATTAGTGGTATTTCAATTTAGTGTCTCATAAAAAATATATTAACTCGAGTTAGTATATTTTTTATGAGACACTAAATTGAAATGCCACTCATTCAAACAGAAGCCTAATTAGTCGACAATGATAACTTTAAAATCATTGAGAAAGTAGGACAGAAGAGAGGTTAAATTTACCAAATGCAAACGCACCTTTTGATAAACAGAGCAGTACCGCTAATATTTAACCAGCCACTACCTTTAGACTCATTTTGTTTAGTGGTTTCAAACAATAGCAGGCGAACTGGAAACTTTAATTTGAGAAATTCGCGTTTATTCTAGAATTGCCATTGTTTTTCAAATAAGGACTATTGTTTAGGGTAAAAGTTGTGAACACTAAACTCCTGGCTGAGTTGTAATTACACGTATGGATCGTTGCAAGTTCAATAATTTGTTTCAACCTAGTCAAGATCAACAATAATCATACATTCGATTCGAATATTTAGATAGAAATCTTCCAAATGCAACTACATAGCTCTCTCTCATCCCTCAGAATAACACCTAGATTGAATGACAGACATCATCATTTACACTTCACATTGCCAATAAGGCAAAAATCACGAAGCGATTTAAATTAAAGCTCTTAAAAGTCAGAAATTTAAGATTTCCTAGTTTCCGGAACTGTACAAATCTATCAGTCGTTATAAAAAGTTACGAAATTCGGGCATAGGACTTTAACACTTAAATCGGAGTTTAAAAAACGATTTTTATTGGAATTTCTCCATAGGTGATTTATATCTCACAATGCTTCGGATGGACTTTCGAAAAACGTTACGAAGTTTTACTTGACAATAAATGAAACACAAGTTGCGCTCTTGGTAAACGAAGTAAAGATGATTTGTTTCATTCATTGCTAGCTGTCTTAGTAATAGCTGAAAGGTCTCGTAATGTACTAATGGAATTTTCTAGACAACCACTGTTTTCCTATAACTCATATAAACAACCTTTGTGAAATATGATGTAAAAATGCCAATTTTTGTAATGAAACTCAACATTATTATTATATACTTGATTGTCATAATTGCTCTTGTTGTAATATACATTTTGTGTCAGTGTTGTTTTCGTATTTCAATTATGCCGTTAGTACCCATGTACTCTTTTACCGCTCGAACCGCTCTTCGTTCTATTTATTTTGCCAGTTTCAAATAAGCACTGGTTTAGTGCAATTTTTCTAAATAGAGTCTTTTTATTAGCCTCAAGAATCGATAATTGATTACTTTCATTGCCTAAGACAACAGCTCAATCCTACTTGTCATTCGCTGTTGCTTTCTGAGGTTTCTTTTTAATGCTACCGTGTTTTCTACTGTTTAAAAACACACCAATGACAGATCACAAAGCACCACTTTAACAAAGATCTCTTAAACAATATAATGTTACTGCTCTTAACCCAAAAAATTTAAATATTAACCAGTAATTGAAAACACTTTGAGTCATGCAAGTCCTACAGTGATGATAATACACCATCAAGACTAGCAACCACGTGGATTAAACTGGTGTTTCGAGGACCATTTAATTTAAATAACCTATTAATTCACCTAGTATGAATACACAAACCATGAAATTGGCAACCCAAGGAACTTCTGTTGACCTTATAGGCTTGAAAACTACTCCCAAACAAATTCAAAGTGCAAGGAAAAGTTATACACTATTTTTTCCCTACAAACGTTTAAAACTATTCCAAACCTTGATAGAGCAATGGTTATTAGAATCGCTTCACTTCAAGCAGATCCATCATCTTAGCACTATGCAAGAAACCATAGAATATCGATACTACTAACAAGACCCAACGCAGCCTGATACTTAACAGAATAGACGACAAAAAATACCACAGTTATGCTTAGGAAATCAACAACTTTACGCTCATAAGTGGCATCTCGAATAGTCACGCATAGTTATTGCCAAAAGGCTCAAAACGAGAAAAAGTAATTAAAACAGGTCATATGGTGAGCATGAACACGTCATTTTCAAAAATTAATCTTTTAAATACTAACCTGTCCGTGAAATATCTGTGGTTATAACTATACATCCTAAGTGAACGTATACGCATGCCAAATGATATCTTATTCCTGGTTCAGGACGTCAAGGTATACAACTACCCCTCGGCAACATGAGATGATTTCACCAATCTGTTGAGTAAATTTGAAACAGGACTACCAATGGCTTATGTCCACATGATACTTGTACACATCACGCAAGCCAATACATTTTTCAGCGTCAAAGGACATAAAAAATGAACAAATAAACTGATATTCTGAAACTTTGTGCAGATTTTATACCAGTTTTGAGGTATTCTAATAAAATATGAAGGCAATTTCACGTAGATAAGAAATATAAAATCCAACAAATCACATAAATAAGGGTAATGTTTTAGTTGCAAACGTTGCACGCGCTAGGATCTTTCATGGCAATAATAGTAAATGTCTGAAAAAATATATATATAAGGTGTAGAGTACGAGAGATGACTGTATGGTGACAACTACCAAGCCACCGTAGGTTGCACACAAAATAATTCATGACAGTTTATTAAAGTAATTTGCTACGACGGTCAGTAAGCGTTTCTCGTAATTGTTCGATGTCATACGTAGCGCTATGTACCAGCGCCTGCTAAAAAACAAAAAAATAAGCGGCAAAATAAAGGAGCTTAGTTGATTAATTCCGTATAATATTTGGTGGTTTAAAAGACTATGATTTGTTGGTCCTGTTATATGCAGTATTTATTATTTTCAAGAAGTTGGTTAACGCGAGAAATCAGTGAAAGATTACAAAATGGCTAATCCAAAGCAAATATGAGCATTATCCCCTTCGTGGTGTGTTTCCAAAAAAAAACAAAATTTTCGATTCACTGTGAGTTCGTTTTCCCCTATAGCACATTTTCAGCCGTTTAATTTTCCTAGAGTTCTTAATATTTACCTCTTCATTTATATGTCACACAATTAACTTGCTATTTTTCTGTTAATTACAACCCTACTATTACTCTATTGGTTTAATAACAACTTGTTTACTTTCGTCTTTCAAAATAACCATCTTCTTTCTTCTCATCACCTCGGTAATAAGGTCCTTCCTTAGATAAGGTTAATGTTGACAGTTAGTGACGCAGAGTATTGTATGCATCGCTATTAGCTCCTCTAAAGGAGTAAATGTATGAGCCTAACAACGATTAAGGAGATAGGGTGGAAATTCTAGCCAGCAGACATGGTCGGGGAATAAATTCAAGCTCCTCCCTATCTGTTGAGCCAAACATATGTTCACGGTTGCGTACTGTGGTTTCAACTGGACCAATCAACTAGCAGTTATTTATGGTGCAGTTTATATTTAGAACTTTCGGCTTGCGAAAAAAATTACTAGTTGGCTTTATCTACATAAATAAATAAATAGCTAATATATATGTATTTCTGCAAGAAAGATCAGACTGATGGATAATCGCCTGTAATATAAATGCCTATTAAATGAAAATCCTTAATCTATTCATGAACAGATAGTTAGTACACTACATACTTATCCAAAAATTGCATATTTTTCCCAAAATTATCTACCGTAATCTTTCGATTGTTCGAATAAACCCCCCCATTTAATTTTTATTTTTCATACTTAACCATTTAATCATCTTTTCAACTGATCTTCTATGTTAAGTAACCTGCTAAAAACAATAAATAATGCAGATAACAGGACCAAAAAATCATAGTCTTTTAAACCACCAAATATTATACAGAATTAATCAACTAAGCTCCTTTATTTTGCCCCTTATTTTTCCTTTTTTAGCAGGCGCTGGTGCATTGCGCTTTGTATGACATTGGACATTTACGTGAAGGGCTTATTTGCCATTCTTGTGACAAGTATAAATAAATATTTGGCAAATAGGGCTGTCGTTCTTTTGATCGATATGTAAGCAGAAAATAAGCGTGCACTAATAATTAAAATAATAAGAAATGAAAGGTGTTTTTGGTGGAACAAGTGAGACCTTATTTTTGTTTTACACAGATGATCCATGGAAACTGGTCTTCAAAAACATTCCAGATCACTCGAATTAACGTAAGACATTCTGAGCATATACTAATCAGAGCTTTATCATCACAAGCCAAACACAAGTTATCTAACATCAGAAATAAACTGTGAAAGACCTTGACTAGTAGGGGAGTTGTTTTGCAAGCAGAGCTGAAACAATGAAGAACCCAAGAGTACTATATTATTACCCACAGTGTCCGTTAACAAAATGAACGAAACCCACGATAACAAGTTAAGGAATATCATTTTTCAGTGGAGTTGCACCACCAAAATACTGGCTGCCAAGAACGTATTAGCAAGGGAAATCATATGAATTCACAAGCGTGTTTATTCAACCCTTCATCCTCAGCCTAGGCTACAGCTGGTAACCTTGGACAACTGAGAAACTGTAGCTATTATACTAGGTGCTGTGTACTTTGGCGTGAGTTCTTATTGACTTTTGTACGGTTTGCGATACGACATAGTTAATAGACCTAAAGTAGCAGGATTATGTGTCTTATTGCGTTTATAGTCAAAGAGACTAATGCGAAACGCTATCTCTGATACTTGCACGTCAGTTGGATACCACTACTTGCTCTCTCACAACCCACAGCCACTCTAAAAGACTATACTTATAGAAAGAATGTATTGTGTAGCCAAAAAGTGAGACGAGGCCAGAAAACAGAATTTAAATAATGTGCGAATTGTTGTATCAAACAAACGGAAAGTGTTAATCCATCACGTAAAATAATCTACATTTTGTGAATACGGTTAAATATTGTCAACTGTATTCAGGAAAATGACTAACATTGAAATTAAATTTATTTGATTAATATTCACAGATTGAGCTTACAAAAATTAACCCAACTTCTTTCGCTGAATTAAACTGGTGATTGTATTTTTGAAAATTTTGAATCCTCAAAGACTACCCTTTTGTCAAGTTCTGTTAAGTTGTATCAAGAGGTTTGCTTGCATGGAAGTAAAGGATAATCTCCCAAAAAGAATTTTCGCCAATGGATTTGTAAAATCTCCCCTTACTCAACAGAAAACTATTAAGCAAATAATTAACGAATGAAATGTAACTGCACAGGCTCAAAGTGGAACTGGAAAAATTACGACATTTATCATAGGGACCTTACAAAACACTTTTCCGAAAGTTCGCCAAATTCGAATTTTAATCACGGTATCCACTCGCAAATTAACTACTAAGATACATCATGTAATATCATCATTATCTGACTATTTGTCTGCCAGAAGTGTCGCTTATTAAAATGGTCGAAACAGTAAAATTCAAATGGCTCGTGAACTTGACAAAATCAATATAACTTCTTTTGTTTGATTACATTTGAAATTTTATTTTTAGAGGTTTCGAATTCCCAACACTATAGCTCTGATTTAGTATACCTCGCGCTTACTCGGAGAAGATCATAGTTCTCAGAAGCAGGCCAGATTTGCTGAAAGAACAGATGGGGGCAAAAATGGCTGGTTCAGCCGCCCTTCCCTAAAGCTAACCGGCGAATACTCCATTCGCAAAAGCCACAGTAGATGATCAACGAGACTTGATGGAACATCTGAACAAAAAATCACTTCCACTTCCTTAATGAAAAAAATTGACCCAGTCTCAAAATATTCAAGGAGGCCAGCACTGTAGTGGCTGGCTAGCCTTCCCGAAAATTTTCTCCTCAATGCATCCTATACCTCACACCTGCACACCTTTCCTTTATCTAAATAGTAATGTTGAGGAGGGGTTACAACAAAAAGGCAGAGATCGGAGGGCAGTTGTGTCACTAACAGTCAAGCATAATGATAAAAGAAGTCTTGTCTAATATTACGTATAACACAATATGGATTTTCAGCATACTATGCTTAGCAAGTTAATCCATTTCCATGTACACATTTGATAAAAGTACATTTATACATATACATGTCAATAAAAACAATAAGTCAATACGTGTGTTTACATACGAAATTCGGAAAATAGTTACATTAGAAACAATAATCTTTACATTCCATATAAATCTGTGCTTCAAAACTACAGATTTCTAGTTAGATTGGCTTCTGTAACTTCTTCGTAACATAGGATTTAAGCTAGACACTAAATAGTGAAGCTTTGATGTCTTTCTTTACGAGCACTAATCCTGATGTAACAACATCTCGTTTTTCTAGAAGATAAGCAAATTGAACAATGTGAGTAGAGTAAATTGCTGTCACTTAATAAAATAGTACAAGATAGTTGTTTGCAGGATTTCAAACGTAGGTCTGAAACCGTGTTCATAATAGCATTGAAGAAAGGCTAGTAGATACCAGCACAAAGCTATACGTTTGAAAAACCACTGCTTAGGGTTGTACCCTATGCCCCTTTTGCTTTAAAAATTTAATTATTCATTACTTCTAGCTGATATTTGATACATATTCAGAATCTGAATAAAACAACGTCGAAATCATCATGTGTAACCATCAATGTTACAGATCATATCACGACTACAGGTTAATTTGTATTTTCCAAAACACGCTGAATAGCACCCGAAATTTCGGGGTTACGTAAAACGAATTCGATCATATGATAGACCTGAGAATAACCCGCCCATCCAGTAGTCCATGGTCATCTCCACTACATATGGTCTTGAAGAAAGATAGCATGATTGGCGACCCATCGGTAATTACCAACGACTCAACGCTCAAACTACGCTTGATCGTTACCCGTCATTACACGATCTATCAGTCACCTTGAAGGGTATGGCAATATTCTCAAAAATCGGTCTGGTCATGATGTGCAATCAAATACCGTTGGTCGTAAACGACATCTCCAAAACGGCTATCATAACCTCTTTGGCCTTTACGAATTCCTTCGAATACTTTTTGGCTTAGGATATGCAGCACGGACATTCTAGCGTTTCATTGATAAGGTATTCAGGGAGCTTGATTATGTCTATGCATGCGTTGACGACTGCTTTACAGCAAACCCAGATGAGAAAACACATAAGAAACATATGGACACTGATTTCGAAAGACTTCAACAATCTGGGGTCACAATAAATTCTATGTTAAAACAACCTCATTTGACGTCTTGGGGCATGCTACTGATGCTAATGGTCTATACAATGGAGTATCTGGAACCAACCACCATTAAGCAATTGCAAGCTTTCAGTGGATAAGTAAGTTTTTACAGATTTATATCCAATAGTGCATCAATCATAAAGCCACAAGCAGGTCAGTTTCTTGAGAATAAATGGTGGTTACAATGAATGTAGAGTCAAAGAATGCCTTCACTGCAACAAAAGAAGCAACAGCTGTTAGATCTTTTTGATAGTTCTGTGTGAAAATCCCTCTAAGTAACATTTTCCTATTGTGATTCGTCGTTTCGTGTTTAGAGGCACGTGTATTTCCCTTAAGTCGTTTCGCTGCATATTATAATGAACCCTTCGACTCTAAATGAGATAGCTGCTATTTATTTTCATTGTAATGTTTCTTTTTCCTTGCGTTTACACTGGATTTTAATTATTCTTATGGACTTCATATACTTGTTTTACTGGACATTTTGATGTATGCAGTTGCTATATTAGTCCGTTCCTCTTCTTGATTGTATTGCTTGAATTGACTGTATTTGTGCATTTTCTGTGTGTAGGTTGATGCGGACTTTCAGAACACGAAATATTGTGTTGTATCGAATTTAGACCTCACTTTCTGAAAAACAGGCAATATGTGATGTGTCCCGAAAGGATAGTATGATATTCTTGTTTGTTTCTTAAAACTGAACTGATTATTCCAATTTTTGGGATAAATTTTGTTTGAATAACTGATGGTTACATTTTTCTAAAAACGTTCCTCACCCAACCATATGTTCTGAATTTCGACTGGGCAAGAGTATGCGTATCTCAACGAAAATCGACAGTTATTCTTTAGTACAAACTGTTTCATTTTGGATCTTTCATTAGCCAATACGACTATGCTGAAACGTCACAATACTGCAGCTCCTTTCAGCATCGCTGTTGACACGTCTAACTCAGCTATTGGTGCTGTTCTGCAACAATGGATTGGACAAGCTTGAAAACCTTTGGCATTCTTTTCAAGACAATTAAACAATACAAGATCGAGATACAGCATTTTTTGACGTGAACTGTTTGCCATGTACTGTGCTGTAGGACATTTTCAACATTCTATCGAAGACCGGGAATTAACAATGGTCACCGACCACAAACCGCTGACGTTTTTCATGAAGTCTTCTTCAGATAAGTACTCTCTACGAGAGTTACGTCATTTAGACTACATTCCACAGTTTTCTACTGATATGCAACATATATCTAGAGTTAGAAATGAAGTTGCTGACGCCTTATCGCTAATACATTCCTTGATTCGTATCCACAAATTCGACCTTGTTGAACTAGATAGACCTAAAATGAAGATACCAGTGTTCAGTGTAAGTAATTCACAACAACGCTCAAACCCCAAACAAAAATGATCATCTTCAACACATTACACAACCTCTCTCATCCTGAGGTTCGTGCTACTACTACTAAGCTGATCACCAAGAGATTCTGTTAGCCAAAGATAAGCAATACATCTAATTCCAGAAAAGTAGAAACAATTGTATGAACGAAGACATGCATAAATAACATAATACGAAATAAGTTGATACCTCCTATTTACTTCGCGAATGTGCCCGCGCAATCCGGCAGTGTGACAACCACCGCGAGACAACATCAATCTAGGACCAAACAAGTGATATCAAGTTGCGAGCACCAAGAAATCGTCAGGTTTATACCAACTCCTCACAACCATATTAGGCATTGTATTTTTGAGGCTGGAAATATATCACTGGTTGTCGACACTTGTTTTAACGACCAATCAGGAACATGCACTTTTGGCTAGATGTGCACCACCTTTCCTCCACCTTTCCCTCTTCATTTTGAGCGCTTTTTTCCAGCCTTCAATTTACTCGGTTTATAGTAATGTTTTCAACGCTGCTTTAGGTATTTAATTGGTCCCAGTATCCACTTATCTCTTACTTTTATTAGCCGAATGGTTGTTTTATGCGGTTGACGACTTGGTCTTGACAAGTTCCTCTGTTTCTTGTCTTGGGAAGTAAAAAATTTAGCAGGACATTCGTGAAAATCCATATGATTGATTGGTTGATAATAGACTATCTCAAAAAATAGTCAAAGTGGCAGACCCTTAACCATATTACATCTTCAGTGATAAGCATAGTCGGTCTGGTAACCTATAATAATCCTTGAGGTGAATAGAAAAGATAAGATTGTCCTAAAATTGAGTAAAGAATTCACGCCAGTTTACAGACATGGTCATCATGATACAAGAAGGTTAACTCTTACATAATAAAACGTAAAAGTTTACAGAAATAAGTGCCCGAATAGCAATAACATTAACAGAACATGAGATTCTTGTGCAAAAAGATAAAATGTTAACAAGAAGTCCGTCAATTATCATATGAAAGGTACTTTGTAATCATAAGTTTTCATGAGTAGAGAACACTCATTATTATATGTAATAAGTTAAAAAGTGTCATAAACGTGATACTAGGAAGACTTAGACAATAGATGGTTACTAGAAATAGTGAGTTGTAGCAACAAGTATGAATATGACTTTGTGTAAACAGCATCTCGTAGAACGAGAAAAATCGGAAGTTTCATATTACAGAATTTTAGGTGATAATGTAAACATGACACAGCAGCGGCTTTTCCAGTTTATACACAGCTCCTACTTGAAATAATTCATCCGTGGAGCTGACAACGCTAGTCCAGGTAGTGCGTTCCAGTGGATAACTACTCGATGGGAGATACGAATACCCACTCTGAGTTCATTCGATCTCAATTTTCGAACCTTCTTAGCGTGGCCTATAAGACGATTAGTTCTAGTGGGAGCAAAACCATAGGATAAATTAACGCATGATTCATTATTTAAGATACGGAATGCCGATATAAGGTCACCTCGTCCTCTGTGATAGGGTAAGGGTAAACGATACAGGCGTTTAAGAAGCGTGTAGTTACGGAAGTCTGAAAAGCCTGTTACTAGCTCAGTACCTGTTTGATGAACTAACTCAAGTGTTTTGACATCATTAATTAGGTAGGGATTTGCTGCCTGGATACAGTATTCGAGATAATATCTCTCGTACATGGGATACATAGTTCGAAACATACTGCGTTGCAGTATGGAGTGGCTTCCAAGTCATGATTTGTATTTACTTCTCAATCCCATAGAAGTGGTGCATTATTCAAGGTGTATTGACAGCGGTTGCTGCTGCCGATGTGCATTACTGCAAACTCACTGCAATTAATTTCTGAAGCCCAATTGTTAAACCATCTAGTCGATTCACTTAAGTCAGACTAAAGATCAAACCGGTCAGTTTGACTGTGTACTGTTTTCCAGATCTCCTCGTCATCAGTAAATAAGAGTGTCTATGATTTCATTTGACGTGATAATTCACTAACACAAAGTAGAACTAAGAGATAACCCAAGATAATATCTTCGAGATGGAGGGTCTCCGCTTAATGCAGACTTTCATTCAGACAGTGGTCAACTACATCGAAATTTCAATATATAAGAATATAAGAAAACAACCTTCTATGACAAGTGAGACTATCCTCTACAAGCTGTCCTTCTTAAGTTGTACGAGATCTATCAAGAGTTAGTTTACTAAATTTTATAACATTACGGAATTCTTGCTTGAAAATATCACAACTCGTATTAATGTGCAGGTCCCAAAGACATTTTCTACGTCGTAACAGTTTTCAAGCGTTTTCTTCAACCTATAAAGAATGATGTGACAATTTGTGTGAAACTAAGCATTCACCGTGCTTCTTCAATTGAGTGGCTTTCGGTAACCGAACAATCGTCTGAAGCACCTTGGTTCCTAATTGCCGTAATGACTGCTCGCGGTATGTTTTGACGGGATGGGACAGATTCATATCCAATATTATAGGTTTCTCACCCAATTGACATGTCAACATGGTCACTATTAACAAGTCAAAATAGAGGCTTAAGATTTGTAGTATCGTCAGAGTTATGTGTGAATACAAGGTCAAGAAGTGATGGTTCGTGGTCTTAATCAAAGCGTGTTGGTTTTGTGACATTGCATTAAAGAACACTGGAGACTAGTTAACAACATGTCCCTATCAAAGCCCCTGCCTGCAAATATGATCTCCATCCAGTTGATGTGACGTGCGTCGGGGTCCCTGATAATAATGCACCTACTAACTTAACTCTACTCACAAATGTAGCTGTTACTAAAGTCGTCTTTTAGGCAGATAGGACTATGGTAAACTTCTCCAATAAATATTTGGCTACTTTCAGACTTTAGAGTGCAGCTATCTGATTTTTTAGATTTGTGGCCAACATAATATTCTGGATACGTAAGTCATTTCGAATGCATACGTTAACCTCCATCTTAACCATTATTGTCGGTGACTATCAAACCTGATAAAGATATGCCCTGTTATTACTGGTGTAAGATCTATGTTGTTTATTAATTTTATTTTCGTGATGGTGAATGTATCCTGTTCCAGTTCTCCTATCAAGATGCCTGATTCAGACATTTTGTTCCATATGTTCCTGGCGTCAGTATGTGATGTATTCAGGGTACGTGAATTATTACTCTCCTTACCCCAACAGATCTTAAAACCCAACGTCACCAAAATCTCACAGCCGGTAAACCCTAAATCATGGGGTTTTTCTCTCCATTCTGCAGCTGTTTTAAAGTTTAATGATAGCTTCTCTCAACCTAATACTATCCTCAAGTGGCCAGTCTTTCCTGATGAGTATGTTCTGCTTACGAAATTTGTAAGCATTTTTCAACACCATATTTCCATTGTCTTCATTGCCCAGGACTATTTTTACAGTTCGTCTACTTTGTGAGTCACAGTCGATTTACTTTCCGAATCTAATCACCTTCTTAACATGGATTCTTTGAACTGTATCAGGCAATATAAGTCACAGGGCTGATTCGACTAACTGAAGCTCATGGACAAGAGATGTGTAAGCCACTTGATTCTCTGATTATTCTAGACTCCATATAATGAGATTATCATGAGTGTGGACGTTTTTGTAGTCTTCAATAAGGAGGTTGTTTTCTACTAGTTAATTACCGAAACTATCCCTGCTCGTGTTATATTCCTGGTGTGCATTCAATCTAGTATAAAATCAAGCATTTCCCATCGACGACACCTTAAGACTTCACATTCTACTTCCTCTTCCTTATTCTCAGTCATAACTACACTTCATAAGGGTGGTATTTAATTGTTTGTAGTCGATCTTGATCTACGCCTTTCACATTTTGCCCTCGGTAACTTTAATATTGTTATTTTCTACGTGCTTTATACTAACTTCAGGCGTAGCCGCCAAGGATTTCGTGGGTATTGAGTTGCCAACACAAGCATTAATCTGAGTGTCAAGATAGCTGGCAGAACATCCGCCATCGCATTTTTTCCCGGGCAATACCACCCTTTTGTTTTGCAATATATATTCATTAGCCACGTTTATAAGTGACACGGAGTCCAACTATAGGTGATCTAAATCTGGACAACGAAAGTAGGCGAAGCCATAAATTTCAAGGTTTGCTACACCGTTTGTATGCAGCTAGTGTTGAATCGGTGCACAGATCCTAATACCAACCTTTGAATTCATCACATTGTATGCCAGTTTTCACGAGGTAACAACAACCCAGGATTAAACAAGCATACACATTTTTAGCCAACGGAAATTGATGAACGATGGTAACTAAACAATCTTGCTACATTTTATTGCTATAAATGCCACAGGAGTGGTTAACAACGATTTAAAATACACAAACACCAAAAACATTTGCTTGATGTTTGAAATGATAAAAAACAAAAACCTTAGATAATATGATACGTTAGGTAAGCTGAGTCGAGTTTAAGCAAATACAAGCGGTTTGATTGTACCAGACAATCGGAATCACATGATTTACTCAACAGTCAATATAACACTATTTTTTCTGAAATCTGCAGGGATCGTCTAGTGCATAGTTACGATTTGATTTAAATAGATGCCCATATTTTCTATGTTGGTCATCACAACGGAAACATTTCAGTTGATCCTATATATTTGTTAATGCGTCTTCATATGGAGGTGAAACTAAGCTTAGGGTCGAAAGTAATATTTGTTGACTATACTTCAGTATGGTCGGTAATCATCTGGTAGATAGATGGTTCTAGACTTACAAATGCTGTTTGATGTCTTCGTAAATTTTCCTCCTTGAAAATTAAGAAACAATGAAGACCACGTCAAAACCATGTTTGCCAAAATGTATTCTAAACATTATGTGTCATTTGGTCTTTCTGTATGACAAAGCGAATAAACATAGTTTAGCAAGCCTATCGTAGTACAGAAATCTCGAGATCACAGGATTAAACTAAGTTGCGGTTCCTTGAAATTTCGCTGATAACCTAGTATCTTTCCACAAAGGAACTAGATGCTTGTACGCAGTATTTAATCCTTTTACATTTTAAGCGTCTATTAGCTGGATCACGAACACCATATATCCTTAAGCAAGCTATCGAGTATTTATGTAGCAGATTTTTTAAGACATTAAGATAGCCGACAGCAGATCATGTAATGATAATACATAAGTTACGTTTCTCCTATGTTGTTACCGTTTGGAATATGAATCGTTATTTGCTGTTTATAAAGGATTACAATCGCATTACGTTCAGTAATAATTATAAATTATTTACAAATCACTGACTATCCAATCTACCAATACACATTTGCAATCGTATAAGTGGATATGTTACAAATCAGTGGCAATGAATTTATGAGGATGTAGCGGTAAATAATTCCAAAAATAAATAGTTGCATAGGCTCTCGATATTGATGCTGACCATGTTTGTTTTAGCGGACACTACTAGTTGAAGGCACGCGATCACGCATCTTCACCAGATCACGACTCGAACCACCGTGGGTAGCATCTCTCTCTTGTTTGCCAGCCTAGACGTTGCTATCCCATTAAAGCTCTGTATACGAGCAAATATAATTTCTCTTCCAGCCTTCATTGCTTTCTGATTTCTCATTGGTAAGAGTGGGTCCATTCGATAAAAGTGGCTTTGGTTATACGACAAGCGCGACTTAGTCATTTATATGGGTACACTTCAAGGACTACATATAAGCAGGACGAAAATTCAACAAGCACAGAATCGAAACAAACGCCAAAAGGAAGTCACAGACAAGTTGAGTCCAATGATACATTGAACACACACACTACAGCGGGATTCAGTATGTGAATATTGTTTCAAGGGTTATCGTCGACTGCTACAAGACCATTTAGATGGCTTCATGTTACACATGGAATGGCTTTGAAACCATCAGCTCCCAAAGTTTGTGATTTCAGGATCTGGCATGCAATCTTAGTTTGGGTACTTCTTCGGCCTCATGCTTCTCCACAGTCTTTAGGTGGAAGATCCTTATGTAAGACAGCTCAAGGCACTTTAGGACTATTTTTATCCACTAATACTGGGTTCCTTTATTCAGTAGGTTTAAAAGTCGCTTTTAGAGATCATACTCGAAATGCTCGGTGTCTGTCACCATACTGCGTAATATATGAAATTCAAAAACAGTGACTCTACTGACATCTGTGGAGAGCATAAACTATTAAGTGTACCTTAACTAGGCCTACTTAGTGCCCAAAACTAAATGTAGGCCTACCCTACTTTATTTTCCCTACTTAATGAAAAACGGCTTTGTCGTCACAATTTGAAATCTTTTGGTTTTCTAGTAAGACAGGCTTTCTTAAGGTAAGACCATGCATTTTTCTGTTTCTATTCTTCTTCCTCTTCTATTCTTTGGTCCTTTCAGGGGAAATTAATGTGCTGTTTTAATCATTTGATGACTATGGAGCTTTTGTTGGTTCAGGCAAATTATGTTTTCTTCGAATCAGAGTTACTGCTAAAAGTAAACCTTATTTCCCCTTTGGGTTGCTGAGTATTTTAACGATGACAATTCATAAAATGAGTCATCGAAGACACCCGTTCGGGTATTTATTGCCTGTCTTTATGACCTGCTCCGTTTTATGGCTGTTTCCCAAGTTCCCTAAACTCAGGTAGAATGCTAGACTGCGAAAGATTTGAGACTTCTTGACATCTACCCATGCATCGACCAGGTAGGCATTTTCGGATCAGCGGTTTATTGAGTTATTGGATTTTGCGACAATATTCCTGTGCATACACTTTGTCCCCTTTATTGTTTTCAAGAGAGCAAGAACAAACATTTGTACAGAATAAGATAAATTTATTTTCTTTCCGTTGATTCCCGACCGTAGCTGCATACACCGTCGAATAATATTTTACAAAATCAATATTCGAAGCAAAATTTAACATACTAATGAGAATGCGAAATAAAATGAATTCACCTTATTCTACACAAAAATTTGTTCCTGCTCTCTTGAAAATATTCTTTCTTTGTTATCTGCCAATTCAGTGATCTCTGATATTAAACGGCTGTTGTCAAAGAAGCTTTTCCGACATGACCAAACAGAACAGAGCGCAACGGGTGACTCATTAGAACCTTATGGTTTTATAACAATCGAGGTGAATAAATTAAGTAGTGGAAAATACGATAACTGAAATACATATGGATTTAAGAGCCATCAAAAACTGGGGTTTTAAGTGGCTCTTGTCAACTTATAGATCTTAAAATATGTCCCGTTTTTTGGATGCGTTTGATTTCCTTCATGAATCAGTAGCAGTTCAATTGGAATTCGTAATCTAGAAATGATAAAAACTGAGTGAAGATGCAGATGTCTGGTACCTAGAACTTAGATTAACTAGCTAGCCCAAGATTAAAGAGCTTAATGTATAATATGATAAAAATATTTACAGTATAGAAATTAGCAGTGAAAAAGAACTATATACAATGAATGACTGACTAAATTGAAAAATACAGGGAGTTGATGAGCTTACAAACACATCACTAGATTTCTGGATACCGTAACTAGTAAAGGAATAATAAAGTATTTTAATAAAGCAAAGAAGACATCATGAAAAATGTGATTGTGAATTACCAAAATGTGCATATATTACCACTTGAAGATAGTAAGAAAACAAGTGATTTGTTTTACTTGAAACAGCGTTGTATGTCAGAAATAAACAGAATATTAATATTTTATTAATACAGTCCATATGATACTCTATATAAAAACGCTAATTATGCTTATGAATACTTGAATCTAAAATGGAACACTAGTAAAACGTGACTACTTTCCAACTGCAAGTGTCCAATAAGTACATATGTCTGATGTGAACATTTAAGTAAGAATAAAAATTAATATGCAACTTTTAATAGAATTCTTTTTTATCTAATCTTAAATCAAAAATTGCATTACCGACATAGGTGAATACCTTTGGAAAATTAACTAATTAACAACATCAAATGTACACAAAACAGGATTTTAAAAAATCTCGTAAAAGATGCTGATTAGTTTCCTGATCCATTTTTATCCAATTATGTGAATAACAACAAAGAATAGTATGAAGTTCTTGAAATAGAAAGCCAGAGATAATTTAGTATGTTTGAGTATCAGTGGAGAAAACATTATTCGACTCGTAACCTTTAAAGAAAATTAGAAAGACAAAAGTGATCAATTTTAGAAAATTCATTCAGTCTGAAATCAAATAATATTAAATTACATATTTCTATGAATATATATCGTGGTTGCTGGACGAAAAATAATTGAAATTATTATTGTTCAAACACAAAATAGACAAAGAGGACTAATTGTGCTAAGTCTAAATGAAGAGAATTTTTTATTCAAGTAATTATAAAAGTTTTTGATAGAATACTTTACTAAGATATAAGTTTTGAATGAAATACTATTAAACTTGATTTTTAGTCAACTATTTAAAGTATTTATTAGAAAGATGACATTACTATAACCAACTAAATTAAACTTTAATCATACTTGTGAATTAACGCTAAACCAATATGTTTTTATCGGGATGAAAATATGATAACAGACTGATCAATTACAGGCCTTAACACAATCAACGGGAAGATAAAAACACTCACAAATTGAGTAAGGAACTGCATTTCTTCGTTTATTTGTGGTATTCAAAACTAATTTAAAACATCATCGTTATTTTATAGGTCATGGCAATTACCTGACTATTTCATCTCTAGCGTTTCATTGTTAATTCTTAGATAAATGTTATTAACAATCTTGTGTTTGATTAGAATGTAAGAATGTGTTCCATAAACATAATCAGTATTTATACTAAGTATAATAAAGTGTTTTTAAAGCCCATTATTATCCAACATGTTACTGAGCTATTCGAATGTATAGATTCGAAAAAATGTCTAAATTCTAGTTCGAATGAATTAGTATCATATTTGAATAACTTGGCAGTATGCCGTTTTGAGTGTGAATTTAACAAAGAAACAAAATATAAGACAGTAGATTATTTTTAAAATAGAGAAATAACAGATGTATGGATTTGATCATTTATTACTAACGTTGACAGAGAATAACATTCAAATGATCGATTTTCAGTTCAACCTATTCCATCCCTCCACTCCTACCTCAGTACAAATTAGAACACATGGTTTTAGTTTTGAAGAAAAACACCAATTTTACAACAGTAAAATCTTCATAACATGAAATAGGTGTATGTGTATAGCAATTAAGAATAGATATATCATAGCTGTACTTAACTAAATTTAATGTCGAGATAAAAGAAATATTACTAGTAAAGATATTTTTAAGAAAAGTAGAATTCATAAAATGAGTTATATATATTTGTAGAATTCCTTTATTAATGACAATTAAGTATCATTTTTTCGTAAGTAACACAATTTGTACAAACGTTTGATGACCAAAATCAGTATTAAATCTGAGCAACAGGATACTTACTGTAAACTTTTGAAATTTGTTGTCAATGCTAAAAATGATTTCACTAAGTGCCATTTTAGTTATTCCTATAATTAAATTGAGGTTTTGGTAATTAGCATGTTTAATAAGCTATTGGAATGCACTAAATCGAGCGTTAGATTACATTTAAATTACTTAGGAACATGTCTCATGTCCAAAACTGTTAAAGTGACCAGTTGTAATGTCGCGATAAAACGCCTACTGATATACGCGAACTAACCGCAACTCTAATCTGCGAATTTGTCTGCGCCAACTGATAATCGCAACCATGACCAACAACTCTACAACTGGTTACTCACCCCAAGCAAAAATCAAGAAGACACGAACGCAGCACCCGGAAGATTCGATTCTATTATATCCCAACCCTGCACACATGGTTACAAAAGCGACCTTGTAGAAATTAGAGTAATTAGCACACTAAAATGACACTACAACCAATCACGATTAATAAGGTCCGAGCGGAGGAAATGAAGAGCGGTACCGGTTACCGCTTAGTTTACAGTTAAATAAAAAATAGCAAAAATGAGAACAATAACATGAAAAATAACTAGTTTCTTCTCTTAGCACCAGTAATATTTAAATAAGCGTTCAACTTAGGCTGATTATGGTGCGGATAGTATTAATCATGTTAATTTGACTTAGCCGTCCTAATGTGGTATAAGAAACTGAACTAACGCTCATATTTGTCAAGCCCTATGTTGTTATCGCCTGACTAACTAGTATGAAGCTTAGATTCTGAGAAAACGGGGCTTGGATGCATGTAGGCAAATAAATCATCTATAGTCTAAGTAACAAACAAAATGCTTAGGTGCACGAAACACATTAAACCAAATCTATTACATTACTGACAAAGTTGGAAATACATATATCCACAGGTCCTGCTAAATGAACGAATGGGATTTTGGTAGACATGTTTGTACTAAATGTTTCACACTTATGCTGAGGTGAGGCGAATGTGTATCACAAGAATAGTTACGTACCATAAAATAAATGATTACAATAGTAATCATAATATCATATTATAAAGTACATAGTAATCGGCAGCCATAGGATTATGTGAGTTTAGAAAATAATTAAATTGAGACATATGATAGATAACATCGAAGCACTGATGAGGCTGTGAATCGTCCTTAACTAAGCTAAGAAACATGTCACGCATGGCTGGTCATCACCTATCCGGATGTCCAATGCTGACTAGTATATAGGTAGGTTGCAAAATAGCTAGGTAAGGTAAGACTAGCATATTGCATCAGCTTATGAAGTCACCGACTGGTGATCTATTTTACGTTTGTAGTAGAAGATTATCTAGTTGGCGTTAGCACAAAAAACAGTTCAGAATCAATTACATTGGTATACATGCATTCACATTTTATCTTGAGCTCATGTATTCCCCTATACATATCTTAATTTCAAACCCTATTCTCAATAGTTAGTATTTTCACTATTACAAACACAATTAATACATTAACATAAGAGTTTCATCTTGCTGTGTTTATGTGATATGATAGCCAGAACAAATAGTAGTTAACTCATTTACCAGGTAAAGACCCGTATACTTTGCTCTGAACTACATTATAAGTGTGATAGCTAGTGATACTTCCTAACTGTCCAAATCGATGTAGGTGAAGTGAAGTTCGAACATATAACTTAGTGTTTGAAAGTCAAACGCTCTAATTACTGAGTCTATGGTTTAGATTGACTATAGCTGACCTAAAATAGGCTACCGTTTGTGTAAAAACAAAAATGTGAAAATAGACATACATTTACGAGAACAATCCACCTACCATAAGGTAATATCCATTTTAACTTGGGCCAACGTCTACATAATGGATCCAGGAGAAAATGTAATTGAAACTGATTGTCTATTTGTGAAGTAATCTTTCGATATATTTTAGTTGCACACTGAGATAATTTATTCAAAAAATCCGTTAATTTACTTACAACCATTGACTTATATGATAATTTTGTTAATGTCATATACTCATCATCGGAAAGATGATTTACATTTCTTTCTTCTAATACACTAACCGGAAGAATACCAGTCTCATTTGGTATTATTTCAACTGGTACTAATGAATTAGTATTTGAAGAATCAAAATCAGAATCATAATGTTTCGGTAGATTACCACAAGATAATGGTACGTGTACAGAGATAATAGGACTTAATGCTATGCGCCATCGAAACGGCCATGGAAGAAAACAAGCTAGTGATAAACCAATTAATATATGCCATGTACTGTGATGTTTTGTATAGTCACGTGTTGATTGTCCATAGAAAAACATGAATGCACCAATAGTTGCAAATAATGAACCAGGAATGAATCCAACAATCCACCATTGAATTGGTGGAAATAAACATTTCAACTTCATGCATAAATTTATCTGGAAAATAAAAACAAACAAAAACATAAGAGAATAAAAGTAGTGGACTCAAATTTCCAGTGTTAGCAACGGATCATAAAGTCATCGACTAATCGACTGAGGTATGCTGAAAGGTGCAACTTACCTGGCTGAAGTCCGCGTGATAACTGAGGTCAGTAGTTTGAGATACTGAATGATACGAACGCATGGACATCCTTGAACATAACCTATTTAGCAACAGCTTTGCTTCCACAGTTAACTCCAGTGATTCATTTTTATTATGCACCTGCCCACACTCAAAAGCTTAGACTGAGCTTTCTTAACATCTGAATGGTACATTTCTTCCTCACTTGACCCACAGACATTTAGTTATCTGTATGTCTAATAGGGACTATATGTCACTTTCAGACTCGTGCTATGATGAGTTGACAATTTAAAACACTCCATTGCTGGCTAAAAAGATAGTTTATTACCCTATACTACTGTAAAGTCCTGTCTGATCATTTTATTCTAATGTCTAATTCTTACTGAGTTTTAGTTACAACTATAAATGGGAGCTACCATTTATGTTACATCAGTTAGTCATTAACAATAGAAGCCCTGGGACAAATGTGTATCATCCTAGACTGTCACACTATAAATTAGCCCATTATGAAATAAGATAATGTACTCAAATTCTCATTGAAAATAAATATAAACACGTCTATCATTGTGCCTTAACGTCTTTTACTACGGATTACAAGTATCTTGTACAGCACAACTAGGATAACCAATTATCTTAAAACAACTCAGGGCAACAGCTAACTGTTGATTTCATAGATTGATATCACATCTTTATCCGAATGGTATCAGCTTATGCGTAAAACATTATAGTTTACACAACAGATTGACTGTAGCTAGGCAACCGCTGAAACCCAGAAAAAATGAACGTCTATGTCGTCTAAGCTTAAGATTCTTTAGAAGCGTTGACACAGGACACTCTCAAGGAAAATACCTAGGAGCTTTAGACTACTAAGTGAATAACCAACTGTTTATATACATAATTTTGAATGGTTGTCTAGGTAGTTACTCCGTAAACAAGGTTATAGAACAACTGGATGCGTATGTTAAAAGAAACGAATAATATTTGAATCACTTACCCATGAACTAAGAATAATAATCAATCCAAGTATTAAAGGAACTAAAATAATACCAACAGAATAACGAGCGATTTGTACTGCAACAGTAAGTGCTAATGCTCCGATAATAAATGCACACTGAGCATATTTCATAGGTATAGCTGCTGCTGTTAATGCACTTATCCAAATTGAGAAAATTCCACCAAAAAAATCACAAAATGAAAGTGTTTCCACCGGTAATACACAAATAGGTGAAGCAAATTTTGAGTAGACGAATGATTTACTAAATGGAATATTCATTTTAAATCTGATATCTGTAGGTTGATAAACTATGCTACTATCGAAATTTGGAGTGTGCATAACATTATAACCTGGTATTAGATTAGAATCTGTATCGCAAATGTGATAGAGCTATACATGGGGATGGACAGTTTTAGAAGAAAAACAACATACGGTAACTTATTAACGATAGTGAAGATAAAAGGGAGATAACAATATACTTGAATTAGAAACGTTATTTCAATAAATAAATACTCGTCTACCGGTTAATGTATTAGACCATGAGATATACCCCTAATTATACACAAGTATTACAATAACAGAAGAATGCATAACATTTCTGATCTGTGAAATTACTCATAATACTTTGGTGTATATAACTGACTGATCACAGAATGGTGATCAGCAAAATGCTTGTCTTGTTCTTTTGTGTTGACCGAATTCTACCGATCAAGTCAAAATATGGACACTAGTTCATTCCCTTAGACTAGTGACCATACTGGTATTTTATTGCTCATACGGTGGCAAAATTGCTCCAACTGATTCTATCCAAAGCAAAAGATAAAATTAAAAAAAACAGAAGCCGAGAACTATCAACAAAATGCCATTTTCTTATTTGTCTGTATGAAAGACAATTAAATACCTATCACTTAGATGTATCTTCGTTTATATCAATCCATGTACACAGCTGTGAAAGCACACATTTGAATGGAACAACATCGGAAACCTGAATATAGATAGTACAAAGGAAGACCTACTACATTTTAGAAGTTTAGCACTTAGGTCAATTAGCAAGCAGTAGATATACTAATACAAATCCAGTTTATCAGCTAATTAAAAAAAGTGATAAACAACTATCAAGTCAAAAATAAGGTTAAGAGAGGAAATAACCTTCGTTGTTCGCATTCGTCTAACACTAGGAAGAAACAACTGTTCTATGCTCCCTGATTTCCAGTGGTACACATCTAAGATCAACGTATGAATAACACAAACGATAGATTATAAAAAAAAGTCACTGGAACCTAGCTAGAATGTGCATATATCTATAACGCACAATCATTTGGAAAATTTAAGCTAACTGAAATGTCTTCAACTATAGGGACAACAAAACGAATAATACTCCGTGTCGTTGACAAATATTGGATGGAACATTGTAGTAAAAATTAGATTACAGCCGACAAATCATTTAAACCACGGAAAAAAATACTTCAGCAAACGATAATCGTATTTTAAACTAACTGAAATAAAGTCAAAGTAAACAATGAAAAGATGATTAAAGAAAGTATTGCTTATTTACTAAGGGGAACAAGATTAGGAATGTATACGTTCACTAATGACTAACATTAGTAAAATACCTTAAAGGTCATTCAAATAAATATAATTAGGTTTAACAACTAGTTCCATTCCCTTTGTCGTACACGACGATATTTCGAAACCTTGAAATTGGTGATAAGCACTGTCGTTGCATCAACTTACTTACTTACTTACGCCTGTTACCCCTCTCGGAGGAGCATAGGCCGCTCACCAGTCTTCTCCATTCAACTCTGTCCTAAGCAATCCTTTCCAGCTGTCTCCAGTTACTGTTCATCCTTCTAATGTCTGCTTCCAGTTCTCGACGCAGGGTGTTCTTTGGCCTTCCTCTTTTCCGTTTTCCAACAGGATTCCAAGTTAGTGCTTGTCTGGTGATACAGTCTGATGATTTCCGCAATGTATGTCCTATCCATTTCCAACGTCGTTTCCTGATTTCCTCTTCAGCTGGAAGCTGATTTGTTCTTTTCCAAAGTAGGCTGTTGTTAATGGTTTCCGGCCAACAGACATTCAATATTCTACGTAGGCAGTTGTTGATAAATACCTGTACTCTCCTGAGGATGTTTGCAGTAGTTCTCCATGTTTCAGCTCCATACAGAAGAATTGACTTGACGTTCGAGTTGAAGAGTCTAACTTTGAGATTGGTAGACAGTTGTTTGGAGTCCCATACATTTTTCAACTGTAGGAATGCTGCCCTTGCTTTGCCGATCCTTGCCCTTACATCTGCATCGGATCCTCCTTGTTCATCGATGATGCTCCCCAGGTATGTAAAGGTATCCACTTCTTCCAGAGTTTCACCATCAAGTTCAATTAGGTCGGTGCTCTCGGTGTTGAATTTGAGGATCTTGCTCTTTCCCTTATGTATGTTCAGGCCTATCGATGCTGAGGTTGCTGCTACTTTGGTTGTCTTCACTTGCATTTGCTGTTGTGTATGGGATAGAAGTGCTAGATCGTTGCATCAAAATACAACAAAAAGACAATTTGGACGAAAATCAAACAAAACATAGTTATCCGAAATCATTGTAGCTGCTACCTTGACGTGGTGGTCGGGCTTGCCTATTGTTATGACCGAACTGAGCTATATTGGCTGGAACGCATGTTCCTCTAAGTCCCACCATGCCAAGTAGGTCTGTTGGAGAGTGATAAGACTGAATGCAGCAACCTAAGATCTGAGGGCGAAGTTGTACTGCTGAATGCAGAGAGGTGTGACAGAAGTAAGGTGTTTTCCTCGAATAACCAGCATCTGCAGTGATGCTGCCATCTTAACTGAAGGAAGGGGTTAAAAAAGATTGACCCGAAGAATGTCATACCTCACCTTACTCTACGGATTCCCGTCTCCGGCATAGATCTATGGTTATGCACAAGTGTATAATCGAATTTTAACAAGATTTGAATGCTTAGAGTTGCCATGAATTCAAATTAAACTTACATTTTACGGTTGACGAACGACGTTCAACACATGATGAACAAGTGCATTCAAGTATTCGTTAAGTGGTTAAAAGTACGTAGTATAGAAAATTACTGAACATAGATTTTGTGTTGTTTGACACTCGTCAGCAAGATATACCTAATACCTTAGGGAGAACTGACACTTCGTGAGAGATCTAAACCTGTGACCTAGTTTCGCAACCTCGGAGGTTAAAACGACTGACTATCAAAGGTACTGAGATATTGATTCACTGATTAATCACAGTTTCAATATCTTAATGGCGCCTTCTTAGGATGTGAAGCCAAATAACTTAGGTTAGAAACTGTCAGGAGGCACCAGTTCCCCTAAAATTCCACATGAGTGTCATCTATCATGCAATCTACACAAGACAGTTCCCTGCCGAAGATATAGAGTCACCAAGAAAAGTGACTGTATTGCAAACTGACAAAATACAATCAAAACAAGAAACTAAACAAGTATGATATTGGTCTGCACTCAGTGATCAATATATATACAAAATAAAGGAATCATAAACTCACTGTAGAAAAAAGAAAGGTATATCCATAAACTAGAGCCGGTATCCAAAGTCGATGAATAACACTCAATAAAATTACTGGTACAAAACCGAAATTCGATAAAGCCAATAAAAGTGCATCGAAGGACAGTATCCTTCGATCTGGATAAAGTCCAAATGTTTGAAAATATTTGAGAGGTAATGGCATACAACCTAAGCCACCATAACCAATAGGACACGCACAGGTAGATAAATGTATCGACCTCTGGAAGAGATTGATACATACACCTTCACCAGGTACTTTTCCGATTTTTTTAATTGGAACAGGTTTGAATGGACTGTAATATTTGAACTTATACTTTTCTGTATTATTATCACTATTAATATCATCTTTATTAGCATCAGATAACCACCAAGGTGGACGCCATCGTTGACTGCCATCTCTAGGACGAGATGAATGAGTCTGTTATCCAAAGAAATAAAGCAAATAAAAATTTAAGGCAATTATTTTTATCACTGATATAAATATGGACAGTGGTGATGCATTGAGAACTGAAAAATAGACAAACAGTTTATTCGTTCTGCATAGATCCAACTAGATTTATAAACACTAATATATCTAGTAGGAATCTGAAAATAGTTGTTAAGTCGAGTTTAAGTTCTTACCAGTGAAATCTGTAACGTTTCTAATGTTTAATATGTATCGTGCACTCAGTATTTTCAGCCATTCTTCGACTATTTAGTGGATAAACATCGTATATTTGATCTTAATTTTTATTAAAGATTTCGTATAAAGGAGTGCTACACTGCCACGTCTACAGTAGACGGTTGGAGGTAACTTCAGACGCTTAAAATTAATCCAATATGCAGCACTTACCCACTAAATAAACGAGAAAATGACCCAAAGTGAAGAAAACAATATACTTAGTGAATACTGAATATGTGCAGATATATATTTTAACCGATAAAATTTTACTAACTTATGGAAGGATACTCATACTAATGTTTGGTTCAAGATAAGCCTATAAGGGAAATTATAGCGAAGTGTAATACCGAATCTTCAGAGGGAACTGTATAAGAATGTTTTGGTGTCAATAATACAACTGATATCCGGTTGTACATTTTGAAGTTTGGTTATTGAACATGAAAACTTGCTTCACAATACACAAACAACGATACCTCAGCCTTAACATACTTTTAAAATATGAAGAAAGCAAATGGTTTTTCGAAAAACTGCTTACACTGATTCTAAAAAAAAAACAAAATTATTGCTGTACTAGTTAGTATAAGTAGAATGGAAACGGAATCGGAGCGCATAACACACTGAATGATACGATAAAGAAACACGGATTTCATGATTGTGGCCAAATTTCGAAGGGTGGAAATGAAAACAACAAATAGTAAAACCAAGTGCAATAGGATTTTAGGCAGTATTTTTAGAATTTGTATTTTCGGCTTTTTCAGTGAATAAATATAAGCTATAAACTGAGTTTATGAATCTCTACTAGGTCTTCACGTTGTTGTGAAGTAGTGGACTAATTGTTAACAAGTTCGAATTTCAATCACTTTGTAGCAATCAAGAGTTTTGCTCCACTCACATCGGTCTAAGCAATTAGTAACATGGTAAATGTTAGGGATTCCTAATCCCCAAAGCTACAATGGTTGGTTTAATTAAATGTAAGAAATTGTATTGACTTTTTGTAAGCTTCATTTGTACACTTTCATCACATTAATTTGATTTCAATGTGAGTCCTACTCCTGAGTACAGTTTGACAGTATTTCATTGTATTAATTGAATGATAATGATTTAACTTGATGAATAATCACTGTAAATTAATTGATATAAAAATTGATGTATTTGTGTAAATAAATTCGCAGTTTGCTAGTGTTTTCTGGTTGGCTTGTGTTCCTTCTTATTTCGGCTTGGGACTCAGTGGGCATACAGCAGGCGCGCATTCATCGACTAGGCACACCTAATTTGGCATTCGCTCACCCACCACCAAATTTCAAACATCACAATAGTAAAAAGGGAAGTCTGTATTAACCAAGTTGCATCAACACAAAGAATCACTTGAGAATGAAGTAGTAAAATTAAATACTTGTACAAATTAAAGTTTTACACAAATTAAGAGATCAAAGTCTGAATTTTCTCATTGATAATTGACAGTAGTAGTGTATTTCGATGGATCAGAATGATAAACAAACACGGTGTACTGAAGATAATGTTATATAAATGTTATGTCGCTAGACTTTTGAGGATTGCGTGAGCGAACGCTATCTCTGATACTTGTACCTCAGATGTATACCGCAACTTGTTCCCTTTCCAGCCCACAGCTATTACAAAAGACTAGGCTTGTAGGAAGATTGTAGTATGGAGCAAAACTGAGACGAGACTAGTGAACCAGCGAATTGTATTTTCATAATACATCAATTTTTATATCAATCAATTTACAATGATTATTCATCAAGTGAAATCATTAACACTTAATTAATACAATGACATACTGTCAACTGTATTTAAGAGTAGAACTCACATTGAAATAAAAATAATTGATGAAAGTCTACAAATCAGTCTTATAAAAAATCAATACAACTTCTTTCGTTTAATTAAATCAATCATCCTATTTTTAGGGATTATGAATCCCTAACACCTCCCCCTTGTTAGTAGCGTATTGCTTTGGGATTCACTTGTAATCGCACTGTCTTCCGCCGGCATCGTTCGGACTTTCTAATTGGTAGTAATTTTGGTTTAGGAGTCTTATTTATTTGCTTGTTTCCATAATTGGGCTAATTAAAAGTGTCCAATAAAATATCCAACGGCATTGTTGTAGTTGTACTCGGTTCGGACACCTTTCTCTTGCGTAATTGGTTAAAGTGTCTCATCAATTTGTCTTTTCCCACAGTCACTTCATACAACACTGTCCCTTGCCTTCATGTCACATATCCTTCTATCCATTTATTCCCTTGATGCCGGTAATCCTGAGCGAATACTGGCGTACCAACTTCGAATCCTGGGGAGTTTGTGCGAGTTATCGGGTATCTCTGTGGTAGCATGGCGTAATGAGTTGTCTTCAACTTTCGGTTTATCAAGGCTTCGGCGGGTGATACCTTATTAGGAGTAGCATCATTTGGTGTTGTGCGATAAACCAACAAGAAGCTTTGTAGACTATCAACAACCCCCTCCCCTTTTGATTTCAACAGCGCCCTTTTGAATGTGTCGACAAAACGTTCAGCCTGTCCATTAGACTGTGGATAGTAGGGCGGTGACCTTACGTGGTTGAGTGCATGACGGCGACAAAATTCTTGAAATTGTTCCGACGTAAACTGAGACCCGTTATCTGATACCAATGTGTCTGATAATCCATGGCGCGAGAAAATCTCCGTCAGTATTTGCAAAGTTCTATTGGTAGATGGTGGCACTACGGGAACAATTTCTGGCCATTTTGAATAGGCATCTACTAGTACGAGATATGTGATACCATTTATTGGACCAGCGAAATCTACGTGTCAGCGTGTCCATGGTTTTTCTGGTTCTGGCCAGGGTACTGGGTCTATTAGTTTACTCTGTTTGGCAACTAACTGACAATTGTAACAGTCTTTTACGAAGTTGGTGATGTGCTTGTCCATTTTTGGCCAATAGGCGAAGCTTCGTGCAATGGATTTCATTCGCTGCACCCCGGGATGTCCGATATGAAATTGACGCAAGACCTTGGTTTGCAGAGATTTCGGTATTACCACACGCTCACCAAACATTAGGCAGTCATCGACAATGCAGAGAGAGTCTCGTCGGCAAAAGAATTCTTTCTCATCATCATCTAAGTTCTTTGGCCACTTGGTTGTGATAAATTGTTTAACTTTCTGAATTATGGGGTCTCTGAGCGATTCTTGTTTAACATCGCACACGGTCACTGGCAACTGTCGAATGGCACTGGATAAGTAATTTACAGCATAATCCTTGGTGGATAACGTGGCAATTACTGACTCTTCAGTGTTTGTTAGGTGTTGGCTTATCAATCGTGATAAAGCATCAGCAGTCCAAACTCTTCTGTTCGACGATATTGTATTTCAAATTCATATCCTAATACAATTAATGCCCATCTCTACAAGCGGTTAGCTGTATGTACTGGTACGCCAGATTTTGATCCAAACACAGTGAGTAGTGGTTTATGGTCCGTTAAAAGAGTAAATTTATGGCCATATACATATTTGTGAAAACGTTGAACAGCAAATACCAAAGATAGCGCTTCTTTTTCTATTTGGCTATATCTTCTCTCGGCTTGAGTTAGTGCACGGGCAGCATGCATGATTGCTTTTTCTTTTCCATCAGGAAATATGTGGGATATGACTGCGCCTATTCCATGACTTGAAGCATCGGCCGCTACTATGATTGGTAATTTTGGATCATAGTGCGTTAGTAGCATGTTATAACTCAGTGCAGACTTCAGTTTGCGAAAAGCTGAATCACATTTCTCGGTCCAAGTCCACGGTATGTTCTTTCCAAGCAGGTGGTTTAGTGGGTGACAAATCTGATGTAATGATAGAACAAAGGCTGAGTAGTAACTGATCATTCAAAGGAAGGATCTAAGTGAAGGGACATCTGTAGGTGCTGGCATTTGTTGAATAGTACGAATTATTCCGGATCTGGTCGGCGTCCCCTTTCATCAAAAATGGATCCTAAGTATTTTACTGACCTCAAGAAAAATCGACATTTTTCACGGCGGAGCTTGAACCCATTTTCTGAGATTCGTTGTAGAACTGCCTCCACCCGACTTCGAAGTTCTGCAGGTGATTTGCTGACAACCAAAATGTCATCTAAATATACTGCAACTCCTTTGATATCGGAAAAATTCGTGTCAATCAGCTGTTGAAAAATAGCGGTTTTTATCCCAAACGGCATCCTGTTGTATTGAAACAGACCGCGGTGTGTATTTATCGTCAAAAGGTTTTGGCATTCGGGCGCAATTTCAACTTGTAAGTATGCGTCAGCGAGGTCGAGTTTTGCAAAATAACAACCACCGTTGAGAATAGTAAACAAATCATTAGGTGCTGGAAGTGGGTAGTGGTGTTCTTCTAAGGCTGCATTGAGACCTGTTGAGAAATCAGCACAGATTCGTATAGATCCGTTAGGTTTCTTGATAACGACAATAGGAACTGCCCAGTCTGAGTAAGTAACCGGGGTTATTACTCCTTGCTGCTGCAATCGTGTGAGCTCTTCATCAACTTTTGCCAGGGATGCATAAGGAACAGGTCTTTTGGGTCTGAACACTGGTGACGCGTCTGACTTTAGTTTTAGTGTTGCTTGCATGGTTTTGCAGTAACCCAGTCCAGACTCGAAAACATCAGGAAATTTTTGTAGCAATTCATTTGAGTAGTTCATAGACGGAGTGGATTCAACATGATTGCAAATACAGTTGAGAGGTATATCTGCCAGATGAAGGTTATCAAACCAGTCTAGACCAAGGAGATTTAAATCAGTGGAAGTGATATAGCATGTTCCAGTGAAGCTTATATCACGAAACGAAACAGAGCATTGAAGCTGTCCTATTAATGGTAGCTTACCTCCACATGCATTTATTGCCTTCTGTTGGGTTCGCTGAATTCTGGGTTTTCCAAGGGAACTCCAAGTTTTCTGTGACACTATCTTTATGTCCGATGCTGTATCTATCTGTAGGCGTACCGGCTGGTCGTTAATTAGTGGAGTAATGAATTTTCTTTCTACTGGTCTCGTTATCTTATAAGTTGCCAATAAGCTCAGTGATTTAGCTCGACTACTAGCTTTAGTCTTGATTTTTGGATTGTTAAGCTTTCGGTTTCGACAATAGCCGTCCTTATGCTCAACTGCTTTACAACGGCGGCATAGATGATGCTTGAATGGGCAAAACCTGACGAAACGCCATGCTCCACATTGCCAACATGGAGAGGGAGGAATTTTCATTGGCCGGGAAGGAAGACTATGTTTGTTTGTTGACTGTGATGGATGCATAGGGGCAGTTGGGTATTGTTTTCGACGAAGTGCGTTAACTGAGCCGTTATGACCGCCAGATTGAATGAGTGTGGTATCCCGTTGTAAATTCACTAGCCGTTGATATTCCTTTGTGATATCGTTCAGTGTCAGTTTAGGGGTCTTGCTCCAGACAATTCAACAGTCTCATTCTAATGTCAGCGAATTTGGATGATTGGAGACTGCAAATGAATATCAATGATTTAAATTGATCTTCCGTCATTGATTTTAATTTGAATCGTTCGCATTCTCTATTCACAATACCAACGTGAGTTAGGAAATCATCCGTTTCATTCATAATTAATTTAAGGCAACGGTATCGAGTATTAAATAATGAGGAGGTATCACCAAATTGTTGACTAAGCGACTTACATGTCTCGTCGAATGTCCTATCCCTTGGATTTTGTGGTAATATGAGGTTACAGTATTTGTCCAATTCTGCTGGACCAAGTTTTCGAAGTAACAAGCTGAACTTTCCAGGCATCGTCCTGAGCAGCAAAATCAAATTTAGAGAGATCTTCATATCTGCGGAACCATGTGTCAAAAGTAATATTTGCATCAGGATCATAAATGAATTCCACGATACTGTTAGCGAGCGCATCTACTGAAGGTACAGCACCGAAGGCAGGGACAGATGATGATGCATTGGATACAGTCTTTGAGTCTATGAATAATTGCATTAATTTCATTTGTTGCTCCAACAGCAGATCCAATTTAGTTGAATCCATTTTATTCTTTTTTTTGGTAAACCGTTGCCACTGATATGTCCTCGGTTGCAGTAGAGTTTGTCTGTTTTACTCCCATCGCCACTGTTATGTCGCTAGACTTTTGAGGATTGCGTGAGCGAACGCTATCTCTGATACTTGTACCTCAGATGTATACCGCAACTTGTTCCCTTTCCAGCCCACAGCTATTACAAAAGACTAGGCTTGTAGGAAGATTGTATTGTGTAGCAAAAACTGAGACGAGACTAGTGAACCAGCGAATTGTATTTTCATAATACATCAATTTTTATATCAATCAATTTACAATGATTATTCATCAAGTGAAATCATTAACACTTAATTAATACAATGACATACTGTCAACTGTATTTAAGAGTAGAACTCACATTGAAATAAAAATAATTGATGAAAGTCTACAAATCAGTCTTATAAAAAATCAATACAACTTCTTTCGTTTAATTAAATCAATCATCCTATTTTTAGGGATTATGAATCCCCAACAATAAACGACACAACTAAGAAGATACACAATTTATTTCGACTTCCAGATTCTTCAATGTAATTGCCGAAAAAAACATGTTTATTTAAATCGTTTCCATAATTTATAATGACGAGGATATATATGAAAAAATCTTACTTTTAGTCCATTTGGATATAAGAGACGAGATGGTGCTAATGAAGCGCCTTCACCGACTTGTCGACAACGATTATTTATACAAGGGGTTGAACGAATTATCAATGATACATCAATAACGGCTGATTGATCCAAACCACAAAATTCACTTCTAATTTACAACACAAAAAACAACAGAAACGTACGGAGAAGCTAATAGCGGGAGTAGCAGACAGACACTTAACGATGATTTGTAAGCCAAAACATTAGTTATTCATATTCATAATAGAGCTTAGGATCATACCACATCAGTACGATGAAATGAAAATTAGAGGAGGAATTGAAAAATGTTCAAATAAAGTATGGGATTTGGGAAGACTAAACATCAAGAATATGATCCAAGAAGGCCGAATGAAAAGATATATATGAAGAAATATTAGAACTCACAGTCTAGAGAAAGACAAAAAGTGAATACATTTGCGATGCTATGGCGAGTTCTAAGCCGTATAAACCAAAGTCTTCAACCAGTGATTATGGCTATCGTAAGAACCCGAACCAGATAGTTTGCATCTAACAACACGGCTCAAAACAACAGTCAACGATTCCACTGGCTGATGTCACATTTTTATGCAAACACTCATAGTTTTTTTCCGACTTAATCCTATTCCAACTATCATTTCTCATATCGAAAAAGGCAGTGATTGTGCATAGGTAACTGACATCTCAACCAAATCAGTCGATGAAAACCACAGCCTAGAGAATACATCATTTAAATGTTATGCCTATTTCTAAATAAATAGAAAACATTTTACAAGTAATTTTATTTCATCAATACAATGCGATAAGAAATGGTCTGAAGAAGAGAAGTATAAACATAAGAGTAATCAAATTAGGCCCCTGAATTTGAAGTCAAATATAACAACAAGACGAAATATCAACGATAAGAGAATGTCAGCTTATTATGGTGATATTTATTTACATAAATATAATAAGGAGAGAAACAGATGGAAAAAAGGAAAAAGTCACTGAAAATAGACAAAGAAATTTATCATACGAAAATCTAGTATATATATATCCTCGATAATGCGCGGATGGATATTTATTTGACTTACGACTTGTTATTCCCACTTTCATCTCACTTCTACTATTCATATTAGAAATAAACAACTTACAATGTAACCACATCACAAAGTCAAGTAAACACAAGACAGACAGACAGGCATAGAGACAGATGTAAATCTATCCCTATATATATAAATACACATACGTATATATATATATATATATATATATATATATATATATTTGAGTGGAATAGTAAAGCACGCAAACAAAAGTGCACATGAAATTGAATATTGAAAAAAAAATAGGAGAAACAGAACTGTGTAGGAACAAATGTAATAAAAGAAAATAGCATATCAATACACGAAACATGAAACAATGATTGTTTTTCTTTTTTATGCAAAGAAAGTAATATTAGATGCTATTTCTTAAAAAGTTCAAACAAGAAAAAAACAGAATAACAACATGAGAAGAGAACTCAATCATTATTCTTTGTCTTTACACTATTTATAAATTGGAAATTTTTAATAGAGAGATTAGAGAATTGTTTAAAAATTCACATGTTTATCAAAAACAAAGACGTTTGAACAAAGATTAGAGAATGACTGAATTTCATCATTTAATGGATGGGCGATTAGTAGTTTGTAGTATAAATTATGAACATTTGAATAGATATTTGATACTATAATTAGCTTAGAATTCTATTTTAGGATGGAAATTAAGACAATAGAAATGACACAGAGTGAAAATACGGTTTTTAAATCATTCATTACGAACTACAACAGAGCAAAAGCCAATGTTTCTGAAAATTATTATCATTAGTAACATCTTGATTGACTATGCATATAGTGAATAAAGCTTTGGGTGCACGAAATTCAAAGCATCATAACAAATAGCTCGTACTATACTTATACGTTCGTAAAATTTACGTTTATTTAAGTGCTAAGACGCACAAAAAAGAGTATGCATAGGTGCAACCACAGAGTAGATTTTTTAATGATAGATATGGGTTCTTCTATCTTAAATCAAATATTATAACTATGGCCTAACCCTAACGTACATATCAACACCGCCTAAGCCAGTTTGGACTTTATACACTTGATGTAATAGAGTATGTCTTGCTGATACTATGAAATCACAGAAATGACTATTAAATAACTAATCAACATAAAGTAAATGGTCTTGGAATTTCTGTAAGCATTATTTAAAAGTAACATGTAAAAAGCATACCGTAGTTAAACAATTTTACTTTGAGTCATTAAATCAATAGCTTCAACCCTGCTGCATCTACATAGGTTTCGGCAACCGGATAGTATTACTAGCATCCACCGTTTATAGTGGACTCAAAATCAAGTACAAGTATCCGTGCCTGGCAAATAATTTGAAATTAAACTAACTTAGATATTCACTCCGTAATCATTAGTCAATTCTCATACACTTTTCTATTGAAATTCTGCCAATTTTCACCTATTTTAAAAGGTTCTAAAAAATTCGAAAATATGAAAATTAAACTACGGGTGTATATTCAGTGACTCATGACTAAAATACGTTTTTGATGAATGTGAATATAAATTAGAAGGTATACGTAATAAATTAAGTAGCGGTTACAGAACATATACAATATGAAAATGTCCAACTGGTTATGTAAAATATGCACAAAATATTATTTCCTTTAGTAATTCGAGGGTTATATACAGATCAATATGAGACCCAAATAGGACGAATGGTGTATTCTGTATTCCACTTGCAAGCCACAATCGAATTTTAATCGTAGAATGAAGTTTATTTCAGCAAGTAATTATGGTTCATCTATCTTATCCAAAACTATTTAGAAGAATCAAATCATTATAGTTTCTTGCTTATAACGTGCAAAATATTAATCTCACACTTGGCTAAATAAATATTTCGATATAAATCACACAATAACTTCGACTGTAGCAAGAATGGTAAGCTTAAACTTAGAGAAAAAATCACATATACCATCCAAGAAGACACTAAAAAACACTTACTGATATGTAGTATAACATTCTGGATAAAGACTGAGATACCAACGTCCAGGTGTAGGATAGGGAAAAAAGAAAAAGCTTCGATCAATATTTTCTTTGAAAGAACTATCCAAATTAGGCGGCCGCTCACTCCGACGAGGATATTGACTAGATGTTAAAGCATTAGAAGCAGCAGAAGATATAGCATGAGCCACCGACACTGCTAAACCATGATCCGTAGCTAGACGAATCCATAAAGGACATTGATGAATATCTGTGAAACCTTTCGGTGTATTAGTCACATGTCTAGCAAAACAACCATGCAGAATAATTTGACGTGGTAAAGGCTGAACGAAATGAAATTAATGAGAACATGATAAATATACGTATATATCGGGGAAACGTTGGTCACTATTAAATAACTGCTTAATAATCTCGTATATCAGTTAAATTAACATGTGAATGAAAAATCTTTAAGGCAAAAGCAAGTCAACTGCCTTGACGCTACTTAATCAGCGTAGTCTATTAGAATGTATATTAATAAAAGCTCATAAAAATGTGAAAATGTAAATAAAAAAAACGAATGCTAACATTTTTAGCGAAGTTGAACTAAATTAAACAACATTTAAAGAAGACAATGAATTTATTTTCAAATTTAATTTTCCAAATAAAGTTAGATTATCAATGGCAAATGAAATATAGTTAGCGTCTTTCGTTTTATTTGGGAATCCACAGATGGATATATCTAATATATTGCAGTGTTCATGGTTATAGCAGAACTCAAACTCAGTCCAGTCGCATCTATAATAACAAAAAAAAATATTAGTAATAAATAAGAAACTTTAGGAAGGACTGAACGAAGGACTTCTACCAGGTTTTCTGAGCATGTTCCTAGAAACCTACATTTGAAAAGCAGTAACGTCCTCACAAATGCCAGTTTAATGAGTGCATGGAATAATACATGCAGATCATATAGTATTTATTGAAAAAAATTGGGGTTATGACAAGAACTCCAATGATTAAAACTGTTAAGTAAGAATTAAGGGAATATCATTGTTATGAAAACATAAAAGGCAACCCAACTTCAGATGTACGCATGTATGTACGGATGTTCAACGTAGAACCTACCACATATACGCATCTATCCAAGCAAAATGAATATCAAATTAATAGAAGCAGTAGTTTGCAGTAAGAGAAAAGTATGGAGATATTGAATATGATACACTAAGAAAAACTAGTTTGTGGAAAGAAAGGTATCAAATAATTTTAAACTCACGAATTAAGGGCAAACAAGGAATGAATAAACCTGACTCATTATGACCAGTTATGAGTTATATCACCCAGTGTCTCCAATCACTGGTTAAGGCATTCGCCGGGACCCCAATCAATAGCCTGAATCTACAAACACGACTTAGATTAGAAGTCAGTGATTTCATGGACTGATGCCATGTTTCATTTTGGCTGCCCCTAACATTCATTCTACCTTAATATTAGTCAGCTTCACGCGTTTAGGCAAGCAGTGGTTCCGGATACATAACACATGCCCCAACTAGCTCATTCGATGAAAATTTACAACCTCATCGACTGATTTACCATCTTTCCCTAATACCCGACATCTAGATACATTATTGCTTACCCGGCGATTTAAAAAATACGCGAGCCATCCCTCAAAGGCATCGATGATCCAATACTAATAATAAGGAAATCACCCCTTAGGCATTTAAGAAAGATGAACAGAACGAATAAATATTTATTTTCATTCAGTTTTTCATCAAAGATCTACACTAATACATCTGCATATAATTTGCAAGTTATAGTATCATTACGAAACAACTGCTGGTATGTTAAATAACAATTTTAGAACATCGAAGATGCTTATAAAGTAATTACGAGCAATTAACGAGGCGAATGAAAAATGAATCGATTGACACATTGTTGATAACATAGCTGTCCTTAAGAAGTCGACTTTTCTTAAACTGAAGTTCTTAAATGACAGTATTAGTGAAATAATCATGCAACGAATTAGAAGTGTTGCGAAAGACGCTTATTGCAGCCAAACTGTCTACTATATTCGACAACCACCCTATCATGAGAAAATAAAATAAAAATAGACTCACTGAATTAGCCTTGTCCATATATATATATATATATATATATATATATATATATATATATATATATATATATATATATATATATATATATATAATTAAGTCAACTGCTCCTACGTAGACAGTGGCATGGGGAGCACGATTCGGCAGGTCCGTCATAGAATTTCTTAACATTGACCAGAATGACCAAGTCAAATACGAAAAGCGAACAACTTATACTTGCACACTTAGTCGAAACATAACATCGACCATTTATTGAAAAAAAAGCTTTTAAAATCACTTATCGAGTTCCATCTAATTTGTCATACGGTTTACGCATGTCTTTTATCTGAGACAGAAGCCATGTGTATCCACCTTTCCAAACCAAGCCTATGTGTGTGTAGGAAATTTGAGCAACCTCTTTCTTCGCCTTAGTCATCATAATAACCAATAATTGAATGGTTTACTAATGACTAATATTACTATTGTCACCATCATGATTTTGGTTCTTTTCATAATTTCAAAATGTGTTGCCTCTTAACTCTTGCCTAACGCGATGGACTTTCAGACTTATTGTAATAACTTCATCGATTTTTTCAACAAATATTATGTAATTGATAATGTGCTGATTATTATTTTTATACTATCAATAACTACAATTAATTCATGCACCCACATGTTTTAACTACTTTGTTAATTACTTTATAAGCACCTTCAATGTTCTAAAATTATTATTTAACATACCAGCAGTTGTTTCGTAATGATACTATAACTGTTGCAAATTATATACAGATGTATTAGTGTAGATCTTTGATGAAAAACTGAATGAAAATAAATATTTATTCGCTCCATTTGCCTTTTCCAAATACCAATAACCTACGAAAGTCGACTACTCATAATGGACATCTTTCATATCCATGTAGTAAGACAAAACAGATTACTGCGCAGTAATCTCGCCTAGGCCATATGTGACAGTAGTTGACTAAAGACAAACAAATTATTTAAATCCATACCTAAATTTCCTCAGGGCTGGTTACACTTCCAAGATAAGGAAAGTAATCGACGCGCCCAACTACTTCACTCTCCGTTTTAGTTCAGGTGTCGACAAACACCAGTCTTTAAGCAATAGTTGCATTTAGACGAGGAACGCATCAAAATAAAAGAACTTTATATCCCACACACAGATAAAAAACCTAAGTATCACTGTGAATAATAATGGATGCCGATTATTGATAACTACTAAATTAGGACTAAACAGCAAGTGTAATGTCTCATCAGTTCAATGAGTGTTGAAACGACATCTGTATATATAAAATCAACTGCATAACAAATCGTCGTACCCTGAAATTATACTAATAAATAAGAAATATTCGACTAACAATTTAGTACTATATTTACATTATTACCTCTCTGTGTGTTTTATTGAATTGCCATGAAACATTTAGAGCATTCAATTGTAAAGCAATTTCAAGAATACTTGATACATCCGTGACTGCATTTAGTGTTATTGGTACGACGACAATATGCCATGGTTTCAAATGAAGTAAACTGGCATATCGACCAAAATCAGGCTGTAAAATATACAAATGCATAAATGTATGAAGGAAAAAAACAAAAAATATAGGTTATTTGTATTACATTACAAGATGAAAGTTCCTACGGTGTATATTATATTTATCAGTTAATCTTCACCGGCTAATAAACAAAATGATGTCAAAAAAAAACACTTTTTAAGATTGTGATAATTTATTTATGATGGTCGCATCCAGTAACACTTGACATCGTAACAGAAATCGCTTTATTGAAATCATACCAGATATTTTTTTAATTTCACAAATCACATGACCTGAGATATTTCACGGAAGAATGTATTAAAATTTATTTTGAAGTGATTTGCTAAGAATGTTAGTATTGATACGTCAGATATATACAGTATAAGTAGTAAATGCTCAGTGGTTCATGTTAGCAACGAAATAACAGGAAATTAATAAGATACAAACCAAACCAGTTGAAATATAAGTAGTAAGAAAAGAGGCTTAAAGAACAAATTGAATAGAAGAATGAAAAGTACAGAGTACTAATATACCGAAGAGATAAGGGGAGATTAGTAGTGAGATTCTCGGCCATTTTACATAAGATTTTCGACTATTTATCACCATTATGGTGCAAATCTCAACTCGAAAGTTTGCACATATCAACACAACACAACCCAGAATGGCTCATACGGATAAGTGGTAGTTGATCATGTACAATTTACATTCAACCTGGACTAGTTGACTTCATCGACAAATTTACAATCTTTGTTAAGTAATATTATTTCTAATTTCACAAATACTTAGCAGTTCCATCGTATTCTAGCAATGTCTCGATAAATCTAATTAAACCCAAGTAACATAAACATTTAAAGATAATGTTTACCAGTCAAAGATCAATACGGAGCAAACTCCTAAACAACATAATGGTGGGTACTGCAACTGCACCAAAAGTGGCGTAAGTTAGTAAAACCTATTCCAGCCCTTTACATCCTCAAAAGCATCACAACTGACGAGACATTTAGAGTACGGCAAAATTATAGCTTCATATCATACTCTCCACTGTTGTAACTCTCTCAAACAATTGGACCTTGAAGAACTAGTGTTCTAGACAATGTAGCATGGTTTGGTCGTAAAGATAGGCACGCTTCTATATGAAAGATAAAGTGTCTATGTTAATAATATACAACAGGCACTTTCCACTTCAAAATGCCTTCAAGAAAGCAATTTCGATTGCCATTTTTTAGATTTACTGAATGAATTTCATTTTAATTAAACTGGGAACTATGATTAATAATTATTAATGGCATACCATTTTTAAAAACCCGTCTACGGCTTTTAATATTTTACAATAAAACATGATTGGATTACTAGGTAGTAAAACTAGCCATGCCTTATAGCTCCGTACACCAGCACATATATGATGTATGAATGAAATTTTTTGAATAGTGATAAATGAGGATTTAGTGGTAATTAAAAGGTTCTCATACAATTGTATTGATGAAACAAAGCGATAAAAATCATGAAAAAAATTAGAACTAAAATGTTCGAAAATAAATACTCTTCTTAATTAGCTGAACGTTGTTTTCAATATTATAAATCAAAACGTTTACACAAAAAAAAGAATATTAGAATAAAAATGATTTACATTAGGTGAATAAATTGAACAGCTAAAAATTGTTACGTTATATTGGGTTAAGTGAGCTTTGAATAAATCAGATATACACATAGAATGATATTCATAGAATGATATTCAATTTACACAATTTAAGTGAGAAAAACCTTTCCCTTTATGACACTATTTTTAGTGATGAACATGCGGCAAACACTAGTTTAGATTAACTTATTTACCAGGTATGTAGTTGTAAGCATGGCTTTCAGATAGATTTTAAGTGTGAAAGTTACTGATATAATTTGTTTGCTCAGATTGAAGTATGAAGGATGATGTTGAAACCTATGACTTAATGACTGATGGACGAAAACCCAAACTACAGAGTTACCGCTTAACAATGTAATGAGAAACAGGGCAGAATATAATGTTTTTCGAATGTTTAAACCTTAAACTTATAACAACAGTGAACTATCTTCTAGTCAGAAGTTGAATGTTAACTAGAATTAAAAACACGAAACGATCAGATTAAGAGTAACAATTAACTGAGTATGATGAACCACATAATAAGTGCGGGTCTAAAAAAATAATGGTATTTTCATGATAGTTTCTGGATTATAAACTGAAATAATATAAGTGATTATTTCAAGTCTTACACTATGGATTGACCACGATTGAATAGCCATTGAAAACGAGAAATCACTAGAAAGCTTTTTCTTCCAGGAAACGGACCTGAGATATTTATAAAGCGCAAAGGCCGCTTATTATTCAAGCCATCGAGTCGAAATCCAATGGTTCATGTTTCTAACATCAGTCAAATAGCGCTACCATAATCAAATGTCACTGGTGACTTTCATTTGAGGATTAAGCACTTGTGAAGCATGAAGGTCTTCGATTCCATTTCTGGTGAGATCGTGGATACACAATGCTATGAAGTCATATACTATTATGAAATAGCTGTCCAATGCTTCCTACTTTCAAATTATTATCTAATCGAAGGCATCCAGTGATATGCAACTTCAAATTTAACAATTTTTACAACACTGTAATAAGGATGATGTCAGACTAAGTAAACAATTATCATAAATTCCCGTTGATAGACCCAATCCCTGAATCTCGGCAAAATTCAGTTATTTCATTCATGTACAACGTAGAACCCGACGTGCATGAGTCGAAGTTGCCATACCACATTCGTACAATGAGATACAATTTTTAAAATTAACAAGACATAGTAATTCAACAAGAAGGAATGGAATAAATGGAAGAACGAAAGAATAATGGAACTTAGGGTCTAGCAGAATACACTTACGCTACTATGACCGACCTAACTATGAGTTGGAGGACATATATCAATTCCCCACTCAGGTAATTGGGATATAGCCGGAAATGGAAGGGTAAGTGGAGGCCAGTTGAGCTGTTTATGAGTGTTCAGTTCATCGGTCTAATCACCTAGATTGAGAGTGGGTCATTGACCTATCCTTTTCCAAAATAGTTCCACTAACGGCCGACTTCCTAATACCAGTTTCCTTGCTTAGTTGGACCAGTTGTCTAATAACACATATCGCCGCAGCCGTTTTCATCGCTTTTGCCACCCACCACTGCTCATGATCCTTGCGTAGACTTTTGTTAGGCTACATTCGAGTAGTCGTTCTTCATCATTCTTCCAGCCCACAGAAACGAGTTTTCGAGCCACCATCATTGCGGTAGAGGTTTCGGAAATCCAATGATCTTTCCTAATCTTTGTATTTATGTTGGAAGCAGATAGCGCTACTGTATTTATAACTACCCTAAAACTGTCTTCAGCTTTCCCGAACAGACCTTCTGAGCTTGGTCGACTAAGTATCTAGCTAACACTTCCCTGAGTGCATTCTTGGCTTTTTCGTTCATGAACTGGCGACAGAGGGGTTTTCCAGTTTGACCTTTCTGTATCCGGTAAAATGCATAGAAATGCGTGCTAACCATACAGCATAGTCAGAGTCCAACTATGTGCCATAAAATTGGTGACAGTCCTCTACGGAGCCTCTCCAAAGATGACTAGTGCCTATATGATCTATTTGTATCCATCGTTGAGTTGATGTTGGAGGTCGCCATGTTACACAATGTTTCTCCATGAAGTTTGTGCTTGCTAAGAATAAGCGGAAGTCTGAACATAATTGTAGGAAATGGTCTCCACTATCTGTTCGTTGGGCTGTTATGCTATAATACCCGCCTGAGTGTACTTCAGTCTGACTTAGCCAAGCGAATAGGGCGCTAAAATCATCTGCTATGATCAATATGTTTGAGTGTATAATTTACTGAAAAAGGTTAGAAAACTTCATGTAGAATTTGTCATTCACTCCATCCGAACTTCAGTCATTGAGGGCATAGGGAGAAACGACAAAAAGGCATCGATGTGCGCCCTTACCTTTCCGAGTTCCTGAAGTGTCAATTAGACAAACAGCGGATAGACAGTTGTCGACAGGAATCCAATCAAGGAGTGCCTGCTCTGCTCGCAGACTTAATGCTATACCTACACCAGTAAGGCCACAAAAGCTTGCTGCTGGGTCCTCAGATAAACGAAGAGTATATCGTGCTCGTTCATTGGACTGATTAGGTGACGTCAACTGAATGACTACACTAGGGTTTTGTATGCGTGTTTCCAAAACACACCATACATCAATGAAGAGGAAGATTCAAACGCTTTAGCTAGTAAGGCTTGCTGATTAATTTGATAAAGGATTAGCATATTAAAAGCCCCAGCGCGATGTTTAGAGAGTGGTTTCAGGAAACCTGAGATACAACTTCGTGGAATCAAGTCACTAGTAGCACGTGCGGAAGAAGCGAGAGAATAATGGGGGCTTGTAGTAAAAGAAGAGGAGTTACTAGGAGTATCGATTGGATTGTAAACAAGCTCCAGTATTGTAAGAGATATAAGGGTGGTTATCACTTTTCGGTTGTTCACATCATGGAAGGATTCTTCTTGATGTACCTGAAAATTAAATTAGGTTAGGGTGTCTTAAAGGCCTAGGAGCGTTAACGCAGTACCCAAAGAACAAATGCTTGAGGCCGGTTACGCATGGCCTTTATGAAGTTATAGTTTTTAGCTTCGTACTTGTTAAGACCTTATCACCAGTGGCAGAAATCCATGGAGTAAGGTAAAGTGTGCATTTTGAGGGTCGACCATCTCTAACCCCACCCTTCCTTTGTGAAAAGACAGCATCGCTGTCATGCTGGTTGTCTGAGAGAAACACCTTAGTTTTACTGCTTTTAGTCTCACTCCCCGTCAACTGACTTGCCTGGTATGGTGGGACCTTAAGGAATGATTATTCCAGCTAGTATATCCCGTTCGGATTAACACGATAGGTCTCGACATAAATACGCTAGTACAGATAAATTACAATAATAACAACTCAAAATATATAGTCAATTTAAACAAATAATAAAAGTTACTTATTCTAACAAAAGAACATAAATAGTTTTCGTACTTGATAAGTAAAATGATAAGTAAATTTCATTGGCAGTTGTACACGTGTTGGTGTAGGCCATATAAAACATAATGGTAAATCTTGATATGCTGGATGCTTTAAATCAAATGATGCGAAATTCGATGCAACCATCACATGTGGCGTATTTTTTGAATATTGTGTTTTCATCCATTTCTTTTCACCATATTCTGGTGTTAATTCCGGCCAGTCAGAATTAACCCAAGGTAATAATGATATACTACTACTACTACTCAAAAGACGATAGCTATTTGTAAAACTATTCGCTCCGCTAGAGTTTTTTTTATCTTTACTAGAATCATTATATTCATGGATTGATAAAAATTGTAATGAATTTTGATACAGCGTTTTTTCAGATTGTAGATACACGTTATCTTTATGGTAAAAGTTCCTTGAATTTCTCATCGTTCCACAACCTAGAAAGAGATAGATTGTAAGATACAATATATACGATTCAATCATGTGATGGGATCAAAGGTTAACAAAAAAGTCAACATGGAAGGTAGAAATAAATGGAGACAACTGTGCGAGTCAACCGAAGCGCAAATAGTTATAATGTTTACAGGGTGTGAAGCTGAGTAAAATGAGATCGAATCCACCATGAAACATCAGTTTCTTCAAGATTTCGGGTGTATATTTGCTGACGAGGTCCTAATAGAACGAAGTGTAGGTTTGAAATTTTCTGACAACTACTCCTAAATTATCTTCAGTAATAAAAATGGTAATTAGGACTGCGCAATTTGTAACACTTGTGAAACGAATGAAAAGCTTACTTCTACATTAAGTCGACGTTAATGGTATTATCCAGAATGGTAGCGAAAGCCGTATTTAAACCATCTGACTTAAATAATACACCACCATCAAATACGATGAAGTACTACTGACAAAATAAATATTACAGAAAAAAAATGGAGAATTGAATAAATACAACCAGGCGTGATAAGCTCTACAAATCTACGCATAATTAAAAAATTATGTAGTAAATGAAAACTAGCGCAAATTACTGATGCTGTGTATTAAACTGAATTTTATTACACCGTTTATTACGATTGAATAATGTTTAAGAGTGAAAGTGTATGTAATCGCTTCAAAGAAAACAACAGCATACGTTAAGTTCCTAATTTTAGCAGAATTGTTTGTGCTGAAGTGGTTTTGTGAAGTTTGGTTCCTAATTTGCTGTTTGTATTCGTTGACTAAGCATGACTGGAAACCAGGAGACGATGAAAAGATGTTTCACTCTAATGTGGGACTCTTCGGCAGTGTATACCTATTCCACCAGGGATACAGCCAAGGACTTTCAGGTCTCGAGGCGAGTGGTCAATCATTAGTACCCAGCGGTAAGATTTCCACTTCAATTATTTTGTGATACACCATAACTGTCAGTATGTGACGAATACAAGCAACAAATTAAAATATATCTCCACAAAATCACTTTAAACAGTATTTTTAATTAATCTCTGTGGCTTGTATGAAACAATCACTTAACGATCAAACCAATGCGATTTTAACTATTGAGTTGTGACTTCAAAAACCTGCTTTAAGCATATAGAATGTACTTTAATTAGCCTATCACACAATAAATGTATGGCTTGAAACCAAGTTTATGTAACCATGTACATAGGGAAATGAGTCATGTCATGAAGAATATAATTTGAGTATAGGTGTGTTAGAAATGGGTAGGCAGGGGATCATGCTTTGATTCAGTATGGTATACGTCTAATACTTATTGGAGTATGAAATTTGTGTAGCAGGGTGTTTTTGTAGTAACATGATATAGTGTTCGTTTAGCAAGACAGCCAATTCAGCGTAAAAACCTTTTTTTAGCATTGTTACTTCAGTTATGTGTATGATATTAACTAACCGATCATCAAATGTCAGTAAAATCTATACATAAATGCGTACTTTAGTTAAGAACTAGTATCATGCTTTTGGAGACTGAATGAAATTTGCAACCGTTATAATTTTTTCTGTCGTCTATGTGTCGTTCAAACTACTATCTTCTTATTTCTATTCTGTTTCTTCAGTGTTACAAAAAGATATCACTGTGCTTGTCGTTTTGTACACGGACAGTATGCCGATATGATCAAAATCGCATCCACATGATTTGATGATGAATTATAAGGTGGAAATACAAACTACGGACGAGACTTAGAGATTATTAAGCTGCCAGTGACTACTTACTAGAATCAACCTAACAATCTCAAATGAACCGATAAATCAATCAGTACCATACATTTTGCTGGTCATCAACGAATTAGAAGATAGTAATAGTAAGTTAATACTTTATCTGTAAAAAAAAACGACTTTTATTAACGCAACAGAGATTATTTAAAAATTCCTATGTTTATCAAAAACAAAGACGTTTGAACTAAGAATATTTTTTTTCAATAAATGCTCATCAGGTTCGACATTTGTTAGTTCAAAATTATTAGCCACAAAAATAAACGGTTCTGAGGTAGATACGACATCATTTAGATATTAAGGATAATTGGATATAAATTCTACATGTTTAATGAATTTACAGAGGTTTTCTCAGCTTTATTGCAGAAAATTAGAAAAAACAGCGACATATAAGTTTCCGTATTGACGACTTCATAATATTCGCATTCTCGAACCTTCACATATACGCAAATAATGTAGTGTTATAGGGTGAATAGTTAGTGTTAAGGTCAGGGTTCAGGATTTAAGTAAAAGTTTTAGAGTTATGTTGGGGATATTGTCCGGTGGTTAGAGTCAGGTTTAAGGGGGCTGTTATCAGGGATTTAGGGTTAATGTTCAGAGTTACTGTAACAATTTGTGTTGGGACTAATGATAAATGTTAGAGATAGGGTTGGTTAGTGTATGTTACATAAATTCAGTTCGCGATAAATTAGCATTTGATAAGTTTAACAGCAGAATTTTTTGTTTATATAATAAAAAATTGATTTTCATTCAAACCTTTAATATTTTAACGTCCTAAAATAGAGTATTTGTAATTAATAAGTTTCAGATTCCCTACATCAGCGCTGGATGGCTAATCACGAAATTCATCGCAGACATTTTAACATTGCTAAATCTCGTTCTTAAATTGTACTTTTACCGAATAATCACAAGTTGTAAAACGAACACAAACAATAAATCGAAAATAGAGTGACAAATAGGAGTCAGTTGATAGAATTCGTCACAGACTGATGTCGGTCGGGTACCATTGAAAACCAGGGAGCATTGGATAGCTGTTTCGATTTTGTACAAGACTTCTCAGCAGTGTGTACCCTGGATACCGCCTTCACGTTAGCAAACACCTAACCCTCTGCACCACTATATTCGCATCCCACTTCCACTATTTTGTAATACAATGCGATGATCATTCATTGTCATCAGTGATAACTGTCTCACTCCCGACAAGTTCGTACTCCCCCCAGTTACGAATTTAATCAACTAAAACTCAATATAATCTCCAAAAACCACCTCAATTCAAATTTAAATGAATCGCCACAGTGTAAAGTTAAGCACGAGGCTTATCCTATAACTTAACCATTTTATACAGTGTGCGACAGGTGAGAAACAACCAGTACACGTATTTAAAATATTACATTTATACTAACTGATTACATTATCCTAGGATATATATTACACGATAAACTTCGTCATTAACAATGAGGGGTAAGAAAACAGGTGGCCCAGATATATATACATGTGTATATCATTAATTGTAATCAGTTCATTTAAACAAAAAGCTTATTACACTGAAGAGACTAGTTTTCTCTGGCTTTGATTATATTGGCAAGTAGCAATGTAATTTAATACATAAAGTCTATTAAGTCACTGACTTCTTAAATGAGTCGTGTTGACAGATACAGACTACCTGGTTGGGATACGAGCGAACGCCGTAACCGATGGTTGGAGACTCTGAGTGACACAACTTGGGATTGGTCACAGCGGTGCCAGGGTAGTCACTCTTTGTCCTCCCTTAAATCGTATGTTTAAAATTATTCTATACCTTTATTCCCACTGACTATTTAGCTTTCGATTATACTTTATATATCCACTGGTAGCAATATTATTACCATCATCAGAGTAACTACCACTTCAACTAATTGGTGTTAGTCTTGCTGTGCTACGGAAATATGGCAACTTGTATAGATGCTTACATGTGCATAGTTCTATGTTTTTCACACACACATACAAATAATCTAAACATAATGAAGATTCAGTTGAATACGAATTCGGACGCCTTGGAATAGCTCAGCTACATACCATATAACTAAACCCTATATATATATATATATATATATATATATATATATATACTGACAATATCTGCAGTGATTAGATTTGGTTTTGAAGCATAGATCTATTTCCAATAACAAAAAGAATCAGTTTTAACTAAACATCAAGGTACAGTGAAATCAATCATTAGGGTTCAACAGAAATCTAAGTTATCTGACTTCAAAAATGACCTAAGATATTTTAATATTTTATATTAGTGAGTGAGTCATAAAGATCTTATATGAATTAGAAACAGTCCAAGATACAACATCATTTTACCACCGTAAGATGAAACTGACAATGAATACTAGGATTGCAAAGCAGTAGCAATAAAGAAAGATAATACATTAATTAAAGATTTTATCTTGCAATTTCAGAATTCCTTCTGTGTTACTGACAGTGAGTCACAAATGTCAGATATCACAATTGGGTAAATTGAAATAACGCCAAGATCACAAACTTCATAAAGTTTTTCTATTTAACCTACCTTCATCTTGAGCGATTAAATAAGAATAGCTATCAGAACTATATTTTTAAAGATTATTTGTGTGCAATGCAAACATTTTATTTCTATCATCATGTCCCTCATGCACTATCCCCCGTTTACATCACTTACTGTTAGTATATCATCTTGTATTTATGAACTACACTTAATTAAGTGTGTACATATTACCTCTACTCATTAAGACTATCTCCCATTTTTTGTATTAACGTTAAATTTACAATTGTCTGACTGTGTGGTCTGGTCTGATGTATATATAAAGGGATGCTTGAAAAATAATATTTGTCCGGTTGATTCATCGGTTCACGCTCTTCTTATTTCGGTCTAGGATTGAGTAGGCATCGGATATTCATATAGGGACCGACTAGGCACCCATTTGCGTTTGTTACTGTAACCTCGTGCGCACAAGATTACATCAATTAACTGGTCGTACGCATCAAATGCAAACTGCTTTTTTGACGCCATAATACTTTAGTTCCCTATACAATTTTACAATGATGATAAAGGATGTGCTCACTTTGTCTAATCACAAGCACTTTTTTTAACTTTCCTCAGCTAAGATTTAAAATTTATCGAATTGAAGATAAATGCATAATTTATCAGTATTTCATAGAGGATAGTATAATTAACAAACTTAGATATTTCACGAAAACTGTATGCGGCAGCTAAATGATTAGTAAACAAAGAATATAAGCTACAACGATACAATAATCTATAAAAACTGCTTATTTCCCCTGTAGTGCCGTAGTAAAACGACATTCATATACAACACGTAAGATTTTATCTTAATTGTTTCTCACTTTATTCAGCAAGGCCAAATGCTACTAATTAATAGTCTCAAAAGTAATGCTAATAATTGTTGCCGAAATCACTCCATAACTGACCAAATCGCAACCGGTAAAATTAAAAATAAGCTTTATCGACATTAGCTACTCAGTAATCTAAAGGGTCAAACAACACTTGAGCTCAATATTCATACGTATGAACAACTGAAAATCATTTCGACTACATTTACAGATAGAACTTACCAAATTTTGGGATTATAACCAACCGAATGTACACAGCAACATGAGTAGCCTGGTTAAAAATGAATAAATAGTGTTTTGCTTGGGAGCCGCGAAGTCCAAAAATGCGAAATATTTTTTGAATGTTTGAGTTATAGGTATGATTGAAAGCGATTGAAGGTAAATCACTAGTACGTGATGAAAAATCGGCAGCGTAATAAGATTTGTTTGTCGAAGCTTTGACCCCTTGAGACTGATGTAGAAAGGAAAAACTAGGTGGCAAAGCTTCAACACTGCCATCGATAATGACTGGACAAGTAGACGAATTCAACATCATATCATTGTGCAAGTCATCAAATGAAGATGCTTTTGATGCCTCTTTTGAAATCGAATTACTATATTTGGAATTAGAAATATTTCCAACAGATGGAGCAATGGGTGCAACGACCCTGCAGTCTTCTAGTATTATATCAATACTAGTCATTTCATCCATAACTGCTAATCTTGACAAATTTAGAGAACATAAAATTTAGGGATTCATAATACAATGTATGAATAATATTATAAATAGATACTGTTTTAATAAGACTAAATAAAACAGTCCCGATTGCTAGGGATGAGGAATATGATGAAAATAAGCCTTTAGGCAAAGTAAATAACACACCTGAACTTTCGTATCAGATCAGCCTTTATAATTAATTGTTAACGTTGCAAATGTGATGTCATTTATTTCATCTAAAATAATTACCTTAGTAGCTCTAAAAACTTGAAGTTTTCATTTGCGGGGTTAAGCTAATTCTGTAATGTGTCGATACATTGTGTAAATCTGACCGATTCAAAAAAAACTATAATCTAAGCCTTATTAGAATGATATATTTTGTTGCTTAGTATGTGCTTAGATTTTACTTTTGTGGGGACAGTGTGTTTTATAGAGCTACAATTCAACAAGACAATAAGCTAGACTAATTAAATGAGGTAAGAATCGTATTCATTACTGCATGTTTAACGAAAAGTTCATAAACAAATGAGCTGTAACTTTGTATAAAGTGATAAAGCTTGAGCTTACTTTTTAGTAGATAATCAGCACTAATAAACGATATTTTGTATTACACATTTTTATGTCAAAAATAATTAGTGATATGCACTAAATTTGAGAGGCTGAATCATTATCATAGACAACTAGTTAGATGGAATTCTATTTGATTGCGTTTACTTTGGAAAGTGGCAAAAATCCGATAATTGCTGCTCCCATTTCTTACGTTTTATGAAAGTAGCATGAAAAGTAATACATTATAAATAGTATAACAATTGATGAACATGGTATTTGCAAGTTAGAAAAGAAGTCGGTACATAATTTTAGTAATCAGAACACTTCGCATATGTAATAATGAGTAACTTCAAATAGCAGTGCTTAATTATTTCACAGATTTACATTGCCTTCAAAATCAAAAGCTTCAATTCCCGTTTAAGATTCACTGACAGGCGCCATAAATTCATTTCATGTTATATTATTCAGCCATCTCGGTTGTATCTGCTCTAGTGTATTTGTTCTAGGAAAATTTTCAACAACTGTTAGTGTAGACAGTAATTAATCATCATAATATTCGTGAACTATGGGAAAAAATCCCAGCATCTTTATCAAAACAAAGCAACACTGACCCTTATTTTTTTCAAAAGATCATTTAAATAAGACTTGTATTGGTGAAAATAAGTTAACGAAGGCTGATTTAAGTGCTTTGGAATTTTTTCAGATACTTTTGTTAGACCGAATGTTTCCCTTGTAAGGTTTTAAAAATGAGATTCTGAATTTCGTCAATTTTTGAGCGTGTCTCAAAATGTGGATTGACACAAAAAGACTGCTGTTAAAATTTGGTTATATGACACAGTATCCATTAACATAAATTACCTGGTATACTGACAGTATATTAGTCTTTCCATAAAGGGTTTAAATTACAGCTTCAGTCAGTCAGTCATATAAGACGTAGAACGTAGCATACATGCACCTGCCGCACTTTTAAAACCCAAATAGCACACTAAGATGAATATCAAAGTGACAAAAGTAGCAATAAAGTAAGCAGTATCAAAAGGAAAGTGAACAAAGAGAATATACTACGAGAAGGAATCAGACAGTGGAAAGGTATGAAGTAATTTTAATTTCAGGATTTTATGAATGACAAAGAGCAAATGCACCTGTGCCAGTGTGACTAATTTTGAACCATATCACCAAGTCGCCAACAATTGTTTACAACAACCGCATAGACACCAACCAAGAAGTCTACATCTACTAACATGGTTCAGATGAATAGTTGATGACTTCTTGAGCTAATACCATGTTATAGCTCTGCAGATCCTAGCCTTCTTCCAACCTTCTCCAACGCTAGTCAGTATTGTGAGTCAAGGTTGTACTTTGGCATACGTAATACATGTGCGAACCAAACCAGATGATGATTTTATAACCCTTTACGATGACGTTTCAACTACACCTAACGATAACTACCCCTGATTAGTAACCTGAAGAACACCTAGGATTTTCTAGTTACGACTACGTATACAATGTTTACTTTGCATTTTGAAAAATCGGCTTGTTTTGCAAAAAGTACGTAAGACACCAGGTTAGAATAACGTCGAAAAAAAACCAGAAAAAAACAGATACATTAGAAAATTTGGTAGCAAGAAGAAATTTACAAGGTATGATAACCAAAATGATTGCTGAGACTTACATATACAACCTACTTTCCATTGGAGCCAATTCCAAATCGAATGGCGATACTACAAATGATAAATTTCTTGGATGGTATAGATCAATGTTAATTGATTCCGTTGATAAACTTGAAGGAACGAAAGAAATGTGCTTCGGTTGATCGGCTGTAGTCTGAACTATAGATTGGTAAAGAGGTTTTCGTCGCTTTTTCCGGTGAAAAAGTTTTTCAGTTGTGTCAGAGTCAAGTGTTGACCTACTAGGAAATTTGTTGACACCCTCACTGAATGATTTTACATAAGAAGTCGACTGGTTGAGTCTTGATTGAGTATCGTAACTGTACGAAATATGCCCATCAATATGAGAAACTTCGTGGCTTACAGATGGTAGTAACCATGCTATACATTCTTTCTAAACAGGAAAATCATAAAATACTTAGTCTTACAATTGAACATCACAGATATAACTATAAAATCGAATACCATCAAATAATTTTTCTTAGAAAAGTTAATTAACGCTTTATCACTGCTGTAAATACAAACTTGGGACCATAAAGTTGGAAATAGTTATCCCACGGACTACGAAAATGATAGTAACAACACGATCACATATTTTTCACACAAAACCCCGTGAAATTTAAGGTAATAAAGGTAAACACAACGATAATTGGTGATACCATATTTGTAAATATTAACTGTAATGATAACATCCAGTATTAGTATATTACACGAAGACTCGCCGTTGCCATTTTAATAAACCTGTCCCGATTTGATTGTGGCATTTAAACTAAATAAGAAGCATGACCTCAACAAAATAAAAAATACGTATAACTAGTCGACTACTCTACTTGAAAGTTATAATAGACTGGCAAACAAAATAGTATCACTCAGAAGTTACTTTATTTTAACTCAGTCCAAATGTTTTCTAAAAGTATCGTATGTAGCAGATTTAGACGAATACTTGGGATGGTGATCAGCGGTTACAGTGCTCGGATATCGACAAGCAAATGTCGAGTTCCCAAAGTGCAGTAACTTTAGTTTAAACACACATATAATAATACCAGCCCTTAAGATCCTACTCAAAGCCGAAGGAATATGCTAACAATTGATAAACAAAGACCTACAATAACACTAGCCGAAATTGAGAAAAACGTAGCAGAATATTGCAACGATACACAGACTGACGTCAGTAACTCATACTGAATGGTTCTGTAAATTCCAATATCAACTGATATTTGAAGCATTATTTAAACATTACGTTATGAAAGTACATTTTATGAGTATGAATTCTAGTAAAAATCAACAATATTAATTACTTAGGTAACACTATTAAATGATCAACATCTATCTGAAAAAAGTTAACTAAATCGCACCGACCGCACGCTTACCTGTATTAGTGTAGTCATGTAAGCACCAATATACCACATTCCAATAACTGGTGCTATAATATTGATATCAACGTTAGCTGCATTCCGAAGGTTGATTGATTTCACATGAAACTGAGAGTAGGTGCCACCATCTATAACATTATACGTTGAATTAAATGGCTCTTTAATCGGTATATTTAGTGAATGAGAGTTTTCAGGTGCTACAACTCCATTTGGCAATAAAACCCCGAGTGGTCTGACCACAGGAAAAGATCCTGGACGAAGTGTTCTAGAAAAGATAAAATGAGTTACAAGAAAGCACACAACCAACAAGCTAATGTTTTCAGGAGTGCATTCGTGGAACGTAATGGATATCGAAACTTTGCTGATGGATGAGTGACTAGGTATGCGGAAATGAAAATAAATAATATCGTTTGTGGACAAGAAACTACGGAGAGCTAAATGTGGGAGCTTTTCTGTCTCTAAAACTGTAAATCCCAATGTAAAACCAGACTTTTCAACTTACGTGAGGAGCTTGAAGAGAGTAATAGGTCAATAATAAGTAAAATATACCATAATATCATCACAAAGCGTAATCCCACTAACACAACAAAATGACGCGCTATATAACTCAAGGTCTTCAGTATTCTAGGCAAGGATAGGGTGTCAATTTCCCTTGTTAATCTTTGTGAATTGTAACAATCTAAAGTTTCTGTGTCACTTCAAGTGTATCGACGGGACGGCATAAATATTATACATTCTGTTGGAGGATTCTAGTAATTCATGACTAAAAAATATATAAATGATGCTCCGGATATGAATTATGTGATACTGGTTTAGTACATAGATTAAAAATCTTTTTTAAATGACCGATCATTATTGAGACAAAATGACAGGGATCGTTAAGTGAAAATTAAAGAGTTCTATATGTGCTAGCTGATTTCTCCACACTTGACGATGTTTTGAACCCGGTTCCACATTTTTGTTAGAGTCCTATGAAAGTAGACTAGGTACGTAATGGTATCGGCCTTAGATAACTTAGTTAAAACTGTTAGTTTATTTCTATATATCTTTCGTTTTCTCAATTAAATGTATTTTATTAATTTTACTATTTTTACCAGCGACATTTCTGCACATGCAAGTGTTTATTTACTGTATTGCTAGAATCTATCTACTCTCACTCACAGCCAGTCTAGTTTTAGAACATAGTCTGCAGTAGTCGCTAATACCTGTGGAACTAACATCCAAATTTATTAATCCTTTACTCATCATTTCAATATGCATACTACAATGTAGTAAAAAACGGAATTTACTGAACCAACACCTGGAGTTTGTTCATCTATTGTGCATGTTGCCATAAAATATCTCACATCAACTAATATTCTGTCTTTTGTATCAAGCTTGGGGCGTAGTAAAGTACCAAGGTGTTGGTTAAGGGCGATCTCCGAACAAAACAAGTGCATTTCATTTAGGGTTCTGAGCGATACTAAACCATATTTAAGCAGCTCATTGAAAACTACAACTAAGATAATAAGTCCATCATACGATAAGTTCGAAGTAGATTGCCTCTAAACTCATGATCAATTAAGGTAATCGAGCTTCTGTGTCTCATTCTATCTTTACTGAATAGATCAAATGACCATTCAGAAATTTAGACCCTGTGGTTTAAAGCCGCTTGAATATATCTGATTCCTAATTCAAGTAAGTATTCATTGCGTACCATTACGTATCGTAAACGGTATTCCACATGTATTGGGCTCAGTATGCTTGATTTCAGTTTATAAAGTAGTCCATGAAACACATTTTATAACATAGTTTTGAGATATCTACTTATTGTACTGTTTGATTACACTGTCTGTTTATATTTGTAACATTTACGTTACTTAATAAGAGCGTTTTACAAAGTTGTGTATGCAATAGGTCGACTATGTTTTCCACATATATCGGCATAAATATATGAAGTTTATTGTACAACATTTTCCGAAAGTTTTGTGAGTGGAAATCCCTCCAAGCATGCTCTTTTCTATTGATTTGTTACTAAAAGTGAATTTCTCCTTCTTTTTCGTTTCAGCCGTACATTCTTTCTTTTGACACTAATCGAGATAGTTATTAAATCTTTTGATTACAGTTTTTTAAAACAATTTATACATTTGACAAATTTTCACAATGCAATAAGAAAACAAAGTTTATTGCAGCTATGTGATGTATTTGTGTAATACACTACGAAAAATCTGACCACAAATACACCTGTTAAGGCACTTATGAATGAAAAATAAAAGGTCACTAAAAAAATATAAGTAAAAAAGGTATAAGCCAAGTAAACAAGGATAATAAAGAGCGCAATGTGTATCATAATCTACAAAGGTAAGTTGAATGAAAGTATAAAGCGTTTTTGAATACACAAAGGAGGTTTGAATTTTCGTATAGCTGAGGCTTCAATAAATCAAACCATGCGTACTAGAAAAAATTTCATGCAACACTACAAAAGATGATTTAATATTAGTTATGTGACCTGTCTCAACTAAGTGTGTAGTTATAGGCAGTGGAGGTTGTTTATTCTATAATTTTATTAAATCATCTAAGTTCATTTGTATCTGGAGCCATTTAAATGTGTTTTGCTTCCCTTACATGCAGATCATCATTGCTTCTCCCAATAAATGTGTCCACACACATGTAAATTGATAGACACAGTGGGATGTAACGTATTCGCTCACATGCTACCTAAGTTTGCTGTAAATCAATGCCCTAGACATGTCCATTACAACCATCTCAGCTGCATAAAATGTCCTCTTGACAATTGACTTTAGCCATTGCTTTAACGGAGGCTATTTGAGCCACTTCTGAAGGGTAAGGTGACATAAACTGATTATTTATGTGCTGCAGATACAATAGACTTTACCATACTGCAACATATTAATCGATTTACGAACTCTTTCAGTTATCCGTCCACCATTAACGTTACTGTCAGCAGATTTTCATTTTCCTCACTAGTATCACAAGTACAGATACGATTGATCCTTTTAAATAAAGCCCTTACTAACCATGAAAGTTCATATACAGCCCCGTTCATGTTGATCTTCTGTATATGGAACGTTTGATTAAGTAATCATTCTTTCGATTTATAAATATATTTTGGAAAGGTAGTCGATTGTTCTTCTTTCCACAGGATAAACTTATATGACTTCGGATAGTATTCAGTTTACTTAGTACACTATTTGCATCGTCTTTTTCTCGCAAATAACTAGGATATCATCAACATACTGCTTATAAAGATACGTCGCCTCTATCGGGTCTGTGGCTGTTTTCCTCATGCGCCATATACACATCGGCTAACAATGGTTCTAAATGACTACTCATCTCAGTTCTGTCAATCTGAACTGGAATTTGTCTGTACATAGTAACAACGATTATTTAAGAGTTGTTAGAGTAATCGGGTAATGGAAGACTATATGATCGGATATAGTTACATAAAATATCAATAGTCTTTTTTGGAGGAGCATTAGTATGCAAAAACTCACATCGAAAGAACATACTGTCTTTTCTTCGACATAAACGCCACACAAATAATCAATTATTTCGAACGAATCCTTCAAAGAAATACAAGGACATTTTGCTGGCATTGTAATAATTTCAGTCGCAATACCAGACGCACCGGAAAAAGTGACGCTTGAAATCGATGAACTGCGATTCTTCAAAACCTGACAGCAAACTGTTTTGTACAGCGCAGGTGCTTTTGAATACATTTGCGTGCCATAGCTCAGAATTTAATTTTCATCATAATGATGATAGGGACATTGTTTCTAGCTTGATAGTAGATGAGATGAGAAATCTTGGCTTAGACGAGAAGACTAAACCCACAATATTGGGGAGGATTGTGACTCTAAAATAAAAGGTGTGTAGGATAGGTGTAACGTGAAGTTAGCTTTAATAAGTAATTCTTGTCGAAAAAAATGTCACTCTTTGTGGTAAGTCAAGTGCTCCCTAAGGTTAGACTTAGTTATTTCAGTGGACAGCCAACAGCGTATTAAATGTTTATACAGCAGTGTAAGACCTACGTTGTGTCCACTGTCGTCGATGTTAGTTAAAATCTGTTATACTTTATGCACCAGCGCAAAGGTAACGCAAACACTGCATCTGGGGGGTATATGTTTCAGTGAATCCTACTGCCGGTCGCAGCAAGGCTATCAAAAATTTGAAACGGTTATTCGGTCAGTCACATTTCATTGCTTAAGAAATATAGAGTAATCTATTTAGTGGAGTGAATAACAACTTCGTTGATGCTGTAGAGTAAGTAAACCTAGTTGGAAGAGTTGACTTTTGGCGATGGTTTTCTGACGGATTGATTATACTGCTGATCTAAATTCAACAGTGCCTTTGGAACGAATTAATGAATTGTTTCCGAAATTTATTACAAATATAGTGGGCAGATTTTGTTGATGCATTAATAAAAAACGACGGAGAACCTGCTTATGCCCAGCCCACTAAGTTAATAATGCCTCGTGTTAGGGTTGCTGGTAGAATTTTTGGAAAATCAACAATACATTCCAAAGGGAGCATGGTGAAAAAATTTGTTATCACTTGAAATCTGAGCAACGTAATAGTATGGTCACTGAACGTAGATGTAGTGTGTGCCCTACGAATCAGGACATTTATCAATGCCTACTTTTTTCGGCATTGACAATAAAAGACCTATGGTCGTAAGGAATGATTAAATGTGTCAGTCTGTATGTCCAAAGCGAAGACATCGAACCAGCGAATAAGTGTCGCCTAGGTGTTGCAACGTCGAAGAGTGTTTGAAGAGACATCCTTATCTGCTACGTAGTGATCAACCGGTCAGCCATTCGACAAGTAATCCTGATATAGATAGTCACTGTGGACATAATTAATCTCTAAACAGTCAGGTGGACATAGGAGTGACCTCCATTTGGTTGAGACTTGAGACGTATAAGTTGCAGGGCATACTTTCTTGGATATTAGTCGCGATATGATATTAATGCTTTAAAAATGCCTTAATTGGCTCGGATTAAAAAACAGCGTATCAGTAATAATTCAGGCGATGAGAAGTAACAAGGTAGACAGTTCTAAATTTTGTAAGATTTTATTTACAATTTGCTCTAACCCTTCAGGTACACGATATATAAGGCATAACTTCTGTTGTAATCATGAATTTTCCACTTGATCATTTGGCAATCCAAGCACGTATATTCCTTAAAATTGCATCTGATAAATTTCTTTATACTTTATTATCTTTTACGTGTCAAGCATTTACAGCCAGTGTACGCCTCTATTAAGAAGAGTGAATGGTTAGTCCTTAGTGTTTATCCACTGAACTATGTGCTTAGCTAGTCTCTAAAATTAATTGTTCTCATAAAACTAGCGTTCACCTGTAATTTCAGTGGTGCAATATCTTTATTAATGTTCAAGTATGTTACTGTGATTCTGGAATCGACATTCTGTCTGTATAACTATTGTTTTTGCTCCCAATAATATAACCTTTGTTTATCATTACTAGTGTTGCATTCTATGCGTGCGTGTCCTGTTATTAATAAATATTGTTGTTACCATGGATTTTCCGCCCAGTCATGTTGCTACTTAAAAGGTGTATTTTTGTTTCATCTCTAAAAATTACATTAGATTAATTTCTTCATTTACCATAATAATATACTTGTTATACAAAATTGATCATGCTTGTAAAACAAGCGTGTATTGTATTATCCGAAGAATAAACTGTTACTGTTTTATGCAACCTCATATCTTTATTATGACTTAATTTTGACTACCTCCACAAAGTAGGAGGAATAGTAACGCCTATGGCTTAATTATTAGTGATTATTGTACAACTAAAACATTATTAGCCCTTATGTACACAATAAAATTAATGGGGGTAAATCTAACCACTAGAGCTTCTTACACGAGGCTGCTTATTTGTCAGCGTAGGTGATTACTTGACATCGTAACCAGTTATCGTGTCATTACAAAAATCATCTTTAACCAGCTATTGTTAAAATCCACACAATCTATCATAGATATTTTAACTGTATATCCATATTAAACTATTGTACATGATTGTTGATTACACTTAATTGCGTAGCTACCACAGAATCATGAGGCGTATTTTTTGAAAATACAATATGTATATGGTTTTCTTTTAGTGAAATATGTCACTTTAAGTTTTATAAAGGATAATGATTACATTTTACTGTCTTTAAGAACAAACTGCAGTGTATTTATGTTGTCTAAGACCATTTAGGTAATTTGGGTTAGACTTACATGACTACTAATTTTCCTGGATGGTTTATAAACCGCTGATGTAGTATGTTCATATTTTGCATGCAATAGTTGTATAACTCCAATTCACGTTTTTTTTATCTACATTTGCAACTTGTGACTTTATATTATTTATGTCATCAAAAATAAGTTCTTTCTGTTATGTATTCCTCACATGTTCCATAACTGCATCATATGAAGTTGACTACTAATGAACTGGATTTATACTTTACTTTTCCTCTTCTGATAAGCCTATAAACCAAGGATCACACCTCATAAAAGAATTTGTGCAGGGATGGCTGTGCGTCATGATGTATGAACGAACGATATACTTATTAACATCCAGCACTACACGAAACATAGATTTACAATTCATGCATGTAGACCTAAAGATGTGACAATTACAGTTCAACTTACGGTTTGTTTCTCTGACTAATCCCGTTAGATTTTATTTATTACCAAATGCACACTTAAAAACAACAAAAATGTATTTAAAAGACGAAAACGAGGCACTTTGACATTGCGAATGAATATGGTGAGTGAAGGTTATCTACGATTGCATTAAATTTATTAACTTACATACTGAAACTCTCCAAATGTTTGCTCTGCATCCTTCCAACTGAAAAATTATCGGCTAAGCACTATATTTTCAAAGGCTGCTTTCAGATCATCACTTATTTTTGTGAGGAACAGGCCAAAAAATCTATTATTCAATAAGTAGATACATAAAAAATATAGACTCACCAATTATTATTATTTATATTTCTCGGTACATATAATGTTATTGAGTTTCGCGAGAGTTAACAAAGGATGACCAGTCTGCTACGCTGTAAATGGGAAACTGCCATCATGCACGTAACCGCTCAAGGTCACAAAAATGTCATATTGCTGCAAATCAAACTCGGCTGATGCTTATTTAGTGCCCCTCATACCCTAAAGTAATAACTATGAAGTTTCGAAGCCTACACTTACTGAGAAGTATTATTTAAAAGATGTGAGTACCAACTTCACTCATAGACCTTCGTATAACTATTAGAAAAAGCATTATAAAACCATAATTAGCATACTGAGAAAAGACTATTTCTAAGTAAGGTGTGACACATCCCATCATGTAACATGTACAACATGTAGTGAAAAAGAAAATATTCGGGCTGCTTTCTCACTGAAAATGAAACGTATAAATATAAAATTTTCAGAGTGCAAGAGATTCCAGACTGCTTGGTATGCTGAAAATAAGCTCTTTCTGGCTATATTCAAGGCAAATGATAGATTCATTTTAGAAATTTCTAGTACTGTTGTACCCGTCACTGTTAAATGAGACAAAGATTATTTAGAAAGGGTATAGAGATAAGCAACTAAATTAGTTGCAAAACCATGGAACAAATAACAAACTGAGTCAAACAGAGAATTTCGGGTTTTACCTCACTAAGATACATGAAGCTTCTGGATAGCCCATGAACCGCCTAAAACACACTAAGCACGTTGAAACGTCCCAACAAATCTATCTCATCTCTTGCTAGCCTCCCCAATCCAAGTAGTGACCCCAAAAATGTTTCTATCAAAACGCGACCACACATACATGACTACTTTTATTACTGAGCGTGTACTAGCCTGAGAACGCTCTAACTGCTGACGTAGCCTTCGCGACCCTCTACTTTAAAAGAGGTTTAGACAAATACAAATTTTTTCATGGCCTTTAATTATTTCCTGGGAGCGGAAGATGACTAGGCGTCCACTTCATGCCGAAATCAATGGACCCTGCTGCTTCTTCTGCAAAGCAGTTTCCATTACCCCTACTACCCAGTAGTGAGGCAGACAAAGCAATGCCGGACAGTAGCAAAGGTACGTGACCGAAGTAGAAAAAGCATGGATTAAACACTACGAGACCGACTGACCGTAACTAAACTTTGTCACGGAGCCTGATCTGTTGTAAATTGTCTAAAAGTTTTGTGACGATTTCAAAAACTTATTTCTCGTGAATTCAGACAACCACATGACTATGTGCACTTCTATCCCTGTTTTAATAAACGCGTTACTATGTATTGTAATTCGTGTATCCCCCACCTGTGTCTGCTTGATTATTCCTATGTTATGTTGGCGACCCATGTTAATCTGAATTCCTAATACCTTACTTGTAAATGGCTCTCTAGTTCTCACTCCGACGTGATTAGTTATATTTGGAACATTATTATTTCTGCGTGTAAGCATATATATATCCCTAGTTAGATCCCTTATGATAGTTGCATGGACTAAGTTATGGACTGTGTAATCACTAACTCATAGCGATTTCGCTTACTGATGATTACAATACAATTCTACTACCACTACATTTAAGTTCTCACCGCGTTACTATGTGACTGCGATTCGTAGTTCTAGGTTTAATTAGAGCATCATAGGTTTCCCATTTGGTGAAAACACTAATAATAAAAAAAATTGTATATCGTGAAAAATGGCATAGAACGTAAATTTGCTACAGAAGATACCAGGTCGTTAAGTGTGTAAAGATAAAACTACTGATAACGTTGAAGGTTAATGTCGTTCTGTAAAGAGCCCACCGGTTCTTGAGTTACGCACGAATTCTCGATAGGAAAGCCGATAACACAATTTATTGGTGCAAAACGTGGTACTATATTTAACAACAAACAAAAATTCAGCACAAAAACCTCAACAGTTTCCTTTTCCTATACAGCCAAATGGATTCAAGCGACTGTACAATTAATCTACTATGCAACAAATAGATAGTGAAGAGACAGTTGACTAGTTACGTGTCCAAAGAAAGTGTTCCTAACAAATAAAGGAACCAAATGTCTGCAACCAGCCAACTGAGCCAATTCACTTAGACAGAAAATATTAAGCCAATACGGCTTACGACAAAACCTTGAACCCCAACAAAACAAAGATTAAGATCAATGGGATGTAATATGTTATCAAAAAAAAGAAGGACATGTAAGGACCTATTGTGGGTAAAAATCCATAACTGTTATAAAAAGTGCAAATAGAAAGAAACAAGAACTGTTACAGAGTCAGAGCACAACAAAGGGACAAATACAAGTTAAGGAACTGCTCAACACAGAAGAAACATGGAGGGATTTTCATACAAGCAAAAAAAAACAGATTTTACAACGTGGCCGACAAACTTATTGAGATTAGGAACTGGTTCGTGTATTTAAAAGTCATATTTTTGATTTAAGATTTCATGTATATAAGTACAAATTATCTCTGGAATATTTTAAAACATTCCAGAAACTTTTAGATAGGACCAATATGCCTCAATTAGGTTTGCGAAATGAACTAAGAAACTGCACGAACAACATAATCAAGTGTGCATATTGGTCAGTAGACTTACCAATCATCCGTATATATAATTACCTTGGTAGAACGTGCAACCGAATAATTAGCGTTACTACTCTAACCATTCGATATGAAGAGAACTGGGAATGTTTATATCTTAATAATCTATTATGAGTACTGAGCATTTGCTTGCTAAGGTTTCGCGAGTTTATGGTGACACCGAGATAACCGCTAACGAACGTAAGACCAGCGACACAGTAACAGGAAGCTAAGCTATTGCGCAGCGCCCCAGCCCAGCTAACTAGAGTAAGAAGTCCAAAGACGGCAAGAAGCATTTATTCCACAGGCAGCCTGTCAGACGACATCATCACACACAACTCATGCGTATATATACAAAAATAGAGAGCGTCCTTGGAATGTTACAAGTAGCGTACTAAAATAAACAACGAACCATTAAGATTTTGCGTCTTACCAAGTGGGAAACACGAACTGAAGGTGGGAAGAGGATTTTTTGGCGCGAAAACAGGAAATTCAAATTTACACAATAAAATCACAAAAATAGCCGGTTTGCCAAGTGAGTATTGGGGATCTAACATCCCCAACATTGCTTTTGAAGTCAAATTGACTAGTAATTGTCCATCCGGTCCTAATACATTTTCCAATATTGTATTTCCTTTCTCTAGGATGTGTTTTATCAGCAACATTACCTCCGGTTTTCTCACACTCCAAAATAATTAAGTGCGATATCCTCTTTGAGTATATTCCAAGGCATCGTCATCGAACGCCATGAAAAATTCTAAACGTTTATCAAGGATTTTAGGGTGCTATGACAGTAAAAATTGCGATGATTGATGTATACGACCGATTCGTCGATGTGACGTGCGCACGACGTCACAGTAACAAACGCAAATGGGTGCCTAGTCGGTCCCTATATGAATATCCGATGCCTACTCAATCCTAGACCGAAATAAGAAGAGCGTGAACCGATGAATCAACCGGACAAATATTATTTTTCAAGCATCCCTTTATATATACATCAGACCAGACCACACAGTCAGACAATTGTAAATTTAACGTTAATACAAAAAATGGGAGATAGTCTTAATGAGTAGAGGTAATATGTACACACTTAATTAAGTGTAGTTCATAAATACAAGATGATATACTAACAGTAAGTGATGTAAACGGGGGATAGTGCACGAGGGACATGATGGAAATAAAATACCTACATTAAACATTAGCATAATTGAAATGGTCTTCATGGATATAATTCTGAAAGTTAGTTATTCTTTTTTACTAAATTTATTTTATTTTAATCCCGTACAATTTATTCACAATAAGCATTGTGAAGAGACCGTTTTGGGTTCCATCAATAAATTACACATATACAATTGGTTTGCAGGGCGAAAGAATATTCAGAGTAAAACGCAAATATGAATTGTTATATATATATATATATATATATATATATATATATATAACGCTAAAGAAAAGGTGATGATAGAAAATGGGCAAGAAGACTAGAATAAAATGAAAATAGGCTCTGTTAAATACGTGTAACGGATAGAAAATCAGTAGACATCTAGTCTTCCAACATATGACAGTCGCCGTGATCTAAACGATCCACATAACAACCAACATACGTATTTGTCTCAGTGTTAATGTTAATCTAGCATAGAAAGGTCACTTCTTGATTGATTTTTCTCCTCATCAACCGTCATATCGTCCAAGGCTCAGGCCACGCTTACATCCAATCCACAAATACACGGTAGCGCCAACAAACTACCTCAAAACGTTGTGGACTATGAATAATAAGGTCCTCGGTGAGATCGGCAACTAGATCATCTGAAACAAGAATTTATCCAAATGTCTATGATGATCTTGAAATCAAGGAAACCATGGTGATTGATTTCCTCAGATTTGACTTTTAGGTTAATTTTCGCTGTAGTCTGCATGAATAAAAGACCACCTTAAGCATTGTCAGATCATAACAGGTGGGATAAAACGACAGAGTCAATGAAAACGGTGAAGAGCCACGATGTTCTCCCAAGTGGCGTTGTAATGTGTCTAGACTGCTTACTTATTTCTGTCACACTAGGTAGGGTTAATTGCAGTTAGATAATTTTGATAAACATGACCGGTCTCTGTATTTCACATGACCCGGGTTATCCCCCCCCCATGATGCAACACCTCTAACTTAGATAATTCCTGCTGCAACTCTTGAATTTGTTTGTTTGACATTTTAGCATCCTCCATATCTTTTCTATGTGAAGCAACAGTACCACTAATTACATTGGGAACCAATTCGAGACTAAAGGGATTGTTACAGTATTTGCGCTCACCAAACATGGAACCATGAATCACAAGGTACTTTCTATACTACAGAAGGTTTGAAAAAATAATTCTCAAATTCGTGTTCGGTATAGTTAAGAACGAAGATTTCGACTACCTGATTAGCATACCAATTACATCCCAGAACACTGATAAAAATAAATTTCACGAAGATTTAAATTTTTTGTCACGAATAATTGCGATCCACTAAATGAAATGTTCAGTACTGTAAAAAACCAATCAATTCCGTCCAAAAAGCAAAGTTCTTTCAGTATACGGATGATTGATTATTGAGCTGCATACACATCCATGACAGTACGAGCAACTGTGTTACTCAACAGTATCCTTTCTATATGCTGCCTTAGGGATTCCAGTAATTTGGATAATCAATTTGTTTAAGAAGAGCTATGTTTATAACAAATACAGGAACTAGATTACGCCTGCAACCAACTGAGTCAAATCTCTTATGTACAGGTAACAAAAACCTAATATAGCTTACAACAAAGCCTTGATGCTCAATTAAACGAAATCAAAGGTATCAGTATGAAACAATATATATAAACAATAAGACATAAGAACTTGTTTGGCAATAAGAATTCAATAACTGTTATAATAAAGGGAAAAACGAATAAAATAAGACAATAAAGTAACATCAAATGCAATATGGAATTGCTTAATACACCAAAACAGGAGAATTTTACACAGGCAAAATGGATCTTATACCAAGAACTTAAGTCCTTGTTTGTTCTCTGACCCTATACACGTACTCGATAAATATAGCACATACAACTAGGAATCAATAACAATGTAAATAGGAACCTTTTTTAAACTGCTTACATTTCACAAACGTCTACACGCTGCAATATTTATATAAGCGAGCCAGTGTACGCCGAACCCCATAGCTATTGGATAATTGACGAAGCCATTTTTGCACTCATTACTAGTTTACGTGTACACTACTTGTAATGTGAATTTTGTTTTCATCTTAGTCACAAATCAGATGCATTTTTAAATTAGAATTGCTAAACCTTTTCAAGGCTTCCGATCCCAAATTAGCAGCAATGTTTGGGAACTTTAGGAATGAAGGGGAGGTTAATGATGTCTAAATTATGGGGGGAAATGGCACAAAAAACAGGCGGATATGTTCCAATACCCCATGGGGGACTACTTTTCACTGTATGCCCTCCAATGTTTTATACCCAAAGCCTCAATCTCTTATTGCAATTTGCTGCACAAATTAAACTGCTGAAAAATGGCAACTATTATAAACAACTTACAAACAAAACCATGAAAACGTTCATTGATTACATGTAAATGGGAATGCACAAATCATTATGACGGTTTTTTCAATTTGTTATCAGGAGAGCTGTCAGTGGTCTGTTAAAGTATTAGGTAAACGAATACAACTATAAGTTTCTTATTACATCTTAGTTTTTTACGACCACCCGTATAATCGCGTATTTTGAAGCTAAGATCCTAAGGTTTCCCCGTATTTAACATGTAGGTACTCATTTGGTAGCTTGTGAGACAAAAGAACTCCTGAGAAACAGTCTATATGACCGCCAAATGAACTTACCGTTTAATACAAACTATATTCTGTCGCAAAAACCATGGAGAGAGGAGTCCGAGCCGCCTGTTTTTTGTTACTTTACCTGATGTTTATACACCCAAAACCCCATTGTTGCACCAAGTGTCCCCATATTGGGTTTAGATACATCGTGCCGATATATAGTTAGTAATTTACTGCACCACTATACTACTATGCTTCAAACGAATAACATCACGGTGGTTTTTTATGTAATATGCATAGGCTATCTTATGACTCATACATTCCTATATTGTATTTGTATTTTTATTCACCACTACGTGCCCTTATCCATGTTAGTCCCTACAGGAGTGATTGCCTGGGTGTCGTATTATCCGACGAAAGTGTGAAACAAATCAACAGAACACAATTTTTATCACAATGGGTATGAAGTTAGAAATATGAATTGTGGACCTGTCAGAAATTGAACGAAAGCTTTTAAAAAAATGAAGTAATTTATGTTTACACAATAAGGACTGCGTTTACACAACCTTCATTCTCGGGATTATTGGTTACTTGAGCATATTTACCCCACACAACTTTGCCACTCGGTGTGACCAAACCAAGATCACTGACATTGACCTATGTAAAGATAAAAGGATTACGCTGCATACTGATTATAACAGCTGTTAAAAATCATCGGGTTAATAAATAACAACAAAATAGTGACTCAAGTAATTTTTATCAATACAGATTGAATTTGACAAATAATTTGTCCATAAATATTTCCTACAATCTCAGCTTTGTGAATAAGTACAATATTAAACGAAAGACTAAAGTGAACAAAACATACTAAGACTGGACAAATTAATCCACTAATTCGCATTAGAAAACCAAAATCGAGGAATTTAGGAAATAGGCTAATTTTTAGGGTTTGCTATTAAACTACGCAAACATGTATAAAGATTTCAATAGTTAGAATATGCAAGTAGTAAATAGTATTAATTATGGCCATTATAGTGATAATTACGACGAAAATAATGGCAACATAAACTCTACGTCTACTATTTGAATTATCACTTTTATGGTGTATAATCGACAATAATCAAACAGTGTTGAAATCATTGCGTAATGTTGTTTGCACGGTAAGACAAAGTCATTTAAAAAGCATACTCATATGGTGTGCAATGCATTATCGTTAGCTAGATGAAACTTAGGGTCAAATATATATTCAGGAAAACTATTTGCATAATAGCTTGAACCCTCATGAAATTAAATTATATGATTCATAAGAAATTATCTCGTAAGTGTGGTGACAAATTGGACAGTCGCCTCCCTATCATCAGATTTCAGGTACGAACTCTATGCAAATTATTTTGATTTGAGTAACCAAGCATCATCACTAGTTTACACACATACTGTGAACAAATGAAATTTTACTTAGGAGGAGTTAAAACTTAGAAAACCTTAAGTTTGACTGATTACATTGTAAAACTCTTATTAACAAAGTCACTAATTTTATAAGCTTTATTCTTAGTGATTTTGATTAAATTATATTCACATTTTTAATCATCATAACCATTAACTAACTTGATTGAAAAAACCACATATCTGTTACTACACATTTTGAAAAGTAGTATCAGCTAGAGGATGATCAACTGTACCACCTTAGTGGAAACTCCTCAACACTGAACGCAAGAACTCTATAATAAGTTTATACCCAAACTCATAGAGAACATGATAGTATTCACCTAATGACCAGGATCGAGTGATTTGGATTTTATAACTTCGGTTGATTTACGTTATGAAGCAATCATCGTTTAGTGTAACAGGAGCTCATTCGTGCCGCAACCGACCTACCTAACTGCATGAGTCATAGACGTCTGCTAAAAGTTTCATATATCGGAGAAGTTAACTGAAAATGACTTTATATAAATGGTTTGAGACAAATCACGTACAATGTGTTTACGCATAACAAGGAAAGAAGCAACTTTTAATTTCTGATGTTTCTCGACTTTAATTAGAATTGCCTCATCAGATAATAAATAACTCGATCAAAGTAACACAAGTTTAAATAGTACAAAAAAATAAGTCAAATTGAAGATTAATTACAATGCCAAAAGAAGCTACATGGATGATCATGAAAATGGCATGCGTTAAAGGTAAAGTAAATTTGTTTGTAATTATGCCACCGCGTTCACCACTAGACTACTAACTCCAGACAGTCACACTTGTGCAATTAGCGAATTGGCAGTAGGATGAATTTGTATATTCCCATTGATCTGTTACAGACTGAATCTGGTTAGTCACTGTTGCCACTTGCCAGTCACAATCCAAATCAAATGATACTTGTGAATATTCGCTATATCGAGACAATTCGCTAAGGATGCTCGTATAGCAACGGTGATTTTCTGAAGTAGCTTGTCTGTAAATAGTTTAATTTAAGGGATGCATCAGTCACAGATTACTATCATATGGGGTATACTTGGAAACCAAGGGGCTTAACAGCTCTTTCATACGATTATGGAACTCTTCAGTGGTGCGCACCTACGACTGAGAAAGAGACTCCATAGAAATATATTCTGTCAAAAACAACTAACTGTTTATCCTGAAAGTTATTGCACGAAACATAAATAATTGAACACCATGGTATCAATATATAATGTTTTCATTACTCCTTAAAGTTAATTCAGGACTACAAGATGAAAATCTACGATGTTAACAAATCGAGGACCACGTGGATCCATATGATATCAATCAGTAAAAATAGGCACAAACAAACATTAAATACTGAAATGTTTACTTGGTTTCAAAAACTAAAGCGTTGATTTAGAAGCCGAACCCACCAGTAGGAAGAGTTAAGCAAACAATTTGGTGAGCATACTCATGTACATGTGAAGTAACATACAAGTAGAAGTTAATCAGTTCATTTCAGTGGAACAACAAAACTAAGTACTAGTGTCTGCCTCAAACTATATAGCTGTTATAAGTAACACTAGTAGATGTTAAGAACACTAAGAACGTAGTTCATTACAAATGACTAGCATGCAAGAAACAGATAGAGTAAAACCAAAATTTCAGATTGCATGACTAGTCATTACTATGTTACATTGACAAAGTACATTAATAAGACGAAATACAACATTAGAAAACACATAAACATACCTCAATAATTGTACCTTTAGTTATTACACCTAAGGTAGTGTACATAGGCGAACTTGGATTTTTTTTTACCCCAATTATCGGGAGCTGAAAAGTAGTTTTAAGTTCCGGATGGGTGACATTTGCTTTCTTCACACGTAAACCCATTGGCCGAATAAAACGTTCGAATTTAGGGGGTTTTCTGGTAAACGTATCGCCAACAAAGCACATTTTAGTAACCAGACGCTTCCACGCCTTACGTTTAGACTTTCCTGTTCGTACAACTTTAAATGCTTCCGCTTCAGAGACACTTCTTACTTTTGGTAACGGCACCTCCCATTTTCCCTGATCGTAAGGGAAAATAAATAAATACAAAACGCATGTTGCCGTATGGATGGATTCTTTGCAAACATAAACATGAATGCAGAAACACAATAGGAACAAAACGAATGCATTTTACAACGAGCACCATATACATAATATTTCGAACATGATATCAGAAAATTTATTTAATATGTTGATGGTTTGACACAGAATAAATGGCAGAGATTTACGTTCGGATAGAAACCTTGAATTATATGCTATGAACCTTTATGTTCCAACATTGAATCAAGTGGTTAGTCAGAAAAGATTAAACCAGATGAAAACAATTTCTCTTATCCATTATTACAAGACTGATTAAGAGAATTGTCTATACGGCAGCGACCTGTAACCAAGTTTTAAATTGCAAGTAATGAGCTTAATGGCTATCGCAGTATCCGTACATAGTATCTAAAGATAAATCTCAAGACCATAATTTAGCAAGTGTGAGTTAGTCAGTCAGGCAGAACCTGACATATATGCATGGGTTCAATTTACCATACCACAACAGCACCACGAGATCAAATTAACAAGAATAACACGACATGATACAATAGGATTAGTACGATTGCGTCACTGTGACCATGTCATCTTGTTTCCAGCTACTGACAGCCATCACCATTTAGTTTACATCTACAGATATGGCTTAGACTTCATGCAGTGATGCCGTTTTCTAGTTTCGCTGCCTTTACTTCTTTTCACCCTGCACCTACGCCAGGTATCGGGAGACGTTAGAGGGGGGGTGATTGGGTATAAACAATACATTTTCCAGTCATCTCAGTCAATGAAGATTTGAAACCGCATCAACAGATTCGCTATTTTTGTCCAGTACTCTCTGTCCAACATCAATATTGCTCACTTGGTCATTCCGTGGTACACAGGGGATACTGCGAAGACTTCCATGATTGAGGACCTCAAGCCTATGCAAATATATTTTCATAGACGATTTGAATTCAAATTAAAACAGAAAGGATTTCTGTGCAGCACACTCGATCTTCCGTTGAAATAGATATCTTGCCTACGCTGAGATTTCGTCAGACATCGACATACTAGAGCTGATCAGACTTTCGAGATAAGTGAAGTGGTCAACGCTCCCAACTACGTCACTTCCTATGAATAATCCAGGAGATGATACAGATCAAACTTGAAGTAACACTTTACTTTGACAGGGAATGAAACACATACTTAAGGTATTTAAGAGACTGAATATTGTTAGCATTTTCAACAAACAGAACTAAATCATTTGTATATTCTAGTTGATAAGTGAGATACCTGGTAGGAAAAAAATTTTTGAAAAGTTTAATGGAAAAAGTGTACCTTCTGAGTATATGTGACGAAATTAAATAAAGAGAGAGATAAAGAGTAACCCTGACGAACATTTAAAGTGGACAATTTTAATTGCAAGTCGCCAGAAGCATTAGCTCGACCAGTGTAAAATATTGTATGAAAAATGTTACACAAATATTTTTGAACTCAATGAAGATAATAAAGACAAATCTGGTCTATAAAATAGACAGATCCATAAAATCAGTGGTGATAAAGATGAGAGGATGTGTCTTGAAATTTTATAATGATGAGTAATTGTTTCAGTTGACCAACATAACAGTATGAAAAACCAACTGATTAATAGAGAAATGAGATCACATTTTGTAAAAGTATGATACGATCTCCTTGACAGATAACAAATATTAACGGAAAAACAAGGGTGGAAAAAATTTAAACAATTCCATTAACCACAATACTCGATATATAAAAGGCTTATAGGATAAGATTAACACGCTTATAGAGGTAAGTATAGTTTCAACCAATGACGAATAGGCGTGTATTTTTACCCAGCACTTAAGATGCACTGCACAACTACCATGTATGACCTGAGTGCGATGATTATTCTATATTGTGGAAATTTTTTACATTTACAAGAACTAAGTTTTATTTTCTAAAGATCATAACGTCATTGGTCTGTTTTCTTAAATTAGTTTGCTCCCAAATCTAAGGAGTGAGAATTAACCTACGTGTTTTTAAGATCACTTTGTGGGCCACCAGAAGCTATTAAGGATTAAAATATGGGATTTAAAGCTGATAAAACTTAGTCAAACATTGAATGTTACTATGAAATACGAATTAAAATAGATTAAAACGGTGTTACGTAATGAGAAAAATTGGCCATACCGCTTTCTCAGCTCTTTTCTGTTTAACAGTGTTAGACAAAATTTTAGCTGAAATCTGTTCACCACGATCTAAAAGATATGCAGGCACTTCGCCAGATCGTCCGACATTTTCGACATTTTGGTTTTTCCGTTTTAATTCATGCATACGCAGGCTAAACGTATGGTAACCCAAATCAGATATTTTACGTTTTCTTCATTTGAACTTTTTCCTTAAATCTTTCTTTGTTGGCAATTTTCGCTTTCAATCCTCGAAGTTTTTTGGCTTTACGACTTCTCTCATGTGGTTCACGAGCCTCTTTCTTTCGTCTGAAATTGTTTAGTAATAAACCTATAAACTTACTTCCTCTCAAAATAGTCAAACCGATATCCATGGCGTCTGCGATGAAGTTCGATGTGTTCGTTTTGAGGCTAAAGAATAAATAGAAAACGATAACAAGCTCACCATGTGACCGATCTTAAAAGCCGCGAAAGTCGACCTACAACTGACCTTCAGTACTGAACTTTTAGACGGCCTAACAAAATTTGACAGGAAATATATCACAGGTTGGTGACATCGCTGTTACGCATACTTTAGCAGCTACAATAACAAATTTTCGTCCATGTAGTGGTTATATGGGGATTTTTTAGAAGTGATTTTCAATGAAGTCTTAAATTTAATCTCCAAACATTATTATATTTTTGATCGCATGTCGCATGTTAGACTGCGTTACGCGACTTGTGTAGTTATAAGCATAGATCCCCGCATAATTCCTTAGAGAAACTAAATTAACTAAAATTATTTTAAAAAGATTTTAAAAACGGTTTTGTGTACTTGGGTTCATTAGGTGTCAACTGCTGTTATCTTTGCAACATTTAAAATAATATGCTTCTCACATTCTGCAAAAACAGTTTATATCTCTGTTGTAAGGTGAATCCGATGCCACATGCTAAAAGTATAGTACAATTACCTTATATCCATCATACAATTACTAAGTAAGAAATAGATTCTAAGTACTTTATCTGTACTGATTTAATTTCGGAAGCTGAGAATTTGTTACAGACCATAATAATACACATATAGACTCAGAATATACTAAGAATTACTTATAATAACAACCCTATGCAATGTCGGTTTAATAAGCTTAAATTAATATACTAGGGTTGATAATGCTTCTTCTCTTGGGTCAACTTTCGCTGTAATATTAGATAATCAATTCACAATCTACTGGTCATGACCTCTTAAATAAGATAGCAGCTTACACATTGTTCATAATAGTCAACATACAGTACTGCGTATAAAGATAAGCAAACAAGTAGGCATGTGCAGTAGGGCATATAGATATCTTGTGTCGCATACACTCTGACTAACATTGAATTCAAACGGAAATTCATGATAGATTTCATCTTTGTAGTAACGTGGAATTCTCCTAATCTTAATGTATTATCCATACTTTACAAATTGTAGTGTCCCAACTTAGTGAATTGTCAGCTAAAAAACAAAATTGTAGTCTTACATTGTCACAGCTAAAAGCTATGTGATGCAAATTTGTGGATGATATTGAAGAGACCAGAACTCTGTTATTACACTGGATTAAAGCAACTAATTTTGGCTCAATTTATTGGTGTTCGGATGGCTGTATTTCTATGGAATTAATTCTGTTCTAATTTTGATAATTGATTACAATTAAATCCTCAGGACTACTTTTCCTCCTGCGCTAAATAAACTGTCAATTTCAAGTGGGAGATTCAAAGGGTTACGTACATAATGAGACTCGGGACATATTCAAATCATTTAACATAAACGCATTGTTCCAAGGAAATTTAAACTTTACTTTTCACATAATATTTTGAATACTAACCGAAGCCCACAGCCAAACGTAGTGATGCACTCACCGACTACAATTAATATCTTGAAACAATATTAAGACCGAATAAATATGGTCCTGAACCGGTGTTATAGAGACATATAAGAACAAAATATGAAGTAGATCCAGTTTATTTATGCATTTAGATAAACTAAGAAGGCTTTGGGTAGAATAATACAAAAAGGCACCAAACAGCTTAAAAATCAACATGTATAATATACAAATAGCTAGGTAATGTAGCTGAGGCGAAAAAAAAGCCAACACCATAAAACAATTATACAAAAATGTATCTTTGAATAATGCAAGGATGACAATATTTACAGAATACTTTGAATTCAATGTATTTTGTTGCATTCTCATCAGCTACATACATTCTATTGATTTTAGATGACTCAGATTATGAATACACATGTTGATTTTGTCGACTGAATTGTTAACCAGTTAACATTAGATCATCTAAGTAGTGAAACTGCAAAGAGGTTGGATTTTGAGTATTCATATATGGATTAGATAAATAATCTACAGTTTAATTACGTAATACGGAGATAAGGTTTAAAAAATAACCCAGAGGGTCACGTAAGAGTACGAATTCTAGTAATCAGTTGAAAACGTTCGATTATGTAATAATGAATACTCTATTGTTGTGATTATGTGAAGAAAAAGAATAAGATAGAAGAATAAGAATATAACTCACCGACTTACTGTTATCTATAGTTGGAAGAGGAAACTGGGTCATCAATCTAATGCTACTAGGGCAATCGAAGATTAATTACTAATTCTTTTTAAATACAAAGGTCAGGTTTTAATCTTCTAATTGCGATGGCCTCAGCAAATTTTAATAAAATCGATTTATGTTGTTTATTGATAATTTCAAAAGCATCTGTTATATCTACCCCATGTTTCGTGTCTGTCAAATGACAAGTAATCGAACATCTAAAAGTGGTTGCTTTTCTCAAGCATAAGTTCTTCGAAATGTGTTAAATAATTTGTACAGAGGCTAGTCTTTGTGTCCTTCCAATGTACCTGCTTTTGCAAGTACATGTGAACTGGTAGATATAATTTGAGGTGACATGAGACGAATATTTGTCAACTTTTATTTAACTCAGTAAACACCGTGTTTTGTTAGGCATCAGCAATTTGACAACTATTACAAAACTCATGCTTTATGAAGATAGTAATTATTTACAGAGCCGATGATGGCAGTTTACAGTACTAGGGTACCTTAAGTATATTTTGCATTATAAAGCACTTTCAACAAACAACCACGCGCTCTTCCTTTGTGGCGCTGTAATTTCAGGTAGTGGCTGTGAGTGAACAGAATTCAATATATAAACTGTCCAGATACGGGATAAGGCTGAGAGTATTTAAAATTTGGTAAAGAGAGTCAATCTATGTGGGTTTGTCTTGAACGATGAATTATTGATGCGATAATTACGTTCCTAACCAGCGTTGAAAGTAAGTTATTCACAGGAGACCAATTCATTACCAGAGTAGACCACAAACTCGGGGAGATGCTGATATAGAAGAATATATGAAAAATAAAGAAAAAAAAACAAATTTAGTTAGTGGTAGTGAAATAAACAGTTTTAAACCAGAATCTTTTTTCCGTTCTTTTTCTACTACGACGTACATAATTGTAGTGTTTGCAGTTTTAGAACTCTAATAATCCGTTGCTGATTGATTTGAGGTTAAGTGGTAAGTGGTCGAAGATTTGGTACAATTCTTTACATTCTAGATATGGGGTGATCAGTCGTTCGAATCTCAGGATAGAATCAGTAGTGGGAATATTTTGTGCTAGTTTATTCCAGAGTTAGCTGTAGAATACGATGAAGAACTTACAGCAATATTGTGTCTGGTACTTATTGGTAAGCAATCTTGCCTCGTAGTTCCAAAGATCGTATCTAAAGTATGGTTCCATAGAAATGAGAGATCTGAGTATGAACTTCCGTCTATTATTCTATCCGTCCAGCAGACACGATGGTGTTGGAGATAACTTTAAACTCCTATTGTTTGTAGGTCAGAACCCTTTTTACGTTTGCATCTATGTACCACTGTTCTGACATGTGCGAGCATTCAGTAGTGGTGTTTGAAATGCTTTAATTTGCGCTACTCGGTCTTACACATATCTAGGTGTTAGATTCCACGGAGGAGAGAAAACTGAGAATGATATTCCGTTGGTTATTTTATAGATGAATATTACGATATTTCGTAGTCGGGGACGACACAAGGGTTCTAAACAGAGTGTTATACATTTGGTCGTGCAGTTCATGTTGCTGTTAGTTCTCAGTTTTCGACGTGTAACACTTATCTGTACACTTTTTACACGTATCATATCTATGTTACCCATGCTTGAAAAGATAAATGAGCAGTACTCGAGTGTAAGTCTTACACATATTTAAAATAAAATAAGTTTGGCCTACGTTGTATAGAAGTTCTTAAGAAGGGAGCCTGTTAAGAAAATACAATAACTGTAGAAATTGTAAAACTTCCTTAGCTTCACTCCATGTGGTAAGCTTTTGAGCATTTATAATTCTCCCACATGAAATACTAAACCAAGTGATATCAGCTTAAACATACTCAGAAACATAGATGTCGCAAAACATTTAAAAATGACATTTCAGGGAGTATTAAATTGCATGCACTTTTCCGCGCAGCCTTATCATTTGTGGCGAGCAAAATAACTGTCGAAATCAGCATTGGTCAGTCACATTCACAATATTCAGACACAAACAAAAATTCATAAAAGTCAGGATTCCACCAAAAAAAGAAATTTAACAAACGAAAACACTAATCTAAATAAACAGATTAGGTTTTATAAAAACTAAAACTTAAATTACCAATAGCTCTCGAACTAACCTCAACATTAGACTCTGTTTGATTAGGACAGTAAGCTGAAATTCTTTTGTTAGTAATGGCGATGAAAATCTTTAAGTTAATTTAAACACTTTAAATGTGTCGACTGGCTGGGCTGCGATGACTCTGGTGCCATTTCCAAGAAGAGCAGAGTCATTTTAATCGTTGAGTAAACTGACTTTGACTATCTAGCATATTACAACCGAAAATATTTGCTTAAATTGAACTCAGTTTACTTAAGGCGTCATATTATCTACTAACGTATTTAAACCTTTTTCACTTAACTCATAGAGTACATTCAATTGTTATTTATTTTCCCTTCCCTTGTGTACCGACCGAATATTCTGAATAAATGTTAACCACTTCCGTAGCATTTATAGCAATAAAGTATCGCCATCCAAGAATCTTATTAGAAGAAAAGATCTCGCCGAGCTAAAAACAGGGTCGCAGAATCGAGAGAAAAACCTGAAAATTAAGGGATTTTGGGTTGTGAGGTCTTGGAACCCGTTGCTCCTAAAATCTATGTGGTAGGACCGGTATCAACTGAGGTATATTGAATGTATTACATACTAACGCCTGGATACGACAAAATAAGATTCCTGAGTTAAGAATTTTGGTTGGAAAAATGAATCCCAACATAATCGCTCTCATGCGAACGCGGATAATAACCGATGTAAACCCTAGGCCAGTCATAACAGAGTATATCTATATCAGGTCCGATAGAGCCACTGACAATAAGGGTTGGAAGCGACATGAACGTATGCACTTGGAATTACTTACGTATCCAGAATATTATATCGGCAGCAAATCAGAGTAGGTATATAGGGGCACTCTCAAGTCTGCAAGTAGCCAGATATTTATTGAAGTTAACCTTAGTCCTAGCTGCCTAAAAGACGACTTTAATTTCAGCTACATTTGTGAGTAGAGTTAAGTTAGTAGGTGCATTATTATCAGGGACCCCGACGCACCTCACATCAACTGGACGGAGATCATATTTGCAGGCAGGGGCTTTGATAGGAACATGTTGTTAACTAGTCTCCAGTGTTCTTTAATGCAATGTCACAAAACCAACACGCTTTGATTAAGACCACGAACCATCACTTCTCGACCTTGTATTCACACATAACTCTGACGACACTACAAATCTTAAGCCTCTATTTTGACTTGTTAATAGCGACCATGTTGACATGTCAATTGGGTGAGAAACCTATAATATTGGATATGAATCTGTCCCATCCCGTCAAAACATACCGCGAGCAGTCATTACGGCAATTAGGAACCAAGGTGCTTCAGACGATTGTTCGGTTACCGAAAGCCACTCAATTGAAGAAGCACGGTGAATGCTTAGTTTCACACAAATTGTCACATCATTCTTTATAGGTTGAAGAAAACGCTTGAAAACTGTTACGACGTAGAAAATGTCTTTGGGACCTGCACATTAATACGAGTTGTGATATTTTCAAGCAAGAGTTCCGTAATGTTAGAAACTTTAGTAAACTAACTCTTGATAGATCTCGTACAACTTAAGAAGGACAGCTTGTAGAGGATAGTCTCACTTGTCATAGAAGGTTGTTTTCTTATATTCTTATATATTGAAATTTCGATGTAGTTGACCACTGTCTGAATGAAAGTCTGCATTAAGCGGAGACCCTCCATCTCGAAGATATTATCTTGGGTTATCTCTTAGTTCTACTTTGTGTTAGTGAATTATCACGTCAAATGAAATCATAGACACTCTTATTTACTGATGACGAGGAGATCTGGAAAACAGTACACAGTCAAACTGACCGGTTTGATCTTTAGTCTGACTTAAGTGAATCGACTAGATGGTTTAACAATTGGGCTTCAGAAATTAATTGCAGTGAGTTTGCAGTAATGCACATCGGCAGCAGCAACCGCTTTCAATACACCTTGAATAATGCACCAATTATATGGGATTGAGAAGTAAATACAAATCATGACTTGGAAGCCACTCCATACTGCAACGCAGTATGTTTCGAACTATGTATCCCATGTACGAGAGATATTATCTCGAATACTGCATCCAGGCAGCAAATCCTTATCTAATTAATAATGTCAAAACACTTGAGTTAGTTCATCAAACAGGTACTGAGCTAGTAACAGGCTTTTCAGACTTCCATAACTACAAGCTTCTTAAACGCCTGTATCGTTTACTCTTACCCTATCACAGAGGACGAGGTAACCTTATATTGGCATTCCGTATCTTAAATAATGAATCATGCGTTGATTTGTCCTATGTTTTTGCTCCGACTAGAACTAATCGTCTTATAGGCAACGTTAAGAAGGTTCGAAAATTGAGATCGAATGAACTCAGAGTGGGTATTCGTATCTCCCATCGAGTAGTTATCCACTGGAACGCACTACCTGGACTAGCGTTGTCAGCTCCACGGATGAATTATTTCAAGTAGGAGCTGTGTATAAACTGGAAAAGCCGCTGCTGTGTCATGTTTACATTATCATCTAAAATCTATGCTGAAAAAGGAAATGCGTCCTTGTGGTCTATTCATGATTCTGTAATGTGTAACTACCGATTTTCATCGTTCTACGAGATGCTGTTTACACTAAGTCATATTCATACTTGACGCTACAACTCACTATTTCTAGTAACCATCTATTGTCTAAGTCTTCCTAGTATCACGTTTATGGCACTTTTTTACTTATTACATATATTAATGAATGTTCTCTACTCATGTATTCTTGAAAACTTATGATTAAAAAGTACCTTCCATCTGATTATTGACGGATTTCTGAAATACCTGAAGCAGCGTTGAAAACATTACTATAAACCGAGTAAATTGAAGGCTGGAAAAAAGCGCTCAAAATGAAGAGGGAAAGGTGGAGGAAAGGTGGTGCACATCTCGCCAAAAGTACATGTTCCTGATTGGTCGTTAAAACAAGTGTCGACAACCAGTGATATATATCCAGCCTCAAAAATACAATGCCTAATATGGTTGTGAGGAGTTGGTATAAACCTGACGATTTCTTGGTGCTCGCAACTTGATATCACTTGTTTGGTCCTAGATTGATGTTGTCTCGCGGTGGTTGTCAAGCTGCCTGCTTGCGCGGGCCGTTGTGAGGTAAATAGAAGTTATCAACTTATTTTGCATTATGTTATTTATGCATGTCTTCGTTCATACAATTGTTTCTACTTTTCTGGAATTAGATGTATTGTTTATCTTTGGCTAACAGTATCTCTTGGTGATCAGCTTAGTAGTAGTAGCACGAACCTCAGGATGAGAGAGGTTGTGTAATGTGTTGAAGATGATCATTTTTGTTTGCGGTTTGAGCGTTGTTGTGAATTACTTACAGTGAACACTGGTATCTTCATTTTAGGTCTATCTAGTTCAACAAGGTCGAATTTGTGGATACGAATCAAGGAATGTATTAGCGATAAGGCGTCAGCAACTTCATTTCTAACTCTAGATATATGTTGCATATCAGTAGAAAACTGTGGAATGTAGTCTAAATGACGTAACTCTCGTAGAGAGTACTTATCTGAAGAAGACTTCATGAAAAACGTCAGCGGTTTGTGGTCGGTGACCATTGTTAATTCCCGGTCTTCGATAGAATGTTGAAAATGTCCTACAGCACAGTACATGGCAAACAGTTCACATCGAAAAATGCTGTATCTCGATCTTGTATTGTTTAATTGTCTTGAAAAGAATGCCAAAGGTTTTCAAGCTTGTCCAATCCATTGTTGCAGAACAGCATCAATAGCTGAGTTAGACGTGTCAACAGCGATGCTGAAAGGAGCTGCAGTATTGTGACGTTTCAGCATAGTCGTATTGGCTAATGTAAGATCCAAAATGAAACAGTTTGTACTAAAGAATAACTGTCGATTTTCGTTGAGATACGCATACTCTTGCCCAGTCGAAATTCAAAACATATGGTTGGGTGAGGAACGTTTCTAGAAAAATGTAACCATCAGTTATTCAACCAAAATTCATCCCAAAAATTGAAATAATCAGTTCAGTTTCAAGAAACAAACGAGAATATCATACTATTCTTTCGGGACACATCACATATTGTCTGTTTTTCAGAAAGTGAGGTCTAAACTCGATACAACACAATATTTCGTGTTCTAAAAGTCCGCATCAACCCACACCCAGAAAATGCACAAATACAGTCAATTCAAGCAATACAATCAAGAAGAGGAACGGACTAATATAGCAACTGCATACATCAAAATGTCCAGTAAAACAAGTATATGAAGTCCATAAGAATAATTAAAATCCAGTGTAAACGCAAGGAAAAAGAAACATTACAATGAAAATAAATAGCAGCTATCTCATTTAGAGTCGAAGGGTTCATTATAATATGCAGCGAAACGACTTAAGGGAAATACACGTGCCTCTAAACACGAAACGACGAATCACAATAGGAAAATGTTACTTAGAGGGATTTTCACACAGAACTATCAAAAAGATCTAACAGCTGTTGCTTCTTTTGTTGCAGTGAAGGCATTCTTTGACTCTACATTCATTGTAACCACCATTTATTCTCAAGAAACTGACCTGTTGTGGCTTTATGATTGATGCACTATTGGATATAAATCTGTAAAAACTTACTTATCCACTGAAAGCTTGCAATTGCTTAATAGTGGTTGGTTCCAGATACTCCATTGTATAGACCATTAGCATCAGTAGTATGCCACAGGACGTCAAATGAGGTTGTTTTAACTTAGATTTTATTGTGACCCCAGATTGTTGAAGTCTTTCGAAATCAGTGTCCATATGTTTCTTATGTGTTTTCTCATCTGGGTTTGCTGTAAAGCAGTCGTCAACGCATGCATAGACATAATCAAGCTCCCTGAATACCTTATCAATGAAACGCTAGAATGTCCGTGCTGCATATCCTAAGCCAAAAAGTATTCGAAGGAATTCGTAAAGGCCAAAGAGGTTATGATAGCCGTTTTGGAGATGTCGTTTACGACCAACGGTATTTGATTGCACATCATGACCAGACCGATTTTTGAGAATATTGCCATACCCTTCAAGGTGACTGATAGATCGTGTAATGACGGGTAACGATCAAGCGTAGTTTGAGCGTTGAGTCGTTGGTAATTACCGATGGGTCGCCAATCATGCTATCTTTCTTCGAGACCATATGTAGTGGAGATGACCATGGACTACTGGATGGGCGGGTTATTCTCAGGTCTATCATATGATCGAATTCGTTTTACGTAACCCCAAAATTTCTGGTGCTAGTCAGCGTGTTTTGGAAAATACAAGTTAACCTGTTGTTGTGATATGATTTGTAACATTGCTGGTTACACATGATGATTTCGACGTTGCCTTATTCAGATTATTGTTTCTTATGTAACTATTCTCCAAATTTTGCATGTAAACACACGTATTGACTTTTTGTTTTTATTGACATGTATATGTATAAATGTACTTTTATCAGATGTGTACATGGAAATGGATTAACTTGCTAAGTATAGTATGCTGAAAATCCATATTGTGTTATACGTAATATTAGACAAGACTTCTTTTATCTTTATGCTTGACTGTTAGTGGCACAACTGCCCTCCGATCTCAGCCTTTTTGGTTGTAAACGGTAATAACCACTGCAAAAATTAATACAGGTCACCAGACTTACTATCCTTGTCACTTAAGATTGGAGACTTATATTAAGATAATGAATAAAATGCGTCGAGCTAAACTTAACATATGCCTTTTTTGATGCGAAATTTTCAAACCAAAGATTACTTGACGTAAAGTGGCTTGAAATATAGTTAAAATGTTCAGCTTTCAGTCTATCTTGTCATTGAGTATTAGGAGATGGAGGTCTTTATGGCTATATCACCTGTGGTTATGTAAAATTCTATATTCGACAGTTTAATGGTACATTATGCGCATTATGTACATTGTTCAAAGCAGAGTGTGTGCGAATCTAGAACGGAAAAGAATAGGGAGAATAGTGGACTGACAGTTCACTAGGATCACCGGATGTGTTTCGTTAATAAAGGTAATCGTTACATTTACTGAATAACAAGTGTGCAAATCGCAGAAAATCTGATAATGAAAACTAGTAATTCATAGACTTATTTCCATGCATGTGTTTTAAGCAGGTTCTGCATCTCAGTTTTCTAACTTTTCATGCAGGTTGCTAGATTGTTCTAATCTTCATATTGTTATCACTAATTTCTGTCGATCACTCTCATTATTTGTTTGTGAGTTGATCCAGTGACCTTGCTCAGTCGTTAGTTTATAGATTTTTGCAAAACAAGTAGTCATCAGTTTTCCTCACGATACTCCGCAAACTTCTGAATGCAACATTTCTTCATAGTTGATATGAGCTATTTGTGGATAGTTATTTTCACACGTTTACGAAGAAAATCGTGTAAAAATACAGTAGCCTTCACAAGATTGTCAAGATAATGCTGCCGTTGATTCAGGCTTTTATTTAAAATGCGAAAGTAAAGTTGTGGGAGCGCTTGATATATGACCTAAATTACTAAAACTATTATTCAATAAGTAGATCAATAAAACCTATAGACTTATCTATTGTTAGCCACATTTTTCCGTAAGCATGAATGTTGTTGCGATTTGTGAGAATTATTAAAGAACGACTCGTCTGTTAAGCTGTAAATGCGAAATTGCCGCCACGTAACTATCTGCTCAAGGTCAGAAAAATGTCATATTGCGGTAAATCAAACATAGATACCGACTAACTGGTGATGGGAAATGTTAGTGAACTTTGAGAAAGTGTTGGAACGTTATTGTCAGAATTCTACGGAAGTTTGTCATCTACATTTCCTTTTTCTACAGCCTTTGGAGATTTTCCATCTGGCTTTCGAGGTTTCCCAAAATTTCCTCATCGTAGTATATTTTCCCTCCAAAACGTTCTTCTAATTGTCAGTCTTGTACCCGATCGAAATATTGGGAAAGTAGCATTTTTCTGATTTCAGATAAATTTCCCATTGAATCTATTCTGCAGTCATTAGCCGCTTAAGAAACTGCATCATAGCCAGTATAAATTTCATTGAAGTATCGAGAAAATGAATTTACTAAATTGGATAAGGAAAGTTGTGCATGTGAATAATCTTATTCCAGCACTCCTAAGCTTTCAAGTAACTTACTTGGTGAATCATCAGGACAATTTACTGTAAGAGTTAGTCTAGACGAAGAATAACAGAAACAAACATGTTGATTTACTGATTAAAATCACTCAGCTTTTCTTATAATAAGTATTTGCTATGTTTTTGCCTTCGCATTGTTGTTTTCTCTGATATAACCTGAAAGATTTTGTTATTGCGTATATGCAGGTTTGTGCACTATGTGGTTTTTAAAAATAGTCGTCAGTTATTTTTCAACATAACATCGAGTATTGTGTGCATAGCTGGGTTATTCTCCTCTGTAAATCTTAAATTCCTCCTCGTGATTAGTTGTAAGTTAGAGAAGTTAGTATGAAGTGTAACTGAATGTTGTGATTTCATCATTATTTAACTGCTGATTTTTTCAAATATTTTAGATTGCCCTCTTTTGAAATGCTGTCACTGCTACTTACCAGTTGATTGTATCATTTACACCTGCGACATATCGACAATAACTACTTTAGAATAGTAGGAGAATATTATTGCACAACAGTTACTGAACTAAATGGTATGTTTCATGCAGATAAAGTAAAGTTTAAGAATCATAATATTATAATATATAAATACTCGATAATTAGGACAGTGATAGAAAGCCTGTATGTTTATGAAATTACATGCTTACTTTAACTTTTCCATCGTAGGTATGCGTAATTTTCTGTCTGCTAACTTAACTTGATGGAACATAGTTCTAGTATGTAACTTCCAAGCCAACTTTGAATATTCTATAACATTATTATCATTTAATAGTCCCTACACCCGCAAACCCATTTTTGGAGGACCATCCTAATATCATGCATCAGTATAACCCATCTAATTAGGAAAACAATTAGCTTTTACGACTTTTTTATAGCACCGGTTGTCCTCCCGAATTGCTTACCTCATCGCTCTGGACAGTTAAGACCAACCAAGACTTCAGACGTGGTTTATACTCCCTAACAATGAATAGTTGCTACTTACAAACTAAAAAGCACTATTATTATCAACTTGTCAGTGAAAGCAGTTGCATATTATCGCCATCTGCCTCACCAACACTATTGCCAAACAGTAGTTTCAGGCAACCATGAATCCAAAATTGTTTTACTAAGTTTGATGGATTTCTAGGAAAATGGTAACAACTTCATTTCTAACGTTTATGATCACTAGTGATAGACAATGCCACTGATAGTGTTCGGTAATAAATAGTCTTCTAATTATGAGATCTAACCAATCTAAACTGAAACTGTTGACTCTGTATCAAGGTATGTGATCAAAGTATCACTTCTGTTATGCTATTTCGATTTCACAAATTTCAAGAAACTGATGCTCTTTCTCATCTGTTGTAATATTTAGTTTTGGTTTTTCTTGTTTTACAGTTGATTGCAATAAAAATACTAAGTTGGATATTCATATCATTCAAATATTTCTCCTTAGTTCACTTTGTTTTGGGAAATGTATCATATGATGTCGTTCAGCAGGTTGATAGAAATATCCCTCATCTATTTGGATCATCATCAACTTTCAACCTATCCAAAACTGCAAATGAGTTAAATTCAAATCAGACCACACAGTCCAAATGGCGGTATTTATGTCCATATATGCGGCACAAATGTAATGAATTGCCGGGCTATTGTCTTACCTGCAATTTCAGTACTTCATGTGTTTATGGTACGGTAGTCAACGTTACTTGCTTCCCTCGTCCAGGGGTTTATTGTAAATATCCAGGGGATACAAATCAACAAAATTCGGTTTTCCAAACTAATTTGTCAGAAATTTTGTATCCGCTAAGTGATCGTACAAATTACCCGATTCAGAAGCAGGTTATTTGTCGTTTTTGTCACCAGCTAGATGATTCTGAGATTGTTTGTATCGGTCGAACTGACTGTCACCAACCTAACGTAGCTCGAAGCTTCTATGAAACCAAGTGTGAACCATTTCCTCATGTTTTATGTCTCGGACGAAGAGTATTCAGGCGTATGGTACCTTGTGAATGGTCTACTGGCAAAAGTTACGCGCTAACTGTTGTTTTGAGCTTATTTTTTGGCGGCTTCGGAGTTGATCGTTTTTATCTCGGCATGTGGATAGAAGGATTAGGTAAATTGTTTAGTTTCGGTGGCCTTGGTTTATGGAGTATTGTCGATTTCATTTTAATTGTCTCCGGATATGTAAAACCTCCTGGAGATGCTGTATATTGGTAATACAGTACAAGGTAATAATAGAGTAGCCCGTTTATATGCTCCAAGGTCGTTTACACTTTCTTTCGTTACTTCTAGTGTATTAGTTTGTGACTTATTTCCTCTTATCTCTGAACAATATATTTGTATACTATAGAACGTTTCATTTTTAGTATATGTACATAAAGTAATCACTTGTACTTTTTATATTCTAGTTATTAGTTTATTTCTTCCTGGAAATGTTCATGGTTATTATTTTCATTTTTAACAGTTATTAATTTTCTAATAGTTTGCAGTCGTGACATTTTCTTCAGAAATTTTGTTATTTACTATCAGTAATCCATGTACAGCTAAAAGATAAATAGGTTGTCGTTCATCAATATTATTATTTTATTTATGCAGTATTATGACAATTTTTTAAAACGAGATACTTATTTTACCGGATCACGGTGTATGTGTTTATTGTTCCTATGTTTACTTCTGTGTCATTATATTTTAGGTGTGGTGTATTAAAAATACTTTAAAGAAATTACTTTTGAAAAATGATTAAATATGGTTCTCGTTCTATGACACTAGCGAACAATACAGCTAATTTCCAGCATTCCTTCAATTGTCAACTCTTACCATTAATCAAAATGAAAATTAATTCATGAGAAAGGTAACAGGTCATAATGTGTTCATTTCAAAGGCTTGAAACAAGGTTGTTCCGAATTATTATTCAGCCTGACTAAAGTGTCATTTATAATCTCACAGCAATATATGCCTTGATCTAATTGTTCTCAGTCACTTCATTTGATTTGTAAGAAACAACAAAGTTTTTCGTGAAGATTTTGAACGAAATACTAGTAATTCGAAATATTTAATATCATGGTTTACATATATATATATATATATATATATATATATATATATAGTTGTTGCTATGCAATAAACATTTACTCTGTCCATATATGAGTCGTTCTAGAGCACATAGATGTCATAGTATAATTTTATGTATATATGTAATCATACATTTTCGTGGAATATCTTGCTCGTGGTTGTGCTATCGAGTAAATAGCTTTAATCTCATAGTTGTCACATTAATCTAATGTTTGTCTCCATGAACTGTTGAATGATGTAATTGTAAGTTGTGTAGAAGCTAACTGTGACAAAACTAAATGAAGACATTCATTTTTTCCTCACTGGTAGTATCATTATTCTCCCTACTACGATGTTCCTTTCACTTTACTAATGTGAACTGTAGAAACTTTGACGTATCCACTTTAGCATCTTCGTTATTCATATCAATCCTTAATCCCTGTTAAAAACTACAGCTTTTATTTGTGAGCGTTATCTAACTATTTAAATAACGGATAGTTTGGTGATCGATTAGTGGTTCAATGTGATCGACTCAACTGTTGGTGACATGGGTTTTGCATTCATTGTCTGTAATCGAATGGCATTTAATAAGACAGCCGACCATGTTATCATAATCATATCATTCTCCCCCTTTCTATTGAATCGGATTACTATCGTATGTAACACTATCAGGCAAAGTAATCTCAGTTAGAAATAACGTATCGTATAACCATTTAGAATGAAATAAAATTTAGAGTGACGCGAAAAATTCATTGAATTTCGAACCGTCATATACAGGTCAGTTTTTTTATTCCTTCTAAAAATGTATTATGTAGATGTTGATCTAAAAACGTTATGTGTTTACATAATATACTTCATGCGGTTTAACCAAACATGCACACTTAGTACACTTTATGACAATGTTCATAATTAACGAGTTTTATTATTAAGATTAACTACCATTCTACTTATGATAATTTAATTTTAGTATGAAATTATCGCATTTTGTAAATGAAAATTATTTACCTATTCACACTGTGTTAATTATTTAATATCTCGATACTTTAATGTTAATATGTCTTTTCAAAAGCTAGTTCCATCGAATTAACATAGATTCACGTAGAAATTGGATTTGAGTTCAGACAGAAAGGTGTACCCTGAGCCATGAAAGTAGATTTGCGCTGGGTTCTGGTCCTTGATCATGGATATCTTCCCAATATCGCCTGTATTTCATGGAATGATTGAGTAGTGAATATTGATGTTAGACACAGAGTACTAAGGAAAATGGCTGATCAATGGACCAGGATATGAATCTTCATTGATTGAGGTGGTTGTGACATGTATTACATGCACCCAACCACCGTCTGCATTGTCTCAAGCTGTTTGCTGGTGTAAGAGTAGAATGTAGAAACGATAGGGGGCGGCCATAATAAAACATGGCAACAGTACATGAAGTGTTTGACCGCTGGTTTAAGCCATGTTGATAGATGTCGATTACCTAGTTGGAGTGTCAGCGCGATAATGGCAGTTAATAGCTGAGATACTGGGTGACATAGCTAAGAATCAGTCATAGTGGCACAAATGTATTCTTTTAGATCCTAAGTTACATTATTCTATCGTACAAACCTTTGTTTTACTCTCCTGTTGAATCATACTATGGTGTTAATATTGTAAATTTGATTTCATTGTGTTAATGTGGTTTGGCAACTTAAACATATGCGCACATGTGTCAAGTTGTACATTTTTCATCAGTGACTGATTGAAAAAAGATTTATCCACTTTAAAATAAAATAATATCTGTGTTTTTGTGACTAATTATTGTTTTTTAAATGTGCATAGATATGATCTCCTCTAGAAGTTTAATGTTTTTTGGCACGTATGTTGCATATAGTATTATGTGAGGTTGTACGTCAATTTTGGTTTACTTGTTATCCAAATCAAACTTAAAAACTGGCTAGGCATAATTATAAACGTTTATTAATTTGCTGCCCTAAACTCACCTAGGTTTCCATTGCTATATCTGCAAGTTATCATTTACACAAAGCATGAAAATCATATTTGAGTACAAGAACTTACTGAGTTCAAACTCGAATATTAGTAAGGTTCATATGTGATTAGATTGAAATTCGATTTTGTTTCTATTTTACTGTACATGATGAAATTCGATAACATTCATATAGAGTTGAATTATATATGTCTATATTAGCATTTCACTTCTGATTTGTGATTTGGGTTTTCACTTATAATTGACTCGATCATTTTATTTGAAAATTTATCTGAATATTCATAAAGTTAATATTTATGAAATTATCAGATTCGAACTGAAACGTTCACAATTAAAACGAATGAATTTTGTCATCTATGATATAAAAAGAATATTACATTGTTAAAAAAATTTCTTTGAGTAAATACAGAAGCCTACTCATAATTTGAACAAACATTTATGTTGTTCAGATTGTTTTTCTGGAATTTGGTTATGTATTCTACAACAGTTGGATATTTTTCTACTGTTGGGAGAAAGCATTTATTTTTTATCCTTACTTCATTATCAAATGATGTGTTTTTAAATGTAAACTCATTGTATAATAAATTTGATATTGTTCTATAGATAATTTTGGTTTACAAAGGTTATTAATTAAATTCCAATTGTACTTTATTTGGTTATGTATTTGATGTCCTCATAAATAAATAATCACCTTCATATTAATTAAAAATATTAAGTGACCATATTTATATATATATATATATATATATATATATATATATATATATATATATATTGTCAATTAAGTATTTTGCTAAGTTTTTCAGCAGGTACTTACTACATTTGAGTAGTAAAACGAATAATAGTTCAAGAATATTTAGTAATCTGTTCACAGAAAAGAATAAAGATAATGATTAAGAAGTCGATGTTTAAGCTCACCTAATATAATGTATGCATAAAACTATGAAAGTATCATTATACAGCTATTTTACAAATAATGTGTATGCTACTTACCCTTGCGCAAATTTGACAACTTACCAACTTATTGTTATTTGAAATCCAATTAAAAAAGCTTATCTTGTATGCTTGAGTGGTACTATTCGACTCATTTACTTACAATCAAATAATAGGCGTTGAACTATAATCGATTGTTTGCAGGTATGAAACTGTTTGCACTAGTGTATGCGTTAGCTTTGATTTAAGTATCTGATATATCTTTCTTCTTATGTTTAAATTTATAATCAAGAATACATTTCTGTTAACTTTGAAGAAATGGGATTCAAATAAACATATATTACAACTTGACTTTTGAACTACTATACAATATGTATTCGTAGTCCAAGGAAACAATCATATTGGGTTGCTGTGCATTTCATTCAAAAGTTATTGACGAAAAGGTTGAGAAAAGCCTGAAATTTCTATTTGGTTAATTGCTCAGTTACTTAAGGTGGTGAAGTAAATTCTCTTAATGATAGATAATTATTTATCAAGGGGGATAGTAATAATATTAGTAGCAGTATAAAAACTCAGACATCCAGAAAAAAAAGTCGGTTTGGTCGGTAAAAACGACGGAAATTTTGAAATCTAAGGTCAGACACTGACCATTTCTGAATCAAGTCACTCGACATGTCTAGCCACTAGTTGCAGTTATCACCCTGACTTTAACTAGGTTGTCTGCACCTGCAAGCATAGCTGAAGCTGATATTAATTTTATAGACTGACTCCACTTTGGTTGAACCATCTCCTCGACACGTGTTAGGTGTCCTTATGAAGACGTGATTGATGGGGTTGAACTATGTTGTGTGTGAGGCAGTTTCCTATCGATAGGAGTGAGTTATACTACTTGTATGTTTCGCGAGTTGGCTGAAGACGGAAGTGTCAGCTGTTGGTTGCTAGCTCAGTGGTTTTAATGCCTAAGCGTTCGTCTCGAAGACTGGAGGTCCTGGGCTCTTTCCCGCTATAGTCTGTTAAATATTCATTGTTGAAGACTTTCATACTAGAACAACGCAGCCTCCCAGCACTTCCTGAATCCTGTTGGTTGTCTAACTCAGGCTAATTCATAATAGATATCCTAAACAATAGACAAGATCTCACTAATATAAGACTATCAAATAATAAAAATCAAAAGTTAGCGATATTCCAGAAAAGTCCTACTAGAAATTGCATTTTAAGGTTAGTCAGTATATCAGCTTGATCTATTACAAGTGTCGTGACGTATCTACTACACTCATGTTGAATAGAATAAATTAGAACAAAGCAAAATAAGGAAAATATGATCTCATTAGTGTGTGCACCTGTATGTTACTTCTATTGAAATCTCACTAATAAAACAGCCGTGAACTGAAACTTGGGTCATACTAATTACTTGGTTTATTCTGAAAATAAAAGTACATCTGGGCTTATTAAGCTTTTCAGATTATGGTAGTAGAATACAGTTGAGATGGTGTAATGACGATTTCCTTTATAGTTCAGCGAGTGGGAATCCAAGTGATCTGCTGCTACTGGTTTAGATACTGGGAAGCCCTACAGTTGGAGGGACAGTGGTAGAAAAAATGAGGATATCTCAGTATACTACTTCTAATTTTTGAGTAGTTAAAAAACATCGATGGTGATTGTATTAGTGAAAAATGTAAACTCCCTGCATAAAAATTTACAATACCGTCATTTTATTTATTGTTAAATCTCTTTAACTTCAGTAATTAAACGGTAAAATCCAATATGGTCCCAAGTATCAGGAAATTCCTCGAATGTCTTAGATTATATGTACTCGCCAAGTTTTCATGAATTCATCTATTTGTAATAATTCTAAGCGTCATGTCGTAAAATTGTTTCCCATGTTTGTCTAGTATTCACATCTATAGCCTCTAATTACGTTCGATTTAAGAGCCCTTCTTGTTTTCAGTAGTAAATAAATATGGCATTGTTAAAATTTGTGAGGATATTCATTATCTCAATGATCAAACTCAGTTTCGTAGCTTTTGCATGGCGACTTGCTCATGAGATTTCCATATGTTAGAACTTTCCTTTCAACCGTCCTTATCTCTTTTGGTTATTCTGTAGTCTGTTACCAAAATGTTTACATGCAATACTATTTCTCGTCACTTATTTTTCGACTTCGTAATGGCTTTATTGTGCATTTATTCTGGCTACAAACTACGGCTTTTTGTACATACGTTTCTTGTCCGACTATAAGCGTCTCATAGGATTGAGATAATTTGTATTATGTGGTTCAAATGACATTTAATCAGTTATCTAATGATTGACATTATTAGTACTATTACTTTTAATTTCATGAAACAGGTTGTACCAAGTAGTCAGATCATTATTTGTGAACATAGATGCAAAGCCTAATATCAAACTGCCATATTGATGATTTTCTGCTTTGGTCAGCCTTTATGTATCTTTGCTTAAGTCTTGCCTCTATTGTATACAATACTAGAGCTTTCGTGACATTGTATTAAGCTTACTTTTCAATAGTTAATTGGAATATATTGTTTACATTATTGTTTTACTGAAAAATTTGGGAGTAAAGTGATAAATCATACTTAAAATATGATTTCCCAAAATCAAAATGAATATGATGTAAATTATTATCTACGAAACAGTAATATCTATTTTCCCATGTTACAAAATCATATATACTTACATATAAGAAGTTGGTGATAAGGTTTAATTACAATTACCATGTATAGAAATGTACAGATATAAACACATAGATATTCGAATCTGTTTAAATCTTGATCATAAATGTATTTCCATTTGCTTACATAAACCGGAATCTAGCGGTATTTGTCTTAACACATCTAACCTTCACATCTAAAAAAAATGTTCAAAGACACTTATTATCTTGGTTGCAATGACCCAGAAAGTGTGAATTACCAATGTCTTATTATCCTGCACTTTTTGTTTATTGCTTACCTGAAAAATTCTCTCTTGCCTCGCATTCAGTTACATAAATGTCACATTCTTTTATTCACTATTACACAACTATCATTAAAATTCTGATCTTTAATAAAATTTAAATTGTGAAAGAAATAGAGACCACTTAATGGATAAAACTTTCTTTTCGACAATATCATTTAATAAAACTCTACAGTTGTATATGAAGTGATTTTTATAAGATATAAGCTTAATGAAAAAAATATAGGAAGAGATTATACAATGAGGTATTTAAAAATTTCAATTACCCAATAGATCATAAGAATGTTGTGTAAAGGTTTACTTGATGAAATAACATTCTGAAATGAGATTAATTCACAAGTCGGAAAATATGAGATAATTGTTTATTTGACGTAAATGAGGAAGAGGTAGGTATGGAGGTTAGTAGTAGTTATGAAAAGTTGAAGGAGTCTTATCAGAATTGATTATCAAATGTGAAGAACTAAAGAGAATAACATAACGGATCACGAATAATAAACAAACAAATAGAAGAATTGTTAGTACTAAGATAAAGTTAATGATTGGACGTGCCGTTTCTGCAAGCAAATATCGGGCTTGTACTGCCGGACTGAAAAGGCTTCTTCATCGTTCTCCCTTTTAGCTCAAACATTTAACAACGATTCCTTGTATCCTGGGAGGTGTGCAGTTTTAGCTGGATTGATTAGGTATACCTGTATTGAGCTGAAGATAGATTTATATCTACCGTTTAAAAATCATGCATGGTAATGCTCTTAGATGCACTTGAAATTCGTTAGCTTTGTATGGCTAGCTTAACAAGCTACACAAGAGCAAGTAAATTTGCCTTAATAGTGTTATATCGTGACGGTTGACTAATCATTGTTACGCCCTTGCCTGAACTAGTACCGTGACTGAGAGCAATACGACTGATTATCTGTACCCATAAGTCTGTTAAGCGTGATATTCTACTACATATTGTAGGTCACACCATCATACATAAAATTGAAAATATGTCGGTATAATGAAATATCAAGAAACCCTACTATCCGTAACAACACATCCAATAATCGCTACAGTACTAGTCGGTTTGTCGAATACAGAAGCAGAATATCAGCGAATAATGTATAAATACTAGACACCCTAAATTCAAATCGGTTTGATGATCGACGTTAATTGAACGCCTGTAATTTTACTCTAACTGTTGTATACTTACCGTAAGGCTTATAAGTTTTGGGTTTATTCTTGACTGGTATTGTAATTATCCACTGCTGAAGACGAACAAAATAACTAATTTTTGAGGGCTCTTGATGAAATTTACATTCAAACTGTATGAAATCTTGGTAAAAACAACCTATGTAAGTTAAACTCTTGCAAAAAAGATTGGTGCACTTAATGTTCTACAATCACATTTTATGTGGATATAGGTGGTATAAAATTAAGTTTAAATTTTAATGTTTTGTTTAATTAAACATAAATTTTGATTTACTATAATTAAACAATAAAATATTAATCGAATGTACATTTGATGCATTAGTTTATTGACAGTTGAATAAATGCATAAACAAATACCTAATTCAGTAGTTTTACTAGTTCAATCCAATTTATAGTATAAAGTATTTTGAAAATAGATGATTGAATCATTTAACACAATCATGATAAACATACAAAACAAAACTAAAACTCTTTATTACCATTAATTCTAACTGTAATAGGAAGACAAATTATTTTGGTTAGGATTTAAGTTACGATATATATCTCTTATATTAATAGTATTATGATTATTTATAAGGTAAACTACACTTGAACCGTTCGTTTTATTAATTTTGGCAGCAAATCAATTATAGTAAAAGATAATGACATCATAAATCATTGTTATACTTGGTTGGTAAATAAAACACAGATTATGAAGACAAATTCATAAATATAAAGTGGTAAATCTAAACTTTTTAAAGGATACTGTTTAACGTCACAGTAGAATAGATCAGATAAACATTTTGATCACTTTATAGTTTATTTTGAGAATGATTATCTAACAAGACAATAATTCAATTTCTCCTGTTGTCATTCTTATTATATTTGATTTATGTTCCATTAAACATCGCTTATTAACAATGATACAAGGTAGTTAGGTCAAATACAGTTATCATTCAACTGAAGATATAGAAAAATACATGCTGAAAATTGCATTTGAAGATTTTATGTAAAATTAACTGTGATTTTCATTACTAACAAAGCTGATGTGTTCAAATTCAATGGTTAAAACTAACTACATCAGTTAAAACGTGATTCTAATCTGATATCACTGATAAATTGTTGTTTGACCGAGATGTTGTGACCCATGTGGCCAAACAGTAATAATTATCATTCGATGATGATGTTTTATTATGAGTTACCTGCATTTGGAATAGTAGATCAGTTAATACAAATCAATAACTTACTAGGAGCAATAAGGACTCTGAATAAAGTTTCATGAAACGACTTGAATATACACACTTTATAACAGCCTAAATATGTTCTGTGGATTTTCAGCTGTGTTATTTATGCGGCATAAAATTCCACTTCCGACATGAATCCACTACGATTGATAATGAATACAAAGATGAATATAGCTGTGACTAGCTCTTATTAAATGTACTTATACATTGTTAAGAAGAATCGAATAACTGAGAATAACACACCTTGGAAATAATTTTTTGAAAGATTAGTAAACATACTCTTATTTATTAGATACTCAGCTTATAAAATTGTTATATTCTCCTAGTTGTAAGATTCTATTTAACTTATTAATATTCAGTATTATTCTATTCCTAGGTTATTGTTAATTATGCCAGTTATTCAGATTTGCACCTTGAATTTCTTAATTATGCCCCTAGGATCTTTGATTCGTGATTGATCGTAGTACTGTGGGCGATGCATAGAATTATGTAAGTTTTTAAGTCATAGAAATAAGGTTTACGGAAGATACTTTAATCATCGGCAATAATAAAATTAATTTGAATATTGTTCTCCCAAAGACTACACCAATCTATAGAATTTCCGCATAATAAACAAAATGAACCAAATTTCCACGTCTTAGATGTTAAGTTAAACAAAATCAGTCAAAACACCATATAGATTTACTTACAGAAAATCAACATGAAAACATCAACTGACAGATTTCTATAGTCGAGCCCTTATGAGTAGGAAGAGGATTTAATCATCTTTTTGATTCGAGAACCCAATGAATTTACTTTTCACTATGTCATTGATGAAGATATATCTGCCGATATTATGACAAGGATATCAAACACTATCAAAATAATATTCTTTACAGGAAACATGGGATGTGTTTTTAAGTCTACCATTATTTACAAATAAATCAAAAGACAAAATATCATATTTTTTTGTAAATAGTAAAAATCGCATTTTCATCATCTTTTGTGTTGTTATTAAAGCTTTGAAAACAGAGAAACTCTGTTGGTTAATGATCGTTAGGATACCAAATCTCAGAGTTGTAATCATTTGTCTTGTCGACTTAAATACAACTGAACAAGATCATAATACACGTGGTATGTAGCAATATTAAATATAAGTAAACTTCTGAATATTTTACTGTGATTTAACAATCATTTTCAATAATGAATCTATTTGTGATATAAAAAACTGATCAGTTGTTGGCAGTGATTATACTTCAGACATATCTGAAATCCACTGGTCATAAAGAATCAAGTAATTCTCATTGTGTTGATATTTTCACTCATCTCGGAAGTCTTATCAATTCCACCCCAATCTGGTTGGTCGATGTCTGACAAAACCTCAGCAACAATTCAGAAAGCTCACTTAACAATTTCGAACATCACTTATAACGTAAGTAAAATATATGTCACGCAACAAAAGTTCAAGTGTACAGTGTAACAATTAACACTATTTCAATCAATCTGTGCTAAACATGATCATAGGAGATATGAGTAAGCTGCAGGTCCTTGATCATAGAAATTTTCATAATATCACCGGTATTTCATGGAATGATCGAGTAGTCAATATTGATGTTAGACACAAGGTACTAGTGAAAATGGCGAATCAGTAGATGAGTATGTAAATCTTCATCAACTGAGATAGTTGTGACATGTATTGCACACACCCAACCACCACCTACACCACCTCACACTGTTGGTATCTATCTAGCTATCTAATCATTTTCGATCTCAAGATTCCTACATTCAGTTGTTCATCAAATACTAATGAACAATATCGAAATTGATATCTTACAATTCGATTACATATAAGAAAATCAATGAAGTAATTAAATGGCAATAATTCTTCTATCATAGTATTATACAAACAAATAAATTGTTCTAAGGTAAAACAAGTTTTATGTTTAAATGTAAAATGATTGTACCCCTTCTAATTGATTAGAAAAAAATAAATTTTGAAGAGAGAAAAAATCACTTGAAAAATTCTTAATTCAAAAAATTATTAAATTAGTTGAATTCTATCGAAATAAAACGTTTAATAATCAGTAATGTGAAGATATTCAGGCGACCTACTGAAATATTTGAACTACCAACTTACGTCGAAGTAAACATCCTCTTATAGATTTCTTTGAGTTGATTACCTGTAAATGTTAAATGTAAGCGATTTATTAATTATTATTTTAGAAACTTATAAATTATTGCAAATAATAAATATTAGAAATTTTCAATAGAAGCTTTATAGTTGTGAGATAATTTTCGTCAACCATATTTTGAATGAACAGTGTAGTCCCAACAATTGAAATAGTAGAAAACCTACATCATGGAAGATGATCGACAGGTGTTGATTCGTAGAAACTTTTAGAAATTATCTGATTTAGAACAATTAGAATTTGAACGCTTGCAAAGATTTTACATTGTTAGAATACAATGCTTATTCGGTGTTGTGAATTCCTCAATTTAACACAATTTACAGTATTAAATAAACGTGTTATTATTATTTCATATTACGAAGAATATAAGTTAATCAGTTGACCTTCAAATACTACTTAATATACCTTATAATCTACCAGTTAACTATACATTCAAACAGTAAACAAAAATCAAATTGGTAATAACGTTTATTATGATGAAAGAAATATTCATTGTTTTGTTGCATCTAATTAATCAATAAAGGGTTTTCTGTGAATAATGAACTGATAATTCACTGTTAGTACATTGTGAATTCGTTGCTATAACAATGTGAAATATAGTTCAATTGAGGTTTATTATCTATGGTAAGAGTTATTTAAATATGAAGCCTAAGTAGCCTTGCTAAACGTCAAGATGAAGTATTTTACTACAAGAATTTCACTACAATTGTCCAATATTGGGAATTGTCTAAGAGATATAAAATGGTAAATGTGCATATTTTTTCAAGTCGTTTTTAATAGTTCTTAGTTCCGAAAAGAATAATAAAAAATCTATAGCCAACATTTTATAACTACCATTCTAAAAATTTCTGTTCAAGAGATGGTTACAATTACTTTTAGCTGACTATTTCCTTATGTGGTCTAGAATTCATTATTCTTACTAAATGAACATAAATACTGAATCACACTACCTACTTATTCTAGAAATATAAATTACTCGTATCATGAACTAAGTTTTCTAGTTTATTACAACGCTAGCGTATGTATGTAACAGAGAGGGGTGGTTATGATTTAAGTGTCAGTTAGTGGGGATTAAATAAAGGAACTTTGTTTGTAGTCTGTTATTCACTGGAAACAAGATACTTTGACTTCCACACCTTTCATGTGAAAATTTGTTGGATCACTGAACATAACGAACTAACGAGATTGTCAGAATGTCCTATCAAAGCAAGTGGTGTCAGTACCATCGATGAACGCCTCTAATGAGAGACGAGCACGAGTGGGAAATATATTGGAAGAATTAATACAGGTCACTCAACCAACTACTTCCACAACTGAAACTAAATCCGCGTTTTATTCTAACATTTCTCATTATAATCACCCGGTTTATTTTATTAATCAGATATCGTATGTAGGACACGAGCTTTTTATACTAAATTCGGATTCAGTGATAATCATTACACTTTATAACATCATGAGGTAATCCTGGAGCTCTCCAGAGAAGACGTGCCTAACGGAGCTGGAATATGTGGGTCAGTTAGTACTTGACTACCAACTGCAATAGATGAGGTCGCACAACATGACAAATCAACTGAAGTTATACATTTGAATCAGTGGATGCCAACTAAGTGGTTAAATAGTTAATTGCTCCGTGTAAAGTCTGAAAGCCATAGAACGTGAATGCACAGTTCTATGAAGTTCTATACTAGAATGAAACAAATGTCTAGCCCTTCTTAGTTTCCACTGATTACTTAATTTATATTAAATGGCTATAGTAAACTTAGCATTTAGCAATCTTTAAAACAACTAACTATAACAATACCATTTTGTTTAAGGCTATTCTAGAACATCATAAATACGAATACCACTATACGTATGCTTCTGTTGGGCATAGAAATAACTAAAAACGACGATTTATTATAGCATAAACAAAAGTATCGTTGTCTTAAGCTGCATGCTCTCACTTGATACATCAAATAATTCTGGTTTGAAGCAATGCAATAAAATCAAGCATTGTTGACTACTTCCAAAGATGAGCACCAGAAAACGTTATGGTAAACTAAATTTTTATTGTAGAAGTTTGAATGGAATTAACTTTCCACAAGTGGCCCGTTGATATCACCCTGAATCAGATAATCTTTTAGTGAAATTACCGAAAGCAACTATCAAGTTTCCTAACCTGAACTTGGTACCTTTAATCTAAGGAACAGAACTAGTTGATAACATTTTAAATCGATTAATACCTGTCACCCCTCATGGCATTCTCTAACCAACTCTATCATGGGCTCTCCTTCTCAATTCTTTCCAAGTACTGTTCACTATTTTCATGTCTACCTCCAATTCACAAAGCAATATGTTCTTGAGTCTTCCTCTTTTCCTATGGCCTTCAGGATTCCAAGTTAGTGCCTGTCTTGTGACACAGTTTAATGATTCATTCAATGTCTGTCCTATCCATCTCTAGCGTCGTTTCCTAATTTCTTCCTCGGTTAGAATTTGGTTGATTAGTTCCCTGCCACAGAAGGCTATTTTTGATGGTATCTGACTAACGGATCAGAAGTATCTTACATCTACAGTCGCTTACAAATACTTGTATCTTATGGATGATGCTTTTCGTAGTTCACCATACAAGTTCCATCTCCATACAAAAGAACTGTCTTGACGTTTGTATTGAAAATTCTGATTTTAAAGTTGACTGACAGGTGGTATGAATTCCAGATGTTTTTTATTTGTAGAAATGCTGTCGTTGCTTTGCCTTCATTTCAAACTCTTGGTTCCTTTAAATTTGTAAAACAAATAAATCACTAAACTGTATCGTGAATGAGTTTAACTATTCCATCATAGACACCATTGTTCCCATAACTCGTCACTTGAAAATTAATAAATTTATTTTAAATCTAGGATTTGATAGATGTTATGCACTTTTAGATATATGGTCTAGACAGGAAGTATTCACTGTTTATCTAAACATTACCAAAATGAAAATTTCATTCATAGTGTCATAAAGACGTATATCGATAGCTTCACAATACTTACCATCTAACTCAAGGGAAACAACAGATAGAAACTCTGTGGAATTATAAGTCTTTTGTACTATTTCACTTATGAATGTGTTTGGTTCAATCTAATGTAGGTGGTATATAAAATGAACTACTACGAATTTCCATACTAAGATGAAACATCTGCTTCGTTTACTATAATGACTACAAAGTTACTGTCATACTATACAAAATGTTTAACATACTGTTTGTTTTAATAGGCAAGAATTAACTAGAATATTGATATTCATGGAATCAATTTACTGTTAATTTGATCTCTAATTTAATAGATCATCACCATGATTACTAAATTTTCAACTTTCAATTTTAGTTATTAATTCATTAATTAATTAATCTATAATCATTAAATTAGCATGATCTAATTAATTTCATTTACATTGTGTAATGTTTATTTCTAAAAATAAAAATTAATAATTTTTGTTTTACTAAAAAAAACTACAATATTTTAATGAACAAAATCTATGACAACATACCATATAAATGCATAAAATGAAATGAATTGTAACAGTAATATTGTAAAGATGGCTGTGGTTAAACGATCATTGGAAACTTGGAAGTATTAATTATCTGTATTGTTTTAGTATAGGACACCTAAGAAATTCGCGCCTATGGTATTTTTAAGAATCAAGCTTAAGACGTCTAGGACTCTCAGTGAGCGCTTGAATTTCAGATTGTTGAGTTGCCCCTCTCCGGATTGGTTTAAACTTAATAACTTCAGCCGCATTGTGCGACCATCAATTATTGTCTAACATGAATGTTATTTATCACATTTTCGAAATGGGTGAGATCTACTGATTTTGTCTTCTCGCCTAGACTGTGGGGATGACCTTATGAAGCTGGTCACTAGTAAGATGATTGTTAATATAGAATGTTGTGGGAATAATTGAATTAATAGTTTTACAACACCGATAATCATTTGGTAGTCTAAAATTAGAATGAAACAGCAAACTATAGCTTCTTGGTTTTCAGTAATTACCTAACTATAGTCTGTGATGCTTAATTCCAAATGTAACGATACCCTCTAATATTCACAACTCGTATAGTTTCTAGGTAAACGTGCAGCATATTGAGGGATTACCTTCATTATATATTAATATTAGTTAGATAACTATTGAAAACTAAACAGTTAAATACATGTTTCATTCTAATTTATAAATTCGAATAACAATTTACGCCAATTATGGCACACGAAACACAGAACATATGTCCTTCTAATCTATCAGTCAGAGTAAAATTTGTCTTCATATTCAAGTAGGCTGAAAGTATCAAATATGTGCCATTCATTAGTCATTGGAACCGAGACCAAATTCTTGACATCGACCATATCCTCAAGATTCACTATGCGATAACTAACCTCCTGTCAGTGAATTAGTTCGGCAACCAATTTCCAATGGTTGAAACTGAAGAGCAGAATGCTCTGAAGTTAGATTTTGAGCTTATCAACACTCATCATTAAACTATAAGTACAATTTTACAAACAAGAGACTTATTGGCAAAAAAAATTCCATGAATGTTAATCAGTACTCATCTGGAAATATAATCAGTGTTCTATATATGTGGCGAATTAAATCTCTATAGGACTACATCAAAGACTGTAGTACATCAATGTCACTTAACCAGAATTATTCTTAAAATTCATCTAAACAGTCAAACAAGTAGGTTCAAAAGTAAACAGCTAAGCGGAATTAGAAATTCAGTAGTTCAAGACTGAATTCTATTCATAAAATGCACCATCGAAAATCTCTCTATCATGGCCTTAACATCATTTCTAATTTTTCTTATTTAATACATAGTTATCATTACCACACTCTAATTTTTTATAATTGATATTTAGTTATCATCAACACATTTAACGCTTCTTCTTCACATCTATAAGACAGGTATTATCTTTTAAACAACCCTTTCATAAAATATTTCCATATTACTATCACTAATATTATTCGTATATGATTCGATCGATGAATTAAGAAACCAATTTAAGTAAATAAGTACTTTCGGTGAATTCTTTTCATAATGTCCGAACCACTGTGGTTAGCTGAATCATAATGAATGTGCATGAATGCGTAAAATTGATTATGATAATTACAACAGAGTAATCGAGGTGTGTAGGTATCATCTGTTAGAAATGTTTGTGTGTATGTAAATGGGTCAGAGGAATGGTAACAGGAAGGGATTATTATTAAATTATGTCGGAGTACATGTAGGCACATAATAATGACATTAGATGTTACCCAATGGATGATGAGGGATATAGAAAGAAAAGGGACCCAATGAAGGACATGTGGTTTTAATCAGTAAACTTCAATGGCTATTAACTCAGTTATGCTTAGTAGTTAGAGTCGCATAGACCTAGAAAGCTGATTTGACATTGTGCTTGATAAAAATTCCCAAACTCTTGTTGATTTTATATTTCGTGTCTACTGAGATTACGTGGAGCTATCAATGCATTTTCTCTGACCTTTCCCTAGCCACGCTTAACGATGCTCGAGGAAAAGTTAGTAGGCTTAACGAGTCATTCTACTTATACAACTCCCTCAGCAAGAACTGTCAGATTTGTAGATGCATATGGAAGTGCTCTGACTCGGATCTTTATTCTTAACTTTTAACAGCATTACACATTCGGTAGTAAATATGATGTGCAGAGTGGAGGAATGCAATGTTTTATCAATAATTCGTCATAGGTTGGTTATTAAATCTACAATCATATCTCGCTTGCAGGCTACTGAGATATAATTTCTTCTCGTCAGATCTTGTTTTCCGGTTTCTTAATATTATATTTTGTTGTGAGAGAATGTACAAACTTTTACCGACAACCGTATTACTTCTATTGCCTCTCCCAAGACGTCATTCGTGTAAGTCTTCCTATTTTGAAATATCAAACAATGGAAGAGGTTTTTTTGTGTTTTAAGGGGAGCAAAATGATGAAAATGGGCACAATCGCCAGTCCATGACTTCTTGCGGCAAGCTGAATACCTAATACTTCCGTTTTTCCTTTTAGATATCAACGAAACGAAAGACATCCATCCTTTCCAGTTTCATAAATAAATTTGATTTCTAGATAGACCGTACTAAATGCTTCGGTAAGATGATTAAATCTAGAAGCTCTATCATTTACGATGAATGCATCATCCATATATCTGGAATATAACGACAATTTATTGTTTATGTCATGCATATGGACACTTACGACCACAACGTATTTGTGGTAATTGAAAATTCCGACTACTTTATACTGATGTCTCTTCCTATTTGTCGAATAACTGTACGAATGTACAGTTTTAGTAAATAATACTGTTAGAAACAGTATTCTCTATGTTAAGTTACCCTTGTTTCTTTGATACATTACATAAAACAATATAACTGAAATTAAAATGACACAAACAATCTAAGAGTAATCTATATGTATTTCGTTCATTGTTGTATATATTTTATAAAGGTATCTTCGGTGTACTAAATATTGTTTTAGGAGTTAATAGTATTATCAGTAATGTTTGATTATGCTTGAATATTCCTCCATCAAACACTTTTCTTTAATAAGTTTATGCGCTAAGCAATTGTTCAATCATCGATTTTATGCTCAAATGCCAGAATGTAGTTGTGTGTAGACAAAACTAAATTAGTGACAATCACTTAGATTTTTAAAAAGATATAATTTTCTATTTAGTGTCTATAGACTTAGTGATTAATTTTTTATGAAACTATACGTATACCTTACGACAAAATTTCAATTGAACTTAGAAAACTATACCAATTATAAACAGCATAACAAAATGTTGATACTGTAATGTGTGAAATAGAATAATAAAGCCTCTTACATATTCTAATCTAACAGGTATTACCATTACAGCTTTTATTGTGAATTGTACAAAGTAAGTGGTATGATTAGATAAACATCCATAATTTATTGAGTGAGTTGGTTAAGTTGGGTTGGTTGAACAGATATTTATTTCAAACTAATTTTTAGACGCATAAATTCTGTATCCAATACTCGTAACATAAGTTATTGAGACTAGACAGAAGTATTAATGACCGCTTTCAATCATTATGAGTATGTCTGTTAAATCGTTTACCAGGAACTAATTTGTAACATCGAGCTACACTCTAAGTGTGAACGCTAATAATACTACTAGCCCCATGCTCAAATCAAAATAAGCATAAAGAGGATTTAATTTAAGATTTAGAAACTGAATCACTAACGTCTTAATCACTGATTGATCGCTCTACTCTTAAATTATAAACTAACTATAGTGAAGCATAGTACTTGAGCCCCCAATTTATGCTTTCATAGTTCTTTACTATATGTAATTGTTTTGTGATTACTTTATAGCTATATTATTTTACCATTACAATATAATAAATAACGTAACCCTGTATTAACCCTTTTAAAAGTAACATTGAGAATAAATAAGGCGGATTACAAATAAAAATGGGATAGTGGTGGTGTAGAGAGCTTAAAACTGATAGATCTCCGAGTCAAGACGAATGACTAACTCCCAGAACTGTTTTCAGATTATTCCTTATATCTAGGTTGCATTTTCACGAGATGCTTTATTTCTGTTATTTGTACATTCTCCCTCCCTACCCTACCCTCACACTCGACCTATTAACTGTTGCTGTGTCCATCCATGAACTATAACTAATTAATTGTGTATACGTTACCCCAGTTTCCGTGACAGTTGCTCTTGCTCCGTGCCGATGTTGTTCTATTTATTGGTTGGATGTGCGATCAGGTTTTACATTTACATCAACAAATGTTTGAAATATAAATTGATTACTTTTGGCTGGCTCAGATACCCTGTGTTCTTTCAAGCAGCTTGAGAACTAGCAAAATCATGGCAGATTTACAAGCGTAGAATAATAAGTTTGTATATCGTGATTAGTCGTAGTTCATGAAATAATAAAAACACAGCCAGTGAAATAGTCCATGATACAAGGAACAAATGAATATGGTATGTCACAACAAAAGTGTAATCAGCAGTCTGGGTAAATATTAATAAAAATATAACGACGACATTCAGAGAAACATCGAGTAGAGACACATTTGTAAGAATTTTAAATACTACTAAGATGAACTCTGTAACTTGACCAAAAAAGAAGGATTAAATTGTGCTACATTGTTGTAGACTTCAGAAGAATAAACATCAAAACAAATGATGAATATCTTCGATCTAAATAATTTTCTTAGATCTGGAAACAGGATGTAAATCATAGTAATCTCTTATCAGAACTATGAAGAACAAAAGGCTTTTAAGAAATTTATCCTAACTTCCAGTAACAATAAATTCAATTATTAGGATCAACTTGTATATTCCCAGTGATTTGTTATGAATTGAACCTGGTCGGTCTCTGTTGCTATTTGTGCATCCTGAGTGGATTGCCTCTAAATAGCAATTATTCACAAGTATTATTTAAGTTGGATTGTGACTGGCAAGTGGAATCCAGTACGCACGTTTCATCCTATTTAGGACTAGTTAGCTGGATATACCTGAATCCCAATGTTGAGTCTCAAATAGGACGAAATACGCGTCCTGGATTCCACTTGCCAGTTACAATCCAACTTAAATTCAATTACGTGTTGTATACAAAAGTAGAAAAACAAGTAATTTTCATCATGAAACAGCTTTACTTACTTAGATTACTGTTTACATTCCAATATTCACCAATTAAATATTTCAACAGTATACAACACACCTCATTCATACATACAAGAATATTTGCTAGAATTTAAGGGTAATGATAAAAATGCTTAGAATATTTTGCAACTAAGTATAAAGTAATAAAAAAGCAATAATCGGAAATAAAATGAAAATAAAATCTAATGCCTTTATTTAAAACAAGTTAAATGTTAGCAGTATTATTTTATGGATTAAGTCAATATGTGCGTATGTACTACGACAAAATGATTGAATAAATCATACTTATAAACAGCTTCAACTGTTTATGGGGCGGAATCGGAAAAATGGATGATCAGTTCCATATTCCTTGAATATCAACTTCATGATGATACATCCACATTTGTTAACGAATTGGCTATATTTTCCAATGATTTTAATGCTAGTACTATCATTATTATAAATTGTATAACAACCTATTTGTTTATTTGAAGTAAGCAAATAGATCAAGGCAAAAATCAACATATACACATATTACTTTATTTTAGAAATCTATCTCCCCAATAATTTTGATAAATAAATAAATATATATATCAGCATACATATGTATGTACACAGCAGTAGAATGTATATATTACTTGAAAAAGGATCAACATTGAAGGAAACTTCGTTCTATTAATCACAATGTTAATTAAATATTCAACAATAATACTATTGCCAGGAAACGCATACTCCGATTCGCAAGAAAACAAATTCTGGAGACAGAAGAAGGAATACAACATCGAATCGAATAATATTCTTTTTTGCAATCTAAAATGTCCAATATATATAAGTAGCTAATGTTTACTTTTTCTTAAAAAAAATAAAATAAAATTCTAATGTTTAGATAAAAATACATAAGTATAAAGGAAGGGGGGGGGAAGGTGGCGATGGTGATTTATTTTATTTCGTTCAATCTCATTGAAATTGACACATTTAAAAAGAAGTTAAAAATAGAATCATTCATTATTCAATTATATAAATTGTCTTGAAATAATAATCAGATCATTTGTTAATAAAAATAATTTTGATGTTAGGTAGTAAATAAGAAAAACAAAACACGAATAAGTTTAGTTAATTGGTTGCTTAGTAAAAGTAATATAAATATACTATAAATATGTGCGTTCAATTCATTTCAATATTGAATAGATAAACAATCATAGATAAATGACGTTCAGAATAACGACTTAACAACAATTCAAATGCATGAATCCCACGCACACACACACACACATTTATGTGTATACATAGACAAATTCCAAAGAATAAGAAGGAGAAAATCATAGGTAATTTAATACGATAAGTCAATTAATCGTAAGGAAATGGATGTATATTTTTTCTCTTAGAAGTCTATATCCCAACCAGATGTTTCATCAGGTGGAACTTCATTCTGTTTAGGATATTTGTCAAAATTAGTTGTATCATCTGGACCAAGTATCTATATTCGGAGAAAAATAAAAGACAATTAAAATTATGTAGGAATAAAGGGAAAATCAAATTTAAGAACGATAAATGTGACAGATTGGTAGTCAATTTTTACGCTATAAGTAACGTCACTGACTGACTCTAGCTAGATAATCATTGTAGACTATGAAGTACCGAAAAGCTGTTTCGTTCAAGTATAAGACACTTCAACAGAAAGAATTCACAATGTAAATTTTTTTACCTATAAGTGCGATAATCACAAGTTCGTTGGAAGAAAGCAAGAGGAAGTTAAATTACGTTTATCAATGTAGAATATCCAGATAAAGACCACACTAATAACATGATCACCGCTTGGAGGAGTTAGGTGACTTGACTAAGAATCGATCACAATGGTGCAGTTATATCTAAGTTTTATCTTCTAGTTATCGGGTCCCAGTATAGCAAAATAAACACAATTTCGTAACATTTTCTTGAATCATATTTTGAATTCTTGATCATCCCCAATATTACTGCAACCATATTATTTCTAATGTTTTTGTTTTTTATATTATTACTTTCACTTCATTATGATGATATAGAATGGTGATTTGAGTAAAAGTAAAATTTGTACTCAGCTCTGGGTTTAATTAAATCAGACGAAATTCCATAACCATCACAAAAGTCATATATTACTAATAGTAATCATTTGCTCTCAATTGAATAATTTCGAAAAGTAATGCCTAGATTTGATAAGAAGCCGTAACCAGTTGGGTGCAGTCATGTCGGGTATGAGACAATCATCAAAAATGGTATTGAATGATGGCTCTACAAAATTTAAAGGTAAATAAATTTGGTGATGTAAACAACTAGATATAAACTCTGTAGACTGAATGTCAAGCGCTCACCATGAGTATCGACTGTTCTCAGTTTTGACTCCGTTGGTAATGTGGATACGAAGAGTATCACACTAGGATGCAACAGCTATCGAGTGCTTCATGATTTTTCATAGTTATCTAGCTGCAGTCAGTACGCGACATAAATCACAAGGTTTAACTGAATATTCAAGCACCCTTCACAACCAAGTGATTCAGGTGATTATCTTTTACTATACACTTGATCCTGCCTATAAAATGTCAGTTAACTAGTTTCTGTCTCTAAATATTTGTATTTATTTATTTATTCATTAAGAAATTCAATCAGATTGTTGATTGAATTTGTACTTGGTGAGGCCTTACTGTTGGAAACAGAAATTTGTGGAGTAAGGTCAGGTATTCGTTTTTAGGGTTGACCTTTTCTAGCCTCACTCTTTTTTGTGGCAAGACAGTATCGCTGTCATTTTGGTTGTCTGAGGAAAAAAAACCTTAATGTCGTCACATCTCTGTACAATCGGCAGTACAACTTCGCCCTAAGTCCTCGTGTTTGCTGCCTTTAATCTAACCGCTGTTCAATCAATTTGTCTAGCATGGTAAGACCTTGAGGAACGATTGTCCAAATCATTTCATCACGATAGAAAAGCGCCACCACTACGCCATGGTTGCAACGACTTTGGAAATTTATTCTTTTGGAATATGAAGGTTAATTCAGATACTTTAAATATTTTGATAATTTATCAAATTGATTGAATTTTCATAGGCATCTGAGTATGACAATAAATTCTTAGGTGATTTCTAAACGTTTCCATCCAATCAACCCAATAGATAATATAAAATAAATCCATGAAAATCATCAAATTTATAAGTATTTTACGATCATAACTGAGATGTACACGACGATCAATTACAGATAATGAGTTAAATAAAAACAATGTACTATCTGGTACAAATGTATATCAACCCACTGTATTATGTTTCGTAAGAACTCAACGAAAAGAAACTACCAAGTAAAATAAAAACGAACTGAAATAATTATACTAGTTTTATCAGAAGGTTAATGGCATTAAGTGTAGTTTAGAAGGGCGATGAAGACTATCATTATCTAACATTCACGTCAAATAATCAGCAGATTTACACTAAGTATTCATCTGCCCACCACAAAGTCACAATATTCCCTCCCCTCCACATTATAGTGAATCGATGTTTGACGAAACCTCAGCAACAATTCAGAAAGCTCACTTAACAATTTCGAACATACATCACTTATAACGTAAGTAAAATATATGTCACGCAACAAAAGTTCAAGTGTACAGTGTAACAATTAACACTATTTCAATCAATCTGTGCTAAACATGATCATAGGAGATATGAGTAAGCTGCAGGTCATTGATCATAGAAATTTTCATAATATCACCGGTATTTCATGGAATGATCGAGTAGTCAATATTGATGTTAGACACAAGGTACTAGTGAAAATGGCGAATCAGTAGATGAGTGTGTAAATCTCAATCGACTGAGGCAGTTGTGACATGTATTGCACACACCTAACCACTTCCTACACCGCCTCACACTGTTAGCTGATGTAAGAGTAGGATGGATGGACGATAGAGTGCGGCGTTAACAAAACGTGGCATCAATACATGAAGTGTTTGACCGTTGGTTTAAGTTATGTTGGTGGATGTCGATTACTTGGTTGGAGTCAGCCTGATAATAGTGATCAGTGACTGGAGACACTGGGTGACATAGCTAAGAATCATTCATAGTGGCGCAAGTGTACTCACTCTTTTGTATTCTTCAAAATCTTAAGTTCTAGCATTCTTTGATACACATCTTTGATTTAAACTCCTTCCTGGTGAATTATATTTTCGTGCTAATTTTGTAAATTTGATCTCATAGTGTTAATGTACTATGGCAACTTGAACCTATGTAAATGTATCAGGTTCTACGTTGTTCATGACTGACTTGGTTGCATATAGTGAAGTTGAGCGTAACTCATATGTTCGACTAAGCGGTTGAATTTTGAACGCCTTAAGCGATAAGTCATAATGCTCAGCGCTTGTTATAAAATTCAGCTTTTTGAGCTAAATTATATGACGTGGAGATCAGACATACATACTGTTGTTATGAAGCCAAGTGCCTTAAATACTACGCACTGCATTTATTTCAGTGTAATTGGGATATCAAACCCTTTTAAAATATCGATAAATAAAATAATCGATATGCGAATAAATACTTTTTTTGATGAATACAGATATAACTTACAACAGGTTGTATAGGAGCTGTTAACGTACCGCGATGTAAACCAATCCAATCAAATCCTTGAAAATATCTAAATGTATGTATTAGATGAAAAGCAATATCAACCACAGGGGATCAATAAGTAATGATGAGTTTTATACATAACGGAAACAGTCTTTGTAGTATGATACAGAGAGATACACTTTACATTTAATTGCATTTATAGTTATACACATGAAACATTAAGTCAAAAAACAGAAGTGCGCAAATCTGATACTTGTTAGTTAAAACATAAAAATGTATTGTAAGAAACTGTTAGAAAGGCAAGTGTTATATCTTTATTCAATATACAGAAGAGTATTCACCAATAATTTACAATGAAATAGAAGGAATGAACAAAATAGAAGCATAGAATAGAGACTTTCGAAAATGTTCACAAATTAAACATGTCGTTTATCATCAGTCACTATTCTTCAAATTTATTTAAATAAAATAAAAAGGCATTTTTGCTGATATTCATTGCTCAAATAACAGGAACTGATTGTTAACTCCCAGTTATATAGTTTATAAAATAAGAACATTTCATGCTATCAGTTCCCTTAATGAATATGAATAAAGTAGCAACAACAAGTAACGAAGATTACTATGAATTAGCTTTTATCTTATTGGTTTTCATTCACTAAAGCATTACAGGTGTGACTTTTGCTGAATTTATTATATTTAAACTATATTCGACCCTATTGCAATCGTATGGCAAATATAGTTTGTGACCTTGACTACTGATTAGTGCCTATATGTGTCTGCCCCGCGACCACTAGTCCCAAAGCCAGAGTGGAGAACACAAGATGAATGAGCCGACCAGACAGAAGTCATATTGTATTTTAAACACTCCGTTATATATACACAAAGTCAGACCACACATCGAGCTAATTAGGAATTTCACATTAATACAAAACAAAGGGGATTGTGGCAGTGAATAGGGGTAAGTTGTACACAACCCATTAATTGTAGTTCATAATAAAGGACAATATACTAAGAGCAAATATATTAAACTGGATGATAGGCTAAGAGGAAAATAACAATGATAGAAATGAATTGTCCCCATTACCCACAGCTAAAATAATTGAAATAATGTTCTCAAACAGTTCTGAGACTTTGTTACTCATCTACAGTCTCCCGATATAACAGAAAGAAATCTACCTACCTTCTTAAGACGAAGCAAATTAATGTAGACTATTTATTTAACACTTTGTAGTTAAGGTAAACTGCTTTTTATTGTATCTGTTATAAATGCATTCCGAAAGAAAATATATCTTACAGAAAAAGAAGTTGATATTCTACGCTGTTTAGATGATTGTCTTTTTTACTTCTTCGTTTGAATCCATTCTATATCGTTTGTTTCTATCTTTTTAATACTAGATGCAGTGACGCACGACTATTGTTACTATCGGCCTACTAGCCAATAATAGATGTAATACGAATATCAGTACACACGACACTACTATAGGAAATGATGTAACGAGGTAGGGAAAAAGAGAACGAGACAATCGTTTTTTTCCTCTTTTGTATTGTCTTTTATCTAGTGTATCCTCTTTTATGACTGACTATGTTACAAACTTTACATTTTTTCAACCGAGACATTTCTATGTATAATGCAAGACGTGAGTTAACTTAATAATTGATTTCATGAGAAAAAGGTTTTTTAATGCCACTATTTGTTTTCTGATCACCTCTCGCATTGTTTTGTGTCAATTGACTCAGAAATTTATCACTATTGGAGTTGATCAAATTAATTACTTTGTCTCGAAAATTAGGGGATTGTTAAGTCTGTTTGAGTTTTATCGTACACTTGCAACCTCACACATGATCAAATGCAAGACTTTCAAGCAACACGATAAACACAATATATTAGATTCACAGAGATACATACATCTCTGAAACCACTTGTCAGAAGTGATACAGCAGCTCATAGATGACTATAGATAACGTTTATACTATATCGCCTATCGGCTGAATTAGCAAATGTGAATTAGTAAGATCATACTCGCCAACAAACTTGCATATTTTCGGTCAAAGTTTGTGCAAGGTTTCGGGTGTATATGTACTACTGAGGGTATTTAAATCAGGACGAATTACTTCTCTACTATTCCATAATTTTCAACCGTTCGCCATTTGACATCATGATGAAAAAGAATATTTATAATCAGAAACTCACATATCCGTGGGAAAAGTAGCTACAGTTTCCACTTCGTATATATATATATATATATTGGACTGATTAATATGATTTCAAATGTTCTTTCATTTTTCAGCTACAGATAGATAGATCGAAGCAGATTCACAGGTTGATTAATAATGTTTAATCATTATCAAAGGTCTTGCTATCATTCAGTCGCTTATAAAAATAGTTTATAATTAGTGCAGGGAGACTCAGTATCTGTAACGGTCCAACTGACATCGTACATATATACAGAAAAAGAGAGAAAAAGCCAGCTTATGCTACTAGAGAAAATAACAAAAGTTGCCAAACACAACGAAAATATTACTACTAACTTATTTTGTTTGATATCAATTATTCCGCATCGTCCATAACCTAATCGTTCTGCTGGATTCTGTGCGCATAAGCGTCTTATAAGTGCACTTGCATTTCGACTTATATGATGTGGATGAAATTCAACGCAATCTATCCCACGAAGTACAACATTATAAATTTTCATTGGATCAGTACCAGTAAACGGTGGGCTATAATAAAATAAATGAAAAAAAGAAAATCAGATTAACAAGGCAATTGATACTCAAGAAAGTAAATATTTCATTGAAAATGTAAGGTGAAAGAAGAATATATGGGAAAACATTTAGTTTAAACTTATATGGTGTGTTTGAAATTTAGAACAATAATGATTCAGTTTCCTCGGTAAGTTATTACAATATTTTATTTATATAATTATTTGTTTATGCAAGCAAGAACAAATTTTCACACTGACTAGAGAAAGAGCATAAAAAACGAGGAATAGCTCCAATAAACATTGTGTTTTTACGTTTTCGATCAACAGAAACATTTTTACACTAATAATAAAAAATTCAGTGGCTTATATTCTTGAATAAGACCGCCCGAAGCCCTCCTAGGCTTGCTGCCGGTCCCATGCCCGGATAAAGGAGGAGGTTTGGCAATGGGGTAAGCAATCCCATCCCTCAAAAGACAACCTTGGTAAAAAAAACGTTAACCAGCAAAAGCGTTTTAATCATTTTGACTCTGCTCTGGGAGTTGGAAAGTCTGTTATGAATGTCTGTTAGAATGGACAACATCAGATATGAAGACATCATGAAACGACATGGACTGGGAGAAAGGAACAAAAGCAGTGAGAGGTTTGCAAATCTATGTGCCTTCAACAAAATGATTATAGGTAGTACTGTATTCTCCCACAAACATATACACAAAACTACATGGGTTTCACCGGATCACATTTCGGTGAACCAAATCGACCATGTCTGCATCAATAAAAAGTTAAGAAGGATCATGGAAGAAGTAAGAGCAAGAAGAGGAGCCGACATAGCTTCAGAATAATATCTGGTAGTGGCTAAAATGAAACAGAAGCTAAAGAAGTACTAGACAACTGGAACAGCAGTATCATAAAAGTTTAACACAGCTCTTCTACATGATACTAACAAATGCAACGAACTCAAGATGATTCTCAATAATAAGACCCAGGCATTTGACGATCTACTAAAAGAAGATGCAACTACTATGGAGGAAAACTAGAAAGAGATTAAAAAAACAATAACTTCAACCTGTCAGGAAGTTTTGAATAGAAACGGGCACCACCAGGAAGGATGAATTTCTGTTCGTACTCTGGATAAGATCGAAAAAAGGAGCAAGAAAATAAGGATTAACAACAGCCGTACAAGAACAGAGAAGGCCAAGACACAGCCCGTATATACAGAAGTCAACGAGCAAGTGAAGAGAAGCATCAGGTAGGATAAACAAAAATATGTGGGGGATCTAGCAATGATGGCGGAAAAAGCTGCAAGAGAAGGAAACATGAGGCACCTATACAATACAACGAAGAAGCTAGCTGGGAAATTCAGGGAAAATCAATCACTGAAGTGAATGAACAACTAAACAGGTGGGTAGAACACTTCGAAGAACTCTTGAATAGACCAGTTCCACTGAACCCATCAGCCATTGAAGCAGCAGCCACGGATCTTCGCATAGACACCGACCCACCAACAGTCGAAGAAATCGAAATGTCCATCCGACAAATCAAGAATGGAATGTCAGCAGGGCCAGACAGCATACCGGCTGAGGCACTGAAGACAAATATAGAATCAACTGCAAAGATACTCTACATTTTCTGCATGAAAATTTAAGGGGAAGAACAAGTGCTAGCAGACTGGAAAGAAGGGTGCCTCATTAAGAAACTAAAGAAAGGAGATCTTAGAAATTGCGAGAACTACTGAGGCATCACTCTACTTTAGATACCATGAAAAGTCTCTAACAGAGTGTTATTAAACCGAATAAAAGATCCAATTCACGCCCAACTTCAAGATCAACTGACTGGATTACATAAGGACCGATCATGTATCGACCAAATCGCAACTCTACGGTTCATAGTTGAAAAATCAATTGAATGGAATTCACCACTTTGCATCAATTTCCTCGACTACGAAAAAGCATTCGACAACGTGGATAGGAGAATATTATGGAGCCTTCTTCGACATCATGGCATATATGGAAATATAGTCAACAACATACGGAATTCTTACGACGGACTACATTGCAAACTCGTGCATTGAGATCAGCTCACAGAGTCATTCGAAGTGAAGACCGGTGTTAGACAAGGCTGCTTACTCTCGCCCTTTCTCTTCCTGCTGGTGGTTAACTGGATTAAGAAGGCTGCAACATTTCAGGGCAATCTTGGAATAAAGTGGACAACATCCATGCAACTAAATGACTCCGACTTTGTAGATGACTTAACTGTTCTATCTTACATACAGCAGCAAATGCAGATGAAGACGGTCAAGGTAGCAGCATCCTCTGTAGCCAGTAGTAGATCTTAACATACACAACGGGAAATACAAGGTCCTTCGATACAAAACAACAAACACTAATCCATTTTCACTTGAAGGAGAAATTATGGAAGACGTAGAAACCATTACATACTTGGGCAGCATCATCGATAAACAAGGAGGGTCTGATGCAGATGTGAAGGCGCGTATTGAAAAGGCAAGAGTAGCATTTTTACAAATGAAGGACATCTGGAACTCAAACCAACTGTCAGCCAACGTTAAAGTCAAAATTTTCGATACAAATGTGAAGATAGTTCTGTTGCATGGAGCTGAAACTTGGAGAACTACGAAAGGCATTATTCAAAAGATACAAGTATTGATAAACAACTGTCTGCGAAGGATACTTCGGATCCATTGGCTAGATATCATCAATAACAACCTTCTATGGCAGGGGACAAATCAACCGAATTCCAGCCGAAGAAGGAATTAGGAAAAGACGAAGGTGGATAGGACACACTTTGAGGAAATTACCAAACCGTATCACAAGAAAGGTATTAACTTTGAATCCTGAAAGCCAAAGGAAAAAAAGAAGACCTAAGAATACATTGTGTTGGGAATTGGAGACAGACATGAGGAAAATGAAGAGCAATTGAGAAGAGCTGGAAATAAAAGCCCAGGAAAGAGTTGGTTGGAGAATACTGGTCGGGGACCTATGTTCTACATGGGGTAACAGGCGTTTATTGATTGATTTATATTCTTGAATAACAACCATTCAACTAATTTACTTATTAAAGTAATATTATAGTGCTGGTTTCAGAAAGAAAGATAATAATCCTATGCTAGCAAATCGTAAACATCGACTAACAACACAAATGATACATAATGAAGCTAATGCTATCCCCAGAGCCCCAACCTAACTAACTAGAGAGACAAGTTCACTGTGAGTAGAATAATAATGTGATACTACAAACATTTAAGAAGACGGATAATCAAGGGCTCAACTCATGAAGCGTTAAATAGTGGAAATGTTGAAAGCATAACAAATATAGCGTACCAAGAGAGGACGGACCAATGAAGTAAAACATCTTTCGAAATGAGAAACAGCCTGTAGGTAGTAATGGGTGCTTTTGACGTGCTAATGAGAAATGCACATTTGTACGAACAAATTACAAAAATAGTTACTTTCCTATGCGATTCCTGAGAATCTAAGATCCACAGCATGTAGTCTATCAAGTATTCACTGGAATGGAACTATTAAAGTAATGCTGATTTATATGCACTGTTTAAGGAGCATCTCTAGTTAAAGTAACTATACGAATGTATTGGATTGATTGTTGCATTCGACCTCCAGCTATTAAATCATAGGCTCAGGTGTCGCTTAGCTTACCTGGATTTAGGCATCCAGGTAGTATCAATACCCCCCCCCACCTCCCACACACAAAAACACTTAGAGTGTGAGTGAAAGCAAAGTACATACATGGTTCGATAGTTACATGTGTAAATATACGAGTATTAATATGCACTAAACAATTATATTCTTCTGATAATGAAAAACGTTATTATTAAAACCTTCAAATATGACCAACTATAAATGACTGCGTAAGGATGAGATTCAATAATATCAACATTTTAATGAATTTATAAAAATCTTTCAGTAATCGTTTGTGAATGTACTAGTAAGCGTGATTATGCATTTTTGGGAGAAAATAGCATACTTTCGATATACTGAGATAAAATTTTTTTATTGGAGTACATAGAATATAGAGTTTCACATAACGGACTAGCCTTAAGTAACCCTTTAGAAACGGCATGCACTGGACAACTATAGGATGTTGACTTAGTAAGCTAAAAGTCAGGGATTCATGGCGAAGCATGAAGGTCCTCGGTTAAACTTCCTGGAAGTGTCACTTAGAAGATTTTATGTAAGTAGGGAACAGTTGTTCAGTGTTTTATAATTGGCTGTCTGAATAAGGTCCGTAGTGAGAAACTGCGAATTCCATAATCTCTACAACACTAAATAAAACCTTACATCGGATTTGTAAGCAAATACTATACTGTTAAAAAAGTAGACCATGAAGAAACCATACGATGAGATTTTAAAATCGAATTCACCTTAAACATGTGGTAAGTTCCATACATCAAGTAGAATTAAGTTGATGCAACTCTAAAGTTCCATCAAAAGCATTCCATCACAAAAAGAAAAATGTGATACCTGACAGAAGGTAAGAGGGATGAATGAAACTCTAAAAAGTAATCCTAATCCCTCTGGAGTTCTGAACTAAACATAAAATATGATTATGATCTATTTTACTTTAACAACTTGTCGGAATTTCACTACTAATACGAAATTGGTTTCATTGCGAATTAAATTAAACTATTTACATATTCAAATGTCTAACAGGAAAGCTGAAAGTTATATTCTCTATAATGGATGAATTAGCGCCTGCATATGTCACTGAAAAATTCTCGATAACGCGTAGTGTATAATAGTGTTCAACAGTTCACAGAGTTAATATCTGTCGATTTTCAAGTGTCTTACTGAATATCACATGTTTCAAACTAACTTTTTGAATACACTACTCAGTTACCTAAACAAGAAAAAATTATTTAATCTCCTTCACGTACAACATTACTTACTAATAAGTGTTTTGTTTGAAGTTAGACAGAAATAGCTAATATCCAGTTAATCAGTCATAATCAACACAGTCTGGTAACAATGTGAGTTGATCTAAATTGCCATACCGCATCAGCAAAATGTTGGAAAATGAATAACATGAATAACAAGGAAATCGAAATAACGTAGCAGCAATGGTAGCAAGAAAAACTAAAAATTTCACATAAGATTTGGGGATACAGAGTGAAAAAAAAAGCATATTGGCACTCACAATCCAGTAGAAGAGTGATAGATCTTAATTCGTGCCACCCATCATCGTCGAATACTGATCACAGTTATTATGTGGAATCTAATGAGGTAGATTTCATCCATTAACATGGTTTAAAACAACAACCAGTGATTTCATGGACTAGTGCTATGTTTTGGTTTGGTCATTCCTAACACTATCCTAACTTACTCTGATGCCAGCCGTCATCGCCAACAAAGGTAGATGGTGGTTGGACAAACATAACACACTACTTAGTTTGGATTCGATTGCACAAAAATAAAGTTTAGATGAAACTACGATTCGTTTGTCTTTGATTTTTCCAGTCTCAAAAAATTAAGTAGCTTTTAACAAATCAGTAAGAAAAAATAACTGAAAGTATGTAATTGGTAATTATGGCACATGTGCGAGCGTTTCAGCAGGCAAGTATACATTGTCTACATACTATTATATGTTTTATTCTAATTCTGTTATCGGATATAACGGCATTTTCCTTTCACTATACTGGCTTTCCACTATCGAATTCACCATAAAAGCATGCCACTAAGATTATCGATTGTTGATACTAACCACATGGTCATACTCATAACCAAAATAAAATTTATAAGGCAGCATAGCAAAAATTTTATCAATTTAATCAAATATATACATAGTAACAATTTTGAATAGTTTATAAAATACGAAAACAGGTTTTACCTTCCAGTAAGTAATTCAAAAATAAGTATACCAAGTGACCAATAATCTGCTGAATGATCATGTCCTTTATTTAAAATTATTTCTGGTGCGACATATTCAGGTGTACCACAAAATGTCCAAGTCTTTTTACCATGACCAACTCGTTTAGCAAACCCAAAGTCACACTAAAATAATTTATAAAAAATGCATTCAAAGGTGTGTATGTATCATTGAATTGTATTTTAGGAAAGCGAAGGTATTTCTGTTTTTATTAGTGATTAATTAACTACATTTTTCACTAAAAAATTAATTGAGAGGATTTGTAGCTACTAGGGGGATTTTACAGGTTTTATATTCTATGGGCTGGATGGTTTGACTGTACATAGTCTCAGTATCTGTCTAGACAACACAGGTAGCATATAACTCAAAATGAAGGGTAACTTTTAGAATAGTTACCCGGAAATCTTTGTCAACTAATGTATAACAGACCCATAACCAACCACAAGATCAACAGCGAGGATCAACAAACAGATAATCCTAACCCACATGAAAAACAGCTCCGATATTGCAAACAGCTTTAAGGAAAATAGAAATAGACGTAACTCACCTACCTATATAACCTCTGAGAGAAACATAACACTGGGAAAAGTGAACACTGACTGTGTCTATATGTTCGTTAACCCCAGCTAGCCGCTTAATGTCATGGCATATCTTTACTGTTACCAATATATTTGTAGATAATTTTGGAGATGAATTTGACTGGGAAGATACTAGCATATAAGACAACGAAACGCAAAGAAAACCATAATTTTTAAAAGCCTGACGGTCAGATCGTTCATCAGTCAATTGAAATATATATACACAAACTGATGTAATGTAACAGATGGTAAGATGTAGGGTTCACAACCACTAGGTCATAGGTCAATAAAAAATGATGACGATCAAAATAAATGCGCTTACAACGACAAGACAGTTGTCGACAACAACCAGTCAGCTATAATATAACTAACTGGTTTACGTCTACTTCTCAGAATTTCAAGTTTGATTTGAAAAATTCATTTGCGCTAAATGTAATCTGTTAGATGATATAGTCAATAGACTATCTACAATCATCAGCACTATAATTTTGATACATTAAAATATGTCTTATGTCAATCACTAGTTGTACATTTGCTTAAAATGAATGTATATAAGTGAGTAATAATTGTGATAAGTGGGATTACTTTGAATAGTAGCAGGTGTTACTTTTGAATTTTGTTTTGTTTAAAATGGTGTTGTTCAAATACTTTAAATTTTATAATGACACCTGTCTGATTAATTAGTGATTAATGTATTTTTTTGAAAAATTGATTCCAAACTCCTACCAACAGGTTGAGATAAAAATTAAATATCTAGAGTATTATGTCAAGTGTACAAACTGATTATTTCCGGGTAACCACAGTCAATTATACGTTAACGGATGAAACTCTTAACTACTTCATTTTTGTCTCTGTGGAAAAAGCTAGAATATGCTATCAAAATCATGCTGAAAGTGAATATGCTAGATTGCTGCATACAAATGGTCCTTAAATATAACAGAAGTTTGGTCACCTTTAGATTTTAGATCCATATAATGAAATTTCTTGAAAACAGGATTTCTGAACTCCAAGTTTATCACATGTTTTTTATCCATAAAGTGTCTAATATATCCGCCTTCAGCTAGCGATTTCCAAAGGAACTTAATTATAGAGGTTGGTTAGTCGGTCATTGGATGTTTGTTTTCTATAGATAAACCTTATAAACTTCTGTAAATCTACATTGTAAAAAGCAGCGATGATAAACGGACCTGTATAACTTCTGCATAAGTTGTAACGTTTGGTGAATGAGCTTACACACGGGACAGGTTGTACACTAAATTCTGAACTGTACTTTAGTACAGACATATTCAGAAGTGCTAGTCAAACTCGCGAAGATATATTGTAAACGTCGTAATCTTCAACGTTATAACAGTGAGCATTATTCCCAGTAATATTTTCTTATCTCCAAAAGAGAAAACAATGTTCAAATAAATATCAGTCTTATTTTGCCTTGTTATCAAGATAAAATCGAAGGATGTGAAATAATGTTCGAAAATTGATAAAAGAGAACTTTCTAAATAGCCACCAGCGGTCTTCAAAAAGCTTTACCGTTCATCAAAGATAATATTCAAACATACAGTAGATTGTAGTTTTGGAACCCACTTCTATCTACTTGAATTTGAGCAGTGGGGTAATACCGCTAACCGATATATTGGTAGTATAACCCTAAGCCAATTACACAAACAAGTACTCGGTGAGACAATTATATTAAAAGTTGGTTTACTTTGGTTACCTATAAACTTCAAACTGAAAAATCAAGTAAAGAATTTCTAATTGGTAGTAAGAGTTATCCACTTAATGATTAAACTGTTCACACAAGAAATAACATTACCAGACATCCGTTTATTTGCATTATGCACAAATGAAACTATTCGTTTTCATATCCTTTTCTGTACACTGTTACCGTTGCGCTTCTTTAATAATTTCTTAAAGTACTGTAAAGAAACTTTAACAGTTACCTAATCACAACCAAAGCTAAGCTATCATTTTTCCATTTGAAATCAAATGTATTCTGAAACATGAGAAAGGTCTGTTAATAAGAAACTAGCCATTAACCACCAATTAAACTAATTTACTTGTATTAATTTTATTCATCTAACTGCCATGTTTTTAGATGCAGATATTATTATGAAATCAGTGGATCATTGAAATTTCCAAGGAAACATAAGATATAAACTAATCCTGTAGAATATTTTGTCTGCATGTAGGTGATCATTAGAATTTTATGATTTCAGCCCATGAAACATTCATTTCTGTATGAAGTCGTTCCTTAGTAGTCCTTAGAAAATATGTTAATTTGTTTAAATGTTACATTTAATTTACGTCGCATGCTTTCCAGACATCTGAGATTCCCATTAATAAAATAATTATAATGCCAAGTTTTCATGTGAATACTATTGGTATGCACAAATATTATTGTTAATATGTAACCGGTGTAAACAGCCTATAAATACAGTACGTAGTTATTACAAAAAGGCTTCTACAAGTTGTATGAATAACATGAAATTTTAATTCAGTGAATGCATTTGCATTAGGTATGGTTAATTTAATGAAAATATGACTAGACAGAAGTAAAATCTACACCCGTACATTGTTTGAATGAAAACGGAAATGTCTTCATTTAGATCAACAAGTAACAATGCTAATAACCAAACAAACTCATCGGTGCTAGTTTTTATGTTTTCTAATGAAAATATACTTGATGAAAATGGTTATAAAATTTTAAAAACAAAGATATTTATAATATAATTCATTTTATGCACACATCTGATTATAACTTTAGAGACTTACTAATTTTACATAACCTTTGTGATCAAGAAGTAAATTTTCTGGCTTTAAATCTCTGTATAATATTCCTTGTGTATGCAAGTAGGTGAAAGCCTCCAAGACACATGCAACGACGAAACGTGTCACGATATCATCAAATCTACCCCTTGCGATATAGTAATAAAACAGAACGATTTCTAAGTGATATGTAAACATTTCATTAGCAAAACCTCTTTAAAATAATTAGAAGAAATTGATGTAATTTTTGTATGATATATTTTATGTCTATAAACAAGACTTCATAAAATGTTGCAGACCAAAGTGTTATTAGTAAAACATCTGATTTAGCACTGTGCTTTACAGTACATGGCTGGAAAATTCGATTGCAAATATGTACACCTGAACAACAAAATTCGGTTGGAATTTAGGAAATGACAATAATTAACTCTCAATAACTAATTAGGATAACCGATTATCTGCATATGCATCAAATTTACATTGTATACCAGAAAAGCTGATAGAAGCACAAATATTATGGAAAAATAAATCCTTACTTATACGAGCATGCCATGGATAAATTATTTATTCATTTCATCCCACGGTAATTAATAAGATCTTTATTCAAAGTAATCAGCTTTTACCTAATCACATATATGTCTTGTTCTAGCTGGCAATAATTAAGACGTATAATCTATTATCAAAGACAACATCAGTCTTCCTCTAGTTATAGAACTAGGTTATCCTTAACATCCTGAATGATCAATAAATATGTTGAGGACAGTACTTCTCATTATTCTTCCATTCCTTTACTGGATAGGTACTGTTTAAGTAGAATGTAGTTCTTATCAAAGATTAAATTTCAAGTTTCAACTTTTATCATAGCTTTGCTTTCCGTTCAGCATTTTAGGGTGAACTACACTAAATATGGTCACAGTTGACAGTTTCAGATAATTCTGGACACTGAATGAAAATTATGCTGTAATATGCAGCACTCACTAACTAGATGAACATAGAAACATCCAAAAATACTGGGTGTAACAAACAGTGAAAACAATATGGATAACCTAAATACACCGAAACATGAATTTACACTTATTTTATTAAGGTTATCAATCAGCAATATACTTAATGACTGCTCCTCCCCTCCTATCACAACACATATAGATTAAATTTACGAATGAATTAAACATGTACCAGTAGCCACTGTGATGCTACTATTATTAATGTTCAATAAAGTTGATTAATTCAATGTTATATGATAGCAACATTCAAATGATTAATTAATTGGTTTCATTTATGAAGCACATGATAAATTTAGTTAGATATTTTTGAATCGTTTAAAACATAAAGGATTCATATGTAATTACATGAAAAGGAGACAGTATATTCTTTATTTTCTTCGCCATTATTTTTGACTAAACACAAGGATAAATTTATGGTATGTCTGTAATATAAAGACTAAAAACGCTAGAAATACAGAAAATGTCGGAATACATTTGTAAAAATATTCCTAAGTGTTTTTACTGTCATTTATGACTAACGAGACAATATTTATTATTACACCAAATGAATTCCACCACTTTAGTGATTAATCTGCGCCGATATTGATATAAAAATCAAGTCAAATTAAAATTAATACAAATCATGTCTTAGCTGCATTTAGAAAGTCATTAGGATCTAAATAAGGTTATAGACAACTGCATATAGAGACTTGTAATTGAGATAGCGAATTGGTTACAGTAAGACAATCCCTAAAAAACCACGAAGCATTTAACAATTATTTGCCTTTCTATGGAACTATTTAGATTTGTATATTCATGACCCAGCTGAGGATGTGACCGAGAACCCTGCATTTTCGCTCCAAGCCTATAATCTTCTGACCACTGAAACGATATTCAATGTTATACTTTTCTAACTTGTAAAATCAATGATTAGCCTTATGAACTAAAATGGCACCAATTAAAGTATATCTCTAAGTTCACATTCATGTAAGGTGTAAAAACATTTGATGAATGCTTTTGAAGTTTTAGAAGAAATTTTATGAATGAGATTTATCACTAGTGTTATACGCATAGGTTTTATTCTAAATGGAAGTCATCAACAGAACAAGCCTGAAGTCTGGGGAAAGATAATACGCTCTATATGACCCGAATCAAAAGTATCCATACAGTTTTCAGTCTAGGATGTTACCACTGAGCAGTTTAGGTCACCTGCCTGTAGGACTAAAATACTTACATTTATCGATTAATTAGTACAGATAAATTTCGTATTTATCTAGTCTTTAACGTTGATGGGATTCCACGGAACAAAGTGTTTGATAATATTATCACAGTGACATGTACAACTAAGAATTCAAAATTTATTTAACATATATTCACACAGTTGAAGATTAGCACATATATTCATGACAATCAAAACGAATTTGAAGATTTCTGAAGTATGAATAAATTTAAAAATTTTCTTCTGCTTACACAAACACAGTTGTTTTCTAACTTTTAAATTATATCTGAAGACAGGTTTTATTTTAATTCAATCATCGATGAAAGTATGATATGCAGAACAGACGACTGTATTCATCAGGAGACTTATGCTTCATGCATTTCATATTAACAGTAGTACAAATAGCTTAAGTGTCTCTTGGTAAACTGTTGTCACAGCTGTTGTTTTATAGTCTCCTATTGTATAGAATGTAAAAATAACTGTTTAAGAAACAAATTGAGGTTCAAGACCTTTAGTAAGGTATGCATTTAGCGAGGACGATTGTTAATAACCCAACCACATGCGTAACATTCATTTCAACACAAGAAACAAAAAAATATCCTATCCTATTTGACCTTCACCTGATTTTTACTGCATATCTCACTCTTAAATCCTTACTTATATTCTCTATAATCAATCAAATTCAAAAGAAAATAGCAAAATTAATTCGTACTATTGTTGGTTATTGACACTTTTGATACCTCCTGTGGATGCTTATTTATAATCTACAGTGCATTTGTAGTACATAGTGGTTAAATAATGCAAAAAAAAAACAACGGTCGCAATCAGATAAAAATTGAAATGATGACGAACTACTACTGTAAAGTTGATTAAATCTACCTAGATGACATCATTCTTTTTGCATTAGCCTACAAGTCGATGGACTGTACAAACATCGTCATTTCATATTTATTTTTATATTATTTGGCTATAGTTCATATAAAGGCTTAAGGTCATTTTAAGTGAACTGCATCGATATAACCATTTTATAACAAACGTTTAAATTAGAAGAATTAAGACTAGCGGTGGGACCTAGTTTTCACGTTTAGTCATATCTAAGACTTGTCAGCTGGATATGCCTACATGCAAGTGTTTATATTCACAACAACACTCGAACTCAATTACAAATGTTTATATCAAATTAATCAGCTTGCTATCAATAGCCATATAATGCAAACACTTAACAATAATATTAAATATATCATACTGATTGAACACGTTCTTGACTGTCTGTACTCAGTAACTTAGTAGATTAGTCGTTGATGTCTGGAATGAATAAACTTAATCCGAGTGCTGGTGTTAACTTCAATACAAAGGGATCCAGGGACATTAAACTGACAAAACACGTCCCCTGTATTCCCCTGCTAGTTACAGTCCATCTATTTTATTGTCATCAATTTATTTAGACAGTTTTGTGCAGAGTTTGCAGACTTTTAGTTAATTATCATCAGAAATCATTGGATAGAAAAAAACACATCAAACCGTTTTTTCTTTTATTCTATTTTTTAGACTTTTAATAGTAAACACTGATAGTCATACATGGAAACTAATCCAAGATGATAGATCTCGAGATAAACATGTTAATCTTAATCTAGTTCACTTCTAAAAAAATAACTGAAATAAACTATTGGTGCCTACGTTTCTAATGAATTCACATCTTAAATAAAGTCCAACTTTAAATAAACTTTTATTTAACAAATTAATATCCTATGAGTAATAATCAATATCATATTTATCTAGTTAACGGTTAAAATCAGGTTGCATTGATCAGGCTGTAGAACAATCACTAGTTTCAGTGACTCTACTTCATATGCACTGTGATTTGATGATGAGGGATTGAAGGTAATTGGTGGGAAAGCCTGGTAGATCAATGTTAAACTTTTATTAGAACTTGACAATTAAACTTATCCATAATCTTAAGAAAACAAATATGCCCTGTGAAATCATAATTTACTGCATCAAGATTCATAATCTCAAAAGTTACCGTCGAGCTATTAGGTAGGACGTTACTAGTACTAAAGACTAAAAAAACATGATATTAATCTCTGTTACGTGATCAATCAATTGTAAATATCTCAGTCACTCAAAAGGTCAATTGTAACCCAATTAACCTAGTGGTGCCATTTTAGAATGTGAAGAATAGAGGAACGATAACAAATTCCTCAAGAAGTATCTATTTTCTCAAGATCGTAGGTGAGCCTTGCTGATAAGTGCTAACTGACGGGAATCCTAAATCAAATGGGGTTGCTGACTAAATTGAATCACTTAATACCCCCATATATATATATATATATATATATATATATATATATATATATTCTCTAAATAACAAAACCAAGAATACAAATATTACTAAGCATTCACTTACTTGTTTCGCAAAACTGTCCATAATTCTCCACCTAGACAAGCCTCTAACAGCATGTATACAAATTTATTATCTTTATATGTACAGTAAAGACTAAAATAATAACGAAAAGAAAGAGATTGAAAGCGGTTGTGAATGTTCAATCTTTAAAATACGTATAAAACAAATACAATGCTCTGTACACAGTAATGATACATTCTAGCAAAGTGGTGTGTAATGTTAGGAAGCACGGGGAGAAAAACACTAGCCTCAAAACTTACCCAATCTAATCTTAAGAAGTGATGTTTTTAAACTAAAGTAACTTGCACTGCAACTTGATTTGCCTTTCTGTTTGTGATTTACTGACACTTGTTAGGGGGGTATCACTAGGCAAACTCTGGGACATAACTTTAGACAGATTTCATTGTGAAATGTTATATGTGACGACACAGGTTTAAAAATTACTATTTCAAAGTGTAAAATTACAATTAACCAGCACTATCATGGTTTAAAGATTTCTCTGTCTGATATATTCCTTGAAAAACAATACATCCTCATATGAATAAGATGCCAGATAGTACCTAGTATGGAAATATCTAAGTTAAATCAAGGGGCACAAAGTAATTATTAAAGCACATTATATTATGATAATTTAGCATATGGCATTCATAGATAATTAACACATATCCCTGTATCTAATAACTGTCAACAAATGACATGATCGTTCCCCATGATTAAAATACAATCTAAGTGAGACTATGTTTAAATTTATACATATCCTACTTCCTAGATTTGATATCAAAAGGCGACGAAGCACCATACGTAAGTAACCAAATCAATTGTCTAAACTTTCTTAGGCCATTATTGCTCATTATTAATATATTTATTTCCATAGAAATTATCTTTTTCCCAATGGCTTATTTTAAAGATGTATGCTTTATATTGCGTTTTTAATATATGACGTATATGTCTACATAGTTTTGGCTTTGAACAACATATACTGCTGCATTAAGGAATGTATGTTGCTTCCCATATATATCATGACATATCCGTGCTAACTAGTACGTTTTGATTAGTATTCAAGAGAGGAATAAATGTGAATTAGCAATTATTTTGTCTTCTAAGTATGTTTTTGTCCCCTAGAAACAACTCCTGGTTATGTTAGTTTCATTCTCTAAAACGCTTCCATTTTAGTTGAATTCGCATGTTCTTTTTTCAATTTCAAAGAGAAACAGCTAGGTCTCTGAATCTGAGGAAAATCTTTCAGAATTAACAGACAAAAATATAAAACGCTAAGTCTTACATCTTTAATAATTAGTAAGTGAATGAGTAGCTTCCAATAGCCTACTTCATTAATAACCTGTCAGGATAAGGGTCCTTCAAATGGCACAAACGTTAGCCAAGAAAGTTTTTATAGAAAACCGCATCATCGTATATAGTACAAACGAGTTCAGTCTCTTCTCTTACTTTGACAAAATTAAGATCTAACAAGTCACCACCCATTTTAAACTTACTAAATATGCCTATCAATCGCCAAAGTAAGAAGTTGCATTTTAACAGATTACATGTTTTGAATACTTATCATTATGGTAAAAATTTACTCATTTATGGAATTTAGTAGAACCATTCCCAGAGCTGTAAATATTTTACAAATTATATTTATTGGAATAAATTCCCATATGACAGCATCCCGAAATGTTAAATGCAATTACAATTTGAACATATTTGGCTGACAGCCAATTTAGCTAGGATCCATATAAACTACTGGTTTGATTCACTATTTAATAATTAAAATGAACGAGTATATTTCTCAATTTTTTATTACCGTGCTTATATTTATTACTAAGGCAGATTAACTGTGATAAGTAGCGTCAGTATATTACGCTGTACATATGAATACGGTATCGTACAGTAGTTTAACGCATACATTGTCTAATTTTTTAAATTTCTGAATACTAAATACTTGCTGTGCAAACCTCTATGTGTGGAAGTTGCACCTCAAGCGAGAAGAAAGACGGTGACTCGACCTACGTTTTGATTCACATTGAACAAGATATATAACGTCTTTGTTAATTTTATGACTACATATGCCCATATAGTTATGTAATATTTTAGAAATAATACCAAAAGTAGTAATGAATAGCATTGGTTAATCAGATTACAAAACTTAATAAAATATATCTAGTCTTCCAAGTTATTGAAGCTGGCTTACTAAAGACACTTAAAAACTTTTCGAGCTTCTAACAGGTTTTCAAGGATACTTACATAGATCTTTCAAAGTATCTAGATTAGTTCGTATCAATTTTTTAAATGTTATAAAAATGTATTCATATTACAGTATTAAATAAAATATAATCAGTTCTCTTAGTTATCTGATAACAAATGAGTATATTAATTTTGGATCTCAGTTTCACTATGATTATAGTAAACTAGGCCAACACTTATCTCCATCTTGTAACGTGGGTCATTGAAATCACGATATTATTCCATCATGAATTTATGAATTCCGTAAAGTCGTAATAACAAATTGGTTTATGTAATCAGTTACATAAATGAGTAAATAATAATCAAAAAGTGGACTGAAGTTAGAGACATTAACTATTAAAAATTAACCCAGCAATCTGAAGTTTAAATAATCGCTGCAAATTCAGAAGGTCCTAGACTCGACTCCTGTAAAAAATTGTAGATGAATACTGAAGAGTTTCATACTACGGAGAAACATATGTCCAGGATTCACTCGTTTTTAATTTTTATCTATGTGAGGTTAATCCACGATGTGGAACTCCAAACTTATTTGAGCGGTAATTAAGTAAATCAATTTCAGTTTATACAATATATTGGAAACTCCGAGGTTCATACTTTAAAAAGTGCTCAACAGCTATATTTAGCGGATTATTATATAGAAAAGTACACCCATAAGAATTTATACATAATACAATCGTTTAGTGATCGATTCTAAGGACAAAAATCTCCTAGAAATACGTTCTAAGTAAAAAACACTCCAATGTCATGCCATTTAAAAATCCATCGGTCACAGAAAATTGCTGCAAGATTATAATTGAACCGGGCTCTGTTCAGCTTATGTGGTTTATTTTGAATTAGTGAGAAATAAGTTCAGCTCATACGAAGATAAACTAATAGCAAATGTTTTCTTGCTAAGTATCATTTTCAGTAATTTAAATATTGAGAAAATTGCAAGTAATTCCAGTCCGCTTCTCTGCAATTTCAACTGTTATACCGTAAAGTATCAAGTCATTTCCATTTGTACTTAGTTCAATTTAGGATAAGGCTGTTATGTGAAATGAGCTTGATAACAACATCTTGATCTTATCTATTGATTGACGTTTCAAGTAAATCTTAACTATACTTATTAAGTTAAATATTTTGTTAACGTGTGTAAATTAGTAGAGCGAAACTGTCATTATTACTGGCCAACTGTCCTTTATTGAAATATGTTCCTTGAGATTTTATAACAGTGAATCCAGTCTAGCGAGTGCATCTGTTACTAAACTAAAATATTAATATTAATTCAGTTGCAATCGATTACAAATCTGTAACCATATCATTTTCGAAGTTATAAAAATTACTATAAAGAACGTTTATCTACAAGTTAAAGTAAAAATATGTCTGTAGTTATGTACAACATATGTTTAATGTATTACCACCTCTTATTGTCATTGTTAATTTAAACAAAATATGGCGGTTAATTTTAAACACTTAATGCCTGAAGACGTTAGATTGGATCGATGAGATGAATGACAGATGAGAATTGACAACTGGCGGTTGAAGAACATACGAATTTATGGTAGAAATATTTATAGAACTTTGTTAAGAGCAGGCAAATCACTGAATACTTTCACTAAATATAATTTGAAAGTAAGTAAAAGGTTACTTGGCACATAATATTTGTCAATAATTCATGATATTAGATAGACTACAATATTAAATGGAGTCAAAACACTCGAATTCGATTTAAATAAACAATGTGATTCATACTCTACGCAAAATTATCGGTAATTTATAAATAAGAAATGAATTATCAGAAGAGCAAAAGTATGCAGCACTAAGAATTGAAAAGAATTAATAAATAGGCAGTTACAACCAACGACGATTTTACAGACTGATAGATTGAACAACTAATATTTAAATATTAAATAAGGTAACTGCGTTCATTATACCTTCCTTTTCACTCATAATCTCATATTGCAAATAAATTTCAAGAAAGTTGGTATAAAATAATATTTAAGATATTTGATATAGAGCGAATTATCGGCTGCATGCTATGGTTATATAAATAATAATGTTTTTCAATCATAATATTCAGAAACTAAGGTGGCTACTCATATTAGTGTCCAGTTTATCAATCAATAGTTACAGTATCTTATATACATATAAACACGATAACGTCAATACATTATAAAAAATAACTAGTCCCAACCAAGTTCGCCAATATAATTTTCTTAATGCATATAAATTCATTGTTAATAAGCCTTCACGAATTCTCAGATGTCAATGAAGTTGTTATCCCTGAGCTCAGTAGTTTATTTGTTTAGCCTTTATTGTCATACTAGACATGAACAAACATTTGATAGAAACGAGTAGCAAGGAATTCGTGCAAACAATGTCTCATAGTTAGGAAACAAGACACTTCTCAGCCTTCTCCCTAAATGTACTCCGGAGCTAGTCCACCTCCATATAGAAGATTTGCAAGTCGAGAAATCATTGAATTATAAGCAGTTGGCAGTAGGCTCGTTGTGAATGAATTTCTCATGAACATGATGTATAGGGTATAATGAAATATTTTGAAGCTTCAAAATATGCCGATTGTTTTAAAAGATCACTAAACAATACAAAGTAGCATCTACTTGTATTTCAATATCATTTCAAATTTCCTATCTCCCTCCCCCCCCCGGTTTGTTCGCACTTTTCAACTACGTTTTTCATTCTCCTTTTCAATGAACATTAATATTGTTTATTAGTTCACTTTGCTTTATATTTCCTTTTATATTGCTGATGCGAAATGCAGTAATTTGAGGGGATGTACATCGGTGCAAAGTTCTATATAACTGATAACTTATCTAGTGACTGAAGTTAAGAGATTATTAATAAATAATAATTTAAGCAAATGTTTTTTATTTAATCGTAATAAAACAGTTAAAAGAAAGCTCCCAACATAAACGAATGATACTTGATTGTTTTTTATGATTGCAAAATGTTTGGTACAGAGATTCATTCAAGTAAGTTACATAAGAAACATGTTCATAAAAGGATAATTGGGGATTGGAAGGTTTCATATTAATAATAATAATAATAATAATAATAATAATAATAATATTATTATTATTATTATTATTATTATTATTATTATTATCATGGTTAGCAAACATGACAAGAATTAAAAAGTGCTAGCTGTTAAACAGAAGCTTATATTTATCTTTTTAACAACTTAACTCTTATAAATACAATGTAATAGCTAATAGAATAATAAATATTCTATGTACTTACCGACAAATAAATGGACATCGTAGTTCCATCATAATCTTTCTTTCCGAACAAATATGCTCTTGTTGACGTGTATGAACAATATGTTGTTTTTTCATTCGTTTTAATGCAAATGATTTACTTCTGTTTTTCTTCCAAACAACCTTAATAAAATTAGGCAATTTAAAGAGTAAAGTGGGAATTCACTAGTGGTTTGTTTTTGACAATTAAAAAATTTGTAATCTATGTAGTGTGAAATATGGGCATGTTGGGGTCATACTCAATGTTTTAAATGTTCAAAAATGTGTTGTATGTCAAACATCGTATTGTAGTTTTAATTAAAGATTACATCTCACTTACTACCTTTTACTCTAATTTGTTTTCCATACGGCATGTTAGCCTGTGCTATACTGGGCATGTATAAAACACATAGGTGTGCATAAATCCAGGTGGTTGAAATGAAATCTTTAGCAAAATTTACACTAATAATATGCAGTGCTCACTCACTAAATGAATGAAAAAAAGACTAAAAGTGCTAGGCAGAACACATTTACTGAGCATTGAAAACATTACGGATAAATTCTACCCAGGTTATGTAATGAAGAATCGAAACACCATTTACTTGATTAATACATAAAAGATGCCTCGCTTCAAAAGGCTTAAAAAAGGAGAAATATTTTGAGCTAAACTTATAAACAACTTATTTAACTAAATAAAGTGCTACCTTATATTTTTAATATAATTGCATTTGGATGATCTCATTGGGTTTTGGTTTATTCTGGCATTCTTTTCCAATTCAATACAGGTTTGTGAACCATCATACATAAGATTTAAGACGATTTTGTAGGTGAAGTGGTTGACAAGAATCATTATATCTGGGTTTTGTACTATTCGCCACTCATCAATAAGGTGCGTGTGTGACAGTGAGAGAACTGACGTTCTCTTACGGATTCGATCTCAAACCCTTCAGTCTCACAGTCTGAAATTTTACTAATGAACAGTTAAGTTCATGGAATTCGATCACAACATTAAAGGACCGGACAAACATTACAATGGTCGAAATTCAGTGATAAATCAACATACACTGAATATATATATATATATATATATATATATATATATATATATATATATATATATATATGTAAAGCTATGTAAGTTAATTTGCTACACAAATATCAAGTTTTTAATATAATGATATGCTAATGGTCATTTAATGAATCATTAATTTAAATAATTATTTAAATAAGGTTGCCACCACATATAATTTTAAGTAACAGGAATAACAAAAAATGCAAGATTACATTTTTAACGATACAAGGGAAATAACATAAGTGTATATGGAATTAACTTAGTGTACAATAAAACACTTCATTATTGTTGTGCATAATGATCGATTCTAAACAATATAATCTTTCAGTTTGTCAATCCCGATTCCAATATATCGTATAATTAAAAAGAGTACACACAACAAACTTAACAAGGTTAAATAAATGTATTTCGTCTCACCCGATTTTCATCAGTTGTTTATAACTTGTAACATTTTAAAATCAAAACTAGGTACCCTAAAACCTTTCAAAGTGCACTAGAAATAGTCAACATCCAATCTTGTGAATTACACTGAGGATATTTTTACTAAACGTTTAAGTGTCTTTCCCAACCCTGGTAGCTTGATTCATATTTTCTTTCAAATTTAATTCAATTTATAACACAATCACATCACTTTTTATTATAGAATCTTTTTTAAATGACTAAGCTTAATTCATATAATTTTCGGTTATAGTTAGCTTGCATTCCATTGCTTTATGGTTTTACGTTGCTTCTCAAAGTGATGTTTTGAAACCTTCCTTTGTATTCTATACATAGACATCATTAAATTCCACCGTCTCAGTTATGTTCGGATGTTATCTACACCACGCTGATAAATTCCACCAAACTTTGCTTTCAAAAGTATGCTATATATTTTTTATTACGACTTTAAAATACTAAAGGTTGTAAGTATCTGCTGAGAACCAAATGGAATAGAAGGGAATCTCTTTATTCTACTCAGCTCATTCTTGTTTTTTTCAAGTCGAGCAAAAACTCGAAACAGTTTAACAATGCCTATAACAAAGTGGTATGATTGTACAAATGTTAGCTTCCGCGTGCACAAAATACAACACATATAATGATCATATAATGAATATTTACCAATTCAACACATCCAAATCCTCCAACACCTAAGACTGTAATTGGTTCTAAATCATCTTTCTCAATTTCAGTAAAGGAAAGTGAATCTTTTGATTGTCGTTCTAAAATAGTTTGTGCAGTAGTGGAAGTACTAACAGTTTCTTCTTTATTTACATATCCTTTCGATTGTTGATAACTTGTCGATATTACTCTACATAATATAAATAAAAATGTATAAACTAGCTCACGTGTGTACTACTATATGACAAATGATTAAGATGAACGAAAAAGTTGGGTAAATAAATGTCCCAGAAAATACATCATTTAAAAAAACGAATCAGCTCAACTGATTAACGAAAACCAGTATGAGACAACTGATCGTACATAAAAAAGAATTATCATTTAGTGTTATTGGTAAAATAATGTGATCGTTAAATATGCCCCACCTGCCCTTCTGTTTTTTTACTTTGTGCTTTAGGTATCCAATACGTCAAGTAACTGAAATGAAGCTAGGACTCAGACACTTGACTTAATACATTTGATCATATCGAAGAAACTGCCGGGCGACCAAAGCTATTATTATCGTTTATAAAATTGACATTTAAATTCGCCATCTTATTGATTATCATTTTCGTTTTCTCAATTATATTTAGCATTTCCCAATGATTATTCATTCCATATCATATTTAGTCTTTTATAAGTGGTTATTTCTGTTACTTAATAATGACCTATAAATTCCGAGACTTAAGCTAAACTATTTAGCCATTATACTCAGTGTACACAGAGCTTATGATTTAATTCCCTATTTTGTATTGATTGATATTTCAGGAGGCCTTCCATCCCTTGAACTCCTCGGATCATTTAGGGTCATTTGTGCAAGGTTAATTTCCTTAATCGGAAGCGTCATAGCTGATAAGATTATTTCTTTATTTTCATTTTTTGATTTCCGGTGTCGATACAGATGTTTTACACCTGTTTTCTAAATATTAGCACATCAATTCTTCAAGCCTAAATATAACCAAACAAATTTACAAAACAATGTATGAGAAATAACGTTGAATAAAGTGTACATCCACTGCCATGTCTCAGTAAAGTTATATTGGTGTGAATAAACCGCCTAACGATGATCAGTTTTATCACTTTACTGCTTTCTATCATTGAAGAAATACACAACCTGGCACTACATTTCGATGAATTAAATGATTCAAGTATAGATATGGAAGAAGTATTTAGCTGATATAACATACCAATCTCCACTCACTAGTGAAATATATTAGCATGTGTGCCAAGATTTATGGTGAATTAAAGTTTCAAATTGTAGTCGTGGAGCCGTAGCCCAGTGGTAAAAACATCCGACATTCATCCACTAAGTCACGGATTTAGATACTACTTCATCTACTTTGGTTAAAACAACCAGAGAGTATGATTTAACCTCACAGTTAGAGTGTGCTTCAAAACCAACTAACGGAATTTAAATCTCGCAAAAAAGCTAAAGTAGACATCCAAGGAAGCTGAGTTGTGACCAAAAACACATTTTAGTGGAAAACATCAAATAATTTGACTCAATACAGACCACAATGGTGCGTACATATTACTTATCTTCTAGTAAATTAAAAATTATGGTTTTATCAGCTTAATCTAGTTTTCTGATAGGCTTATCAAGTGCCATGCGATTAACCAACAATACTATACATCCATCATTGCATTATATACAACTTTGACTGTATAGATTATACACAAATACAATCCTTCTTCTAACTAGAATTTAATTTCTGTCAGATGTAATGCATTTCCCATAAGACGAAGACTGACATCAAAACAGTTTCCTGCTAATTGGCATACATCAGTAAAGCAAATATCCAATCTTGAAGTAACTGATGTATCATGCCTGATTAGAAATGGTGTCGCACACTCATAACCTGAATATTATCAACCAGCTACTTTGTGTCTAGTCCTTTGGTATTTATCGAATTACATCAATCAGGTCCCAACATTGTTTACTACTAACTAATGAATGTTTCACAGATCCATAATGAACCCGGTTAATTTGTCAACAAAAACTTGACCATAATAATTTTAGTGTTTTGTTTGAGTTGGATTGTGACTGGAAAACGGGATCCAGGACGAGCGTTTCATCCTATTTGGGACTCGTCAGCTGGTGTTCACAATACTAACATTTTCTTGATACACTCAAGTGAACCCAAAATATTGATTGGTAGATTATCACAATCATTAACAACACTGAAATATCCGGTTAATTTTTCGTATGAAACATTCTTATCGTACTATTCTTACAACAACATTTCCTATAGGCTAACTTCAGTCATTAATTAACACCAACTTACAGTACATCATCAAGTCAAGTTTTTTCGATTACTGGTTACATTTAACAGTTTGATCTATAAAATTCGATCAACACTAATGAATAAACAACATAAATCAGATTTGTGGCTACCGCTGAGTAATCAATTAGAATCAATAAATAGTACTTCAAAAGCAACAAGGATGTTTTTAAATGTCTCCAATTATTTAAAGAAATAATAAATAACACTCACTATGCTAAAAGAGATTCAAATTATATGCCTTTTAACCTTAAATGAAAAATTTTAGTTTAAACGAACTAGCAGCTTTTCGATGGCCTTCAAGTATAATACGTTATGCTAAACTGATCCAATGTATTGAGCACAGCGTTTGAGTTCTAGTTCAAAAAAATTATTATTTGGCAATATTATATATCATAAAACAAGTTCATTTCGAGAATATACCTCTTTTTAATGAAATCGTCATATATATATATATATATATATATATATATATATATATATATATACGATTGAATAGCTTAATAAGGAATTCGTTGGAGAGAAATCCCTTCGCTGAATAAACTTGTTCCATGATTTAACGGGTATATTTAAACCAATATTATTAATACGTAAAGCTTTGCACGATACAGCATTATTTGTATTGTATTCTCAGGGTTATTGTTGCCACTATATATGGATTACTCTATTCCTTTCCTAATCTATTAAATGGAAAATTTAACACAGTATCGGTATGAAAAACGATTAATTTACCCAACAGGAGAGCGACTAACATCATCGTATGTTTTGGATTTAAATTCGTTTAAATCACCAATCAAATAAATAAAATTGCTGTAAATAAAAAAAGGAAATAGACCGTTGAAACTTTACTTATTTAAAAAAAGTTACTAGACAGTACAGATATACTACGATGCTAGAATTCGAATATCAACGAACATCATACCATATCAATAACGCGCAATTTTGAGCTGAAGTTAGTTTTATGTGTATGTCGTGGGGAATTCATTTCTAGTCAGTAAAGGAAGTTAATATCTTACCATCATTATTATCAATCAACTGTTTACCTGGCGAACTACTTAAAATTGTCTGAAGTTGACTTAGTAACCAAAGTTTCTGATCGTCTTTTTATTATTTCACCAGTTACGTGCAACTTAATATGAATGTAATTTTCATCCAGGATTTCAATTCAAGCTTTAAATTTAAATCTATCTGGAATATTAGGTTATGCTATACAAATATTTTCTCAGCAGAGAGTCGTAAAAAACTCCAAATGCATGGGATGAATTCTTTAATTTTGATTGCATTCTAATTAAGCAAGATTTATCCACCAAATGAATTTTAAACGTTACAGTTAACGATATATCTGGAAGTCATTTTGTCGATTATGTACACCGACTTTACAATTCACCATCAGATGTTAATAATACTAGCAATTAAACCCAACAGCTATTAAACATAGTCTACTTGAGCAAAATATAAGCAAAAGTAAGACATCTCTACCACTCATTTAGTCTTTCATACTATTTTTGCCTACATAGCACTTGCCACCTTCTTATTTCTAATAACGTCACGGTAATAAGAGAATGATGGATTAAACTATGGCAAAATGCGGATAGTGATAGAAATAGTATAAACTACTATTGAATTAATTAGCTTGACTGCGATATTTGACTAGTCATTAATCACAAAAGTAGGTACGATTCACCTTCAGTCACGAACACAGAGCATTACCGAAAATCTGGGTTCGTAACACTGTTTTGTAAGGCAGAGTCTTTTGAACTAAATGTTTATTGTTGTGTTGGACAATATCACTTCAAGTAGAAGTAAGCGTTTTCATATTTGTACAAGTCAGTTTGTTCTGGAACACAAGGAATGCTAGAGTTTAAATCTGGGATTTATAATAGTAAGATTTTCGAAACACATGGTATATGATTTAGTGGTTTAATAGTTAATATTATCCATCATTCTTAATAAAAGCAAGTAATTAAAAAGACAATTTTCAGAATGTTTATAATAATTTCCATTAAATAAAAGGATTTTTGTGAGCTATCAACTGACCTTCTGTCTAATAGAAGAAGATGTACACCACCTTCAGCAGATATTACATTAGCGCTTCGTTTTTCACATCTAAAAGCATAAGAGTACATACGCATAGTTTTCGTCATATAAATTACATGGATAACAATTGTTTGAAAATAACTTTGTGATATATGACAATAAAGATTATTTATCTTTGTGGACCAAGATAAACTGTGATTTATTGTTGGTGAATCTTCAACATGTCAGCCAGAATTTCCAGTACAACGTCCAAAGGAGAATCAATTGTCAGAAACTGTGATCGATTATGTGACTAGCGACAAATTTTAAAGCATGAAATAAAACATTTGGCAAAAAATGAGATGGTAAGAAATAGTTACCAAAAATTTACACACCATTATTTGATGGAAACTGATTTCAACTACACAAATTATTCGGCAGTACATAGTAGTCATGGTAACATTGAAAATATATTTAAAAATGTTCAGAGGACGATAATCAAGATGACGATCATAATCCGAATAATTTTTAAAACGTTAAGATATTAATCAAATTGAGTGTTGAGTGACTTTACAATTAAGTACGGTCATTTTAAAATAGTGAAATAGTTTCTTAATTATTCAACTTAACATTTGTCTAAGGAAGATACTTTTATGACGTAAAAAGCCGATTATCTCATTCCGGAATAAAATTAAGATACAAGTAATGATGTAATGTTTTTCTCGACAGTAACGACTATTGAGGCTGCACAATCTCTTGCCAAGCAAAATTTAAAAGTATAATCATTTACTGGAAAATAGAAGTATTTGGGAATTCAAGTATTACAATAACCATAGGAACATTCCATGGTGATATAGAAATTTCTGAGATGAAAATGCTTTGCAAGCCACGTAAATGAGAGAATTTTACACATTGAGTTCCTTTTGTGAATTCGAATGCGTGAATAATAATTAACGCAAAATAATACGGATTCAGTATTATTTCTTTCCGAGTGATATCTCTTAAGAAGAAACTGATGATGTTGTATGTGGTAATATTCTGACTTACTTTCTTTAGCGACTAATCAGTTAGGACAAATTCTGTTTATGTGAACAAACGGCACACAATTTCAATACAACAATATTATGCATCGATAAAATGATGTAGTCGCTACGGATCGGGAAATCACAATGTATGGAAAATAGTATGACCTCGATAATACCAGTCAGTCATATGTAGTTGGCTTTGGGCCATACTTAGTGTTTCCTCCTTATGGTGTTAGCCGGTCGTATAAATTATAATGGGTTTTGGGAGTCAAGCACCTGCGACCTACTACTGACTTTAAGTCATATTTCAACTACTCGGCCTTCTTTTTGTGAATAAAATCATTTGACTTTTGTTATGTCGTAAGAAGTTGGGTGATTGGATGCCAAGTGCCAATGACTGGTGCCTAGTTGGTTATAGCGCGTCTGCCCTGTGCCCACTTAGTCCCAATCCGAAATAAGAAGAGTGTGAGCCAATAGATCAGCCAGACAGAATCATATTGTATTTCAAGCATTCTTTTATATATACATAAATTCAGACCACACAACAAACCAATTAGAAAATTAACATTATTACAGAACGAGGGAAATAGTGGTAGTGAATAGGAACAACTTGTACACAACTAATTAACTATAATCCATAATAAGAAACAGTTTAATAACAGCGATTATGCTAACCGGGAGGATAGGGCAAGCGGAGCGTAACAATAGTAGAAACAAAATGTTTACATTACAGAAAGTTCGAATAAATGAAATAGTGTTCGAAACCACTGTTCTGAAAGTTTGTTACACTTCTTTGTAGTTCGACCTAACAACTTTATCTTCTGAATGGAGATCATGAATTAGGTTTTCATACATAAGCATTCTTGAATAAAACAAGTTGACAACCAAAATGAACTCTGTTATTGAATCTTCGTTCCAATAATTAAAACGAGGTTTTGTAATTATCAATCAGTTGCATTTCTATTCTAAACTCATTGTAAATCGCTTTTATCTATATTCGATATTAGCAAACGTATTTCTTCTATAGGTAACGAGTTGAAGTTAAAAGCGAATGGTATTAGGTTCGAGTCACACAGTGAACATCAACAGTCGATTGTAAAGGCATCCAAAAAAAAGTGTGTCACAGATTCCATTCCTAGTCATCCATTTATTACAATAAAAACACCTAATTTTATTACTAAAAAAACCTACGTATATAAGGCCCTTTCTCCAAACCAATCTCCATCTGAAAGTTGGCGGATTTCTTGTGTTTCATCAGTTCCTTCAACCGTGTGCGTGACACGTACCTAAATGGCATAAAACATAAGAAGAAAGCTTTTTAAATAGTCGACTGTGTTTGAAATAGGAGAGAGACAGGTAACCTTTTTATTCACTGAATTTAAGCAAAGGCGAAAATGTTGCATATTTGAAACCGAGGCAGTCAGTAAACCTGTAGGAATTCGAATATAATTTAAGTCTATAATAGGGACATGTTTGGTTTAAATTCGTCTCTTAATATAATTCCGTTGAACTAGATGGTTTACTTTGAACTCTTTCATTTTTGCTCTTGACAATACAATCAGCTTTGCTTCAAGTAGAACTAAACATTTTGGTTACGCTATATGCATTAAATCAGTCTATTCTGAACACTTTATCTAAGAATGAAGGTCTTAAAAGATCTTATTATATTCTTATGTTCTTTTGTCCCGGCTGGCTTTGTTCACTTGGCTTGAAATAATCAGAAAGCTCACATTCTATTTAAAGAAAGCCTGATGATGTTGTCCAGAAAGACAACGAAAGCCTTTTGGAGAATTCAATATCATTAAAAGCATCAATTTAGGCTGCGAATATCCATCATTTCATAGAGCACACTTTTGTTTTAGTTAAGAAAATCGATAACTGATAGTCCATTTCTCAGAAATGGGTATAGTAGGCTTTTGTACTTCTTGACTGATCCATCTGTAAATTGTTTCACCCAAATTCTATTTTGAGGTTTTTCACATTACGTCGGAAAATAAGGTGTTTATTTTAGTTGTAGTAAAATATCCTTAAAGTCAAGCTGAATAGTTAAAGTTTACTGTTACTTTAAGTTTATCTCCTAAAGACATTAATTTATTTACTGTAAAAGGGTAAATGCAAAAGGCAATGTAATAATTATACTGAAAAGCTTTCACTGTTGTACTGGACAATATCATCAGAGTTTCTTTTGTGCAGAAGTGAGGTGTTAAATTCTTTCGAAAACTCCTAATTCCTATGTTCTAGTAACATTGTCTGTATTAAAATAAAGTGACACGTTGTCACCCATGTCAGTTAACGCAGAAAATCATGGATATAAATTCAGTTGTCAAAAATGTCTAAATTCTCAATCGAAGAAATTTAAAGAAAACCGGGAATTTCTAGAGCCTTGATACTCAAATCAAACTACAATCAGTTATCATATCGACAAAAACTCTACGTATGAATCTGTACAGAAAAGTCAATCAGCCACGTTGTTAGAGATCTGTTAAACAGTACACTCAACAAAAACACAAAGACAAAATAAAACTGGTAAAGCCACCGAAAACAATAATTAGAAGATAAGCCCATCAAAACAAACGGCTTTAGTGCTTGTTGGATAATAAAACGTTTTCACGACGATTGTCCTCATAAAAGTAACTAAGTATGCAAGAGCTGGTTAAAAAGCTTGTTACTCAAAAATACTTTGTACAACTGAAAGATCCAAACAGTCCTGGAGTCATAAATAATGTAGAACCAAGTTCATATGTACGTTGGTTAAATTTACGACAGTACATAAGCACAGTTAAATGAATACTAAAGTTGCAGATGTGGTAGTAGTATCAAATAGTAGTCAAACAAATTAAACACAGAGTATAAGATTAGAGAAGAAATTCATTGAGAACGATTCTGAGTCCTACCACCCGTCTACAAATGTTTGTCACGAAGATACCGCGGACGGATTATTGTATTTTTACCTAGCTGCTCAGATAAACTGAAATTCAAGTCTGCAGTTAGTTGGTTTTAAAGTCTATTGTTATAATAATTCCGAGTAAAATTGTTCAATTTTTAGTGAAGTTTTATGTCTATACTAAACTGAGAATAACTGAAAGTTAACTAACTGTTATAAGTTAACTAACAGTGATGAAAAATAACACTTTCTTCATTAATTTCAGTGTGTAAAAGTACACTGGATATTTGGAGTAATTGAATAATATTACTTCTATTATGACTCAGTAGTTTTTTCGTTGCTGTGGGGCTTTTTCCTTAGAAAAACTTTACTTCATACAACAGTATACACCATTATGTATATGCATATCTGAAGGATAAAAAAGGAATTTATACATAGGTATATATACTGTATGACAATGACCATATGTTGTTACAGTCATATTACATTGACAAAAGTATGATAAATATAACGTCATAATGAGTCTGAATTCCCACTTTTTGTTTCGTTTATTGCGCAAACCATAATTTCAGTAGAGATAAATGAATGATATTAAAAATTCATATTTTACAAATGATAATCATCAACAGTCTGGATATTCTTTGAGTCGGAAAATTCATTTAGAGGAAACTGTGTGCTAATAAAAAGGGTTAGTTGAATGGGGAACAATAATAAATTAGGGATGATGATAAAAGACACATGAGATGATTCGAAACTGTCATCTTCCAGGCATTACGTTCCTTTAAAGTAGACTGCAAACATATATCAATAAAGTTAAAAATATGAAATTCACTGTGAAACTCACAACTCATACTGACGTTTTGGGCACGTCTTAGTTATGCTGTAATTATGTTGTCAGTTTCAACTAACATATCTGAACAATTAAAACACAATCTAGAACCAGACAAAAGAATTCTAGCTAGTGTCTTAACACCTTATATCAACAAACTAGAAGAACAAATGATTTGGTTAAATAATATCAATGACAGTGGAAGGTTGAAGAGGAAAAATAATTCAATAGACGGTAAAATCATAGAAACAAAAAGCATAAAAGAATACTGAAACCCAGGATTGAGAGAAAAATAAATAATGGATTTCAATAGTTCTATATACTTCCAAACATTTCATTTAAGATATTTAACCCAACAGGCATGAGATCATCTTAGTTGAAAAGTCTCCACTTCCTAATACGGCTCAAAATGACCAGTGATTTTGTGAACCAGTATCATGTTTTTACTGGGCCGTCTTATCACTTTTCTAACCTATTCCTTTACTAGACGTAACGACCAGTATATCACACACTTCAGTGAATATACTACTAATACATTGTTATATCAACGTTTAAGTGTGACACAAAGTGTGAGTGAATAACATTCAATTACAGAAGGCCTTTTGTGACCCAGTAAACAAAATGAATAGATAATAAAAGATAGAACAGCTAGTAAAATTTAAATTTTTGGATAAATTTAATTTCCTAATAAAATGACTCCAACTAAAATCAAAGACGAATGTATAGGTATTTTGACCTAGCTTCAGGTATCTAAACGATACACATATTAACCATTAATAAGAACCGAAATTCAGGTTTTACAATATACCCATACCAGACAGTTGAAATCCAATGGTTAAAATTCACAGCTTCCGCATGGTGATTGAGGTACCAATCACTCAATATAATCTACTCGACTTGGGACAAGGTTGAATTAAACTAGTCACCTAAAGCTAGTCATCAGTAAAATCACATATACGAAATACTACACACGAAAATAAGCAAGATAAAGAGTGAACTGAAATACGAGGTTGCGAGGCTGAGATTTCATAACTCAGTAATCAAAGCAACAAGTTAAGGTTTGATTCTCGGCTTTGCTTCTTGTACGATATATCAATTAAACTAATCATTGTTGTCAACAAGTAGCTTACGAAATTACAATCGACTTCGCAGATCTACATATTACTTAGTTTAAGAAGAAATCGATCACTTGGGAATCGAATTTATTTTAGCCCCTCTGTCCTAAAATTAGCAGATATCTAATAGGTACTATTTTGTGCGGGCCAATATCTATTGGCTAAAGCCTTTCAACATGCTGTATGAAATATCAAATAAATACTTAACAAAATAAGTCACAATATCCCACTAATGATGGTTAATAAAATGAAGAACTGTTTACAGAAATTCTTAGAGTGCTAGAACCATCCAACTTCAAACTCATTATATAATGAGGTTAGTTATCATATCAAACAATACAAGCGCTTCATTAAGAATCTACAAATTTTGTCAAACTTGGGAATCTACTGATTGAATCAGTAATCCCAGCTCATGACACTGTCAACAACCGTCACATGGGCATATTGTATGTTCAATAGTTAAATAAAGGTTTCTCCAACTTATAATGGTAGACAAGAAGCTGAAGTAATTCATACGCTGTTAAATCCCAAATAAATTTAATAGAAAAGAAGTAACATGAATAAGTTATGTACGATAATATCCAGTTTCCCAAGGTTACACCCAAAACAAGTACGTACATTAATTTACTTGTCACACATAACCACGCCTACCCATATACAGACACAATATTTTGTCTATCAGATACACTTGTGTCATATGAATGAACTGGTTAGATCTGTTTTCAGACACTAAATATTTAATCTAATTCGTTCCATGTAATAAACAGATTGCAATAGTAAAAGAAATACAGCTTATTCAGTAATTTGGAGAAATGTCGGAATACTAGGGATATTTTGTGCTTATTTTTATTACTATATAGCCAATAATTATTTTAACTAAGTGGCTAGAGAAGATACTACCGTTAAATAAATATAAATTGGTATTTTTCTACTGCTGGTGTTAAAAATAGCAACTGGTCAGTCACTGTTGTTGAGTGTGCACAGTGAGCGGACTATTTGAATCCAGTAACTCAACAGATAACACAGTAGTGTTTAGCATGAATGAACTGGGTTATAGTCCCAGTGAGAATATCAACAGAGATGTAGGTACATCCGGTTAAATAGTCCAAAATACAACGAAAATCATGGCCTGGATTCTACTTCCTAGACACAATCCGACTTTAATCATACTGTTTATTTGTCTATTCATGGTAGAATTCTTTAAATAAATGTAGACTCACCTTACCAGATTTAATGATAAAAAATGTTTCACCAAGTTCTCCCTCACGTATTATGTATTCATCAGCTTCATAAAATACCTTGATGAAAAAAATAATAGTGAAACAAATATAAAAATGTAGGTCAATAAACAGACATCAGAAGAACAAATCTAAACTTTCATTAATATATATATATATATATCACTTATATTTTTGAAGTGGTAGCATAATGAAACTCTTATTAGTACAGTGCAGAGGACAATATGGAATACTGTTGAAAAACAGTTCATTTGAAAATTCACTGGAATAAATCAGCACTATAAGAAGAAACGATTTTGTTTTTAAATTGCCAAACATACATTTTCATGGGTTTATGTAATATATTTAATCTACAAAAGGGACACTGTTTGTAATATTACACTATGTAGTCTTTTAAGAGAAAGTATTTTCACAGGTTTGTCATTACGTGCTTAAATTAAAGTCCAATAACTGTAGTTTAATATAATCTTTTAACATGGTTTGACTATGTACCGCTCAAAATGGGAAAAGAACAAAAATTACATGTTACTTATGATCAGTCGTGTAAAATAAGCAATGAAGATGGAATGACAAAATGTTCAATAAACAACAAGGCATTATTATAAATGACTAAGTAGTAACATTTTCTAAAAGAACTGATGCTTCTATTTGCGAAACTTTTCCTTCCTCATCCTTCATTAAGAAATATTTCAATCATTATTATCAGCAATATGCAATCTCCAAAGGATGATGCTATCACCAATTTACTCATTCATCGCCAACATCTTGGCTCATTGGAAAACACTAGTATTTTCTCATGGACTAGTCATATTTACGGAAAAACTAACACTATCCTTGTTCCAAAACAGTTCAGTGACGTATATTTCAGAGTTGTGACCATGAAATATGGTGTGCTAACTCTAAAAACTGTTTACTACATGGAATGGTGTACCTTTCTTCGGTTGAACAATAACTTATAAATGGATCATAATCGAATAACATACTTTGTCATAACAAGAAGCATTTTAGAAGTAACTAAGAACAGTAACAATTCCTCGCCTAGCTGTACACAATCCTACTTAAATAGACGCTGATATATAAAGTGCGACAAAGTATTTTGGAGCTTATTCAAAAGTCGAAATGAGTAACCAAGATTGCATCGTTATTAGACACGTAACGTTGTTTGATTACAGGGTACTGACTAACGTCATGTTTGTCCAGTCCATAATATTGATCGAATCCTGCCAATCGTTTTAATATCGTCACTAGTCCGACTTAACATTCAGTCCACTGTGCTTTGATGTTAAGCGATTAGGCGTATTAGATACGTAACTACCGATCACTTTACAAGTAACACAGAAATTGAGCATTTGTTTTATAGTAAGCTCTCAGTAGACGTAACTACATGTGAACCGATTTCTATAATATTGCCTTCACGATTATTACTGTTCGCCATTAGGACAAGAGATAATTATTTTCAGGAATAAATAGTTCATATACCTTCCTAAAACCAATGAACTGAATCCAAATACTGTTAAGTTCTCATTTGACAAACTGAGACAAGGAGTAGGCTAGGAAAACTAGGAAGGGGTGAGAAAAAATTTGCATTCATACGAAAAATTTTCTTGTGTACTATTGGATTATCCATGATAATTGGTATAGGTAGAAGCACATTATATGGACGATCTAATAAGAACTGATAGAACTGCTTTAAAGCGAGTATTTAATATCCCACCACCCACAAAATGAGAAATAGAGATATCCATGTACGGTGCTTAAAACGGCTACAATTAGAACACAAATCTCGTTTTGTCACCATAGAGTAAAAGTGAGAGCATTCAGTGCATCAGGTTTCCTATACAAATTGCATATAACATAAGGACTAATCAATTCGTTTCAATTTACTCCTAAAGAAATCAATTCATTAACTGTTTATTAAAGAATAGGCTACATAATGAAGCGGGGATATTAAAATGAACAAATAAATATTTCCACACATGACTTCACAGGCCAAAATGGATTTAACAGCCGTTGTCTAACAATTCTATCTGTTTAACTAGTAGACGAATTTATTGAACAATATATTAAAGGTGATAACGAATCGTTCTTTGTATTTCTAAGAAAGATTCGAAAAGAAAACTTTACAGTTATTATTTTGCACTCAGATTAATGTAGTTATGCAGCGATATTTCCAAAATATTATGATAACAGGTCTCGAAAATATGCCAAGTTTCTTTAAAACACTATACTCCTATAGGCTTCATTACTCATGCTGCTAAGTGCTTTCAATTTATACACATCCCACTGAGTGAAAAGTGATTTTTAAATAATGTAGTCATTTTTAAAATCTTTCAAGCTAGTGCTCTAAATATACATTAGCCACCACTTACCACACAAATCATGCAAAGCGTCCATCTCTTGCTAAAAGTGGTTCATAAGTAATTAACACTAGTGTAATAACTCACAATCTCATAACAGTTGAGGCTATCCACAACGTTTTCAACGCTTAGTGTGCTGCATCCAGTATTTCTGGCCACTTTAATGTTCACTTAGTGAAGAAAAGAGGCATGTTGGAGTACTATTTTAACCCAACATTACATTTCAGGATCAGTCATTTAATAGATTCATGTTTTATTTTATTTGAAGTGTCACGTTGCTTCATATGGACGTTTATTGTAAAGTGTTCTAGATGAGGTTTAAACAAAATCACTTTCTATTATACAACACCTATCCACTAAATGAATACACAAGCGCGATATGAAAAACATTGCGGATAACTTCAACAGGTTTGAACTAATAACAGGCTCAAAATATTAAGGAATTAATTTATAAGTTGGATCAATGAAATTGTATCGAAGGTCAAGCCAAAAAGAAGATTAAGAATTTTAGGAGTATTTTTATTTCTGGGCTTGAAATTTCGCTTTCCTAATAAATCTGTCAATAAAGTCGATGCGAAATCCCAATTCGAAAACCTATACTATCAACTATCTGATCTGAAGCCAGTAAACGGAGACAAACGAGGTTGGTTTAAATTACTTGGTATTACTAACGAGCTTCATATAACACCTCCCTTCGATTTAATCTCGAAACTAAAGAATGTTATGATGCTCTACAAAAACTGAGCAAGGATGATAACTTGGTTTTAATCAAAACAGACAAAAGTTCTAGGGTTTTGTCGATGAATAAAGCAGATTATATTCAAAAACATATCGATGATCCTAGATATGAGGTCGAAATATCGGCAAAGATAAAACTACGTCACTAGAAAATCAAGTGACAAAACATTTGACCCAAAGAAATGCAATGAACTTAAACCACGAGGTTTGTGCCTTCTGATCATGGGAAAACTTACATAAACTATAAATAACATTGAGGCTAATAATCTGGATAATTAATTCTCCATGCTATAAATTGGCTTGATGATAAATAAATATACCGGAATCAACATGCAAAAGTACTAGCCGTGCACAACATTAAAGATTTGAATTTGCAGAACAATTAGAGAGAATTAATATATCCAATACACATATGGTCACATATGATGTGACATCACACAATTCAAATTCGATGACAAATTTTGGTATCAAACAGATGGAGTAGTTATGGGCAGTCCCTTGGGACCAGTTCATGTAAAAACATTTGTCCATAATCTAAGAGAGCAAATGAAAAGTCTGTCATCGTGAAAACGGCATTCTATGCAAGGTGTGTCGACAACGCGTTTGTTATATGTAACGACATGAATCGAGCAAATACTTTACATGAATTCTATAGCCCTGTTCGTCCTAATATTCTCAAAGGAATATAAATACGACAACAAATTTCATTTTCTAAACTTAGGTATTTAACGAAAAAATGATGGTATTCGGTAAAGATATAACTATAAAAACCAGAAACGAACATTATGTAAACTTTCATGAATTTTGTTCGATAAGTTACATACAAGGATTGTTGAAAACACTACCATAGTGACAACCAACTAAGCTCAATAGATAAACTCGATAATCAATGTAGAAACACACAGATGTCTTCAAAAAGGTTACCCCATGTCATTCATAAAGAAATGTAGTAAGGAAAATAACACTAAGAAGTTGATCGAGAAACCGGAGGGAAAAATGTATTTATTAGACTGACTTTAACAGGTGATTATGTTTTAGAGAAATTGAAAGCAACTGCAAACAGCATATTTCTCGTAGCTAGGATAATATCCATATGCGCAATAAGATACTCAGTAACACAAACTAAAGCAGATAAACAGCCGACCAATGTCAACCCCAACTGCATTTACTAGGTTACATGTATAGGCAAAAGCGTGTACATTGGAAATACGGGAAGGGAAGTATCTACGAGCATATCCTCAAGTCCCTTTGTCTCAAAAGGAGAAGTAGTCTTTAGAGCTCAATTGCGTGACACCTATTGGACACGCAACGGGAAGTGGGTATAACATACTCACCCAAAATAATTCAACCCTATTCTATGGGAACTTGCAAAGACCATAGCAATTAGGTTGTTAAAAAATAACCTACGTGTTCATAAGAGCAACCAACCAACCTACAAGTGCCTTGGTGACAATAACAATAATGTTTGATTTTCATTTTTTCTGTAATCATGATTATTATCTAGTAATTTTAATTAAACTTTTCCTTCTGACGTGGCGATTTATTATAATTATTTTGTCATATTATGTAATATAATATTAAAATCATCACTGTATATATCTATAAAAACAATTTAACAATTCTTAGTCTTCATTTTGCTATGACATTTTCTACAGTGTCATGGATTCAAATAACAAGTCATTTCTCTAATATGTTGAACTTATTCCCATGTATATAACTGATGAGGAAGCACTAAAATACAATAAATTCATTGTATTCTGTAAATTTCGTCATTTTTGTTTAATATACATTTAAAAAGTGAAGCACCTGTTGTTATGCCGGAATACAAAGAAGCGTAACAAACTTTCAGAACTGTGGTCGCGAACACTATTTCATTTATTCGAACTTTCTGTAATGTAAACATTTTGTTTCTATTATTGTTACGCTCCGCTTGCCCTATCCTCCCGGTTAGCATAATCGCTGTTATTAAACTGTTTCTTATTATGGATTATAGTTAATTAGTTGTGTACAAGTTGTTCCTATTCACTACCACTATTTCCCTCGTTCTGTAATAATGTTAATTTTCTAATTGGTTTGTTGTGTGGTCTGAATTTATGTATATATAAAAGTATGCTTGAAATATAGATTCGATTCTGTCTGGCTGACCTATTGGCTCGTATTCTTCTTATTTCGGCTTGGGACTAAGTGGGCACAGGGCAGGCGCGCAATAACCAACTAGGCACCAGTCATTTGAACTCGGTCATCCAACACCCCAATCCCACCCCCCAAAATTCTCGCGTCATAACAACTGTATTGGTGAGTTAATCTCCATTTCATTCCAGCTACATACTAAACAGAAATTATATGTTCAGACAAAGTCATATTTAAAAAATAAAGGTAATACAAAGATGATTATGTTATAGTCTACTAAATTGAAGAATTAATCACATGCACATAGACTTCGAGACTATCAAGAACAACCAATCATGAGTTGAAATTTTTTATTGACTGTTTTCTTGTTATTCTATAAATATCTGAAATGATACACAGATTTATTATTTAATGTTTTGGTTCGCCATTTTCTTAATAATTTATGAATCAAATTATTTAAAAAGTAATTGGGCATACTTTCTTCTTGTCGTGATAATATACAGCATTTCTATATCATCCTTTTTTTTCTCTTGACAATAAAAACTTGCTAATATAAAACTTCAGTTCAAGGTTTCTAGCCTACTGACTTCAACAAACTAACAACTAAACATGGTCCAAGCAATATTAAGTAACTCAGGTTAGGGATCACATTGAAACTTCATAGATAGAATTTGATTGGCAGCGTAATAGACTAGAAAGTATGACTCTAGTCACTTCTCAGTGATTATTCAATCTAAGTGTATTAATCCTACAGGTCGTAAGTTGTGATCTGAACAACTCACCGATAACTGCATTTTTGAATCCAGCATAATGTGTCAGTTCCTTAAAGAGTATAAGGTATCCTGTGTTGAAAAGTGATAACTAGGACAAAACCTAGTACCTTCAGCTTTCTAAAATTCTTTTAGTCGAAACAAATGAATGTGTCACTTTAACAAATGCATCATCCTTTTTGCTTTGAGTATTAAATTACAATCAAGTGTGTAACAATTCTACTAATATTCTGTTAATTTGTTTGCTGATATTTTTATACGTGGGTGTCTTGATACAATCAGATTACTGAATTTACCATCATAATTCGCATTTATTTTACATTCTAAAGCAAATTCAAGAGATGTGATACTTACAAATGGTAACATATAATAGTTTAGGGAAATGGTTGCCCGAAACATTTCTATAGTTTATTTTTAATTATCCTAGAGGCCACTAAACTGTGTGCACTTATAAGCTCCTCAGTTTACAAGTTATAACATGGTTAATACGTGGCTAGTAGTGACAACTAGGACACTCATTTCTTCCTGTTTGGGACTCACCAGCTGCATTTCTTTGTATCCTAGCGTTTTGACAGAAACTCGATACCTTTGCTTCAAACCCCAACTAAATATGCTAAAACTTGTGAAACAATTTCATAACGAGGCCATTCACTAACGCCATGCAACATGTCGACAAATTAAGATCAGATTCGGTCCTAAATATCAACAATAAAAAATAGCAAACCTTATTACTACTCGGTTTACGTCACTGAATTATGTATTAGCTGACTAAATTATCAGTATATAACATTTTGATGACTTCTTGTTTACTTATGAACAAATCACTTATTGAACTTAATAAGATCGTTTGTTTTGAAGATCCATATGCAAATTTAAAATGTGAAATACCAGTGGCGTTCATATTGTAGGATAAGATTTGTAACTCAAAAGGAAGATTTTGAAAACAATGTGTTAGCTGAAGTAAAATAGAGAATTTTTAGAATCCTGGAACTCAGATCACTCATAATTAAACTCGAACATAGAAATCAAACAAATCTATCAGTTAATAAGACAAGTGATGCGCAAACACAAGGACAGAGGTCAGGCCAATGAAGAGACGAAAGTAGCAATAATCTAATTATGGAAGATAACCAATGAAGCTTCATGTCAACAGAACACGCACTTATTAAGTTCTAAAGACATTCTAAAAGTTTACTACGCTCTGAAGTATACATAGATGATGTCAGCTAGTAATTCAATGAAAGCTACACAACTAAACATGCGGCTCGAAAGGCACAAAAAGAAACTAGTAGTATTTTCAAGTAAAATATGTTAATTGTTTGCTCTGTAGTTTTAGTGTAAACCAATGAATCAAGAAAGAAACCATGGGCTTCTATCGACTCAAGAAAACAGAATCCCCCCAAGAAAGCCTATTATCAGTTCAATGATTACACCTATCCAGTTGTATAAGCTGCGGTGTATTCATAAACAAAATGTCATTTTTATATTATTAAAGAAATAGAATATACTAAAATAGTTGTACGAATCATATAAACAAATTACTTTCAATTAGATTTATGAAAGTAACACATATATTTGTTATAATGTAGTTAAATCAGTTTAAATAAATCGGGTTAGATACTTGACTAATACTAATAGATACACGAAAAACTATTCAATCTTTGATTATAAACAGATAGTGAATTACTAGGTTGCACATGACTATATTAAACTTGCTTCAGACAGTAACGTAGAAAAGGTTCAAACCTATTTCAGCATTATGTATATATATATAATACACTGTAAATATTTCATTTGTTCTTGTATTAATAATTTCGATAAACTTCTGATTGAGGTCAAGTAAATTTGATAAAGAAAACGAGAGCCAAATACTATGGTATATCTTTTAACTTGGAATTATTAACATCCAGAATGATACCCCATCAGTCGATTTATCGATCGGTTAAAAAGAGGTAACCGACACGATATTAACGAACCTTTAACATGAAATGGATTTCATTGTTTCAGCCCAGGATGTGATTACTGATTTAAATGAACCGATATTGAAGTAAATGTTCTTGTAACGGACATCGTAAGAAACAAGGTCTGTTACTGATAGATGATTCAAAATAAAGTCACAATACTCAAAACAAATAACACAATAAGACTGAGATATATAGGTTACTGACTAAATAACACAATTGAAACAGTACTGCAGTTTACCTACACTATTTAGACTGGTGTGTGCTTATACAACGCAAAATTGAATATAACAATTAGTAGTTAAGTAGATAACGACTACGTTTATTATCACTGTTGTAATTAATATTATCATCTAAACTTACTGGTTCCAAGACGTCAGCTAGTTTGTTCATTTTCTCAGACGACAAATCTTTCAAGGCAGGAACACTATATTGTTATAATAAAATCATCAAAAAAGTAAATAAATAAATAAATCTGATCAGGTTTCGTAAAATCTTGGAGTACAAAATTAATTTATATAAATTTCCGTATAAGACTTATAAAACAAATTGTTATATTGAATGGTGACAACTTTGATTACAAACTAATAGAAACTGAGTAAACCCTACGAATATTTACGTGATCTACATGATCACATATACGTTGCTTATAACAAAGTATAATCCTGAAACATGGGACATAACCCAAAATAGAACTAAACAATTAAAGCCAGATAATCACATAACAGTGGTTTCACTTAAAATCATCAATGGCTTGAATGAATTCCCACTAATGTTCAGCTTACAGAAAAAATCAGTGAAATCCAGCTTTAAACTTACTAAAAAATGTCTAGTCCATATAAAGCTAAATTTAATAATTGTATTCATGTACTCAAAGTAGTCAATTATATTAGAAATTATCTGCAACAATCTGTCGAACTCAAAGTCCTTCAAACAGAACAACAAACGGCTATAGCTGTTACTAAACTGGGGCATTGCATACAACAAAAATATAAGTGGAACAGATGTCCAGTCCTAGACCATTGATGTTTTGTAAAATTGTTTCAGTGTCGCACAATACATATCACATGGGCCTGTTGAGTATGAAATATGAGCACACAGATCTCGACGAAAATTGAAATAAAAACGTGGTTACAATAAAATGACTGCTTCAGAAGACTGTGTTTTAATATTACAGAGAGAAAGTTCAGCCAATTAATACTTCTTATTAGTAGCAAGGGTTAAAATTAGATTTTAGTGCGGATATTTACGTTTAATTTTGGAAATTAAAGTTCGCATTATATTTTGATGTCAAGATTATAGTTATTTCGATTCTGGTGTCGGCTCATTTGTCAATGAATCCTTAACACTGAATTATATACTTCTATACAGAAACACGATTCATGTAACCCTACCTTAATCGAAACCTTAATATTCAAATTACTATTACAGTTAAAAATAAATCTTTTTAATAACCTGCATTTTGATTGGTCCAAATCTGGCTCAGTCATTTAACTCACTTAAGACCAAAGTTAAACTTTAGCTCCACCGAGTTATATTTATCCGCTTCCTTAATATTCGTCAATGATGGGAAAAATAACTCAATAGTCGTCTTAATTATAAAGTGATCTTAATTAACTAAAGTTAACACAACTTCCCGTTTTATATTTCCACTAATATTAATGTCATAATTATTATACACAAATATACATATAATTTCATTAAACATATTTTACCATTTCTTTATCAACCAATATTACCACTCAATGTTTAAACTAATAAGTGATTTTATTTATAATTACATAATAATTTTTCGTAACCCATGTTATCTATATTTATGCCATTCATTCATCTCTTAATTTCAATTAACATTTTCAATGTAACATCATATAGTAGTCATTAAGATATTCACAATCTTCATTTGTTATTAGTCATACATTCGGATACTGTCGTGTTAGATATATTTACCTCAAATCGAACTATTACTTCAAATCAATAATTTGAACTTATAACCACAGTACCTGATGACAAATAGTGAGAACTTTTAACCAGTTGATCTAAATGAAACTTTGAAAATAAAACGTCTAACTTATCACTATACATTTGCTTGAAATTTTATCTCTAACTACTATGTTTTCTTTATCTTCGAGTAAAAGCGTAGGTTGCATGTGTAAGCTTACTTTTTCTACCTAAATTAACTTCTTGTTATTGCTGAATGGGATTATAAACTATAGATTAAGGAAGATGAATCAGAAATCCTGACATTTGGAGAGCTAAATGTGCATCATTCTAGCATCCTGTATCACTAAAAAAACTGAGCTATATATATATATATATAAGCAGGAAAATAATTCACTGTCAGGTTAGATACTACCACTGATGCAGTGGAGATTAGTGGTCTATCATTAACCATATTTGAGCTTAAACAACAATTTAATGTGACAAATAAGATGGATATACATTCACGTAGTCAGTGCAGTTGTCGACTAATGTTGGTCAATACATCACATCATTGCATTGAAATATTTTCTAATAACTTTGGAACAATTCTCGTGAGTTTCAACCAGTTTTATTCGAAACGATCGATTTTTTTCTGATTTCACTGATTCGTTAATCATTTAATTAGTTATTGGGGACCATTTGAGCTTTTAAAATTATATAAATGATTAAAATACGACACTAACATTGTACTTATCAATTGTTTTCTATGGTTAAACCATAGTTTTTTTCAAGTATGCTGCTACCTATAATTGAAGTATTATTGTTATCTTATGCAGTTAGTCATAAGCAACATAGAACCTGGCACAACTGCGTTAACTCACGCCATTACATCATACCAATGCGAGATGTAATTAACAAGATGAGCAATCAAGGAGTAGAATTAATAAAGTGATAACAACAATTACAATGACTAGTCGTTGAGAATATGGTTCGAGATAGGACGTAAACGTATTTGTGAGGCGACGAATTATCTACAATAAGATTTCGTGTAGTCTATTCAATATACTTATTTACTAATTTAAAGATTCCAGATTACGATGTATTAGCTTTCCATAACAGGATACGTGTACCTTGTAGTTACCACTTCTATTATATTGCTGTTTCAATGCAGTTAAATCACTATTAGATTCAATCAAAATTTTCACATAGGTTGACAAACAAATGAAGTAGCTCGATTGAGAGAGTTAATTATTTTGTAGACTAGATGGTTCATTTGGAAAAAGATTAAACAGCATAATCTAACATCAATTGTTATCAATCCATACACATATCATTAATTGAAATGTCAGAAATGGTCTGATACAGTAAACGAACTGAACGTGGTGGGCATGAAACATTTAGTGAATATTGAAAACAGTGCAGATAACCTCAGGTTATTCGCATTTACAAGATTTTATTTACACGTTCTTCATTGGAAATCTGTAATCAAACTCAGTATTTGCATAAGCGTTTTACTATGTAAAAATTGATTTAATCACTAAGCATTTGTTTGAATCTAGAACCTTTTCTTATTAAATGGATGTAGCTTTCGATAGTTATTAGTACGTTTCATTGTTATTCGATTTACTATACTGTTAAGATGCTTTGATCAGTTCCACCATAATGATACTACAAACGCATTTCCTTTCTTTTTAATAAGATAAGCAGTGAACGTGTAGTGCTTCCTCTATAAAAACAATGTATAGTTCTTAATAGGGTAAAATTTTAAACTGTTCATATGTTGCCATTATAACTGCATAATACTAAGAAACTGATGGGGAAGATATCGATGTTTAGTATATGTTAGATCTTTAAAATCAAATCTATAGAAACCTAAAATTACATGTCCAAAACAAGATCATGGCCTACCAAAAATATGCAAAATGAATGTCACATGTAATTGTTACACACAAAAAGATTGTTTAACTAGAAACTATGAATAATTTACAAACACTTAGAGCAATAATGTGTAAACACAGATCTTATCTACATAAATAATATCTCAACTAACCATGTCAAAATACTCGTAAAATTTTCTAACAAATGAGAATTGTTGACCAATATGATAAGGAGTATTTTCACTCATTTATTTGTAAACCAGTAATTGTGAAAAAAATCTTACGAATATTTTTGTTAGTATATGTAACATCCCGTTGTTGGGACTCATTGCCGTAACTAATCAACCTCCAGTAAAGGCTGAGTATAAGAATATTGAATTGCTACTACCAGTTGGGTCCAGGATGCGAACTTCATTTTATTCAAGACTCCATATCACATACTGGTAGATTATAGCTTTAATGCTATCTGAATAGAATATATTTGTTAATAATCTCAGCGGATGAAATTAATAAAAAATTCCAACGTTTCGATAATTTTTGATTTTGGTTATTTCCCTGAAGAAGCTCGGACCAGTTTGCCGAGCGAAATTTTGGAATTTTTCATTAATTTCATCCGCTGAGATTATTAACAAATATATTCTATTCATATGTCTTACATACACTCGGCGCCCAAGTTTTGTAAATATTTTCGTTCATTTTTGGACGAAGATACCTATAAAATTTAATGCTATCTGTTGAAAGAAGACAGGATAAGAATTGCCATCTTTCTTGCGATGATACATATCAAAGTGACTGTAAACGGTAAATGTCAACTGTATGTCAAGATTAGGTGCTTGCGAAGAATGTTCAACATAGTTAAGTGACTTGAAATGAACAACCATTGAAAACCAAGTACCAATAGAAGGCTATTTCGCTATAGCTCCGGATTTCTAGCAGGTATTTACCCATGAGTTCAAAAAAATCAATCTCAGGGACCTAAAACTTTATAGTGAATTCATCACATAGTATCCAATGGTCCCAACTTCAAATAATTCGAGATAAAGCATGATCGTCATCAGAATGCAAATCAGGAACTTATGTACGATGAAGGCCTCCACCAATTTAAACTAATACTTTGCATCCCGAAGAAACAGATTCAAATGCTTGTTTCATCCTGGATCTAATTTTCCCTTGTACTTCAAAACTAATTTCCAATTCTCTCTCAAGCACTAATTATCGGTTTCTGCACACTTCCATTATTCTTACCTTTATATTCCTCAGGTGGATAAATATTATAATTCTGTCTTTTAAAGAAATTTGCAACAGTTACTTAGACGACTAGGTAATTTATTTGAGTCTTCTCATTTTTATGATTTATATCTGCAGCCATTTTGATTCATTCTGAAGTGACTTTGACAACTTGTTTTCTTGACGTAATACATCTATTTCAGTATAGACTATTAAGTGTGTAATTTCCATATATATGCGATTGTACGGCTAATGTAAATGACATCGTGGAAATGGAAATATTCTTCTCTGATTATTTTGCATTCCCTACTGAATGACTAGATGAGATTCTTTAGTTTATATTTCAAGCTCTCAACCTAGCTAAACGTCAGTAAGTGAGGACATCACCTCAGATGTTCAGCAGTTCTCAGAACTAATCGCTAGTTGGAGATACCCCAAGCTCCTCAACTTTCAACAGCTGTCGAGTTTAAGTCAGTACGTGATATGACACTTGAAAAAATATTCAAACTCTAAGTAGATGAAATTAATGTTACAAATAATAACATTATATGTAAACTTTGCATTAATCGTTCATCTTTTTTCACAGTTTAATTTAACCATACAATGGACTTGTTTCGAAAGTAACATTTTGACTTATACTTACAGCCATATACTGTCTCACATATTCGTTTGTTTTCTTTCCTCGTTATTTTTACATAAAAAAAGTCCATTTATTTACTAATTTATAAGTGGTCTCTCGTTTCATGTACATCGCATAAAGTGAAGATTATTAATCCAACTCCTACTGTTATAAGTTACAACAGATGAGTTGCTTGTTGACGCACTTTCGAATAATTATTTTGACATACAAAGAAACAGAAAAAATATGAATATTCTCTGAGAAAGAAGGTATTTACTAATATATTTCAATGTATCCTTTAAGCATAAAGCTGAAGTTGATTGAAGCATTATGTGATTAACATTATCTTTTAAAGAGAGTATATAGAGTGAAAATAACGCGATTCTGATGTTTAGTGAATAGATTTCAAGGTCTACTGAGTAACTAATATTCATACTTCAAAATTAGGGATTGCTTATCTAAAAAGAAACTTTCAGTGTTATTCTGTTTAATCGGAATGGATTGTCTACATATTTTTCAAATGTACACCAAGTTTCTTCTATCTAGTACTTCCGATAATTTGTACATCAACTCAGTGGAGGGATATTATATATCAGAGCGTCATCTTCTTTCAGACAACCATAATTATCTACAACTGTCTGCAATATAAATGCCAATGTGGCGAAGTTGATATGTTAGTTAAAAAAATATAAGTATAGTGAAAATTAGGTATCGGAAGTGAATCCTTAATGAAAATTACACTCTAATTCTTAGCCATCACCCACTAAATGAACGGAAAAATGCAGGGACATATTTATTAGCAACTGTCAAATCTGTAACTAACCGCAACTATTTAATCTATTCTTTAATAAACAATCAATTTATTTCATGAAGTATTGATCGATCAATGCATTTCCGTTTTCAGACTCGACACACCATCTTTAATAATAATATCAATAAACGAAGATTAGTTTTCCTGAACACTTGTCAATTAATCTATGATCCCCTCCCATTCAGAAACAAAATCAGTCTAATCCTCATCCATACACAAAATCTTCATTAAATATTAAATTAGAAGGATGTAGTGTGTCGAAAAATTGTTCATGTCTAGTAGAAACTCCAAACAAAATTGTGTTTTGTTGAAACAGCTAGTGTGGAGAAGAAAAATGGAAAATATTTACATCCATCGTCATTGATATACATTTGCATACAGATAAACATATATTTAAGTTTGCTGTTCTATGGAGTATGCATTAACGCATATAAACATATCCATAGAACTATATAAGCGAGTAAATACATTTTGGAAAAAAAAACAAAATCATATGACTTAATTTGTTTTGATAAATATAGATTATTACATTGAATTTAATTGAACACATTATTTGAAAGTAATCAAATGTAAATAAAATCTTAAAGTTACTTGCCTATTCGGAAAGTAGTTTTCAGCATAACAAAACAAAAATGGAAATCAGATAGCAGAGTACGACTGACAATAAAGGTGGGGAGATCCGGAAAAAATTGACTTTTGTTAACAAGTATATCAACGTTTCTACTATAACCAACTGAATAATCAATGTTAGCAGAGAAATGATTATTTCATAGATTCTAAGTAATAAATTAAGTAGGGTATATGCAGTAGTATTAGTTTTAAGTGTAATCCTTATTAACTATATATAAAATACAGAAAAATTAGTTTTCTAAATTATAATACTGGATTTATCTATATTCAAATGCATAGAAAAAATAAATGATGTAATAATGAACTACGACCAATAAATAGATCGTATTGCCATGTGTAAACAATGCTTTGGAAATCAAAACAAGAATTTTAAGACCCATAGGAATTAACACCGTTCAAAAATCGGAACACCCGTTTAGTTCTATTTGATGCTAACTGAAAGACGCGACATCGAAGGAAGATAAATGTGATATTACTTACCTCGCACCAACTGTGTAAAACACTATGACGAACAAAGTAGACATCTCTGTATTGAGGATTAAAAGTCCCCAAAAGCATATATATTGAAAAAATAACGCTTTCAGTAACCGTATCAAGTACCAAGGGGATTAACTTTATAATCAGGATACCCTAGATCTTTTGGCAGTTTCGTAACGCGGACCGTAAGAAAGCATAAGAACCCATGAGTTTCCAATAAGGATATATCAGTGGCTACGGCTTGCTGAAAAAAATGAATCCGACCAAAATGGAGATGGTTAGTGAGCAATAGCTAAAATTGGTGCAGCTATTCATGAACTCCAAGACTATATTCGAAGCAACATTACCTGTCCCTCCCCCAAGTGCTACGCCCTCATTAGACGGCACTGCTAACAGCATAGTGGAATTCATCTATGATATTGTCGCGAATGTAACCTTTGATACTTGGTTCCGGAGAACTCTTTATATTTGATTTCAATGCACAGGATGATGCTCGGAAAGTCCGTTTATGACTTCGAAAGTTTGGCCCAGCAGAACTGGATAAAAATCGTAAACTCATATTATCACAAAATCTATGGAACAGGATATTCTACGAGGCATGTCAGTTCCTTAGTCAACAATTTAGTTATAACTCTTCATTGTTTGTTACTCAATACCGTTGTCTTAAGTTAACTTTGAATGAAATGTATGGTTTTTTAATTCATGCCGGTATTGTGAACGTGAGCGAATTAAACTAAAGTTATTGACTGAGGATACATTTAAATCACTGATATTCATTTGCAGTTTCTAGTCATCCAAATTTATAGACATGAGAATGAGATTGTTGAGTCGTTTGGAAAAATATCTAAAACTGACGCTGAACGATATCACAAATGAGCACCAACGACTAGTAAATTTATAACGGAATACCACGCTCATTTAGTCTAGCAGACAAAGTGGTTTACTAGTACATGGACTTTATCAAAAATCACACCCAACCACCTCTATTCATCCATCACAGTCATAAATCAATCGCAGGTTTCCTCCCTCTCCCTGTTAGCAATGTGGAGCATTGCGTTGCACCAAGTTTCGCTCATTTAGGCATTATCGATGTTGTCATTGTAAGGCAGTTGATCACAAGGATGGTTATTGTTAGGGCCGAATATTTAATAGCTCAAAAATCATGACCAGAGTTAGTAGACCAGCCAAATCACGAAGTTTATAGGCAAGGAAGTTCATCAATTCATTAATCAATGACCAGCTTGTACACCTGTAGAAAAATGCATCATCAGAAGTAACGATCATATCACACAAAAGTGAGGTTGGCTTGTAAAATCCAGAATACTGAAAACTGAACTAAAGGCAGTAAGTGCTCATGGAGACAAGCTGGGATTACTAAGATAATTTCAATGCAGTGTATCATTTTGTGACATAATTTTCAGTGGAACAAGCTACATCACTTTCGCCAACGTAATCGCCTTGGTATAGACTGGTTTGACAGATTTCATATAGCAGATATACCTCTCAACTACATCTGCAAAAAAGTCGAATCTGCTCTGTTTATGGACTACTCAATTTAACTGCTAAAAAATTTGCTGATGTTTTCAAGCCAGGACTGGGTCATCGTAAAATCATGCAAGCAACGCTACAGCTAAAGATAAATTCATCACCAGTGTTCATATCCAAAAGATCTATTTCTTATGCATTCCTGGAGAAAGCTGTTGAGGAGTTTCTACGTTTACAGAAGTAGAGAGTCATTAAACTAGTTACTTGCTCAGCCTGGGAAGCTACTCTTGTTGTTACCAAGAAACAAAACAGATCCGTACAAATCTGTGTAGATTTCTCAACGTCTTTCAATGCGGCTTTAGAAGAGCATCACTACCTAATCTCAGTACAGAGTTATTTACTTACTACTCTCTATATTGGTTACCTTGCAAAATCTAACCTCGTCGACGCATACTTACAGGTTCCAGGCCGTAGCTGCTACCTTGTCGTGGTGGTCGGGCTTGCCTATCGTGATGACCCAACCGAGCTATACTGGCTGGAACATATGTTCCTGTAGGTTCTACCATGCCAGGCAGGTCGATTAGAGAACGATGAGACTAAAAGCAGCTACTCAAGGTCTGAGGACGAAGTCGTACTGCTGACTGCAGTGAGGTGTGACAGCAGTAAGGTGGTTCCCTCGGACAACCAGCATCTGCAGCGATGCTGCCTTCTCACAAGGAAGGAGGGGTTAGAAAAGGTCGGCCCTAAAAATGTCACACCTCACCCTACCTCACGGATTTCCGTCTCCGGCGGTAAGGGTGCCCACTAAGGGCTTTTAAGTGCGGAGCTAATACTCAAAAAACTTTTCATAAAAAGGCCGTACGTGACAGGCCTCAAGCAGTTGTCCCTTGGGCTCTGCGGTCCCGCTCTCAGGTCTCTGAGACCGACACTAATCTGCCTTCTTTTTCAGGTTCCTCAAGAAACACCCTTCTACGGTGTGGGCAGCCGGGAAGTGACAACCGCCCTCATACCCGCAAAAGCACGAGAGTCCAAATTGGTCAAAATCAAATCCTTTCTACACCCCATAATATCTCTCTTATCTCTACGACTAACTCTACTCACATTCCTTCATCTCACTGCACCGCTAATGCAAACGATGCGAGCTCACGAAAAGTCATTCCTGGTCTCTTGAAACCCCGTTCTAGACTATATGTTGGAGCTTTTAATGTACGGACATTAAGTAAAATAGGGCAACAGGCTTCCTTAGCTAAGACTTTAGAATCTCACTCAATCGATGTATGCTGCGTCTCGGAAACGCGCATACAGGATCCTAGTAAAATCATTAACCTGATTTCACCGTATCAAAACAAAGAGGCAGCTCGATTTACTCTCCGTGTATCCGGTAGCCCGGATACTGCTTCCCAGGGTCTCGCTGGTGTAGGTATAGCACTGAGTCGTAGGGCAGAACTAGCTCTCCTAAACTGGATCCCTGTAGATAGTCGCTTGTGCGCTGTCCGACTGAACGGGACAGTTAGGACTCGGAAAGATAGGGACACTCGTCGTTGCCTCTTTGTCGTATCTGCCTATGCCCCCACTGACTGCAGTTCAGACGAGGTGAAAGATGAGTTTTACAGCAAGCTTATGGACCTCCTCCAAAAAGCTCGGTGCTCTGATATAGTTATAATGGCTGGTGACCTTAATGCTCAAGTAGGTAGACTAAGTGAAAATGAGAGACACTTAGGTGGATGTTATGGTGTCACGGCTCAAAGAACAGATAATGGCGATCGTCTGTTGCAACTATGCTCAGATAACCGCCTGTTTCTAGCGAATACTAACTTTAGGCATAAGGAAAAGCATCTTTTGACCTGGCGACCCCCAAAATCGTCTCAACGTTGGACCCAACTAGATCACACCGCCATCAGCCACCGATGGAGGGGTTCGATAGAGGACTGTCGCTCGTTCTGGGGCACATGTTTAGATTCAGATCATGCTTTAGTGCGAGCGCGTATTTGTTTGAGGCTTACTGGACGTAGGAAAGACATTGCAATGAAGCCTCTTAGGGTTTTACTTAATGATAATAAAGCTAAGAATATATTTCAGGAACAACTAGAAAAGCAGTTAGGCGACCGTGTAAGCGATTGCCATCCGGAAGCAGGTTGGAATGATATCAAAAAGGCTGTGGAAACAGCAATGATATCTGCTAGTAAGGTAAATCATAAGGCTAGGATGAAGCCGTGGATTTCAGTAGCATCCACCGAGCTGATGGATGCTCGTAAACTCATCCCACCTGGCTCTGAACATGATGAAGAGCGAAGTGAGCTTAAGCGCACGCTGACAAAAAGCCTTCGCAACGACCGTGAACAGTGGTGGGTGGCGAAAGCAAAAACGATGGAAAAGGCAGCGGCGATAGGCAACAGTAGGCAACTTTTTCGACTTATCAAGAAAACTGGTATTAGGAATCCGAATGTCAGTGAGACTATCTCGGCAAAGGATGGGGTTATAATTCATTTTCAGTCCAGGAGATTGGACCGATGGGCAGAACACTTGAGGGATCAGTTCAACTGGCCCTCAGCCACACTTCGATTGCCCACGATCCCCAGTCATCCTGAATGGCAAATCGACTTAACTCCTCCTAGTCTTTATGAAGTTGAGAAGGCTATAGGAAATCTGAAGCGAGGTAGAGCAGCAGGTCCTGATAGGCTTACCCCTGAAATTTTCAAGGATGGTGGTCCAGTTTTAGCAGCTAGATTGACTGAAATCTTAGGTAGAATCTGGGAACTGGGCGTAATACCATCTGACTGGTCTCAATCCCTGATTGTCCCAATTTATAAGAAAGGACAAAAGTCTTCTTGTGACAATCACGGGGGAATCAGTTTGACTAATAAAGTTTCTAAATTGTTAGCCTCAATTATACTTAGACGCCTAACTAGAGCTCGTGAAGAGCAGACTAGAGAAAACCAGGCTGAATTCAGACCTGGACGTGGCTGTATAGACCACATCTTCACACTGCGACAGGTCCTGGAACACAGACACACATTTAGGCGTCCTACAATAGTTGTCTTCCTGGACCTAAAGGCGGCATTCGACTCTGTTGATCGTGAGGTTCTGTGGCAGTGTCTGTCATTGAAAGGTGTGCCAAAGAAGTACATTAACCTTGTACAACCGAGTGAGCAATGCTGTCGTTAGGAAACGGGTTCTAGGAAAGGAGGGCAAATCAATTGATGAAGTATTGAAACTTCATCAGTTGAGGTGGTTGGGACATATGTTACGCATGTCTAACTACCGTCTGCCTCGACGAGCTATGTTTTGCGGCGTAGGAATAGGTTGGAAGAAAGCTAGAGGCTGCCAAACCAAAACATGGCAGAAATCGATGAAGTCACTGACAAGTGGACTAAGCCATGTTGGTAGATGTAGGCTGCGCGGTTGGGGTCCGCGAGACGAAAGTCACCAATGGTTAGAGACCTTGAACGACATGGCTCAGAATCGTTCGCAATGGCGCAGGTGCATCCACTCTTTGTGTTCTCTCAAAATCTAACCTTCTGAATTCTCTATCTTTCTCCTTTCAAATTTATCTCACTGAATTATACTTTTCGAATCATATCTTCGCTCTCAAATTTTCTGCATTACTGCTAATACTTCTACTATCGCTATCACTCTTGGATTTGAACTGACAGTTGCGTCTCTGTGCTGATGTGGTATGGCAACCTGAACTGATGTACGTACGTACGAAGTTCTACGTTGTATCTGTTTGTCTGTCTGTCATACTTACAGGTTAAAGTCGGCACCTCCTCACCAGAATGCCGAAACCACATCTACTTTTCAACAGCTGATGGACACAATTTTCCCTGATATCCCAGGAGTAGTAGTATATTTAAATATTTTAGCTATCAACAAATCAGCTTCAAAACTTTGTAGTCAAGTTGGAACAGTTCTACAACGCTACTTAGAAAGTGAGTTCCAGCTTCGCCGAGAAAAGTGTCAGTTTTCTTGAAGTCAGTAGAATACTTAGGATTCATTTCTGATGAAAGTGGACACCGGCCAAACTATGAAAACATTCCTGAATTTCAACAAGTGCTAGACCCTACAGATGTTTTTTTCCTAGATCCTTCCTTGGAATGAATAGTCAACACTCAGATTCGTGTTATCATTGCACCAAACATATCAGCTACCAAACCACCTGTTTGGAAATAATACACAGTAGACTAGGACCATGGGATGTTTTTAGTTTTTTGATTTCTAACCTGCTACTAACACACTATAATCCTAAATTATTAATCACCGTAGTAGCCGACTCTTTACGTCATGCTAAAGACACTTGTATATCCCATGTATTTCTTGACAGGAAAGAAAAGCAATAATGAAAGCTGCCTGTATTCCAACTCAAGCAGAGAGAAGATATAGCCAAGGAGAAAAAGTAGCTTTAGTCTTATTATTTGCTGTCCGACGTTGCCACAAGTTTGTGTACCGCCGAAAATTTACCCTTTCGACGGACTACAAACTACTACTTACTGTGCTCGGATTAAAACCCAGAGTACCAGTAAACACATTCAACCACTTGCAGAGATAGGGATTAGACTTACTGGAATGTGATTTTGAAATACAAAATAATCGAATCGAAAAGTTCGAACAAGTTGATACATTAATCCGATCGATAAGTCAACACCTAACAAAAATGAAGAGTCAGTAATTGTCACGTTATCCACCAAGATGTATGTAGTAGGTTACTTATTTAGTGTTTTTCGAGCGTTGCCAGTGACCGTGGAGGATGTTAAATAAGCATCGACCAGTGACCTTACTATTTAGAAAGTCAAACAGTTTATCATAAGCAAGTGGGAAAAGAACTTAAATGATGAAAAGGAATTCTTTAACAGACGAAACTCTCTCTTTAATTTTAATGACAGTCTAATGTTCGGTGAGCATGTGGTAATTTAAGCAAACCAAGATCTTACGTCAGTTAATATCAAACATCGGAGAGGTGGTGGGGTGGATGAAACCCAGTATACGAAGTTTCGCCTATTGGCCACAGATAGACAAGCACATCGTCGGTTTTGTCAAAGACTGTTACACTTGTCAACAAGCTAACAAACATTGTAAACAGATAGACCCGATACTATGGCTACAACTAGAAAAACCATGGACGCGATCGCATATAGATTTCGCTGATCCAATAAATAGTGTGGCATGTCTTGTGCTAGTGGATGTTTACTCAAAAATGACCACAAATTGTTCACTTAGTGCAAGCATCTACCGAGAGAACATTACAAGTACTGAAGATTTTCTTTGGATACGACTTGCCAGACACATTAGTGTCAGATAGTGTGTTTCAGTTCACATCAGAAAAATTGCAAGAGTTTTGTCTCCGTCATGCAATCAATCACGTGCGAACACTGCTGTACTATCCACAGTCAAATAGATAGGTTAAACGATTTGTAACGTTTTTAGTAACCATATTGAATAACCGAGGTACTCTAGATCTCTTAGCTGCAACGTATCGCGAACCGTACAAAACCATAAAAATTCACGCGTTTTTTACAAGGATATGTCATTACGTCACTAGCATATACATGAATATATACTGGAAATGGAAATGTGTGATTTACCATCACCTATATCAATGCTTGGTGACAACTACGGATACTGACTTTGCTAGAAAAATGTAAAAACTTTGAATCGAGGAAATCCTAAGAAAAGTATGACATTCAAGTCAATGCAAAATAACCAGACATTTCGATGTAAATTCAGTTTATCAACCCTGAAGTAAAATGTCAACCATTTACGCAGTCAGAGGTCAACTTAACAAAACATCCAAGAGGAACACGTGAAGATAGCCCGTGACGATAAGAAATCGGATACAGAATCATAAGATCAGACTGAAACACTTGAACTTCTATTGACAACCCTAGCATGAATTATAATTGAAATAAACTTAGCACTGTACTCGAATGAACTAGTGAGTCAGTAAGTAATGCTCAAGATTAACAATCAGGACGGTTAACCAGGGAGAGTACCCAGTCTTAGTGCAATTGCAACAGGAAGAAGAAAATGTATAGTATAAATATAGACCATGCATTACGACAAACATTCACCAATACATATATACAAGTAGTAATGCAAAAGGGTGTAGAATAATCAGTGAAAGTCATATGAGGTATTGACTATGACATGATGTCTAAGTCCTACATTCAGTTCATATGGACCTAAACTTTTACAAACATGTTTCCCATGAATGACATCGAAATCTCGTTACACTTCTTGTTTAGCTTATGGATTACCTCCAAGGGTTAAAATATAAAACTGACCGATTACACATCTGCCTCGAAAACCACTGTGTTCTATCGATCCACCGGTTTCAACTCAACTCGTGTATAACTGATTTTATTGGTCAAGGGGAAAAAAAAATCAAATGCTTCAAGGCACTTACTCTAGTTCTGGCTGATTACTCTATTATCCAGATGGAACCATTTTGATTTTAGCTGGTTAAATTAAACTACCTATTCCAAAAGAAACTTAATTGTATACTTTGTTTTATTTTGTACTAATCGATTATCTACAAAAAGTGAAAACTGCGTAACCATTTTACCTAATAGTAGAAAACTTGATTTATTCAAGAAGATCTATCACATCTGAAGGAGATCGGGTTACATTCATATTTTTTTCCAGAGGGCTTTATCAAGTATAATTTGCATTCTAGCTATATTTTAACTATCAAGACAAATAACAACCGGAATGTACTGGATATTTATTTAGTCCTAGTTAGTAATCGTTTGCTAAACCGCATTTATGACCTCGCCAGGAGTCAAACTTTGAATCACAGGGTCTCATGCTGAGTGTTATTTTTAGACTGCCTAAATGAATCACACGGATTCATTTAAAAATAAATACAATTTTCGGATCACAGAAATTTTGAATTCTCAAAATAAATGTATAGTAACAACCGCTTAGTTAACCGTACAAAATTGTACTTTCAATTAAATTACAGATACTGAAAATATACGATTAGTTACATTGCGAATTTGAAATTGAGAAAAAAATATCAGTAGGTATATGAATACGCCTCAAGATATGCTAAGTGGTACCACAACAAATGTTCAGAAAAAATGTTTTATTGATTTGGGCTCTAAACGCTTAACCATCTGGTAGAATGCTAAATCTTTGCTCGGATTATCTATATTAATGTAACAGGATGGTTTTATCGGCCTTAGGTTTCGTGGTAGTGATCAGTCAAGATAAGTACCCCAGCACGAATAACTCAGTCGTAACGGCCGCAGAATATATATATATACTGCCGGTTAACTGATGATACCACATCCGTTCCCTGCATTAATTTAGTTTACTTTTAGATTGGAGCAACCAGTCAGGTTACTAAGTTTCATAAGCGATGCATTAGGGACATAGTTACATGTAAGTTGATAAACCATAATAAAATAGAAAATACGAAGAATGTTCAAAGATCGTATTATACATTCACTTAAGTACATTCACACATATTCACATACATATGTAGTACGATGAGTGAGATATAGCAACAATTGTAACAGGTTAGTTAACTAACTGAAGAAATTTTGAATACTTAGGTTTAAACAAGGATGCTTAAGCAACAAAATTCAGCTTATAAGTCCCAAACACTACACAACCAAGCACGATTGTGAGTTAGCTCAAACTACCAAGTTACCACGACTGAATAAAATTAATAAGATGAATGGTAAAGGAATTGAAATAATAGGTTAACGACGATGATGAGATGGACTATATATTAAAAAGACATTTTAAAAGGAAGAGAGAAAAAAGTATGTATATAATAACGAAAGTCTAAGTATACGAAAAGTTAAGGAATGGAAGCACCTTCTCTAGAAATCGACTCCCAGTTATATAATCAAACAACTCCAACTACTGATAACAGTTATCTTGAGGATTCCAACTATATAGCCTGAAACTACTGCTAACAGTTAGTAACATGATAGAGCGGCACTATAATTTTTCTTTGTTGCTTCTAACTTTCCTCGAACATACTTCTACGCAACTCATTACCACTAGTCGAGGTATGTGGTCGTTGGACGCACGTAATACTAGTCTTGACCTCGTTAGCCGATTCACCACCTTAACTTGATATTTTATATGTAACTTCAGTAGTTGCTGACGTAGTCATTACATGATACATAAAGAAGATCACTCAATCTATGTTATAGCTTGTCAAAAAGATTCTGTTACCTTAAGAACAGAAAAATAAGAAAATGTAGAACTCGATCTCAGTGTTAATATAATTATGGGCAAGTGAAAATGCCTATAAAGCTATCCAATAAATAATGTTTATATTCAAGCAAAGTTAGCACAAGAGAATTTGTCAATCAAAACAGAAACAATATAGTTATATTATCAATATTTTAAATATTTATTTTACCTTTTTAAAAACTTCATATTTTCCTCTTGTTTATGAAGACATGTAGCCATCATTATTTTCTGAAATACACGTCTGTCCAATGCCCACACAGAAGCATTTGTTAAGGCTAGTATTAAAAAAATGATCAGAGGGACATCGCTGTATCATCTCACAAAATTATGATGATAATAATTACTACGTTATGCATAAGCTCAGTATTTATGATGATAGTTTTTCACACACTTTAAGGTAGCTGCCACATGCAGTGGTCGTGTTTGCATATCGAGAGGTTAAAATGCAGTTCAATCGGTTTCGGAATTGTCATTGACAAGCAACTAATATATATGTACCCTACCTAGAAAGTATCGTTTTTGTGTTGTGCTGTATGCAGAATCGTAAATGCTTTTAGTGTGAGCCCCTCTCTATGGCGAATGAATTACAATAAGTATTTCCAGTTAATTAAATCAATCGAATCCCTTACCTTAATTCCTAAAATAAAGACTGAACCATTTACTTGTAATGGCATATTTATGTTGACTATGGTGTGATGTATATTATCTTGCTACTAATCTTTAGAAAGTTTTCCCTACATAATGAAATATGACCCCTGATTAAAGAATTGCAAAATATTTAGTTATTAAAGAATATACAATTATGAAATTCAGTCCACTGAAAAAGAAATGTATTAACTCGTCATGAAAATAAATTGCATAATACCCACATGAGGTGACAAACGCATAAATAAACCAACAAGTAAAATGCATTTATTAGCAAGGAGTATTTCGAGTGAAACGTCAGCTTAGCAGATAAGAAAAAGGCGAGAAGAGAAATAAGCAGGTGATAATAATTAAACGAAAGGTACTCAAACCAAAAGAGAAAGATATTCTACAGTATAATAAAATAATTGGTGAAACGAGATCGTTAATTAACATTCAAAGAATAGAATAACCGTATCTCGTCAGTTTAGGAAAAAATTATTTCTTTAGAAATATTCTGTACTTTATGATAAGCATTTTACCACAATAATAAAATCTCGTTTTCGTATACTGACTGGAACTGGAAATATGAAACGACGAATTGTGTATCATAATTCAGTGACAGTGATATTTATCATGGTTACCTGAATGATCCTGTATATAACTCTATGTAATGTTGTGTACGTATACGAAGAAAACAACTTTCTTATTTTCTTAAGTTCAATCACTTGACATCCACTGATAATCATAATTACGGAATTCTAATAAAGGTTTACCGAATTGCTAATGTAAGGTAGATATACAAGAACTAACGTAAAAAGGAACAAGGTATTCTATTGTCGAGAAACGGTGGAAGGTAGACATAATCAAAAGGTCATACATACCTCGAACAGATGCAGTTCGTTTACAATTGTAAAGTAATGCTAATTCACCAAAAGCTCGACCAACTTCCATTCGTCCAATTAGTGTGCTCTCTTTATAAACTTCTAATATTCCATCTGAAAACAAAACATAAAAAAGTAAAAGTTATTTCGGGTCTATTGAAAATTGTTGAATTTGAAGTTTTATACCATAGGCTGACCCTGGTTAAGTAACCACTAGAGATGAGGAGACGTTGTATCATGGTTTTGTCCTAATATGAAATGCCTTATGATTGTGCATCTATGATATTACCACAAACAGAATCTAGGATATTTACTCCTCACAACAACCACATTGGCAACAGATCATACAGTTAGTATCCAATAGTTCATATTTATAAACTTCACTCAATACGCAATAATATTATGAAAATTCATCCAATGCTATTGGTGGACGACTTCTTCGCACGTTAAGTAACTAAACCATATTAACCACGTCTTTCAACTAAAACTTAGAAAACTACTACCTGAAGTTAGCTGCTGGTAACCTCGTATTTACGGTTACAGATGGGTATTGTGAAGATTAAAACTGAACCAGAACAAACATTTGAGCAGAATAACACGAATTTATTTTATTTTCTCAGGGTCTTGTCATCTATTTACAATCTTTAGTATTTTAGAATGAAAACTATATAAAGTGAAATTTCAATATACTTATGTAGTGAAGTTAATTGGAAATGGCTACGCGTAACACTATCAAAGTGGACTGAAGCTTAGACAAAGAGCTAAGTGGTAAAAAATAATCAAATGCTGTAAATATATATACAATGTATCGAAAATCATTCTGGAATAGTAGTAGTAACAAAAAGCTTAAACTTCAGTTCATTTAAAGAAACAGAAACTTGGCTGTTTATTGATACCATGAAGGCTTTTAATATATCAACCTGATGTCCACAATCCAAGAAAGGTTTAGAGATGGCACTACTCAAGGTGTTTCTTTCTCTTTGACGTAGGCTTGGTGCAGTTTAAGACAGACCGTCCTTTTTGTTCGACCAATGCAACTGTTCTGGCAGGTACATGTAAACTTGTAAACACAATTAGTAGTAACATGATATGGAGGCTTGTCTGTTTTTGATTAAGATATTGAGTACGCTGTCATATATGCAACTAACAGTCTAGCAAGAGTGTACGTTTTAGGTAGTGCGAAGTTAAGTCTTCTACTGATTGTTCTTGAGACGTCATCACCTTCACACTTAAGATGCAGAAATCAAAATTTATTACAGGTTGTAGTTACTTTGCTTATTGTCCTTGGTTGTTTTATACTTGCCGGTGAACTTTTATAGGCACCCATTTCCTTTTAAACATTTTTAAACACATTGGTTCTTCTTTCAGTTTGTCAGTGGTATATATCCTCTCCACTGTATGAAAGAATGTTCTTTACTATAGCCAATTGAGCAAAACTATTAAAAATTAAGTACTCTTTCGATAAATTGAACGCTGAATTGTACCATTTGTCGCCAATTGTATGACAACGTAAAGAAAGTAAAACTTATAAGGTACAATGGGCCTTGACAAAAAATTCTAACGGATGCTTTGCATAATGTCTACTGCTGTACACAATAAATGTGTCATCAACATATTTGCAGTATTCGGTCATTGCATCAATTGTCTGCTTAAGCAACATATTTTCAAAATAACTCATAAAAATATCTGCTAAAACAGGATCTAGTGTGTTGTCCATTACCATGCCATCCTATTTAGAAGTTAGTTTTGTTGCCAAAATGAAATTAAACGTCATTTGTGGAATTGAGTATTAACCGTTAGGAGTCAGGTATTGAAAGTGGCAACAGGTCAGAATGCTGGTATATAATGTCTAGGATTTCAAAAAGAGAGATACGCTTGTAAACAGGAATGGTGCATCAAATAAAGCTATAAGTTTACCACGGAAGTTAATTTGGTTCAATCTTTCAGTTTGCCGGAGTGAATCGTTTAAGATGGATTTGGCTAACCTTCCGTAAATCGTTTATAGTTTCTTAGCAGGACAGTGAACAATTTTATGCTAATGTGATTGATCAAGGACTGTAAGTGTAATTTACAATACATTTTTTGAACACTGAAGACGTTGCAAATAATCCTATTTTCAATTTGCTATATATCTGCTTTTGAAGTATTCATGAACCATTGCTATTGATTTGAATATCACCAAATGAATCTGTCAGTAATTCATAAGTAAAGATCAAAGCATGGCATACACAGAAGTAGTTGTTTCGCATGACTACTATCAGATTCGTTGACGAACAGAAGTATTTTTTACTCCTTTCTAAATTGTCCAGAATAGCATATAACATCAGACAAATTATCAAAATGAATAATGAATCATTTCAACTACTAAGAACACTATTTTCATTTCAATTAATAAAGTAAAAGAAGAGGTAAAAAGAAAATCATTTTTGTTTTAGCCTATGAAATATTACCTGAAACAACATACAGCGCGTCGCCTGGTTCACCTTCTCTTATAATAAAACATCCTTGAGGTATTTGCTTTTTATACATACAAGAAACTATTTCTTCGATTTGTGATTGTTCTAAATGTTTTAAAAATGTGTTGTTACTGATAGCATCACGAATTAGATCAGCAGACCTGTGTACAGATAAATCAGGATGAAAATAAATTTAAAAAAAGTAGAGGGTTTTGATTGAAGAAATAAATGATAGACAGTGTCAGTGGGTTAAGATATAAAAAACCTGAATGGACATTGTTTATGCAAAGAATTACGCATCTTGTTATACTACTTTTATTAACATCTGAGAATTTTTTATAAGTAGAAATAACAACAAATAAATGTAAGGGAGTGAATAGAATCGTTCTAGAGATTAAATTAAAGATTATGTTTGCTTTCAGCACACATTTTTATAAAAATTATCACTCTACCTTAATAATCAAATGTAACAACTTGGAAGGATACTTAGACTTGTTAACGTCACGAGTATTTATACTTGCTCATCCACTTTCCAAAAGTCTCTTCATTAAGAAAAATGACATAATTGGATATCTGATTAAGCGAATTAGCTTAACAAAGAACGCCAGCTAAACTAATCGAATTTCCAACAATTTCAATCACTCAATTATCACCTACTATTTTTTTTTCAATGACATAATGTAATGTCAACCAATTTTCTTAGAGAAGCGTAGGATGAAAAACTGATAGAAGAAAAAGCTTCCAATTTACTTTTCTACTCAACTCGTTAAATAATATAAATTTAGAAGTTATGAAGTGACCTTAGTAAACAGTTATTAAGAACCAAAAATACTGGTTAGTTACTTAATCATAGTATGGAGCTCCTCAGAAGTTGGCATTCACGACCTCACATGAGACTAAACCTAGTACATTCAAGTTTCGCTGTGACAATTTAACCTTTAGACTACATAGTTGAAGTTCATAAGTTTATAGTTCTAATTCCAAACAGTATCAAAATATCCTACCATATTATATAAATATTTGACCCGATATTTGGTTATCTAAAAGAAATGAAATTATTATCCATATTTAGTCATATCAGTTGGCTAGAAGGTGCAAATTAGTTATATGTACTTAGAAAAAAACTTTGTTTATATGAACAAATGTAGTACTGCTAGCAGCTATATACTTAGAAGGCAATTCTACTGATTCCAGTTTCAGTAATCATATATTATCACTAACCCTCACATTTAGCATGTGGATGAAAGCACAATCTCCACCTAGAGCGCTTCTTTTGTTTCTACCGGTCCAAAGCCCGGATAAAGGACGAACGTCAAGAATGCGGTTAGCGACCCCCCTCCTCACACGATGTGGGAGACAGGAGGAAGTATCCAAATAGCTGAGGAAATGAAAAGATATAACCTGGGAATACTTGGAATAAGTGAAACTCATTGGTTACAAGCTGGATAGCAACGATTATTCTCAAAAGAAGTACTGTTATACTCTGGTCACGAAAAAGAAAATACCTAGAACAAACAAGGAGTAGCACTAATGTTGTCCCAAGAAATATGGAAGGCCCTTATAGGATGGGAACCTTATGAACTTAAGATCATAAAAACATCGTTCAGGACGAAGAAGAAAGAGATTACAATGAATCTCAGCCAGTGCTAGAGGCCTACCAACGACAGCCACGAAGACGATAGAGACCAGTTCTATGCGAAGTTGCAGTCAATCGTCAATAAAGCACAGCGGAGGACCTAACCATTCTGATAGGAGACCTAAACATCAAGATTGGAACGGATAACACTGGATATGAAGATTTCATTGGACAGCATGGACTGGGATAAAGGAACGAAATCGGTGAGAGGTTCGCAAACCTATATGCCTTCAACAAAATGATTATAGGTGGCACCATATTTTCTCACAAACGCATATACAAGCTACATGGGTTTTATCGGACCCCATTATGGATAACCAAATCGACCACATCTGTATTAATGGGAAGTTCGGAAGAACCATGGAAGAAGTAAGAACATGAACAGGAGCTGATATAGTTTCAGATCATTATTTGATGGTGGTTAAAATGAAACTGAAGCTGAAGAAGCACTGGATAACTGAAGCAACAGTATTACAGAAGTCTAATACCACCCTTCTTCGAAATACCAACAAACTCAACGAGTTCAAGATAACCATCAACAATAAGTTCCAGGCCTTTAACTATCTACTAGAAGAAACGGAAACCACTATGGAGGACAATTGGAAAGGGATTGAGGAAGCAATAACTTCAACCAAAAAAAGGGTCTCTGTTTGTACTCTGGACAAGATAAAGAAATGAGGTGATTAAGACAGCAATCAACAGAAACCGAGCAAGAAAAGAGAAAGGCACATGTCGAATACACAAAAGCCAACAAGCAAGTGAAGAGGAGCATTAGGTTAGATAAATGAAAATATGTGGAAGACCTAGCAATGACAGTGAAAAAAGCTGGAAGGGAAGGAAATATAAGATACCTGTAAAACACAACGAAGAAGCTATTTGAAAAATATAGTAAACCAGAACGGCCAGTTGAGAACAAGGATGGAAAACCAATCACTGTGACTCGAGAACACCAAAACAAGTTAGTAGAATATTTCGAAGAACTCTTGAATAAACCAGTCCCACTGAACCCACCAGTTATCGAAGCAGTACTAATGGACCTTCTTATAAATGCCGACCCATCGACAATCGAAGAAACCAAATGGCCATCTGACAAATCAAGAGTGACAAGTCAGCAGGGCTAGACAACATATAAGCTGGATGAATCACTGAAGTCACTGCAAAAATGCTCCACTTTTTCTTCATGAAGATTTTGGAGGAAGAATAAGTGCCAGCGGACTGGAAAGAAAGGTACCTCATCAATATATCAAAGAAAGATTTTATAAGGTGTTAGAACTAGAAAGGCATTACTCCACTATCAGTAATAGGAAAAGTCTGCAACAAAGTGTTATTGAACCAAATGAAAGATCCAGTAGATGCCTAGCTTCGACATCAATAAGCTGGATTCCTTAAGGATTGACCGTGCACCGACCAAATTGCAATTCTATGGATGATTGTTGAATAATCGGTTAAATGGAACTCATTACTTTACGTCAACTTCCTTGAATATGAGAAACCATTTGACACAGTAAACAGAAGAACATTATAGAATCTTCCTTGACACTACAGTGTACCTTAGAAGATAGTCAGTATCATACGGAATTCTTAAAACGGACTACATTGCAAAATCATGCATGGAGGCCAGTTCACAGATTCATTCGAAGTAAAGACCGGTACCAGATAAGGCTGCTTACTCTCGACTTTCTCCATCTCTTTCTGTTTGTGGTTGACTGAATAATGAAAACTGCAACATCTCAAGGGCAGCACAGAATACAGTGGGCAACTTGGATACAACTAGACAACTTGAAATTTACAAATGACTTAGCTCTTCTATCTCACAAACACCAATGAATGTAGGTGAAGACGTCCTCTTATTTTCTACATTATATAAATCCATTTGTTTTATCTATTTGATTTTCGTCGGGTTTTTGAAACATAATTTAATTGTTTATTTTAGACATTTGTTATTTAACATTTTAACTGAGAAAGTGAACGATAAAAAAAAAACACAAACGAAACATCATTTTACTGGAAAATGTTTCATTTTGTTACGTATAAAACTTGTTCACTTTATTTTGGTTTTTGGGAAAAAATAAGTGAAAAAATGTACATTAAGTAATAACGGTGAATCATTTATTCACATGTACTTGGAAATTATTTAAATGTTTGTGAAATTCTCACTAATTTCTCATAAATACACTCCTGTCAGCATTCATTAGAATCTGGTATTTATAGAAAACGATTAAACTGAAGGATGTGAGTATAGTTTCGTATGGTAATCAAGCTCTATAATTGTGAGCAAAAACTAACTAATTAAAAGTGTCTGTTATGTATTAGTAAATTAAAATATTTCAAATAATCAAATGATCTTTTGTTTCTAAAATTAGGAGAGATGCCTTACTGTTACTGCCTACGTTATTAAGAACAAGGTAAAATGAGGACTCGGGCTGGATTGCACTAAGTGCAATATCTCAAAACGTGTTTCCGACGATTGTTTGGCGTAATTATTTAAATAAGAAAGCAGAAAGACCAATAGTTTCATTCTCGAATACTTAGTTTACTTGGTAATTCACCCCTTCAGAAGAAACCATTTAAACTACCTATGAGGTTTAATAATTTGGTTCAGATAGAATGTAAAAAGCAAAATCTGTAAAAAGCTGAAGCATTGGCAACTGATGCCTCCAGATATGAGCTATGCGTTCAAAAACGTCATGTTCAAGCCCATATTTCTCCGTTTTCTCGAAAAACCAACAACAATAATTTATTATTTATTTACAGTTGTCAATTTTTCAAAAAGTGATGGCTGATGAACTTTAAATTTCAAACGACGACTCAATGGTTCAGATGTTTAACTTTCGGCCAAAAAGTTGCAGGTTCGAAACTCTCATCATCTGATTTGGTTTAGGCAATTGCGTAATACCGCCAGCCTTTAAACATACATAGTACGGCTCGAGATGGGATAGACAAATAATGTAATTCATATACATAACCAAAAGGAAAACGAACTGTAAAAAAGATACTCTAAGCTGAAATCATTAGGCGAAATTTAGTATGTTGAGAGGAAATTCTCTGTTTTGAAAATAACAACTCATTTTAAAATCTATTTACAGTAATGTCTTAAAATTTGAACTATCATATAATTAGATATTACAAACAAAATAAGCATTTACTTAGTTATTTACTAAGAAGGCCAGGTTTAAATTTAGGTATTTACCTTTGGAAACGAAAATTCCTGTTTCACAGTTAGTCATACTTATTTGGCTACCCAAGCTGAAAAAACTAAAGTAAGGTTTGAACTTAGGACCTGTCACATTGAAGTATAGTTAGTGTGAATCTATAATTTAATAGATTTGACTCAGTTCAATTGAAAAGTAGGTAAAATTAATCCAGACAAAGGAAGAAAAACAATAATTCAAGTTAGAATAAAAAATATGTATTGATTCAACATAACACAATACAAACTAGTGAAGTAAGAATTTAGAAGAGTGAAGCGAACTCGTGTGATTAATAATAACAACAATAGTAAAATACGAGAGAAAAATATTTACGTTAAACAGTGATAAAGAATAGCGGTAAAGAAATATAAAATACATGAAACAGACAAACAAGCAATACTTAAGCTCCAATTTAGAGAATGATCTCAGTAAACTCAGGGCATTATTCTGTGGGCTAGGACCTCATGTTTGCTGCTTTTAGTCTTACCACTCTTCAATCGATCTATTTGGAATAGTAGGATTCAAAGGAACGATTGTTTTAACCAGTATAGCTCGACTGGTTCATCACGATAGGCAAGCCCCACCACTACGTTATGGCAGCAACAACGGTCATGAGAATTTTTTTAATTGAAATTGTCATAATTAGAGGCACTCACTCTTTATTATAGTTGTGCTTATTTTTGTAGCATTGCTTTGTCACACTTAAGTGCACTTAAGATTTCTGGAAATCTTAATCTGTGAAATCTGTCTTTTAATTGCATACCACTTCCTCCAGTAAATCTCGTGATCACATTGTTTTTAGTAAAAAAAAAACAGTTATTTTAGTACTTGTGGGTAATTATTTTTAAATCCTAGGCAGGTCACTTACTTTTCCTAATAGTTTAAATATAGAATTCAATCAATGTAATCTTTTTTAAGTGTGTGGAGATTTCTCCTTACGTTGTGAAGTATTCCAAAATCCAGATTTTAAGCATAATCTTAAAATCGAGGAAACATTTTCACATAATTCAGTGAATGCAGTGCAAACACAACTATAAAGGATGCAATCAATTGTTTCTTTTTCGCAACTTTAAAAAACAAAGACCACAGGTCAGCTGTACGCACTGAAGTTATTTCTGATATGAATAACTGTAGGTATATGTCTAAAACATAAATTGCTTGTGAAAATCTAACAAAGCTATTTGCAAACTATCTTCCCTTTTATTTTGTTGAATATGGCAGACAAAAATCATTTCAGCTTAGTTGGTTTATTTACAAAATTGTTTTGTCCAACAATTGTTCACATGTAGAATGTCTTATAATTGTACTTGTGTAAACAAGTATGTACTTGTTAAAAGTAATACGTTTTTCTGATCACTAATTTGGTGTGCCGATATAGTTTTCAAAATGTTACCATAAACATTAAGTTGGTTTTCGTAAACACTTTTCATTGAATTACCTAACAGTTGAAATTTAGTAGATAATTTATTGAGTACTTTATTTCAGTATTAAAATATTTCCAGGACGAATTTTATTACTTATCAACTCGGTATGAATTCCATCTCATTGATAGTTATTTCTAGGTTAGATACTTTTGTAGGATAAATTCTTTGAAGCTTTAAATGTGTACATAGGATCACTTAATACGAACGTGATTTATTCACAAACAAAGTGATACACTTTTATGTCAGCCAAGCAGGAAAAAGGTTAAATAGTGATTGAATTAAATGTGTTGTAACCATGTTAAAACATTATTGTTTTACTTCAAATTATAAAAGAAATGAGTATATATTAAACTATTAGTCAAATATCCCCCCCCCACACTCTAATGTTTGAATTAAACAAGAACACATTTGGTTCATATTTCATTGAATATTAAAAGATGTGTTTGTAAATGAATATAAACTGTAGATAGTAAAAATATTTTACTTGCAGTTGTTCGGAAAACAGGTGTCTTAAAACAATCACTGATGACATTTTTGTTAAACAGCAAGTTAATTTATTTTTAAGATATTATTTGAGAAATCCTCGTGATGCTATATCACAAGTTGATTAGCGTGGAAATCTTACCATTGGACGCCGGCCCACTAGTTCCGGTAGTTAACTATTTGCCATGAAACCTAAAGTTGAAATTCCTTTGGGGTTAGGGGTTCTCACTGCTTAAAAGTCCCACACTGTAAAGAAACAGATGTTCAGTGTCGCCTGATTTTAGTGACATACAACCATGACTAAATTGTGATGAATACAAACAATAAACGGGTCCTACCATGCCAAATAGATCGATTGAAGAGTGGTAAGACTAAAAGCAGCAAACGTGATGTCCAACGGCGAAGTCGTACTGGCGACTGGTACGGAGATATGACGGCAGTGTTTTCTTCAGAAAGCCAGTATAACAGCGGTGCTAGCTTGCCACAAAGGAAGAGTGAGGTTAAAATAAGTCAACCTTAAAAATGAACACCTCACCTTACTCCATGGATTTTCGTCACTAGCAGTGAGACCTTAACAAGTACGAAGTTAACACAATTAAAACCGCTCTCTACAAAGAACCGTGTGTGACCGGTCTCAAGTAGCTGTATTTTGGGCATTGCGATCAAGCTCTCAGGTCTTTAGACCAACCCTAAAATAGTTTGCTTCTCAGGTACATCAAGAAGAGAAAAAATTCCATGGTGTGAGCAACCGTGAAGTGATAACCGCCCTCATACCTCTAACAGCACAAGATCACCGTCATTTTGACCAAATTCCTTCTTAAATTCCTAAAATTTATCCTACCCTTACTTTCAAACCTGAATCCCCATCTTCCACTTACTTTGTATGTGCCATTAGTGTCAAGGATCGTAGCCCACAGAATAATGCCTTGAGTCTACTGAAATCAAGCTCTAACCTGTACCCTGGAGGCATTAAAGAACGAACCCTGTGACAAATTTGGCAACAAGCCTCCCTGGATATGACATAACAATTTTGTGCCATTGATGTATGTTGTGTCTCCGAAATGAGCATGCAGAGTCCTAGCGTAATCATTCACTTAACGTCACCTAGTCAATATGAAGAACCTGCGTGATAAACTCTTCATCTATCTTGCGACTCAGCAGCCACTTCTTGTGAATTAGCCAGTGTAGGTATTACATTAAGTATGATGCCAGAACCAGAAACTTTTCAGTGGATTCCTATCGAAAGTCGCCTATGTGTCGTTCGACTAAAGGGTTCGATAAAAACTAGGAAAAAGCTTAAAATCATTTCATAGTTTTCTTCCCACGCTTCATCTCTTTCTCCCTGAACCATATTCTATATGTTCAATCTTCTTTGTTTTTATTATTATTGTCACTGAAGTAACTTCTACTTCTAACGATGTGATGTTAACCTTGCCGCGGATTAGGGGTAATCATAACTTGGACCGATGCACATATGTGCCAGGTTCTATATTGATCATACATACGTACACACATTGGAAGGATATGGACACAAGCCGTTGTATTGTCGTCGCTCCTGCTTACGCTTCGACTGACTGCGGCCGGAACGATATGAAAATCAAGATGCGATCCATGTAGATGATGCTTGGCAAGATGTCCAAACAGCTGTGTCCAATAATTAGTGACATCTATCAAGGACTAAAATCAACAGGTCAAGAAAATTTTGTGAATCTCGGCAACGCCTGTTGAGCTGATGAACCCCCGTAAAATTATCTGATCAGGCTCCGAAATCCATGAGGAACAAAGACAGGTTTAATATGGTACGACATGCAATAATCTGGATCACTAATTAACTATGATAGATTTCTCAGTATGCTATACCTTTAAATCTAGACTAGTCATTTAGTTGACTGATATTAGGGTAGGATGAACGAAAGAAAGAGGGCAACCAAGTCAAAACAAGACGTCAGTTCATGAAGTCACAGGCTATTGGTCTGAGTCGCACTGGTAGATGCCGACTACTTGGCTAGAGTCTGAGTGAACGTCGTTACCAGTGGTTAAAGATTCTGGGTGACATGACTCGGAATTGGTCACAGTGGTGCAGGTGCATTCACTCCTTGTCCTCCCTTGAGTTGTGGACCTAAAATTATTTTATATCCTTCTTTCTACGAACTAATTCTTCCTCCCCGAACCATATTTTATATGACCGCTCTCTTTTAATTTCTTACTATTATCATTCAAGTAACTACTATTTATCCTGATTTGGTATTTACGTTTCTGTGCTGTTAAGGTGTAGAAACTTGGGCCGATGCACACATATGCCAGATTCTGTGTTGTTCATACATACATGCATATATGAAAATGAAATCCTCTGTATGTAGGAGAACCAAACAATACGAAGAATATGAAAGTTGGCAAGTAGCAAATTATTGCAATGTTTGTATGCAGGTTGAATATGAGGGTTTAATGCATATGGTTAAGTTTGGCAATGTCTACGTCATTTGTAGGAAGTCGAAAGAAGGTAACGAACATTTGTGTCAAGTTGTTTATTGATTATGCTGACTAACAGCTAAACGAAAATAATCGCACCAAGATGTTACTAAACATCACGTTAACATTCAAGTAATTTCATAAATGTTAAGCAGGGCATTTACTTTATAGAAAGGTACTGTAGCTCTTGATTTTATAACTCGAATAGATAGTAAATTAAAGAATCCCTTTATACCTGATCGAATTTCAGAAGCAACATTATTTCTCTATCTATAGCTTCTACTGTAAAAAGATTTATTTTTACATTTTAATGAATTTTTATAAGCCAAATCTACAAACGAAAATTAATCACTTAACTTTATTGCTTATCAAATGAGGAATGATAATGTTCATCTGAGATTTAGTCACTATTTAAGTACATGGTCATCAGTCCACATCAATGAGAACTTCCGATTCAAATATATGTAAATGGCTTCATGGAAGCACTAACTAATACGTTTCCATTCATAGGGTTATCATATGTATTTTGTCCTGATGAAAAATTTTGTGTTATTCATTGTACTTTTATTTAATACATTACCATTTTTATATTAAAATGCTTTTTTACTTAATTAATGATAGCCCGTGACCCTATAACAAACGATATATTGTACTTCTTTAGAAATCGAGTGCATGAATACATGGTTAAATCCAGCCTCCATGAACCCGTAATTATACAAATCACTCATTTCGCGTGTGCTCTAATATCAATCGATAATGAAGTACACTACATTATTTTCCTGTTTTTTCAAATTTGATTATGGCATTTTGAGTTTTATCACAAAAAACAAAGAGACACTCAATCATTTACTTATTAACTCAGTTTAAAGAAATTGAGGGATAAGACACTTTCGTATCCTCACTAACAAAGTAACACCGATGAAATAGTGAAATAGCATTTCTTTTAAAATAATTAGTGTGTAGTATAGCTGAGTTGGTCCGTAAAATATGATGCATTTGTGCAATACATTTTAATCAATCTAATCAAATATACTTGTCAAGACATATATATGTAAACATAAGAAATCAATAAGGGTCAATCAAGTAAAAGCTCGAATGACTGTAATGTGATAACTGGCAAAATGGGAAGTTGTCTCACTATCTAAGTTAATTGTAAATTACAAAGATTCAAGGTTAAAACAAATTGCTTTCGCACGCGTAAAACAGGTTTGGAGTTTTTAATGGTCATGGCTTCGATTTTGAAAGGGTTGAAATATAGTTGAGATGTCGACATTATGGATTATCTTCTAAATGTTTCGCTATAAATAAATAAGGCGTTTTAATCCCGACCTCTATCAGACCATTTGTTCTCATCACTGAAGTTCGTGGCTATCAGGAAATTCAAGCCTACTTAATGTGGGGAAAAATAATTTGTATAAATCATGAATCTATTTTAGCAATCTTCACTTGACTTTAATGATGTATCGACTCTCCATCTTATATGTTTACAATCAGCATCATTTAGTCAATAACTAAGACTATCAAATATACATAGAAAATTAATTTTATAATAAACCCATTTATCTGAAATCATGTCTGTCAAAATATGAAGTAAAATCTTTGACTTTCAATGGGTGATATTATCATTGAGATATCCTTTGAATACTATCCGACCCTCATTATCAAGGAGTGACTATTATGTTAAGTGAAATAAGATTAATTTGTTGTTTGCATTTGTCACAAATTGATCTCAGATGAGTACCAGTGAAAATTTGGGAATACTGGATAGTTATTTCATCGTAGTATGTGATGACAACACAGGGACATTGGTTAAGCATTCACCGCTATACCTGAAGGTTCTGGGTTCGATCTCCTAGCAGATTGACAGTGGGCTACTGGACGGGGGGTTTCATACTAGGACGAAACGGATATCTAGTGCTCCCCGATTTCCAATTGTACCCAAGCGATATCAATCTGTGACGACTACTAACAATAAACTTGATAACAATCTAGACTAAAACCACTTTAAATAAACTGAAATAAGATTCCTTTAAGAAATAAGCCGCAATGTTAAATGTGGCGACAAAATAAGTTATAAAAAAAAAATGCAAAGTGGTTGAATATATTCTTCGGCTTGCATCTGCTTAGGTACTTATAGTAAACGATATAGACGACTAAGCGACCACTAACTATCTGTTTATGGCTTTGAATATACCACATGTAGATAAGCCACTGAGAGAACTAGAATTCACTTGAACTAAAATCCAAACGTTTTAATCTTAGTAACATACAGTTTAACGTAACATCAACATATCATACTGAATCAAATAAGAATAAAACCACTTTAATAGTCCGCTTAAGATATAACTCAGCCGAAAAGCTGGATGTATTTATGAAAAATCAGCGTATTTGGATATACCTTTCAGAAAAAAACTGAATTTGACTTGACTTTTATTGCTTAGCATTAGTGATGAACTTATGAGACAATTCGATTCAAAACAGGGACTACTTCAAGATTTGACAATGAAATGAGTCATCGTAGTCTACAATGAGTTTCATTGTGTAGCTCAAAGTCAGTCACAATGCGTGGATTATTAGATGTCAATACCTTCAATCTTAGTATTATTACTAATAGGATTAAGACTACAGTTTCTACTCTTACTTTAGTGAAATGTATGTGATTACCGTCTAACTGTGATGACTAAATGCACATCCATTATATTAAATAAGCAACAGCATTACAAATACAACATTTCATCGCTGTGAATAAGACATACTTTCGTGGACTATTCTGTACCAAAATTTTCCTTGAAATTGTTTTAGTTTCAGAAAAGTACTGCTGACATTTTTGTGGGGTACCTGGCTTTTACAAACGATTTGATTTGGCATGGTAATTCGAAACATTGTGTCACATTCTACGATATTTTCGCCGTTTCGTCGATCATAAAATCTATGTTGATTAGAATGACTGAACTAAATAAAGATTTCTTCCAATAACTCATATCAACAAATCATCACAAAAGTCAGTTCCTAAAAAATATATAATTGGAAAGTAATTTAAGTTGTTCCTCATCAGGATCTGATAACAAATGGGTAATCGCTGGAAACCAAGGGAAGCTAACTAGCAAGCTCTATAAAAGTCGATACTGCTAAAGTTCAATTCTATTGCTAGTGAGACAGTTACCAAACAATGAGGCTGATTGACCTCGCAGTGTAATAATTTGTTTGTCACAGAAATGGAATCTTTAGGCATTTAAATTAAATGATTGTACATATAAACAACATAAGACTTGGCATAGTTACCGAAGAAGAATTAGTTCGTAGAAAGAAGGATATAAAATAATTTTAGGTCCACAACTCAAGGGAGGACAAGGAGTGAATGCACCTGCACCACTGTGACCAATTCCGAGTCATGTCACCCAGAATCTTTAACCACTGGTAACGACGTTCACTCAGACTCTAGCCAAGTAGTCGGCATCTACCAGTGCGACTCAGACCAATAGCCTGTGACTTCATGAACTGACGTCTTGTTTTGACTTGGTTGCCCTCTTTCTTTCGTTCATCCTACCCTAATATCAGTCAACTAAATGACTAGTCTAGATTTAAAGGTATAGCATACTGAGAAATCTATCATAGTTAATTAGTGATCCAGATTATTGCATTTCATACCAACACTGAGTGCAAATCAGTGAAAGAAACGTAGCTTCCTGAATCAACAAAAGTCGCACATCAATAAATCTGACCTATATCAGCCCGCATTGGTTAGAAATAAATGTACTGAACAGTGCTGCTACCTAACATCGATTTCACTTTTTTGGATAAAAACACTAGTTTCATACAGCCTGATCTTTTTGTAAATTTTAAAAGCAAGAAGAACAAGATTTACAGAATAGAATAAATCCAGTACTTTTCGAGGCTACTCATTAACAACAAATCGTTTAAAATTACTAGGAATAGCATTCTTGAGTTAAATGTTGAATATGCTTTATCTGTTGAGGTTGAGCTAAATGTTCGGAATGGAAACAAATATTAATAAATAGAAAATATGGTAATAAATATAGTGAACTTTGACGTGTTATTATACGTTGCAAATTATATGGTAGATTTGTGAGAATGCAGTTAATAAAGAAGGAATTACTTCATCACAGCAAACGAATATTATATTATTGTAGGAAAACTAAAATATAACACCATATAACTACTAAACACAGTTTTGGACGAAAATCGATTGAACATGCGAACACAGAAATTACTATTATATTCATCAAGGCAAAGGAAGGTTTATCACCCTATCTTTCTGTGAATATGTTCTTGGTGGGAAATGTTTGATAGAGATTGCATCTGAAAAATGTAGTAATAATGGTGTTACTTATTTGTCAATAATCTTGAATGCTCTCTAAATGTTCACACTGTGTCCGCTGTCCAAAGTTTCTGAAGACTGCACTTATAAAAACATTGCTGCTTTCCAAACGTAGGTCCCTAAGAACGTGCCAAAACAACCTAGTACAAAACTTTATTTCAGTCCCTTCGACCGTAAGTATATGTGAAACCGTAAACATAGTTGATGGTGACGTATGAAGGGTTTTTATTCATCTTTGAATGATTTAACTTGTATCTGGTGTTGTATATGAAGACCGACTGAGCTTCAAAAAAGTCCATTTACAGTGCAGTCCTATTTTTATAACCACATTATGAGATCTCATCTCTCTTGAACGTAAAGTATGTAAAGAAAGGTTTTTTTTCTCACAGACAGATGTTTAAAGTTTTCAGAATATCTCTTTCCACATTTCCAAAGAAAATTCTTCAGATATCCAACGTCTATAAAGCTATTTTTGATTATTGCTAATTCTCGTTTAGGTTGAACATAGCATTCTAACTGTATTGAAGAGAATTTTTACTGGACCCTGTTTATAATATTCAGGAAAAAAGGTGTTACAGCTTAAGTGTTATTCAGACTATATACCTTTCATGTATGTTTTCTCTCAACTGTTCCATCATTACTCCGTCTTACGTTGAGTTTTAAAAGATTGAATCAATCATCATTTTCATATTTCTGTGATCATTTTGAAATGAAGTATATCAGAAATGTCAGTTGTTTCATCTAGGTAGGAATAAAGATGTCGACAAAAACATGCCCAGGCAGTGATCCCATGGCCGTTCCGTTGGTTTGTTCTACAAATGGTTATTCAACATGAGCTGAGCCACTTTGTGCAGAGTAATAGCAGATTTCTTAAACTGTGCTGGGGTAAGGGAAGTAAACTAAGTTATCCATAGTATCATATTTGTTGTTTCATCGGACGGTATAATCGTAAATAGTGAAAGAACATCAAGCGACACCACGAATTTATTTGATTTATTTGCATAACCTATTTCTTGGGAAAAATGAAACATTTCTTCCGAACTCATTTCAATAATTTGACCAACCGTTTAGCCAGATTGCAACATAGCGAGTTTATCGTAGAAATTATTGATCTTAAAGAAATATTTGACTTGTAGACTATAGGGATCTGAAGCATTTTATAAGCATCATCATTCCCATTCACTATATCTGCACCTGAACGTTTGTTTGGTCTAATTCTGTTCTAATTATTGTGATTTTCATTTTTATTCTGAATATTTACCCTAACTTCAACAGATAAAGTAGATCAACCATTGAATTCTAGATTCTTATTCCTTGGAAATTTAAATTTTGCGGTTGATACGAAGCCTAGAAATGTAATGAATTTATTCTATTCTGTAAATCTTGTTCTTCGCGCGTTGTTCAAAATCAATAGTGGTTAATAGCTTTAGTAAGATGAAAAATCATTATTACAGCATATAAACTTATTTCTGATAGATAAATACGCATATTACTATTAACCGAAGTGAATTTGTGCAGGTAGATTAGATTCATTTAATTGTAAGATTGTCTGCACATCAAGGTCAAGGTTATTTTTGAATCTTATCTCACCTCCCAGTCACACATAAATAGATACATAGCCAATGTACGAATTATTTTATTGTAGAAAATTGTCATGTCCTTAAAATAACCCAGCTACCAATATTAGTAGCTTTATTTTCAAACGCGATTAATCTGTGGTTGTGACATTAAAGTACAAACTTAAAGGTTTACAGGAGATTGTGTTTATTATTTATTCATTTGTGAAGAAAACACAAGGACAATCAGCAATTTTTTTCCGTTCAAACCCGTTTATAGATTAAACGAAATGAAGTGACATTCTGTTAAGTCAAGACATTAGACGAAACATTGAAAATTATTCAAATTGTAAAAAGAGGGCTTTGCTTATGCTACACGTTATCAAACTATTCAAATGTTTGAATTCCAGTTTGAATTACTAAACAGCCTGCCAGATAACCAGGGTCTATAAAAAGTATTTGATACAAGTTGTATCCAACGTTTGATCGCATCACTAGAACTAAATAGCATACGAAGTAAATCGGAAAAAATGTTTTAAGGAGAGGTGAAGCTTTCTAATATTTCATATACACAGTTCACCTTACTGACTCGAAAAAAAAAAGAATCAAGATCTGAGCAAAACAAAATGAATTTGCTTCATATCATCTAATTTTCGTCAGCTGTCAACAAGGTATAAGGTTTTGAAATCAATATTATAAAGTGATTTAAAAATACTTAAATAAATTTGGTTGACAATTGTTGTGAACGGCATGGTATAATACAACGGGTATGTGAATAAAGTTAAGAAACTAAATGGGAATATTAGAAACATATATTACACGAAGAACATTCGAGACTTAGGTTAATTGGCCATGTTATAGACTACTCATAATAAAGTGTAGGAATAAAATAAAAATAGGTGGCAACTTAACGTCTGAGGGTGAAATCACACTGCTGAGCGTAGTGGGGTATGACAACCAGCATATGCAGCGGTGATACCTAACAACGAAGAAAAGGGGTTAGAATAGGTCGACCCTAACAAAGTCACACCTCACCTTACCCCACGGATTTCAGTTTATAGCGGTAAGGTCTTTTGAAGAGCAGAGCCAGCGATTCGAAAACGCCGTAGGTTGTCGACCTTAAGCAGTCGTCCCATAAGTTCTGCGATCACTATCCCAGGTTACTAAGACGAACACTAACCCAGCTTCTTTCTCAGATTCTTCAAAAAGTAACAACCTTCCATGGTGTAGGCAGCCGGGAAATGACAATCGTTCTCATACCTTTAGCAGAACATGCGATCATCTTGTTCGAGACTAGGTGAAACTGAGAGGCACTTTTGTAAGATCCTATTGTGTCGCAGCTTAGCTAACAGACAATTCGGACAGTTTGCTTTAACTATGTCTAGCAAACACCTTCTAGTCCTTCTAGCCCATACACACAAACAATTGCAAGCGAAGTCAACCAACGTAGTAGCAACCTCAGCATCAGAAGCCTGAGCATACAATAAAAATAAAGAGCAAGATCCTCAAATTCAACACAGGGAGCACCGACCCAATTGAACTTGATGGAGAAACTCTGGAAGAAGTGGATACTTTCACGTACCTGGGAAACACCATCGATGAACAAGGAGGATCCGATGCAGATGTAAAGGCAAGGATCGGCAAAGCAAGAGCAACATTCCTACAGTTGAAGAACATATGCGACTCAAAACAACTGTCGACCAACCTCAAAGTCAGACTCTTCAATTCGAACGTCAAAATAGTTCTACCGTATGGAGTTGAAACGTGGAGAACTACTTTAAACATCCTCAGGAGGGTACAGGTACTCATAAACAACTGTCTACGCTAGATACTGAATGTCCATTGGCCGTTAACCATCAACAACAGCCTACTATGGGAGAGAGCAAACCAACTTCCAGCCGAAGAGGAAATCAGGAAACGACGCTGGGAATGGATAAGACATACATTGCGTAAATCATCAGATTGCATCACGCGACAAGCATCAACTTGGAATCTTGTTGGGAGACAGAAAAGAGGAAGGCCGAAGAACACATTGCGTCGAGAATTGGAAGCAGACATTAAGAGGATGAAGAGCAACTGGAAACAGCTTGAAAGGATTGCTCAGGACAGAGTTCAAAGAAGAATACTGATGAGTGGCCTACGCTCCACAGGTAGGAGTAACGAGCGTAAGTAAGTATGAAATCCTAAAGTTATTATGTCAATTTAATTTACGATATCTGAAAGTGAAAATCAACCTAACAGTTTCAGGAGTACTAAGTGTCAAGACAATAAATTTACGGCATGTTTGCCCGAGTTTTTAAAAACCTCTAATTGAACTAGATGACGAAATATTGAAATTCTAAAACTGCCAAGAGACTTGTAATTATATTTTGTAACTAACTAAGATAATAAACAACTCACTGATTATTCTGGTTGCCTATCAATTCATTTATGTATATTAATTGTGTTTTAAGTACTTGACAACAAGCTGGATATCCAAAGCCAACACTCGGTTAATAGCTATGTTTTATAAACTATTTTCTCATAATTTTTTGTATTACAGATAGTGTATGGCAAATATGAATAGGTTATTATGTGAAATTTTGGTTTAGTCATGAAAATGATTGGTAACACTGCCAAAATAGTTATTATGTATTTTTTTCATAATGGCATATATTTTCAAGATAGTGGCATGGCGAATACAGCATTTTGTCTACTTTGATCAGATTCAATCTTTTTTAGTTGGAAGCCAAGTTTCCTCGCATTAACATTAATCAAAATTAATGGTTCGGTTGTTACACATTTACTTAATTTTATAATTGACTGTGTAGCATCTCATCTTATACTTTCAGCTACCAACTCCTTTTTTCCACTTCTACGTAACTTTTTTGAAAATTACATATTATTAATGTATTAGTCTATCCAATTTACAACTGATATTATGTAATTTTGACCTCAACTTCTATTATCTAAGAAAACAATCACCAAATCGTTTTCTTCAAATGTTCTGAAATTTTCACATTATTTAACGTATAAATATTCGACGTTTTGAACACTTGCAATTCCTCTATATTATTACTTTCCTTTTTCATGAACATGATATAAATAAATTATGTATAGTGATTTTAAATAATTATTACTATTGTTACTAGGTTTTAAGGTAGCTGAAAAGAAACTTCTTTATAAAATGATACATCTTATCCTGTTACAGTGGTTGGTTTTTGTTCATTCAAATATCTTACAAAAGAATATTATTAAAATTTAATTGTTATGTATTCAGTTACTTCAAGAAGTAGGGACTTCCTAAGAGAAACAATTTAGTAGTAATATGATCATAGAATAAGAACAATGTAAATAGATGAAAAGTTCAGACATACAACCAACAACCAGTTGTATTTTAAACAACCTACAGAAAACGATTAATGAGGCTTATTAAACTCAATCACAATTTTTTAATTTTAGTTTTGTAACCCATTGGAAATTACTTCGATTTTCCCGTTTAATGCAGGTAACTTAACATAAATTATTTGCTTACAAGGCATGAAAATAAGTTAGAATAAAATTTGAACTCCCGCAGTGAATTGTTGGAAATCATGTGTTATTACTCAAATCAATAATTAACAATCAATAGACTAAAACCCGTTATCTTGAGAAATATGAAATTTTAGAGGTTTAGTCCACATAACGTACAATATTTCGCCTACATTTAGTTGTTGTTCACTCTATTTCCTCTCTTATTACATTCAAACATAAATAAATTTAAAACATTCGAAATTGTTATGAGAACTATGGTAAGATAGTTGTTGAAATGATTTACCTTTGCAGGAAACGTGTGAGTACTGGCACGTTTTTGCAAAAGTAATGTTTCAATCAAAAGAACTGAGTATGGATGTATGTATGCCAGAATCAAACAACTGCATTGTCAACCAATATGAAATCAGGATTCTGAATAGATAATTTACAAAATAATATCTTAAGCTCTCACATGATATAAAAAATTACATGATAGAACCTGTAGCGAATATAACATTTAAAATAGATAAAATCAGTAAAACTTTTGAAGTCAAAGCATAACACATTCACTGTATTAGTATGCCTACACTTTAAGTTGATTTGTCATGTCATAAAACAAATGGAAAGGTTAGATGTTTATATTGTTACGCTTTAAACAAAGTGATAAATTCCAGGACGAACAGTCTAGGAGGGGATATGTATATAATTTTCCATTTACTTCAAAACAATTTTAAATTTCATATTATAACTGATACTTTAACCTACAAAACTGATGAAAATACTCAGTGTATGAAAGCAATACAGAATGTTATTTGTGATGAACACCACTTAACCAATTATTAAACTAGTATTTAATAGTTCGACACACATGATTATTAAATCATTTTCCCCACTTAGTCTTAGTACAAACATGCACAAACTTTCTCTACGGAAGGAAGTTTCAACTTTAATGGCTTTTTTATTTCATATTCAACCAAACTTAGGTAACTGAGCTAAAATTAATGAACAGATCCTCTCAACGTACAAACAAAACGACCACAATTTTAATTTTAAAATAACAACCTGATTATTTGTATAATTCCTTTTTAAATATAATGTAATCTGAGATATAGATCAACTATGAATGTGACCATCGAAATCCGAAACTGAAGAAATTTCACTAGATTTTATTGTCAACAGTTACAAATAATGTATATTATTGTCACATTGATATAATGACTTTTCCTATCCACCTATTATTTCTCCAGAAAAGTACTTATAAAAATTAAAAGAAGAACAATGTGAAAAAAACATTAATAATGAGCTTCATTGTATTTAAGGTCAAACATAAATGGTTATATATATATATATATATATATATATATATATATATCTGAGTAAAGACGTAGTTGAAAGAATTAACAGCTCAGTACTTGTCCATTTAGCTGAAACTGGTAATACTCTGAGCACTAATCCTTCGTTTTCAGTAATTTACCGTGTAACTGTCTATAGAAGCAAGTCAGACTAAATAAGCAAAAGTAAAAGCTATTCAGATTAAAAACCGTAGTGCGTTTAGAGAAAATACGTACAATTGCTTCTTTTTACATGGCCAATATTAGGCCAAGTAAGTCACTAATCATCTTAATAATAAGACGACACAATTTACTTAATGTGCATGTAGATTTTCCCTATTCGTATATTCCTAACGCTCGTTTACTCTTTAAACATTATTGCTATTACTACCAATTATTTGACATTATTATTATTATTTATCTTGTGATCACATGAACACTTACTCCATTTTACTATTTGATATCATCACCTTAGTCTTCTAAATATCATTTATCTATATTTCACACCAATATGTAATCATTCCGATGATCATGATCACACTGATAATTTCAAGTGACGCATAAACTAATTGAAGTTAGTATCATAAAATAGCCGTTTTAATACTGACAATATTACGTTGCTAACACTCCTGAATGAATATCCTTCAGTTCAATTTAAAAGATATTTCTGCCTTAAACTTGGCTATTCACTTTGGATATTAATTAATTTGCTTTTATAAATGTAGAATCTGCTAAGAATTTATCGAAAAGAACATTCTTTGCACATAAATGCTTTGTTTTAACAAAAATGAAAATTTAAAAAAAAATTAATATTTTAAGACGTTTCACGTGGGCTTTATCATCATAGATAATAAAAGTAACGTCCATATGCCTTTTATACAGACAGATTGTTAATGGCTGGTCTCAATTGGCTAATTTGCTAGAGAAGCATTCCAAAATTATTCCATCGTTTTGTCCGTAAACTGTATTATTAAGTGAAAACTGTACAATGAACGTGCTTGTTATTAACAGTTTGTTGGGATACATAGTTACTATTTTGTTTATCATGTTGTTATCAATATATTCGCAGATAAAATAAAGTTTCAGTAAAAAGGATATTGGTAAAAAGTGATTTAACGTCAAGTGAGACCACACATTTGCTATTCAGGTTTATGTCCTTTATGATATCGACGAATTCTCGTAAGGAGTACTTCGAGATCTGTTTACTTACGGGTTCGATTAGGCTGGTTAACCATTTAGCAAATGTAGTGGTATTACCAATGCGAAATATTGAGAATTGGACGAATGAGAAATCCAGGTTTGTAAGTTTTAGGTAAGCAGTAAAGTCATGAAATTACAGAATCTGGTGGTTTAATTTGTTTGCACAGATACAAAACACATTTACAAGCCATTCATTTTGTTTTATCCATCAGTGTTTGGAAATACTGACAATTTACTATCTACATATTCACTACTCATATTCCTGAATACATTTTTATTTAACATACGTAATATACAATAAAAATAATCACATCAAACATATTTGGTAAACAATTTCGTTAACTGAATAATCCATTCATATTCTCTTTCTATGCAAACATATCATGAAAGCGTGAATAAGTTATTTCCTATCAGAAAATGTCTTTCGAAGTAGATCATTTGGTAGTAAACATCAAGAACCATGAATGTTTCGTGAAGTTCTTATTTACTTAAAATGAGACGTGTAAATTACTGACCAACTACAATTTCAATGGACTATAGGTTAAACTACACTTTACTGAGTATGAGGGGTATGATAATATTGTCCAGCTGACCCAATCAGCATGAAATTAGTAAGGTTCGAAACTGCACTTCAGTTACTAGATATCAGTTGTCTTAGTAATCAATCCATTTCTAATTTTATGTGGTTAAGATAACAAATGAACATCACTAGTTGTTTCAACGTTCACCTAGTTTAAACTTATTATTTAAAGATAATTTACACTAAGAACTCACATCATTGAAATCTAATGTATATAAACCATCGAGCTAAACAATAGCAGGATTAAATGGAACTGTAGGTCAAAATATAACATATTTGTAATATAACTAGATTAATTTTTTGTAAAACAAGTCAACTGATTTTCTGAGCCTTATCAGATGAAAAAATATACCACAGGATTATCTTAGAGGAGAAGAAAAGAATACGCACCTATTTTAAAAGCACAATCTTATTGTATAGAAGTTTTCATCCTTATCGCAAAACATAAAACATTACAGCAAACTATTTGTAATTTACGTTTTAATAACAAGGATTATAATGATAAACGAATATTTATCTTATGTGTCATTTCTGACTCTAAAACGTTCATCCCATAATATGTATACACACTGCAGAGACTACAGGTTGACTGAATTAAGGCGATAGTAACAAGAAAACATATGAAGACAATTAGATACATAAAGACAACTTAGTTAGACACAAGGTAACCAGGACATAATGTCTAAACACTGATGAAATAATAATCCTCACCCCTACTTGAAATAAGCACATGTCGTCTAGATCAACAATGGCATTAGTGCAGTTAAACTAACCAACTCAATGACCTAAATTAGAAAACAAAGATATTATTAAGTTTTCATAACTCATTCTGTGGGTATAAACGCCATAGTACTAGAGGACCCGAAGCTTGTGGTGTTTCCTAAATTTTCAACATTTATGGTATGTTCTAATAATTTTGTCAAGGTCCATGGGTAAATTTTACAGTTATTTGTATGTTTAAACAAAAGTAGCTCAGAAATTAAAAAGGGTCTCAGGTCGATTTAAGGAATATAAGAACTCTAATTTATATTACCCATGAATCAAACCATGTAGGTTTATATAAATGTCAGTAGGAAATACTTCAAAATCAGTATACTTTTATAAATCAACTTGTTAAAACCATATCATATACTAACAAAGCCAATAAGTAATCACCCTTACTAATGTATGCTAATTAAAGACGAACTAGTTTATCTTAGCATAATGAATATTGGTATGCTGAACAAACTGACTTTCGATGCATATCCAATGATAAATTATATATACTATATAAACGATAGTTGTTGTTAGTTAGCTTATTACTCTAAGGACCCCTAAAGTGCCTTGGTACGGCCGAGGATGGAGTTCGCTCTCCTCCTTGAAATGCCCGCATATGGACACGCGTTTAGCCTCTGCCAGGTTAGTCTTATCCTCTGCATTCTCATGGCAAGGGTGCTATTTACTAAAATGGATGAACGGAATGTCTGGAGCTTAAACCAGGTCGGTGGACACAAAGGGTCTACCTAGAGAAGTTGGAAGACCCTGATTCTAAACTAATGGTGCACATGGGCTGTGTGCCCTAGAGGAGCGAAAGGCACATGAACCAACTTTGATCACCGGCCACCATCGGACTGCATCACTTACCAATGTTCCACTATTATCCGGATAGACCTCAAGATCAAAGGCTCTGGGCGTCGTCTCGTGAAAAATCCACCTGTTTTGGTTTTTGCAACCCGGGAGTATCTCAGCCCACACACAATTACATTAACTATGAATTACGGAAAAATAGATCTGTTTATTGTATTGCTTCTCACTTGAACGACATTTATACTCAAGAAATATTTATTGTCATTCTAATGAAACTCCTCTATTTTATTTTAGATCCTCTTCCCTTTAATCTTTGTTTCTATCGTTTGTTTTCGCCACTGATTCTCTTTTATTTAGCAGCTCGTGCACAGTGAAAATTTTGTCCTGTCAGTTTTGTTTGAAGTTGCTGAATGGTAGAATTTTGTTTACTGCCATCAACGTCAAAATCTAATACAGCTTTACTGAAGCCACGTGTATTATTTAAACTGGCTTCATTCAACGTTCGCACACTAGTGTAGATTGGACAAAGGATAGGATTGGCCATGTCTCTCGAAAGCCTTAACATCGATGTTTATTACTTAAGTGAAACTCATATTCAGGACTCCAATCATGTACTACACATTCGTCCCCCACTGACTCTGTCGATTCGAAGGGGGTGTTCCACATGCGCTTATCCGAGGACCCTGTAGCAACTGCGCCTGGCCACGTCGGCGTTCGTGTCACACTTAATACCAGGGTGGAGGCAGCGATAATCGACCGGATTCCCACTAACAGTCAATTATGTACTGTTAGATTAGAAGGTTTCGTCAAATTGAGAAGAAACTAGAGTGAGAATAATATCTTTTCCTAGTCACCGCCTACACACTGACAGATTGCAGCCAGAATGAAATCAAGGATGAGTTCTACAATCATTTACACTATCTTCTCAAAAAAGCACGTTCCACAGATATTGTAGTTTTAGCTGAAGATTTGAATCAGAAGGTCGGGTGTCTAGGCTCAAAGGAGAGCCGCTTAGATTGACCATAATGCGATCATTTACCTATGGCGTGGTTGTGTTCAAAACCTTCGTTCGATTTTGGAACACCTATCTGGACTTTGATCATGGTTTCGTTTGTGACACACTTGTCTTGCGTTTCAGTGGCTTGCAATTGTTTTGACCTAAACGGATTGATACTAGTAAAATGGCTTAGCCATTGTTGTAAATAAATAAAAAATCCGAGTCGGGTTACAAGTTAAATTTTAGTTCACTGGATAGTATATATAAACACTGGTTGCATTTGCATGACGCCATAAAGATGGCGGGTCACGTCTCATGCGGTCTTGAGAAACGCCTCGTTTATAAGTATTGGGATTCTGCAGGTTCCTTACAGCTTATTAAGACACGTCGGTCCACTCCGATGACCCATGAGTTTGTTAACAAACGTAAACTCTTGCGACTAAGTGAAGATCGGGAAACCTGGTGATCTGACTTTTGCCAAAGAGTTGAAAATAGCAACTTCATCTGGTGATTGCCGGAAGCTTTTTCACTTTGTCAGAGTTCTTGGCAACAAGAAGTCCGGTGTCAGTAAAACAACTTTTGAAGCTGATGGCACGCCAACCATTAACATCCAAGATCGTCCCAGACGGTGGGCCGAGTTTCTCGAGGGTCAGTTCACTTGGTCTGCTGACCCAGCAATCTTGACCAGATTGTCCTACTCTCCATAACCGGCGGCGACTGGTCTACCTAACAAAGAGGAAGTCCGCAAATAACTCCAACTTCTGAATTTAAACAATCACCAGGCCCAGATGATTTGCCCCAAGCCCTTTTAAAGGTGGTGGCGAACTCCTGGTCAGAAATCCGACAAAGTTGCTTGGATAGGTTTATGAAACTGAGAGTGTTTAATCGTGTTGGAATAGTGTAACTGAAGTCCACCCTTTTTAAAAACGGCTCAAGTAACCATTGTAGTAACTGTTGAGCGTAGGGGATAAGTCTACTCTCGGTAGCTTCCAAATTATTGGCTTTCGACATACTTCTCAGGTTGTCCAAAGCATATGAAAGGCTAACTTTCGAGGGACATGCGGGTTTTCGATCAGGTAATAGAGGTGGTGATCATACTGTTACTCTCCGTCAAATGTTAGAACGCCGTCACACGTATTGCAAGCCGACAATCGCTATATTTCTTGACATCAGGCCCCATTTCGATTCACTGAAGAGGACTGTGCTCTGTTGTTGTCTGTTGGAGGAGGGTGTTCCTGAGTTTATTATTATCTTAAAAGCTGTGTACACAAACACCTCAGGTAAAGTGAGGGTATACAATCACCTTTCTCCGCTGTTCCGATTCAGCAGTAGGGTTAAAGCAGGGTTGCCCGATTTTGACCTTTTCTCTCCAATTTTACTGTCAATGGCACTATAGAAACAGCTCTAAAGGAAGTGCGTGCTGGTGATGTGTAGTTGTTACTCAGAGAACAACATTTAGACTTTGAGTACACGAATGATATTGTGTTACTGTATGACAACACACAAGCCATCAAAATACTCAGCTGGCAATTAGTGTCCGTGAGTGTGGCACATACTTTTCACCTCCTAACTGTAAAGTATTTCTGTAAGACTGGAAGGGGTGTGCATCTGCTCCCACTCATTGTGGTGAATAGCTAGAGGTTGTCAGAAAGTTTATGTATCTGGGTAGTTGTGTGAGCTGGTGGTGGTATGTTAAATGAGATTAATTTACAGGAAATGAGAGCCAAATCGGCTTATGTCAAAGTGGTCCGAAGTGCCGCCATGATGTGAGTCTGGCTGTAAAAGGCCGGGTTTACATCGCTTTGGTGAGGGCAGTTTTTCTCTATGCTTGCAAAACTTGGCCTTTACTAAATGAGGATGTTCGACGTCTCTCTATGTTTGATCACCGTTGTCTCTGAAGGATTGCTGATATTCAGTGAGAATATCACTTTAGTAATGCTGAAGTTCGGCATCGTGTTTTCGGGTAAGGTGAATAATAACCCGATTGGTGTCACCTTCTTGAAATACCAGCTTCAGCGACTTGGTCGTTTTACGCATGTCATCCCAGTGAATTCTATACCGCGTATTACCTGTCGACGCTGGGACTAGCTAGATGTGATGTGGCGTCATGAGATGAAGGGAGGTTGTCTAGGACTGGTTGGGGTCATAGAGATGGTACGAATCAGGGTCTTGAAACATTATTGGATATGGAAGGTAGCTAGTGGAGATCTTGCTGCAATTTCCTATTACAGTCTTCATAAAAGTGTGATGACTTCTCTTAATCGAAATTAAGTCTTCTTGTTTGTGCTTCTACCCGAACTGTATCTCCTGCTTTGTAATTCTCTAATTGACCTACTAAGTCTTGCATTTCCCGATTAATTGCCATCTTCTACTGCTATCTTTGCAACGTTACTTTTGTACCACTGTGGTGCATATATATTTTCGGGGCCTTCTGATACCAAATTTTGTGTTTAAATAATAAATAATAATAATTACTCTAAGGAAAATATGACTTATTTCAGTAAAAGTGAGTTGTAAATGCCATTTTAGGTTGTGTAAACGTTCTCAAAAGAAAAAGATTGTTAATTTATAATGCCTTCATATGTGTAAAAATCTTGTAATGTGGTAAGATAGGTTTTAATTATGTGACATATTGTCAAATAAGTGAAAAACAATAAAAATTCACTTGAACTAGAATTTAGACATCTGCGATTCAAGACAATTGAATACCTCTGAAATATGCCATATAATTAAAGTTACGAGAGAAATATGAATTGTTTATCCAGCAGTGTTTGTCCATATACATGACTAAAAGTATCATCGAAGTCTACTAATCATAAACTGTTGACGTTCATGTATCATTCATCTCTAAGCTTAGTCATAAGATAATATGGACATAGCTTCCTACGGAACTTTAAATATACTGATAATGTCAGATAGTTGTTTAATCCTATTTTTAGACGTTAGATATGATGGGAAAAATGCAGTGATTTTAAACCACTATCAATCTGTTTTGCATGTAATTACTATTCTTTTCGAAAAAATTATGAATCTGTAAATCAAAAAGTAAAGTTGGCAAATGTATGAAAATGAGTTTAACCTATTGACATTCTTAATTGGAAAAATTGCAGCATATAAATTCAGTTCACAAATAGGAAATGATTATTTAAATTGGATTGTGACTGTCAAGCGGAATCTAGTTCATGAAAAATCAACAGGAAGATCAAAATACATTATAATTATAGAGAATGATTAGTTACTTCCATAATGTCAAACAATTGGACTAAACGTCTTGTGACAATTAGTATTTATTACCTGTTGAATTAATATCATTAAATGTTAGCTATTATAAAATCATAGGAGTGAGGAAGGTTTGATCACATGTTTACCTTAACGAAATAATGCGAGTTAAAGGAATTCCCTAGTAAAAAAACAACTCCTACGTAGTGAAGTGAAATACAAACGCATCACTTGAAAACTTACCAAATATCCTTATCATGATGGACAAGACCTGATAATCTTTGTTCAGTAAAGCTTTCACCTGAAACACCTTGTTTCTTTGTGCGTAATTTTTCAGGAGACTGTAAAACACTTTCTGATAAACCAGCTACCCTTGATGTAGGTGAAACTCTGGTCACATTTAGTTTATTATGCATTATTAATTGACGTGATGTATCGGATAATGGTGTAACAGGGTAAGTAGGTAATAATGATACTTTATTGTGAAGTTTTTGATCTAAAACTGATTTCAGTTTGTCAATATCTCTATCTCGAGCGTTTAGAGCGATTCGTGTTTGACTCAATTCTTGTTCAAGCCATCTTATATGATCAGTGTATCCTCGGATATCTTGCCGTAATCGTTGAATTAAGCTAATCAGTTCTTCAGGTTCATAGCTTCTACCATCTAAAATTATTGGAAGTCCAGTAGTCTCATATTGCTTTGTTTTAACTGGACTGTTGGAAGCAAGGTTATTATTTTCAGTTCTGGAAGGGATTGGGAGGACAGGACTCAAAGCCGGTACTGTAGGTGAATGGATATAACCTACAGGATGAGGTACTTCAGTCTGTTGAAGCGCTGCAACATTTTGTAAAGGTTTCATTGTGGTCGAAATTATCGACTGAGTCATAAATGGGAGAGCAGAAAATTCCTGAGTTTGGGGTTGATTATGTGAATGGTTGATACTTGAATTGGCTGAAAAATCAGAAAAATTCTCGACTGGCTTTTCGTGCTGTCTAGATAATTTTAAGCTGTTTTCCACCGATTGTTGATCAGATGTTGTATACTGGGTTGAAAAACTACCTAGTGGCAATGAACTTTCGCTTAAATTTGATGTCGTTACATCTAATGTCATACAATTCCTTGTAAGACAATCTTCGCAGTGACCTGAGTATAGATTTACGTTATAGTTTGTGTTAACGAGATTTGTATTTGTTTGCAGATTGTTAGTTAATAATTGTTGAGAATAATAATGGGGAGAATTATTGACTGACTGTGATAAATATTCCAATCCATTTGTTGGATATGGGCACCGCTTTTTTGCCTGTATGTCAGTAATTTCTTGCTGGCCTAATATGGCCCTTCTCCGTTTATCTATATTTGACAGTTTTATTGATGTTTACTTAGTGACTGTTGCTATTTACGACGTTAAACAGAGTTATTCAGTTCAGAATTTGTTGTACACATAAATATTTATATAAATTTCTGTGATAAATTCCTTGAAATCTAATATGGTTTACTCATTGATGGGGAAGACCAGTAGATACATTCATTAAGATTATCATCATCCACAAAATAATTGGCAAGCGATAAAAATAGAAAAATCCAGGTTTGTAATCAATTTTAGTTGACTGACATAATTATCATAAACATATGCAACTTGTGGAGAAAAGTACTAAAATTTGAAGGTATGGTTTAAAATTGTAGGTACATATCCATTTAGTGCATAGTTAGTAAAACGCATATATATATATAATTATGTGTCAACACATATGCATTCTAATCTGAACATGAACAGAAACAAAAATGAATCCTAAATTCTATAGGATTTTATGTATTGTCTCCAGTCTATGAGTTACAGCACATTTTAAAATGACTTTGAAAATGACAATATCAGTTTGTGAAAAAAATATCTCAAATCTAACATCTCCTTAGTCCTAAGAAAAAAAAACAATTAGATGAACAGACCAACATGTAGAATATGTCAGGTGAAATAAAGGCCTACTGAAAAATAAATTCTCATTTATTTCATCTACCAATAAGCGAACTATAGTGGTCTAGACAGGCACGAAATTGAATGAAGTTTGTGGAAATCAATATATTCAAGCTTATGTTTCAAATAACCAATCAGAAATTAATATTCAGTTGATGTGCACCTAAACAAATAATGTCATTTTATTTCGGTAATCTGTATTTTTTTAGAATGTTTTGTAATCGTTACCTATTGCTGTCATAAATTAGAGACCCTATAACTAAAATCGAATAAGGGTACGATTCAATCATACTGTTGTTTTTCTTTTTAAATTGCAACTCCGCATGCAGCTTTCTTAGGGTTACTGCCACTCCCAAGCCCGGGTAAAGGATGAGGGTTAAGCATGTGGCTAGTATCCTTATCCCGTAAAACACAGGCTTGCTAAAAAAACTAACCAGATTAAACAAACTTAACCATTTAAACTCTGACCTGGGAGTGGAAGGGATGTTTATGATGACTCATGGTGAAAGCCGAGATTCTCCGGAAGTCATGAGACCGATGCCCCTTGTAACAACCCGAGCAAAACTGTTATAGGTACATGGAATGTTCTGACAATGTGGTAGACCGGGAGGATCACCCAGATAGCAGCAGAAATGAAGAGATACAACTTGACCAGGCTGGGGATAAGCGAAACTCACTGGACTCAAACTGGACAGAAAACATTAGCTACGGGAGAGGTGCTACTATACTCCGGTCACGAAGAGGAAAATGCCCCCACACACCCAATGAGTCGCTCTGATACTGTCCATGAAAGCGATCACTGCACTTGTAGGATGGGAACTACATGGACCCAGGATCATCAAAGCATCTTTCAGGACAATGAAGAAGGGGATTAC